>CM046659.1:84864081-85464081 GCA_025594165.1 Tamias sibiricus
TATTTTCCTCCCACTTAAAAAAGACAAAAGCTCCACCATTACCTTTTCCCTTGAGTGGGATTATATGAGGACTGCGACCATGATGGTACAGATAGAAAGATGAAAAGCTGACATACTGCAGATAGTGGAATAGAAAAGATAGGGGGGAAAAAAACCAAAACACCCTACATACTTGATGTTCTTGGGCTGCTAAACCACGCTTGTAACCACCTACTTCCCTATTTCTAGACTTTGTTCTGTAAGATAAAGATCTTTATTGTCTAGACTTAGTCTGTTGTGTAGGTATTCTATTTCTTCAATTGTGTGTGTGTGTGTGTGTGTGTGTGTGTGTGTGTATATTTTATACTGGGGATTTAACCCAGGGTCACTCTACCACTACATTCTTCCACCACCCCTACTTTTTTTTTTTTTTTTTTTTAATTTTGAGACATGGTTATACTAAATTGCCCAGGCTGGCCTCGAATTTGTGATCCTCTGCCTCAGCCTCAGGAGTCACTGGGATTACAGACTCTTTGTCACCTTGCCCAGCAGGTAATCTATTTCTTGAAGCTGAAAACATTCCTAAAGATATGTACAGTGAAGGGCTGGGGGTATAGCTCAGTTGGTAGAGTGCTTGCCTCACATGCACAAGACCCTGGGTTCAATCCCCAGCACTACAAAAAAAAAAAAAAAAAAAAAAAAAGATATGTACAGTGAAGTTATCCTCCTTGGAGGAAAAAAATTACTACTCAGGTGTGAGTTGATTGATTTCAATCACTGCTAGTTTGGGATGATTATGAATGTATCTGATAGAAATGCTTAAAAATAAGATGCAAAGAAGTACAATATGATTTAGTAATAATAGGTATAACACGATGAATGGGATTAAACAAGGTTTTCAAAGATTAAGTTAAAACTCAGTGTGTTTTGAAGTGATGACAAATGTTCAGTTTTGCATTGGGGGAAACTATCCTGTTGTAGACTTACTTTGGTGACCCCAAACTAACCCTTCTGCCAGTATTTTCATTGTTGGTGGTTCCCTCGTCTTGAATCTTGGAGATGTGACTAGGATGCATTAGAAATAATGCTGTGACAATTCAGGGCCTATGCCTTAAGAAGATCTGATAGTTTCTGCTTTTGCTTTCATGGGGAAGCCAGCATTTGTGTTAGAAGTTTTATTTCCCACTCTAACATGTTCTGAAAAACCCAATCTAATCATGTGGAAGAGCATGGAGGCCTGGACTAACAGCCTCAGTTGAATACCCATCCTACAGTACCAATGCTAGATATGTGAAGATGGTTAATTTCAAATTGGATTCTCCAGTCCATTGGAGCCACCCTAGGTGACTATGTGGAGTAAGGAAACGCTGCCTCATCCAGTTGTACCCGTTTCAAAATTACAAGCAAGTAAAACAATTGTGGTTTTTAAGTCACTAAATTTCAAAATGCTTTACTTTGCAAGAATAGGTAATTGAAATGTGTTCTAATAGTAAGTGAATGGGTATTTATTCTTGTAAAAAGAGGATGAGCTAATTGAAGTATATCTCACATTACTTTGCACTAATTTCTGTATGTTTTTATTGATTTTTTCATGGAATGGGTCCTGTTTCCTTCTTTAGATTTTAGATGTAGGGAACATGTCTCCTATTTTTTGCAAATCTTTTTTATTTGCATTGGAAACATTAGTTTTTTAAAAGTGATTGACTGACTTTCGCTGGCAAAGGGCAGAGAATTACAAATTAAGAAAGCCATGACTTTGGTGGGTCACTCTAGTTTAAAAATATCAGTTGGGCTGGGTGTGGTGGGGCATGCTTGTAATCCCAGTGACTCAGGAGGCCAAGGCAGAAGGATTGAAAATTCAAAGCCAGCCTCAGTAAGTTTTTTTTTTTTGTTGTTGTTGTTGTTGTTTTGTACTTTGAACCTAGGGGCACTTAACCACTGGGCCACATCCCCAGCCCTTTTTTGTATTTTATTTAGAGACAGAGTCTCTCTGAGTTGCTAAATGCCTCTCTAAATTGCTGAGACTGGCTTTGAACTCCCAATCCTCCTGCCTCAGCCTCCCAAACTGCTGGGATTACATTTGTGTGCCACCACGCCCAGCTCAGCTTCAGTAATTTAGTGAGGTCCTAAGCAATTTAGCAAGACCTTGTCTCAAAATAAAAAATAAAAATGCAGCCAGGCGTGGTGGTGCCCGCCTGTAATCCCAGCACTTGGGAGGCTGAGGCAGGAGGATCACAAGTTCAAAGCCAGCCTCAGCAATGGCGAGGCACTTAGCAACTCAGTGAGACCCTGTCTCTATTAAAATACAAAAAAGGGCTGGGGATGTGGCCCAGTGGTCCAGTGCCCCTGAGTTCAATACCTGGTACCAAAAAAATAAATAAATAAAATAAATAAAGATGCTAGTGATGTGGTTCAGTGGTTAAGGGCCCCTGGGTTCAGTCCCTGGTTACCACTGTCTTACCATTTTTTTTTTATATTTATTTGTTTGCTTTAGTTGTACACAATGTGTTTATTTTTACGTGGTGCTGAGGATCGAACCTGGGCCGGGCACGTGCTAGGCAAGCGCTCTACCGCTGAGCCACAACCCCAGCCCCTGTATTCCCAGTTGACTACTGTGTTTGCAGGGAATCTGAGTATGAGTGTGTGTGTATGTGTGTGTTGTATTTGTAGGTAGGATTAGGGAGTGGAGAGGTTTATTAAAACTAATATTCCTACATAGCTTTGCCCACCTCCACTTTGTTATACTATCACTCTATGATACCATAAATTTATATTCTTATTGAAGCTCCTTTGTACGTGATAAGTTGCTTCTGTCTTGCTGCATTTCAAAAATTTCTTTCATCAGTGTGATTATGATGTGTTTCAGTGTAAGTTTCCTTGGATTTAGTCTACTTGGAGTTCATTGATCTTCTTCAAGTAGTATCTCTTCCCCTTTCTTGATCTGTTATTTGAGAGTCCTGTAATGTATATATTAGTCTACTTGATGGTGTCCCATATGTCCCTTAGTGTCTTTCCACTTCATTCTTTTTTCTTTCTACTTTGGATAATGAAAGTGGTCCTATCTTCAAGTTCTTTGATTCTTCTGAATAAATCTGTTTTTGAACTCCTGTAGTAAATTTTGATTTCAATTATTGCTTTTGTTTTTTGGTACCAGGGACTGAACTCAGGGGCACTTGACCACTGGGCCACATCCCAAGCCTTATTTTGTATATTTATTTAGAGACAGGGTCTCACTGAGTTGCTAAGTGCCTTGCCATTGCTGAGGCTGGCTTTGAACTCGCAATCCTTCTGCCTCAGCCTCCCAAGTGCTGGGATTACAGGCGTGCACCCGGCTCATAAATACCTATTTATTTTAGTTGTAAATGGAGCTTTATTATTTTATTTATATGTGGTGCTGAGACTCAAACCCAGGGCCTCACATATGCTAGGCAAGTGCTCTACCACTGAGCCACATCCCCAGCCCCCTCAATTATTGCATCTTTTAACTCCAGAATTTGTTTGGTTCTTTTTTATAATTTTGTCTTTGTTCATATTCACATTTTATTTTTTTAATAGTTATTTTTTATTTTCTTTCTTTCTTTCTTTGGTGAACACAATATCTTTATTTTATTTTTATGTGGTGCTGAGGATCGAACCCAGTGCCTCATGCATGCTAGCTGAGCACTCTACCACTTGAGCCACAACCCCAGCTCTCACATTTTATTAATATGTCATTTCCTGATTTTCTTTAGTTCTTTTCTATATTTTTTTTTTTTTTTTTTTAATACTGGGGACCCAATCCAGGCCTTGTATATGATAGGCAAGTACTCTACCATTAAGCAGCCAGCATCCCTAGAACCTCCTTTAATTCTTTGTCCTTATTTTTCTTTAGTTCTTTGAACATATTTAAGATAGCTATTTAAAAATCTTTGATATCTGGGCTCCTCAGGAATGGTTTCAATCAATTAATTTTGCTCTTCATTTTTCTTTGTGTATCTTGTTTTTGTTTTGTTTTGTTATTGGAAACTGGGCATTTTTTAAAAAAATAGATACTTCCCCTTGTATTTTTAGATTGATTCTGAATTAAAGCAGTCTTTCAACACTGAGCAAGGATTGCTTTGAGCCTTGGGATCAGCCTGAGGTGAAAGCTTCAGGTCTTGCCTTCTTGGGACTTTATGGAGTAAATGTCTTACCTTGGCCTGCGTGTGGCTCTCAATTTTCCACTATACATGACTGCTTAGATCTTAATTTCCCAAAAAGACTTTCCCCTCTGGTTTCTCCTTGGGTCTTAGGTAGTCTGCCGTATGTTGTGGGACGTCACCCATGAATTATTTGAGCTTATTTGAGCATCTTCACTGGGCTTTGAGCCAGGGAGATTTAGGTTTGGCATTGCAAACTGTTTTGTGGCTCTTCCCACTCAATGGATTGCACAATGCACGTGAGCTCTGCATTCCCTCCACTAGGGAGTGGGGCAGGGCATAACCCATTGGAAACTGGACAACCCACCTCCTACCTTAATTGGCAAAGAACATTCTATGGAAAACCTTTGATGTTTCCCCCATATAAATAAAACAAACGCGGGCTCTCAAGCTCTCTTTCCAGTGTGGAAGCTCCACCTATAAGGTCGAAGAGCTACAAGCCCCAGTCCCCCTTTCTTCCGCTGTTTTCTCTTAGTTTTATTTTGCAGCCAGCCTCCAAAGAGGAACATTCACTTCCACTGCCTGCGCAAGATGTGGGCGGGTGTATGTCTCACCAATAGTCAATCTCTCTCTCTCTTTCTCTCTCTCATTCTCTTTCTGTTTGGTACTGGGGATCTAACCCAGAGGCACTTTACCACTGAGCTACATCCTAAGCCCTTTTTATTTTGAGACAGGGTATTTATAAGTTGTTTAGGACCTTGCTAAATTGCTGAGGCTAGCCTTGAACTTGTGATCTTCCTGTCTCAGCCTCCTGAGTCATTGGAATTTGAAGTGTGTGCCACTGTGCCTGACTTTACCCATAATCTCTTGCTCCACCTGTTTGAGTCTAGTCTTTTTGCAGCTTTCATAAGTAGTGCCTGCTACTTTTCATGATTGAGATCTGAGACTTCATATGTATACAATTATTTTCAAATAAAGTTTGTTTTGCTTCTTGTAGTTTCAGGGAGAGAACTTGGAATTAGTTGTCTGTCTCTTCCAGACTAAGAACACTTCCATACCAGGGAGTGGGTGAAACAGGGCAAGTAAAAACACCATGACTGTTTCTTACTTTTTGAAAGGGGAGTTTTTTTTTTTTTTTTTTCGTTTTGTTTTTTTTTTAAAGTATGTGGGGGTAGGTGGGAAATGAGAGCTTGGTGCTTCCTAATCTGTTATTTGTTGATACCACATAAGCTTCCATTTTAAAAAGAGAAGAAGATCAAATTAAACCCAAATAAGTATTAGAAAACAAAGAGAAAGCTAAGGGGAAAACAAAAAACAAAAACAATGATGTATGAAAAAGAAGAACAGAGGGTATTGGAGCTGGGGATGTAGCTCAGTGGTAGAGCACTTGCCTAGCATGCATGAGGCTCTAGGTTTGATCCCCAGCAGAGAGAGTGGGAGAAGAAGAAAATATGAGTATCAATGAAACAAAAACCAAAAAGCTGGCTCTTTGTAAAGATTAAAAAAACTATAGATAGCCAGTGTAATCCTGAGTATACCTGTAATCCCAGCGATTTGGGGGACTGAGGCAGGAGGATCACAAATTCAAAGCCAGCCTCAGCAATTTAGTGAAGCCCTAAGCAATTAAGCAAGACCTTGTCTCAGAATAAAAAATAAAAAGGGCTAGGGATGTGGTTTAGTAGTAAAGCACCCCTGGATTTAATCCCTAGTACCAAAACAGGAAACCAAACCAAACCAACCAACCAATCAAACAAACAAAAATAACCCAAAACTCTAAATAAACCTGTAGTTAGACTGATCAGGGAAGTAAGAGTGTGTGTGTGTGTAACACAATACTAATGTCAGGAATTAAAAATGGAACCTCACTGTGTCCCATAGACATGAAAAGAGTAATAATAATATTATGAACAATTTTATACTAATAACCAGTGAACTCCATGAAATATACAAATTATCAAAATATACATAAAAATAGAAAATCTAAATATTCACATCCATTAAATAAGTTTAATTTGAAACTAAATATCTTTTTGACAAAAACAAAATAAAACTAAAACACCTTGAACCCAGCTGGCTTTATTGGTGACTTTTGCCAAACATATAATGAAGAAATAATGTCAATCTGTACAAATTCTTTGTAAAAATGAGGAGAGGAGACCACTTCTCAATTCATTGTATTTGGCCAGTATAGTCCCAATACTAAGACCAAATAAAACAGTAGAAGCAAAGAAAACTACAGACTCATATCTATTATGAGCACAGAAACAAAATCTTTAATAAAATATTAACAAATTGAATCCAGTAATATGTAAAATGATAGTACATCATATTCTAGGAACGCAAGCCTAGTTTACATTTGAAAATCATTCAGTGTAATTCATCTAGTAACAGAATAATTTTAAAACTCAAGCATTCAACAAACTAAGAATAGAAGGGTAATTTTCATTCTGAAAAGGGGCATATACAAAAGATCCACAGCAAGCATTGAGCTTTGTTGTGAAAAACTGAACTGTTTACCCTTAAGATCAAGAGAAAGAGCTGGGCACGGTGGCACAGGTCTGTAATCCCAGCACTTGGGAGGCTGAGGCAGGAGGATTCAAAGCCAGCTTCAGCAATGGCGAGGCCCTTAGCAACTCAGTGAGACCCTGTCTCTAATAAAATACAAAAAAAGGGCTAGGGATGTGACCCAGTGGTCAAGTGCCCCTGAATTCAATCCCTGGTACCAAAAATAAATAAATAAATAAAATAAAATAAAATCAAGAGAAAGGGAAGGATGAGCAGCCTTCCACTTTTATTCAAATTGTTCTGAAGGTCTGAGCTATAGCAATAAGGCAAAAAAGAATCAAATGACACATAAACTTCACAGGAAGAAATAAAACTTTTATTATTCACAGACAAAATGTTTGTGTACATCCAAAATTCTCAGGAATATACAAAAATTCTATTAGGACTAACGTGCATATTTAGCCAGATTGTAGGATATGAGGTCAATATACAAAAATCAACTGAATTTTATATGCCAGCTATGAACAATTGGAAAATTAAACAAAAATACCTTTACAACAGCATCAAACCCAAGAAACACTTAGGAGTATATTTAATAAAATACATGTGAGATGTGTACACTGAAACAAAATATTACTCAGAGAAAATTTAAAAGGCCTAATTAAATGGAGAGATATACTTTGTTCATGGATTATAAAACTTAATTATTGTTTAGATGTTAGTTCTTTCCAAACTGATTGAAAGCAATATCAATCTAATTCTAGTGCTTTTGCAGAAATTGACAAGTAATTAATCATTGACAGCAATTGACAAGCAACTTGAAAATGTAAAAGAACAAAAATAACCAACATGCTTTTTGAATGAGATGAGCAAAACTGGAGGACTTATAGTTTCTGACTTTAAGACTTACTTTCAAGCAACAGTGATAAAGACAGTGTGATATTGACATAAGAATAGACACTTAGACCAAAGGAGCAAAATAGAATAACAAGAAATATATCCACATATATGGTCAATTTATTTCAATAAGAGTGCTAAGGGACAAGGAAAGTCTTAAAAAAAAAAATGATGCTAGAGCTGATATGGTGGTGCACATCTGTAATCCCAAAGCCAGCCTCAGCAATTTAGCAAGGCCCTGAGCAATTTAGTGAGACCCTGTCTCTAAATAAAATATAAAAAGGGCTAGGGATGTGGTTCAGTGGTTAGGTGCCCCTAGGTTCAATCCCTGGTAGAAAAACAAAAAACAAAAAATGCTAGAATAATATCTGGAGATATATCTATGGGAGAAATGTGAGCCCTAATCTTTAGCTTGTGCTATATGTGGAAATTAACTTGAAATGGATCATAGACCTAAACTTAAGAACTAAAGGTATAAATTTTTTAGAACATATTAAAAACAAAAAACCAGCCGGGCGCGGTGGCACACGCCTGTAATCCCAGCACTTGGGAGGCTGAGGCAGGAGGATTGCAAGTTCAAAGCCAGCCTCAGCAAAGGCAAGGCACTTAGCAACTCAGTGAGACCCTGTCTCTAATAAAATACAAAAAAGGGCTGGGGATGTGGCCCAGTGGTCTAGTGCTCCTGAGTTCAATCCCCAGTACCAAAAAACAAAAACAAAGAACCTTGTTAGTAAACAAAGATTTCCTAGACATGATGCAAAAACACTTATTATAAAAGTAAGATTTGACAAATAGTATTTCCTGAAAGCTAAGAGCATTCTGCTCTTTGAAAGATATCATTAGAAAAATTAAAAGGTGAACTGGACTTTACAGAGTATAAGAAAAATAATCAACACATATCTGATAAAATATTTGTATCTAGAATATATTAAAAACTCTTCTTATAACTCGATTATTAGGAACAAAACAACACAATGAAAATGGGAAGTGTTGGACAAGATTCAGGCTGGCAGGCCATACCCCCAAGCGCCTTCCAGGAAGTGCCCAACTCTCTGGAGAATTCACCTTTGGTGGGCTCTGAGTCCCCACGCTTCCTGATCCTGGGAATACTCGCCTCTCGCGGGAATTCAACCCTGGGCGGGCTCTCCCTTTCTGAGCCAATCCGGACCATACAAGTCACGCTCCCACCCCTCTGTACTTAAGCCCCGGCTTGTCCAGAACTCACTCTCTCTCTCCTTTCGCCGTCATCTTCTCACCAGCTCTCCCCTTCCCCGTTCCGTTCCCCTTTCTCCCTTCCCCCCTTCCCCCTTTCTCCCCTTCCCTTAATAAACCCCCTCTTTTCCTTTCTTTTTTCCTCCTCCCACTCGTTCCCTTCGTAGTTCACCCCATCCCCTCGACGTGTGTCCCTTTGGTGAATCAATAAACCCCCCCTTTCTTTCTACACGGCGGTTTCAGCGTGTGTTATCTATCCTTCAGGAAGTGTTTCAAACAGTAACTCCACAAAGGAAGAGATCAGAAGAAATTACCGAAAATCACATGAAGAGACACTCAAAATTATTACTTATCAGCAAGTTGTTCACTTGATGCTTTGACTATAGCCCTTGTGGCTTTGAAACTTACTTTTTTTTTTTTTTTTTTTTTTTTTTTGTACCGGGGATTGAACTAAGGGGCACTCAACCACTGGGCCACATCCCCAGTCCTTTTTTGTATTTTATTAGAGACAGGGTCTCACTGAGTTGCTAAGTGCCTCAACCATTGCTGAGGCTGGCTTTGAACTTGCAATCCTCCTGCCTCAACCCCCCAAGTGCTGGGGTTACAGGCGTGTGCCACCGGGCTGGCTTGAGATTTACATTTTTTTTTTCTTTTTCCCAACCTTCTCCCTGACCTTCTCTTTCCTGATCTTCTCCTCCCTCATCTTCTTTCCCCTAAACTTTTCCCTGATCTTCTCCTCTCTGATCTTCTGTTCCCTAACCTCCTCACTGAGCTTCTCGTTCCTGATCTAAGCTAATCTCATTTTCTCTTTAAAAGCCCCCTGTTCCTGCTGATGGGAGAATCACAGCTTTTGGGATTGGAGTCCCATGTGCTTCTCCTCTGCTCACAAAGCAATAAACCGTTTTTTTTTCCTTTTTCTCAAAACTGCGTCCTCATTATTGCATTGGCATCTGGGATGAGGACTGAGCTTTTGGCAACAGTTGCAATGATATATAACTACACATCTACTAGAATTGCTGAAATTAATTGACTGACAATACTAAGTATTGGCAAGTATGTGAACCAACGGAACTTGCATAAATTGTTGGGAATCCAAAATGATACAATCACTTGATAATTTCTTATAAAGTTAAATATATACTTGCTAAATAACCAAGCAATTCTGTTCCTAGTGTTACTGAAAGCTCAGTCCTTTTTCCCAATGCCAATCTGCTAATGATGACACGGTTTTGGGGAAAAGGAAAAAGAAACTTTCTTGCTTTGCTAGCAAAGGAGAAACACAGGGGATTCAGGTCCCAGAAGCTGTGACTCTGCCTATCATGGGGAGCAAGGGGCTTTAAAAGAGATGGTTCAGAGGCTACATTCCAGTGTTCTCTGCTGAATTGTAATTCACTTGCTAGTTTGGGAGATAGTCAGATCTGAGATCTTCTGGTGCCATCCTCAAAGTCTGAACCACTTTGTTCCTGTGGTGGGTGTGTACTCAAGGACAGATAAGTCTGTCTAGAATGGGGAAGAAGGGTAATTCTTTTTCTGGAGATTAGGGAGGGGGAGAGATTAAGGGGGAGCAGAGAGAAAGGAAGAGAAAGAAACATGTCCATTTCAAAATTAAGTCATTGTGGCAGAGCAGCAAGGGCTATATTCAAAGTATAAAGTGGACCACTGATAAACTAGATGGTTATTCAACAGAAATGTGAACATTTGTTCACTAAAAGACTTGCACATCAATGTTTATAGCAGCTTTATTTGTAATAATACCAAACTGGAAACAATTCAAATGTTCATCAGTGTGTAGATGGATAAATTTGGTATATTCATGTAATGGAATACTACTCAGAAAAAGAAAGGAATGGACTACTGATACACACAACATAATGGTTGATTCTCAGAAACACTATGCTGACTGAAAGAAACCAGACACAAAAGAATACAGAGTTTAATTTCATTCACATGAACTGCTAGAACTAAGAAATTATAGTGACAGAAAGCAGGTCAATGATTGCTTGGACTTTCAGGTAGATGGGAGAGGGTTTAATTGACTATACAGGGACAAGAGGAAACATTTTGTGGATAATAGAAATAATTTAAAATTTGATTATGGTGATGGTTACATAGTGAATATCAAAACTCAGCAAACTATTCACTCAAATGGGCACAGTTTACATAAATTATACATCAAAAAATTTTTTGTATATGTGATACTCAGGAATGAACCCAGAGTCTTATACATGCTAGGCCAGTCCTCTACTACTGAGCTATGTTCCCAGCACTTTTAATTTTTATTTTGAGACAGGGTCTTGCTAAATTGCCCAGGGTGGACTTGAATTTGTAATCCTCCTCTCTCAGTCTCCTAAGTAGTTGGGATTACAGGTATGCATCACCATGCCTGTGTAATAAGCAAAGGTGACTTAAACTGTCTCCACCTGATGGCCCATTAACCCACCCTTGATGGCCCATTAATGTTATGCCCAGAGAACTGATCCCCAAAAACCACCAAGGAATCCAGAGTGCATGCAAGAACAAAGAGCCTTTATTCGGGCTTCAGCTTGGACTCTCAGACCTCACCAACACAGTGGATCTGTACTGAGAGCTCCTTACTCCGGGGGCGTGAGCCTTTTATTGAGGTAGAACTGAGAGATCGAGGGGGTTCACATGATTGGCCATCCTTACAGTTAGGGGGTCTCATCACATTGCAATAGGCCAGGGGAGCCCGAGCGCGCCAAGCATGTTGATAACTGAAGGGGTTCTTATTGGCAGAAGCTGTCTTCAGCACAATGGAATGTGCTGTTTCTCAAGCTTACTGCAGTGTCCTGCTTTTATCTTACAAGGTTTTATTGTGCACGGGGCTGACTTAAAATGCCTGGGATTGTTCTCTCTTAGTCCCCGTGGCTGGGGACTTGTGACAGCTTGAGGCTGACAGAATAGAGGTAGCTGATTACTAAATAGAGTCACAGAAGTTTGACTCTTATTATCTTAAAGCCAAGCATTTTACAGAAGCAAAAAGAAGCAGTTAAACTAAAAAGAGGGCTCAAAAGGGGGTTCCACAATTAACCCACCCTTAAACCCTCTCCACCTGAGGGCTTGAGGACGTATTAACCCTGTGCTTTATAAACCCTGCCCTTGCTATGAGCAGGCGCCATTTTCTATAATCCTGCTTTGTGGTGGACGTAGTTTGTGGCCCTGGCCAGAATAAAGGCTTCATTGGCTATTCCGCGAGTGGCTTGTGAGACTTTTTTCCTGAAAACTGGGTACAACACCTAGATTGATTAAAGTATTTTATTTTATTTAATTAATTAATTTATTTTTGGTACTGGGGATTGAACTCAGGGGCACTCGACCACTGGTAACAAAATACAGACTAAACTGTTAGGGTAAAATTAACATGGGCCACAATAGTCAGGAGGAATTTAAGAAAGAGGAGAGTAGATAAGATTTTGGCTGATGCTTCTAGGCAAGAGGGAGGAAGAAAATAGACATGGAAGTAGCAACACATGGGGATATGTGAAGGACACCATGAAGACTGGCCTGCAAAGAGGTTTAATCTGTGATTCCATTTTGAAGGCTTTATCCTAAGAAATTAATTATAGTCCTAGATGATCATAGATCACCTGTAGTAATAATTGTTCATTACAGACATCGTTATACATCGACTTAGACTGCATTCCTTCAATTGAACAATATATTCATATATTCATCAATATTTTTGATAACAAGGTTGCAAAATGTTCATGATTTAGTACAAATGTCCATAAATAGTAGAAGAAGCAGACTACAAAACTATCAGTATATTATGATGTTAATTTTGTGAAAATGAAAAAAATGTATCTTAGAAAAAAGCCCAGAAAAATACACAAAACATTTTACGATGGGTATCTCTAATTAATGAAATTATAGGTGATTTTATGTCCATCTTTATATTTTTCTATGATTTTAATATTTTTCATGATTATATATTTTGTTTATACTGCTAGGTACTATTTGTATTAGTTTGCTAGTGTTGGATAAGATTCAGGCTGGCAGGCCATACCCCCAGGCGCCTTCCCGGAAGTGCCCAACTCTCTGGAGAATTCACCTTTGGCGGGCTCTGAGTCCCCACCCTTCCTGATCCTGGGAATACTCACCTCTCGCGGGAATTCAACCCTGGGTGGGCTCTCCCTTTCTGAGCCAATCTGGACCATACAAGTCACGCTCCCACCCCTCTGTACTTAAGCCCCAGCTTGTTCAGAACTCTCTCTCTTCTCTTTTCGCCGTCATCTTCTCACCAGCTCTCTCCTTCCCCGTTCCCCTTTCCCCCTTCCCCCCTTTCTCCCCTTCCCTTAATAAACCCCCCTTTTTCTACAAGGCGGTCCCGGTGTGGTATTTTGCCCTTCAGCTAGGCCTGCCATAACAAAGTATCACACACTGATGATTTAAACAAGAGATATTAACTTTCTCACTGTTCTGGAGGCTGGACGTCCACAATCAAGGGATCAGTGGGTTTTTGTTTCTTCTGAGTTTTTTCTTTTGGGTTTGCAGATGGCAATTGTTATGACTTACATATGAGATGTTTTCCAAAAACTCAGGTGTGAGACAATGCAAGAAAGTTTACAGGTGAAATGGGTTATAAGAGTCTTAATCAGTATATTAATTCACTGATAGAGATTAACTGGGTGGTAAGTATAGGCTGGGAGGATGGGGCTAGAGGAGGTGGGTCCCTGAGTGCATGATTTTGGGGTATATATTTTGTCCCTGTGTGCCTAGCTTCCTTTCTCTCCTTTCTGATTGTCATGTCCTGAGCTGCTTTTCTCTGCCACACCCTTCTGCCATGGTTTCCTGCCTCACCTTGGGCCCAGAGCAATGGAGTTGGCAGTCTATAGACTGAGACCTCTGAAACTGTGGATGCCTGATAAACTTTTCTTCCTCTAAAATTGTTCTTTTTTTTTTTTTGTGGTACCAGGGATTGAACTCAGGGGCACTCGACCACTGGGCCACATCCCCAGCCCTTTTTTGTATTTTATTTAGAGACAGGGTCTCACTGAGTTGCTTAGTGCCTCACCATTGCAGAGGCTGGCTTTGAACTCAACAATCCTCCTGCCTCAGCCTCCCAAAGTGCTGGGATTACAGGCGTGCGCCACTGTGCCTGGCCTAAAGTTGTTCTTGTCAGGTCTTTTTGTCATAGTAGCAGAAAAGCTGACTAAAACAGGAACACTCTTACTGTCTTCACATGGTTGTCTCTTCATCTGCACATTTCTTGTGTTTCCCTGTGTGTCCAAATTTCCTCTTCTTATAAAAACACTAGTCATATTGGATTGGTGCCCATCCTAAAAAAAAAAAACAAGCCTCATTTTAACTTAATCACCTCTTTAAAGACCTTATCTCTAATTACAGTTACATTCTGTGGTGTTGGAAGTTAGGACTTCACTATATGAATTTTGGAGAGTCACAAGTCAGCCTATTTTTTAAAAAGTAATTAGTATATTATTGGTAATACTGAAACAAAAAATGGAGCAAGTCTGACTAGCATAGAAAATACATGGTGGATAGCAGTAGAAGAGTAGGTGAAATAACATTTCCTAATTAATGAATCCTTAATTATTATTATTTCTTAATTATTGATTGTTTACTATGTGCTAGCCATTGTGATAAGTTATGTTCATTATCTCACAAAATGATTTAAACATTACTTTAATATTGCATGAGGTTGGGAAAATGTAAATTATGACAAGCTTTGGATTTGGGATTTTATTTTGTAGACATGAGAAATGATTTGAAGTCAGGAAAATGACACAAAAGAAGATCCTAGCAAGATTAGTCTAGTAGCAGAATGGAATAGAGCCTATTCCACTCCTGGGGACAGTAAACCTTTGTAAAGGGTCAGAGAGTATAAATATTTTGGGCCATATTGTCTTCATTTCTACTACTGAACTCTGTCATAATATGAAAAGTGACATATGATGTGTAAATGAGTGAGTGTGGTGGTGTTCTAATAAAACTTCAGGTACAAGAATAAGTGGTGAGCTATATTTGCCCTATTAGTCATAGTTTCTAACTCTTAGAACAAACCATACAAAAGCAGACAGAAACTGGAAGTTCAATACCAGTTAGAAGAAAATATGACAATAATTCATACTTGCAAGGAGGAGGGCTTGAATAAAGCAGGGTCAGTGTGATAGGAAGGGAGAGGTATTGGAGACATTTCAGGAGAAAACACTGCAGACCAGGTGACAGATTGGATGCAGGACTTAAGAAAACTAAAGACATTATGAGCAGGAATTAAGAGCAGCAAAGTGTCACTATCCTAAATAGATAAACTAGTGAACCGATTATTTATCTGGTTGGGCTCAGATCCTGCTCTTACCTTCCGTATCTTGTGTCCCATGGAACTACATTTCCCAGGTTTTTCTTGCCCCCTGTCTTCTAAATAGGTTCTGGCAATGGAAGTCACTGGCAGAAGATTGTGATGAGGAAGGAGAGAGAATCTGGAATAATTACTGATTACCCCAGGCTTTCTCTGCTGCCTATATTATTCCTAGTAGCTTCAAACCCTTCTCCTTTTTTTTTTTTTTTTTTTTTGTACCGGGGATTGAACTCAGCGGCACTAGACCACTGGGCCACATCCCCAGCCCTTTTTTGTATTTTATTAGAGACAGGGTCTCACTGAGTTGCTAAGTGCCTCGCCATTGCTGAGGCTGGCTTTGAACTCGCGATCCTCCTGACTCAGCCTCCCAAAGTGCTGGGATTACAGGCGTGTGCCACCACGCCCGGCCAAACCCTTCTCCTTTGCCAGACAATCTCTTCTTGATCTTAGCTCCCTCCATGCAGTCCTTTCCACGAGTCTGGTCTCCTTTGGGTCCCTTAGATCCTGGGCTCCAGCACGATTGACTCTTGTTGTCTCTCCAGCCTAGGGGTGGTAGCAGCTGCCTGTCATTGCCAATTTCCAGGTTGCTTCACTGTACCCTGTTTGGCTTCTCAGCTTTTCTGGTACTCGTGTACCAATTAATTGCAGGAAAACCTCAAGGAAACACTGAGAGTGTTTCTGTTTCTTGAGTGAACCCTAGCTAATACAGTTAAGAAACAGAGTCAGTTAGTAAGTTGTTGTCTTTTAGCTGCAAACCCCACTGCTTTGTGATGCTGAGGCTGGTATTCCACAAACTGCTTGTCTGCCTCAACAATTGACTCCCTGTTCAACTCTGCTAATAAGGGGTACTAGAGAGAGACTGGAAGGCTGGAGAAGTGAATTGCTCTCTCTTGTTTTTTTCCATGTGGACTTCCTATTTAATTGTATTATCTGTAAGCAACATCCAAGCAGTATTTCTTCACCCCAGTAGTACTTCTTTTTTTTTAAAAAAAATATTTATTTATTTACTTTAGTTGTACACAGTGCAATGCATTTATGTTTACGTGGTGCTGAGGCTCGAACCCGGGCCACGCACGTGAGAGGCGAGCGCTCTGCCACTGAGCCACAACCCCAGCCCCCCAGTAGTACTTCTCACAGCACTGCTTGCATCCAGTTTGCAATTTTTTTCAACACTTGCAGAACCAATCTTAACACACCCTCTCAGAGATGGCACTACAAGTCAACTGATGCTCCCTCTTCTGATATCTAAATTTCAGTTCTGTGGGCCCACCCCTGAGCTTCAAAATTCTTTTTTTTTTTTTTTTTTTTTTTAAATATTTATTTATTTATTTGCTTTAGCTGTACACAATGGGTTTATTTGTACGTGGTGCTGAGGATCGAACCCGGGCCGCGCACGTGCCAGGCGAGCGCGCTACCGCTGAGCCACAATCCCAGCCCCTCAAAATTCTAATACCCTAGATTCTTCCCTCTGTTCCCCCAGCCTCAGGGTTGACAACTGCTTTCTACAATTGCTATCTGTATTGTTTTTAGTGTTCTTTTTTATCCACTAGTCACTTGGTTACAACTTCTTCTTAACTATTTATTTATTTTGGTGTTACTGGTACTAGGGATTAAACACAGAGCCTTGCACATGCTAGGCAAGAGCTCTGTCACTTAGCTACGTCCCCTATCACGAGGCTGCCAGCGTCTTGCTGGGGGTCCTTTTTCCTGCCCAGGAGGGTATAAGCCACTGGAGAAAATTAAAGTCTGAAATAATTAATGAAGAAATAAGACACAGAGTCAGAAAAAATAGTTTTAAGAAGCTTGGAGCATCTGATAGATCCAGTCCACATAGGAGCTGGAGCTGGACGATTAGAAAATGGCTCCTGTGGTTTATTTAAGGAGTACATCAAAGGCAGGGATATGGTTTCTGGGGTGGAGTCTTGCTTCATGATGTCTCACAGTCAACAGGTTGATTGGCATCTTGGCATGTTACACTCATCTCTGAGAGGCTGTGTGGTTGTAGCAGGTCACACTATCTCTGGTTCTGTGTGGGACCTGGCAGAGCTGAATAGGCATTACATGTGTCTGGGCAATCTTACCCAGTGGGATTGCCACTGGAAATTCCCAAATACCAAAATTTCCTATTCAATGGTTGCAGTGCTTGTGTGGCCCACACATAGCCCACAGATGGCTCTCGACATCTCCCTATCCCTTTTAGTTTTTATTTTTATTTTATTTTATTTTATTTTTGTGGTACCGGGGATTGAACTCAGGGGCACTCGACCACTGGGTCACATCCCCAGACCTTTTTTGTATTTTATTTAGAGACAGGGTCTCACTGAGTTGCTAAGTGCCTCACCATTGCTGAGGCTGGCTTTGAACTTGCGATCCTCCTGCCTCAGCCTCCCAAAGTGCTGGGATTACAGGCGTGCGCCACCGTGCCCGGCTAGTTTTTATTTTGAGACAGGGTCTTGTTAAGTTGCCAAGGCTGGCCTTGAATTTGGAATCCTCCTGCCTCAGCTTTTTGAGTTGTTGGGATTTTAGGTGTTTATCACTGTGTTCAGCAACAGTCCTTTATAATCAATTATGTCTGTCCCCAAAACTGGTATGGTTCTGTCTCCTGACTGGACCTGGACAGTTAGAGAAGGGGAACTGGCTTCTACTGGAACTGTGTCAGGTTTGGTTTTGGGCATATTGATGTAATGGTTTGAATGTGAGGTGTCCCCCCCAAAGTGAGACAGTGCAAGAGGGTTCAGAGGGGAAATGATTGGGTTGTGAGAGCCTTAACCCAATCAGTTAATTAATCCCTCATGGGATTAAATGAGTGGTAACTGGAGGCAGGTGGGGTGTGGCTGGAGGAGGTGGGTGATTGGGGGCATGCCTTTGGGTACATATTTGTATTTGGCAAGTGGTGATTGCTCTCTTTGCATCCTGCTCATAATGTGAGCCACTTCCCTCTGCCACACTCTCCTGCCATGATGTTCTGACTTACCTTGAGCCCCCAAGGAATGGAGCTGGCCTTCTATGACTAAGACCTCTGAAACTGTGAGCCTTCAAATAAATTTTTCCTCCTCTACAATTGTTCTGGTCAGGTCTTTTCGTCACAGCAGCGGAAAAGCTGACTAAAACAATTGAACTTGAATAATAGGAGAAGGAGAAGGAGGTGCAAGGAGGGAGATCTTATTCATGGATGTGAATGTGTCACTGGGAGTTGGGGTGAGAAGTGGCATCTGAAAATATTTTGTCATCTCAGCACTGATATGATGATGGAAACTATACGACTGCTTGAATTCTCTGAGTGAGCAGTATGGGGAGTCCAGAGCAGATGATTAAGGGTAGCCTCCCAAGGAAAAAAAGGCAGGACTTTTTTTTTTTAATCACAAATTTTAAGATACATGATGAATTTATGATAAAGCATTGATAATGAAGTTCATTTAAAGATTAAAGATTTTTTTTTCCTGGATATGCCTAAATTCTTGTCCAGTTCATGTTTCAAAGACTATTTGAAAAAATTCTGTGTTTTATAGGCTATTGGCTATCTTTACAAATAAAAGGCTAGAAATTCTCGAGCTCTTCCCCTTCCCCTATGACCATTGGAGAAAGCCCTTGGGTCACATTGAAGGCAGGAATTTATATCTCCTTCTGCTAATATACTGTCAACACTATAGTGGTGCTGCAGAAATTCACAAAAAGTATGAGATATTTTCACTGTCTGATAAACTGGGTTCTCCCAGTTTTTTCATTTCTCATCAATTTATTTAAATGCCCATCAAGGGCCTTGTGTCATGCCTACGTGTGGGGCTTCCTGACCATGTCATTCTTTGCCTTTTCTCTCCTGTGGTCCTCTCTGGTTGCCCCCAATGCCTCCTTGATTGCACCTCCTTCTCCTTTGACAGGGGCTCTGATCTCCTTTCTTGACAAAATAAAGACCATGTGAGATGAGTCTTTCATTCCACTTCAAAATAACTCTGTACTGTTTCTCTCTCTTCCCCCATCTCAGATGATGGACTGAATTTCCTTTTTTCCCCAGTTTAAACTATTCTGTGCTCTCCATCCTGTTTTCTCCCTTTCCCCCTTCCTGGGTGCTATAACATAGGATCAAAGATGTTCTCCCTTATTGCCTACTCTTTGTTTCGCTTGATCCTCTTTAATTTCCTTTTCTTTCTTCTGCCTGAAGACAAAAAACCTTTCTTCCCTCTTTCTGGAAAACAAAGAACAAAAACATAAAACAACCCCAAACTCTTCCTTTGACCTTGTTGTGACTTTTACTCTATTTTCTCATCCTTTTATTATTACATGTTTAAGGACAGAGCTCTATTTTCTCAATGTGGAGTCACTTTTTGTTCTGCTCTCTTGACTTCTGTTCCCTAAGCCCTTGCCCCTGTCACTCAAACTGATCACTGATGGCAGTCCTGGCCTCCTAATCACAAGGCACAGTGGATTTTTCTCAGCCTTCATTCTCTTAAATTTCTCTATGGTATTTGACACTGTTGATTTCCTTTCTTTCTTAAACTCTCCTCTTTGAGTTTTCATAGTACAACATGTGATTTTCTTTCCATCCTTTTAACCTTTTCAAAACAGTCTGGATGATTACATATATTGAACTTAATTTCCAACCTATCTATACAGTGTGATGGAATATGAAGAAATAGTGGTGTCACCTAAAGCTGGTTGTTCTCAGAGAGGCTTTGTATGATTTTGTCCAATGATGTTAAAATTAACCAAGGATGTGTCCTGAACTTGAGAGGTCCAAATATTTGATTCTGCCAGAGCCTGATTAAAGTAACCAGTCTTTTCAGAGACTGGCATTTCTTGTATATCTCTTCCCTGAATAATGCTTGCCAGATAAATACTGATGAATCTTGACTTTTCAGTCCCCTTCATTTCTTCAAATTTCTTTCCACTTTTTTTTCGCTTAGATATATTAATTTCATTGTTTGGACTATGGTCAAGATCTTTCTTTTGACTTTAAGCTTTATATTTCCTAATGGCATGTGTTGATTTTATGTGTAAAACTTTAAGAGCTCTGGAGGTACTTTGTGTCACCCCTGTGTGATGCACAGTGCTCTATACAAGAACACCTCTCCCATTTGACAGTTGTCTCTTTCATCTTAAATGCAGGAGTTTGTAACAGATCTAGATTTGTAAAGTAGATTGGATCTTGGAGATTTCATGTTTGTTACTCAAAATGCAGAAAATAAGCTGGTTGTGGTAATGTGTGTCTGTTAGTCCTAGCTACTTGGGAGGCTGAGATAGGAGGATCATATGAGCCCTGGAATTTGATGTCAACCTGGACAACAATTCAGAAAATAAAGTTTATTATTGTATGAGAAGAATTCTTTGTATAAATATTAAGTGCTTAATTGAAAAAATATCATTATCCTGTGAGACTGGGTAAGAATAAGAAAAGATAATATTTTAAAATTTTTAATCAATTAAATCTAATTTTTTATACAAATGGAGCACAACTTTTCATTTCTCTGGTTATGCATGATATAGAGTTATACCATTCATGCAATCATACTCATAAGAAAAGATAATCTTTTTTTTTTTTTTTTTGTACCGGGGATTGAACTCAGGGACACTGGACCGTTGGGCTACATCCCCAGCCCTTTTTTGTATTTTATTGGAGACAGGGTCTCACTGAGTTGCTAAGTGCCTCTCCATTGCTAAGGCTGGCTTTGAACTCACGATCCTCCTGCCTCAGCCTCCCAAGTGCTGGGATTACAGGCGTGCCCCACCACGCCTGGCTAAGAAAAGATAATCTTATAAACAATTTTCTTGTAGTATGCAAAGTGATAGATGAACTTCTAGTTCTTATTATTAGTTGATAATTACCATAGAGCTTTAGGCCAAATAGAAAGAAAACTGGGTTGAAGATGTAGCTCAGTGGTAAAGTACTTACCCAGCATACACAAGGCTCTGGGTTCAATCCCCAAGCACTGCAAAAACAAAAAATAACCTGCTGCTCCTGAACTTTGTGAGTTGATGGAAAAAGAGGCTTCTACTACAGTAATAACAGCAACAAAAAGAAGACTTAAGTTGTTTTTCTGTAACTATTATTTATTCCTGATTTCAAACACAGCAGATATTAATAGATCCTTAAAATCTAACCCTGTGCTGTCATTTATCTTGAATTACCTATGCTGCTGAAACTTACAAAGACAAAAACTAGGGAGATTTCTCTTCTTGAAATATGGAGCCTTTGCCTGCTTTCCCCTCTTTATTCTCTTATGTTGTATTACCTTTTTCCTTATGCGCATGTTGTAGTTGGGTACAGTCTATTTCAAATGAATAATCTAGGGTTGGGGGTTTAGCTCAGTGGTAGAGTACTTGCCTAGCATGTGCAAGGTCATGAGTCCAATCCAAAGCTGAAAAAGAAATGGATATTTTTTTTTTTTATTATTGTCTGAGGAAATTTCAGAGTACCAGGTCTTGGCTAGTAATAAGCCAGGGCAAGAAGGCATCTTGAATCTTCAACTAGCCAATTCTGGGACAATTTGAGCCTCAAAATTAACAATGAGACTGGGTGTGGTGGCACATGCCTGTAATCCCAGCAGCTCAGGAGGCTGGGGCAGGAGGATTTTGAGTTGAAAGCCAGCCTCAGCAATGGCACTGTGGTTTGCAACTCAGTGAGACCCTGTCTCTAAATAAAACACAAAATAGGGCTGGGGATGTGGCTCAGTAGTTGACTGCCCCTGAGTTCAATCCCTGGTACCCCCCCACCAAAAAAAAAATTAACAATGAGGACTGAGGTATAGATCAGTGGTTGAGCACTTGCCTAGCATCGGTGATGTTCTGGGTTCAAACCCTGGCACTGGAACAAAAAGTTACTGACAGGTTATATATACTCACCCACTGACTAGAATGGAGACTCATGAATCCATATCTGTTGTCGCCGGAAAGGGATTGCAGCCTGGAACGGCAGCGCCGCGGGAAGGAGTCTGGAGACAGGATGGAGACGAAAAAATTCTTTAATCTTTCTCTCTCTGTCTCTTGTAATTTCTAACACCACATACACACTCTCACAAGAAACCAAGGCACCTACTCCTACAAGAAACTACAATATATCTATACCATAGCGATAACCCTGTCCGTTCTCTCTCAGGTCTGTTCCCATGCGCCCGAGCAGGAATGGCGCTAGCTCGATCTGCTGAGTCACGGCTCAAATCTCTCGAGATCCTGGGCCAAGTCCCACGAGATCCCAGGCCAAGTCCCGTGAGACTACGGAAGGCGGAAATGCCCAAAAATGTCTATGGCCCGTAGTCAACCGCAATCTTAGCTATCTCCCTAAACAGGGCTCCTGCATTTCCCCCCTTTTGTTTTAAAAGAGGGGATGCAACCAACATCCCTTGTCTATGTGCAACCAACATTCTTACCCATCATCGGATAATCAAGGCTGTGCCCTTGACTCCTGTCTTAGGTTGATATGTTGGCCACATGAGACTGTCCCGTGCGACTGTGCCTGTCTTAGGTTGTCCCCCTCTGGGGATCTTACCCGTCATTGGCTAACCAGCCATCCAATGGAGCCCTTTAGGATCGACTGTGTAAGATGACTAACAGCCGTCCAATTGTGAGGAGATGCTGCAGCTTTAAGGCAACAAGCCTTTTGGTGACGAGCCAAATTGCATAGCATATCAAATTCTTTTAAACAAATCAGTTGCCCTAAGTTCTATCAAGTAACACAGTGAGTTCTCTAAACAAATACCCGCAAGGTACTGTCCCATGAAGTCCCAAACAATGAAAGATCAAAATGTCCACTTGTTATAACATGTAGATCTAGGAGGCCCCATGCATGCAGAGCAGAGGCCACACTGCTGGTGAGGTTGTTTGACGTTTGAGCAGCAGGGATGCTTGCAGCGACTGCGATCCCTGCAGCTGTAGCAGCAGCCGTCTTTTTTATGTCTAGACAATACCACTGGCAAATCTTCAGGGCCCGCTACCTAGAGACTCAAGCATCAATTATTAAAGGAAAGGCAGTGCTATTCCAACACTGAGTCAAGAGGCTAATTGTCAAACTAAAAAATAGAATTATTAGATTAGAAAATTAAAGTTGATTTCTGCTCACACACATTGCAGCCTGAGCTCCCACAAACATAAGCTGGCAAAACATCATAAACAAAACAAAGAAAGACTGAGGGTATTTACTGCATTAAAGATAGATTAAAGAAAAACTAAAAGGACTTTGGAGAAATAATTTGTTAGCTGGAACTCTCGAGTTTCTGCATACACAGCAGTCCTTTACCTGTTGAAATAATTGAAATTAATCATTTATTAAACAAATGAAGTTAATAACAAATAAGCAACCTCATATCAAAACACCAAAATATCAGGTTATAGAGCACTAGTCATATTTTTTGCTAAAGAGAAGTCCCTGGGACACCTATAAAACAAAATTGAAGGTACCTTCACTTATTAAATTATTTACCCAATTTGAATACTCTTAAACTTAAATGAATTAGAGTTATTTGGATCCATATATATATATGTATATATATGTATATATATATGTATATATGTATATATGTATATATATGTATATATGTATATACATATATATATATATTCACAAGCGCTTTGTTATTTTTGATGTCACACTGGACAGATAGACGCACATACAAACATATATTTGTGACGTCACATTAACATGAAATTTAGACAAATACACGGACATAAACACATATATAAAAAGAAAAAAAAATACAATTGTGTGCACACTAAAGAGAGATCTCTTCGTCCCAGCTGGGAGGAATGACACTTAAGTTGTGACATATTTTGAAGGACTCTTTTAAGGGAATCATTCCAGATCTTCATCATGGTCCTCTTGATTTTGTACCTTTTTTATTAATCTTGATTCCTCAACAACTTCATCTTGATCCTTTTGATTTGGTACCTGCTTTATTAATCTAGATGGTATCCATATTGGAGAGGATTCATGCTTTGGAAAAACACAAACAGATCCTCTTCCCCAAATTAATACTGGATCTGGACCCTTCCATGTACTTGAAAGAACATCCTTCCAGTAAACCAAAGGTTTATGTTGTTGATGTGGGTTCCAATGTCTGTCTCCAGCAGAATAACCATCAGAGTCTAAAGTTAAAAAATTTAAAGTAAACAGGGCAACTGCCAATCTGTCCTTAGGATTTTTCCAGTTTCCTTCTTTCTGTTTTAACAACATAACTTTTAGTGTGCGGTTTGCTCTTTCAATAATGCCCTGACCCTGAGGATTGTATGGGATGCCTGTTTTATGGGATATGTTGAATTTTGCGCAAAACTGTTTGAAAGATGAGGACGTATATGCAGGGCCATTATCTGTTTTAAGCATTTTGGGGGATGCCCAATGCAGCAAAAGCTTATAAACAATGAGATGTGACATCTTTAACTTTTTCTCCGGAATGTAAGGAAGCAAAAATCATGCCTGAGCATGTATCTATGGTTACATGAATAAATTGCAATTTTCCAAAGCTTGGCTCATGAGTAACATCCATCTGCCACAAATGATTGGGCATTAATCCTCTAGGGTTAACACCAAAATGAGGATTGGGCAAATGTGTCATACAAGATTTACAATCTTTTACAATTGTTCTGGCTTGCTCTTTTGTGATTTTAAACCTACGTTGCAAGGTGGTGCAGTTGATGTGAAACTGGGAATGAAATAAAGTAGCTTGTTGTAGTGCTGAAAGTATAAATATTGTTTTTGTAAGTTCATCAGCCTTTTGATTACCTTCATGGAGGGGGCCAGGCAAATTAGTATGTGCTCTAATATGGCCTACAAATAGAGGTTCTTTTCTTGCCCACAAAAGTTTTTGTATTTGATAAAACAATTTAAAAGCTGGAGTATGAGGTGCTATTGGTCCTGCTAACTCTAATTTTGGGACAGCTTGTACAATATAGTGGCTATCTGAAAAAATGTTTATGGGCTGGTCTCTAAAATTTTCCAGAGCTCTTACCACAGCTTCCAATTCCACTAGTTGAGCTGATTTGTGTGCAGTTATGTAAGTCATATTTTCTTTTGTAGTGACTACTGCAGCAGTACCATTTGAGGACCCATCTGTAAATACATTGAATGCCTTAGGAATAGGTTGATTTTTTATTACCTGTGGAAATATAATAGGATGATTAATACAAAAAGATAATATAGGAGACTTAGGAAGGTGATTATCAAAATTTGCAGAGGTAGAGCATCTAGCTATAGCCCAGTCATTATCGTTGAAGCATAAATATCCAATCTGTGATGATGAATAGGGAGTAATAATAGTAGCAGGGTGAATGCCAAATATTTTAGTAGAAGTTTTAAGTCCTTGAAGAATAAGTTTAGCCACCATGGAGGTATAAGACTCAATTATGCTTTTAGGAGAGACAGGCAAATGTATCCATAATAAAGGCCCTTGTTGCCAAAATACTCCTGTCGGTGTATATTGTGAAGAAATAATAATCAATATCAGCGGTTGAGTTAAATCAAATCTGTCACAATGAGCTCCTTCGATGGCTTTTTTCTACTACCTTTAAAGCTTTCCTAGCATCAGGAGTCAATGTTCGCGGTGAGGATGGATCAGGGTCCCCTCGAAGGATATCAAATAAAGGTTTTAATTGGCCAGTAGTGAGGTTTAGTGTAGGGCGAAGCCAATTAATGTCTCCCAGTAGTTTTTGGAAATCATTGAGGGTGGTTAAATGTTCTTTATTTATTAAAATTTTTTGGGGGTCTAACAAAAGTATCCATGATTTTAAATCCTAAATATAATATGGGAGATCTGGTTTGAACTTTTTCTTCTGCTATATATAATCCGTATTTTTTTAAATTTTCTACCACGTCACTGAATATATTAAATAAGATTTTTTGATTAGGGTGGGCCAGTAAAATATCATCCATGTAATGTAGACACATGAGGTTTGGATATTTATTTTTAATGGGTTGGATAGCCTTGTCCACATATATTTGGCATATGGTGGGGCTATTAGCCATTCCCTGCGGCAAAACCTTCCATTGATATCTCTGATCAGGGCCATTATTGTTAATAGAAGGAACTGAAAAAGCAAACCTGGGGGCATCCAGAGGATGTAGGGGAATAGAAAAGAAGCAATCCTTTATATCAAGACTAAAAAGATGGAATTTTTTTGGAATAGCTATAGGATTCGGAAGTCCGGGTTGAGTAGGGCCCATGACTTGCATGGTTTTATTAATTTGTCTAAGATCATGTCATAATCGCCATTTTCCTGATTTTTTCTTGATCACAAATATGGGGGAATTCCAGGGAGAGGTGGAAGGTTCTATATGTCCTGCTTCTAATTGTTCCTGAACTAGTAGGTGGGCCGCTTGCAATTTCTCTTTAGATAGGGGCCACTGAGGGACCCATACTGGCTTATCAGAAAGCCATGGTATTTCAAAATTATTTTCTCAGTGGCCCCGAAGAAAAATGTCTTTTTCCTATATGATAATGATTTCTTTTAGGGTTAAGCTTACCCTGTACTTTTTGATGATTTCTTTTAGGGTTAAGATTACCCTGTAGATTTTTACATTTAACACCTGCAGGTTTGGTTTGCAAGGTGTACTCCCATTTGTTGTAAAATATCTCTTCCCCATAAAGTAACCGGTAGATTAGGTAAAACATAAGGCTGAAACGTGCCTTTATGTCCTTCATCATCCTCCCATTTTAAAATTACCGCACTTTTTTTCTGGGAGGTTATTATATCCCAAGCCTCTTAAACTGGTTGAAGCTTTTTGCAGAGGCCAGTGTTTGGGCCATTGACATAAATTAATGATGGAAGAATCAGCTCCAGTATCTATAAGACCCTCCATTTCTATTCCTTGGATTCTTATTTTACACATAGGCCTCCTTGTACAGTCCTGAACCCAGCAAACCATGGGTTTCGAATCAGTGGAACAAAATCCTCTATTGTTCCTATTTAGAGGCATATTCATTTTAGATGAATTATGTAAATTTGGAAGGAGGAGCAGCTGAGCAATTCTATCTCCCTGATTAATAGAACTTATACTTTGGGGTGAGCTAAGCATTATTTTTATTTCTCCTTTATAGTCTGAGTTTATTCCACCTGGGGTCACTTGCAAACCTAATAAGCTCTCAGTACTTTACCCAATAATAAGTCCTACAGTCCCTGAGGGAAGAGGTCCCCTGACCCCTGTGGAATCAGTTGAACCCCCATTTCAGGTGTTAACACTATTCGGGCGGTGGAACAGAGGTCTAATCCTGCATTTCCTTCTGTTCCTCTGGCGAGGGAGTGGATGGGTAATAGGGATTGTGTCGGGGAAGCATCTGAGTGGATGCTTGAGGATACTCCTCCTCCAATGCCTCTCATACATTTGTGGGCCCCGTGCCCCGTTTTTTTTGAATTCCTGAACAAAGGATTTCCATGGATGTCAAATTTTGAATAGCATTTATTGGCCCAATGATTTCCTTTCTTACACCTGGGGCAGCAACCTGGAGCACAGTATGAATTTGGTCTTATTTCTCTTTTGGGCTTTTGCCTAGAATAGCCTGATTGATTATGATAATTTTGCCTAGAATATCCTGATTGATTATAATGTCTATGTTGAGCCCTTGTAAAATTTTGAGGGGCAGCATCTCTCACAGCTGCTGCAATCACATTCCCTGTGACAAAGGCATCATTTATATCTTTACATAGTTGTATATATATGGAAAGATCCTGTTTATTTTTCCATGGCCTGATGACTTCCTGGCAATATTTATTAGCATTTTCGTACGCTAATTGAACAACTAATGGCATAACTTGATCAATGTCTCCAAAAACTCTACCTGCAGTTCTCAAAAGTTGATCAGCAAATCCAGCATATGGTTCATTAGGTCCTTGAATTGCTTTGGATAAGCTACCTTGTAGATCCCCAGGTCCTTGTACAGTTTTCCATGCCTTTAAGGCAGCTGCGTTTATCTGAGCATATACTCCTGGGGTATAATATCTTTGATCCTGTACGTCTGCGAATTGCCCTTCTCCTGTGAGCATTTCTATATTATGGTCTCCAAACACTGCATCTGCGTTTCTTTTAGCTGTTTCTATACAAAGTTCTTGAAATTGCGATCGCCAAACCAAGTATTGTCCCCCACTTAATGTTGCTTTACATAGACGTTTCCAGTCTGCGGGGGTTGAGCTAAAGGTGTTAAGGGACTCCAGTATACTCAACGTGAAAGGAGCTTGGGGTCCATAAGTCATTACTGCCTCTTTGAGATTTTTTATTGTTTTGAAATCTACTGGCTGGTGGCCCCTCTGTCCATTTTCATATTCAAATACTGGCAGTTCCCAATGTATCTGTGAGTTACCCTTGAGAGTGCATAAGCGCTCAGAAAGACTTTTTATTTCTATTTCTAGGGTATGCAAACGTCTAGTGATACCCTTCATATTTTCTGTAATCGATTTCACCCATGGGGGAGTAGAGGACACAAGTTCCTCCACTTGACAATCCCTTATCTTGGTCTTCCTTAATTTCCTTTTGTTCATTTTCTCAAAATCACCTTTAGTTAATTCCTCCTCACTACTACTACTCTCATTGGTCCTAATTGACTCAGTAACATCCTGAGTCCCAGGTTCAATTGAGAGCATGTATCCTTGAAGTATCTCTAATAAATCTTGAATAGCTTTAGCAGCTCGGATCTTTGTCATTTTTGGGACGCTTCTAATACTCTCCTTACTGGTCTTAGTTGACTCAGTGGAATCTACGCTTTCATGATCGCCTTCACTGTTTTCTAAATCCTCCTCACTAACGACAGACTCATCTATATCAAAGAATTCATCAAGAGCCTTGTACACTTGGGTCTTAGTTATTTTCGAACCCATTTTAACCGCTCTGACTAGAGACTCTTGCAAGGTTTCTCAGTTCTTACCTGCCGTGCTGAATGCCCTGAACGAGCCACCAACTGTTGTAGCCGGAAAGGGATTGCAGCCTGGAACGGCAGCGCCGCGGGAAGGAGTCCGGAGACAGGATGGAGACGAAAAAATTCTTTAATCTTTCTCTCTCTGTCTCTTGTAATTTCTAACACCACATACACACTCTCATAAGAAACCAAGGCACCTACTCTTACAAGAAACTACAATATATCTATACCATAGCAATAACCCTGTCCGTTCTCTCTCAGGTCTGTTCCCATGCGCCCGAGCAGGAATGGCGCTAGCTCGATCTGCTGAGTCACGGCTCAAATCTCTTGAGATCCTGGGCCAAGTCCTGCGAGATCCCAGGCCAAGTCCCGTGAGACTACGGAAGGCGGAAATGCCCAAAAATGTCTATGGCCCGTAGTCAACCGCAATTTTAGCTATCTCCCCAAACAGGGCTCCTGCACATATCATTGCATATGAATTAAAAAATAAAAATATAAAAGGCAGGGAAAGGAAAAAGCTTCTCCATATAGCCAAATGCCAACAAATAAATGTGCTAAATGTAGAAAGAATGATGGAATTAGAAAAAAATCACCATTTGGCAACTACTGTCCTTTTTTAAAGAAAATATTTATTTATTTGTTTTAGTTGTACACAATGACTTTATTTTTACGTGGTGCTGAGAATTGAACCCGGGCCACCGCACGTGCTAGGGGAGTGCTCTACCGATGAGCCACAAGGCCAGCGCCCCCACCCCCGCAACTACTATCTTAATGATTCTATCTTCTTCAGAGAAGAATCATCAATGGAAACTAAAATTAGTGGGGGAGTTTGATGAAGAACATAATATTTATGTAGCTTCAAATTGTCTCCCCTGAGATAATCTAGTGATTACAGAAAAATAGTGACTTTACAGTGGCACAATCTGGTAGACACTGCTTTAACTGAGTAATCTAATTACATTAAAAAATGGAGCCAAGGGGTTGGGGTTGTGGCTCAGCAGGAGAGTGCTCGCCTAGCACGTGCATGCCCGGTTTGATCCTCAGCACAATGTAAAAATAAATAAAGGCATTGTGTACAACTAAAATAAATAAATATTTAAAAAAAAATGGAGCCAAATGATGTTATGTACTTATGATATGTTGTATTGACAGAGACACAACATCATTTTTTGGCATTCCTATCAAAAATGCATATGCTAGCTGGGTGCAGTGGCCCATTAGTGTAATCCCGTTGACTCAGAAGGCAGAGGCAGGAGGATTGCAAGTTCAAAGCCAGCCTCAACAATTTAGCAATACTCTGTTTCAAAATAAAACATAAAAGTGTTGGTGGTTAAGTGCCCCTGGGTTCAATCCTTAGTACCCCCCTAATATGTAAATCTACTCATGAGAAATGGTCAGACAAGCCCAAATTGAGGGATAGTCTATAAAACAAATGGCCTGTAGTCTCCAGAAAAGCCAAGGTCATGAAAGATTGATGAACTACTCCAGATTAAAGGACACTAAGGAGATATTATAACTAAATGTAATATGTAGTCCTGGAATTTGAGTCTGGACTACAAGGACAAAATGACATTGTTGGAACAATTGATGAAGTTTGAGTATGGACTGTAGATTAGAAAATGGCATTGTACTAATATAAAATTTCCTATTTTGGTTTGGATGTGAGGTGTCCACCAAAAGGTCATGTGTGAGACAACGCAAAAAAAGGTTTAGAGGAGAAATGGTGGGGTTATGAGAGTCTTAACCCAATCAGTGAATTAAACCACCCCCCCAGATGGGATTAATTGAGTGGTAACTGAATGTGGGTAGGGTATGGGCTGGAGGAGGTGGGTCCCTGGGGCATGCCTTTGGTATATATTTTGTATCTGGTGCGTGATGTCTCTTTCTCTCTACTTTCTGTTCATCATGTGAGCTGCTTCTCCCTGACACTCTCTTTCACCATGATGTTGTGCCTCATCTCAGTCCAGAGGAATGGAGCCTGCTGTGATTTGAGACCTCTGAAATTGTAAGCCCCCAATAAACTTTTCCTCCCCTAAAATTGTTCTTGTCAGGTCTTTTAGTCACTACAGCAAAAAAGCTGAATAAAATAAACCATTTTGATCATTGTATTGTGGTTATGTAATAACCTGCAATTTGAAACTTTCAGAGGAAAAAGTAAGGTTATGAATTTATTTGTTTTAGTTGTACACAATGACTTTATTTTTACGTGGTGCTGAGAATTGAACCCGGGCCACGCACGTGCTAGGGGAGTGCTCTACCGATGAGCCACAAGGCCAGCGCCCCCACCCCCGCAACTACTATCTTAATGATTCTATCTTCTTCAGAGAAGAATCATCAATGGAAACTAAAATTAGTGGGGGAGTTTGATGAAGAACATAATATTTATGTAGCTTCAAATTGTCTCCCCTGAGATAATCTAGTGATTACAGAAAAATAGTGACTTTACAGTGGCACAATCTGGTAGACACTGCTTTAACTGAGTAATCTAATTACATTAAAAAATGGAGCCAAGGGGTTGGGGTTGTGGCTCAGCAGGAGAGTGCTCGCCTAGCACGTGCATGCCCGGTTTGATCCTCAGCACAATGTAAAAATAAATAAAGGCATTGTGTACAACTAAAATAAATAAATATTTAAAAAAATGGAGCCAAATGATGTTATGTACTTATGATATGTTGTATTGACAGAGACACAACATCATTTTTTGGCATTCCTATCAAAAATGCATATGCTAGCTGGGTGCAGTGGCCCATTAGTGTAATCCCGTTGACTCAGAAGGCAGAGGCAGGAGGATTGCAAGTTCAAAGCCAGCCTCAACAATTTAGCAATACTCTGTTTCAAAATAAAACATAAAAGTGTTGGTGGTTAAGTGCCCCTGGGTTCAATCCTTAGTACCCCCCTAATATGTAAATCTACTCATGAGAAATGGTCAGACAAGCCCAAATTGAGGGATAGTCTATAAACAAATGGCCTGTAGTCTCCAGAAAAGCCAAGGTCATGAAAGATTGATGAACTACTCCAGATTAAAGGACACTAAGGAGATATTATAACTAAATGTAATATGTAGTCCTGGAATTTGAGTCTGGACTACAAGGACAAAATGACATTGTTGGAACAATTGATGAAGTTTGAGTATGGACTGTAGATTAGAAAATGGCATTGTACTAATATAAAATTTCCTATTTTGGTTTGGATGTGAGGTGTCCACCAAAAGGTCATGTGTGAGACAACGCAAAAAGGTTTAGAGGAGAAATGGTGGGGTTATGAGAGTCTTAACCCAATCAGTGAATTAAACCACCCCCCCAGATGGGATTAATTGAGTGGTAACTGAATGTGGGTAGGGTATGGGCTGGAGGAGGTGGGTCCCTGGGGCATGCCTTTGGTATATATTTTGTATCTGGTGCGTGATGTCTCTTTCTCTCTACTTTCTGTTCATCATGTGAGCTGCTTCTCCCTGACACTCTCTTTCACCATGATGTTGTGCCTCATCTCAGTCCAGAGGAATGGAGCCTGCTGTGATTTGAGACCTCTGAAATTGTAAGCCCCCAATAAACTTTTCCTCCCCTAAAATTGTTCTTGTCAGGTCTTTTAGTCACTACAGCAAAAAAGCTGAATAAAATAAACCATTTTGATCATTGTATTGTGGTTATGTAATAACCTGCAATTTGAAACTTTCAGAGGAAAAAGTAAGGTTATGAAATTATTTATTTATTTTTTGAATGGGAAAAGATTTATTTGAAATTTTTTTATTTGAAAAGATTTATTGAAAAAATTTTTTTTCTTTTTGGTACTGGGGTTTGAACTCAGGGACACTTGACCACTGGGCCACATACCCAGCCTATTTTTTGTATTTTATTAGAGACAAGGTCTCACTGAGTTGCTAAGTGCCTCACTATTGCTGAGGCTGGCTTTAAACTCGCGATCCTCCTGCCTCAGCCTCCCAAGTGCTGGGATTACAGGTGTGTGCCACCATGCCTGGCTTTGGATTTAATTTTATGCTTTGAATAAATTTAAGTTTTAAATATCCATCTTTTTAAAAAAATATTTATTTATTTGTTTTAGTTGTACACAATGCCTTTATTTTTACGTGGTGCTGAGGATCGAACCTGGGCTGCGCACATGCTAGGTGAGTGCTCTGCTGCTGAGCCACAATCCCAGCCCTCAAATATCCATCTTAATCTTGGTGACAATAATTCTCTGCAGTCAATCAATCATAATTCAGCATCTTATTTTGCTGCAGTACTGAAGATTGAACCAGTGGCACTCTACTACTGGGCCATACATCCCCAGCCCTTTATATATATATATATATATATATATATATATATATATATACACACACACATTTATTTATATTTGGAGGTGGTGCTTGCCTTTATTATTTTTAAAATTAAATTATTTATTTATTCTGATTTGTTATACATGCTTGCAGAATGCAATTCATTTCATATTACATATATAGAGCACAATTTTTCAAGTCACTGGTTTTACACAAAGTATTTTCACACCATTTATATCTTCATACATGTACTTAGGGTTATGATGTCTAATTCATTCTGCTGTTATTCCTAACCCCTTGTCCCCTCTTACCTCCTCCCTCCCCTTTGATAGAGGACACAGAGACTAACCCACATATCTACAGTTATCTTATATTAGACAAAGGCGCCAAAAACATACATTGTAGAAAAGATAGCCTCAGAGCTGGGTGTGGTGGCGCACGCCTGTAATCCCAGCACTTTGGGAGGCTGAGGCAGGAGGATCGCAAGTTCAAAGCCAGCCTCAGCAATGGCGAGGCACTTAGAAACTCAGTGAGACCCTGTCTCTAACAAAATACAAAAAAGGGCTGGGGATGTGGCCCAGTGGTCGAGTACCCCTGAGTTCAATCCCCGGTTCCAAAAAAAAAAGAAAAGATAGCCTCTTCAACAAATGGTGCTGGGAAAACTGGAAATCCACATGTAACAAAATGAAATTAAACCTCTATCTCTCTCCATGCACAAAAACTCAAAGTGGATCAAGGACCTAGGAATTAAACCAGAGACCTTGCACCTAATAGAAGAAAAAGTAGGCCCAAATCTCCATCATGTTGGATTAGGCCCCAACTTCCTCAATAAACCCCTATAGCGCAAGAATTAAAACCAAGAATTAATAAATAGGATGGATTCAAACTAAAAATTTCTTCTTACCAAAAGAAACAGTGAGGTGAATAGAGAACCTACAGAATGGGAGCAAATCTTTTTTTTTTTTTTTTAATTTTTTAAAAAATATTTATTTATTTTCTTTAGTTGTACACAATGCATTTATTTTTACGTGGTGCTGACGATTGAACCTGGGCCGTGCACGTGCACGTGCTAGGCGAGAGCTCTACCACTGAGCCACAACCCCAGCCCGGGAACAAATCTTTACCACAAGCACTAACCTCAAGGATATATAAAGCACTCTTAACTATATATAAAGCACACTTCACACCAAAAAAAAAAAAACCACCAAATAACTCAATTAACAAATGGGCCAAGGAACTGAATAGACACTTCTCAGAAGAGGATATACAACCAATTAACAAATATATAAATAAATGTTCGACATCTCTAGCAATTAGAGAAATGCAAATCAAAACTAAGATTTCATTTTACTCCAGTCAGAATGGCAGCTATCAAAAACACAAACAACAATAAATGCTGGTGAGAATGTGGGGAGAAAGGCACACTCATACATTGCTGGTGGGACTGCAAATTGGTGCAGCCAATCTGGAAAGCAGTATGGAAATTCCTTGGAAAACTTGGAATGGAACCACCATTTGACCCAGCTATCCCACTCCTCCATCTATACCCTAAAGACTTAAAAACAGCATACCACAGGGACACAGCCACATCAATGTTTATAGCAGCACAATTCACAATAGCTAAATTGTGGAACCAACCCCAATATCATTCAGTAGATGGATAGGGAAACCTTGGTATATATACACAATCGAACACTACTCAGCACCAAAAAAAAAAAAAAAAAAAAAAAAAAATCATGGCATTTGCAGGTAAATGGATGGAGTTGGAGAAAATAATGCTAAGTGAAGTTAGCCAATCCCCAAAATCCAAAGGTTGAATGATTTCTTTTGTAATGAGAATGTTGACTTATAATGGCAAGGGAGGGGGATGAGAGGAATGAAGGGTTATGAAATTTAAAGGATATTTTTTACAACAAAAGAGTGACATATCATTTAAGTTTGTAAATTATTTTATCATCAGTAAGCAATCTCAGAAACATTTAATGGCTTTTAGATCATTCAGAAAACATAAAATATTAAACTGAATTTAAGGAAATATTCAAAATTATGCTAAATAGTACCAGCCTCCATTAATGTAGTCATTCACCTTTTAGGGATTTATTTTCACTTTTTAAATTAGAGCATATTAATTACACAAAATAATGGGCTTCATCATGGCATTTTCTTACATGCATATAGCATACTTCTATCATACCCACTCCCCATCACTCTTTTTATCCTTCTCTCCCTTTTCCCCTCACTCCCTTTTCCCCTCACTCCCTTTTCCCCTCACTCCCTTTCTCTTAATTAAGAGAATGTGGTGCCAGGCGTGGTGGTGCACGCCTGTAATCTCAGCACTTGGGAGGCTGAGGCAGGAGGATCGCGAGTTCAAAGCCAGCCTCAGCCATGGTGAGGCACTTAGCAGTTCAGTGAGACCCTGTCTCTAAATAAAATACAAAAAAGGGCTGGGTATGTGACCTAGTGGTCGAGTGCCCCTGAGTTCAATCCCTGATACCACAAAAAAAAAAAAAAAAAAAAAAAAAAAAAAGAGAATGTGAAAATGCATATTTTTTTTCTATAGTTTTTACTATTTCAGACAGTGCTGCCTGAACCTTTGCATTGTCTGTAGAAAATGCAAAGTGAAGTATTTAGGGCCAGATAGTCATGATGTTTGCAACTAAATCTCAAATGATTCAGGAAAATGTATACACATATGCAACAGAGAAGGATAAAGCAAATGGGACTATGTAAGCATTTGGTAAATTTGGGGAAAGAATATGCAGGAGTGCTTTATATGATTCTTACAACTTTCCTGTAAGTTTGAAATTATGTAAAAATAAATCACCAAATAAACCCAACCCCAACATTTTTTGAGAGGGTTATTTCAAAATAAAACTTTTGTAGAAAGTATAATATGTATACAGAAGAGTGCACACACTGAAAGTGTGTAATTGGATACAATTCTATGAAATGAACCTGGCATGTAAGTATGATCCAGGATGTAAAAACTGTACCAAAATTCTAGAAGCACCCTTTATAATCATTACTCTATCCTTCTTACACAAATGTCAACTACCTTCTGACTTCTATTGTCACAGTTCATTTTTGCTTCTTTTTAAGTGTTTTCTTTTTTGGTACCGGGGATTGAACTCAGGGGTACTCGACCACTGAGCCACATCCCTAGCCCTTTTTTTGTATTTTATTAGAGACAGAATCTCACTGAGTTGCTAAGTGCCTCACCATTGCTGAGGCTGGCTTTGAATTCACGATCCTCCTGCCTCAGCCTCCCAAGTGCTGGGATTACAGGCGTGTGTGCTACCATGCCCAGCTCTTTTTAAGTGTTTTATAAATAAGATTGTTCCTTATGATTCTTTTATGTGTGCATTCTTTTTTTCAACATTGTGTTTGTGATATTTGTTTCTTGTTTTAAGTACCATAACTCATTCATTTTGCTTGTTCTTTAATGTTTCACTGTATTTAAGCAGACCACAATTTTCATCCATTCTATGTTTGTTGGGACATTTGGGCTGTGTGGTAGATAGCCTCTAAAATGACCCCCCAATAATCCTTGCCTACTGCTAGTTGGGACCTTGTATAGTCCTCTTCCCTTGAGTGTAGGTTAGATCTTATGACTAACTTCTAATAAATAGAATATTGCAAAAGTGATGGGATATTAATTCTGAGATTAGGCTACACAAAGACTGTGACTTCCATTTGGGAATCTGCTCTCCTTTGGACTGCTTACCTGTGGGGAATCAGTGCTATGTCATGAGGCATCTTTGGAGAAGTTCATGTGGTAAAACATGAGGCCATCAACAATCATATAACTGAGCTGGGGAGCAGATTCTCCAGTCCCAGTCTTGGGATGACTATAGTCCTGTCTGATAACTTGACTGCAACCTTAGAGCTGACCTTGGTCAGTCATCATCTAAGCCACACTTTTTTTTTTTTTTTTTTTTTTTTTGTGGTACTGGGAATTGAACACAGGGCCTTGTACCTGCTAGGCAAGCACTGTATCACTAATATACCTACCCCACCACTGGATTCTTAACTTACAGAGATTGTAAGATAACAAGTGTTTGTTTTGTCATCTGTTAACTTTTGGGGTAATTTATTTTGCAGCAATAGATATCTAATATATATATTTTTTGGGGGGGTACCAAGGATTAAACTCAGGGGCACTTGACCACTGAGCCACATCCTTAGCCCTGTTTTGTATTTTATTTAGAAACAGGGTCTCACTGATTTGCTTAGTGCCTTGCTTTTGCTGAGGCTGGCTTTGAACTTGTGATCCTCATGTCAGAGTCACTGGGATTACAGGTGTGTGCCACTGCGCTCGGCTTCCAATGCATATTTTTTTTTCTGTAGTTTTTACTATTTCAGACAGTGCTGCCTGAACCTTTTTATATGTGTATGTACATATATGTGCATTTCTTGTGTATGTGTGTGTGTTTGTGTGTGTATGTAATATTACCAGGTCATAGGGCATATTTATGGTCATCTGTAGTAGATACTGCCTTACCATTTTCCAAAGTAGTTATATGAATGTATTCCTCCAACAACAGTATATGAGAATTTGATAATACTAATCATCGTCAGTCTTTTCTTTTCTTTCTGGTACTTAGGATATCCATTCCTTTTAAGTTGAATTATTCCGGCATCTCGTTTGAACTATTTTATTTTTGAAATTATTTCAAACAAAAAAAATTGCAAGAACAGTACACAAAACTTCTATATTCTCTGCTCAGATTCTCTAAATTGTTAGTCTTTTACCATGTTTCTGTCTCTTTCTCTGATGTGTATGATTCTTTTCTTGAACCATTGAAGAATAAGCTGTGAAGTTGATAACCCATCCCTTAAATCCACAGTATGTTTCTCCTGAACAAGGGTACTTTCCTAAATAAATCATAATCTAACCATCAAAAATCAAGAAATTAACACTGATATAACACTAAAATATAACTCAGAAACTTTTCAGATGCTGTCATCTATCTCATTCTCTCTCCTTCCAATCCACAATACAATTCAATATTATATCACATTTAGTTGTCGTGTCTCTTTAATCTTCCTTAGTTTAGGATAGCTCTTTAAGGCTTTTCATTCATGACCATTACAATTTTAAAGAGCATATACTTGTATTCTATAAGTCATTCTATTGTCTGTTGCTTTTTCTTGTCCAGCCTCAGGTCATGCATTTTTGGCAGGAGTGCCCTGAGAAATGACGCTGTGTTCTTCTTAATGTCATGATGACCTGTACCATTGCTGGTGATGCTAACCTTGATCACCTGACCAAGTTAACATCTGCCAAGTTTTACTAGTCACCATTTTCCCATTTGTAATGGAACAGTATTTTTTTGAGAAATAACACCAAACTGTGCAAATATCCTGTTCCTCTATAAACATTTACCCACCTTAGTGTTTATTGATGACTCCTGCCTAAATCAGCCACCATTGTGGAGTTAGCCACATGGTGACTTTTAAAATCCATCATTCCTTCTTCATTATCAGTTAACATTCTTCTCTGTAAGGAAGAACTTTCCATATTCAGTCATTTTATTAAATTTATTTGTAGCAGTATTGACTCATTGAACTCCTTTGCTAATCAATGGATTAGGATATGTTACTATCATTGTTTATTATAATGCTCAGATTGTCCCAGTTTTGATCAGCAAGAATCCTCTCAGACTGAGTCCTGTATCCATTGAACATATATCCCCAGCATTCTTTGGGCACTGCCTAATTTTATGCTTCAATTGGATGTTCCAGGCTTATCTTATGCCCCAGCTCTGGAATCAGTAATTTCTCTAAGGATTTTTTAGTGGAGAATGATATTTATAAACCAGGATCTAGGTGCTTAATATGCTCACTGTAGCTAGAGTATCACACGTATACATTGATTATATCCATCCATTCATCCATCCATTCTCATCTATCAAATATGAATTCACATCAATACCTTCAATTCTAATCTAGAAATTCATATTTTTTTTCTAGACTTTCTCAGTAATCAGTAAATATGGCTCTCATCTTCAATAGATTTATTTATTTGCTTTGCTCAACCCCTGGTATGTAACTAGTCTCCTAATCACATAGACTGCCTCCTTGGCCAGCCTTCTTCTTGACCCTGCCAACTTCTTTGTCTCAGATCTGACGCCACCTCCTTGCCCAGAATCTGCCTTGATTCTCTGTCTCCCTGTGGCTACCTCTTCTTTGGTTATGCTGCCTCCTTCATGGGATGAACAAGGAAGGGCAGGGAAGAGGAAAATCCATTCTGTTATTCATCTGGTTCCTTAGAATCCCCATACTCTTCAGGTATATGCACACTGAGAGTTTGGTACTTGAAGATATACAATGTGCTGGGTTATTTTATAGTTTAAGGTGACTAATACTTGCAGGTTAATTATTGTTTAGTGAGAATATGGAAAGAGAATCAGCAGGAGCAGACCCAGAGAGGAAAATAATGGGAAGGATGAACAATCACCATTCTAGTTGGAGATAGACTGAACTCAATTCTAGTCTTCCTTTTATAGGGACATTGCTTCTGTTCTCATCAGTGCTTATGCCCCAAAGCATGAAAGCTTTCATAGAAGGGTTGGTTTGGTTGGAGTGGGGATAGGAGGCGGCTTTCCAGATCTGTCCTGAAGTAGAATAAACATTTTAGAATTGCTTTGGTATCAGTTGGTCTTCCCAGAGCCCTGTAGTTAGGATAGACTTCCCAGGCACCTTCAACTATAGCCATGTCCTTGACCCTGGGCTAGAAGTAAAAATGGCCTCTGGAGGGCAGAAGAACACTATGTGATCCTTCTTCAACTCCAATATTGATGATGATGACTTCCATTGTCCTATTCATTTGTTAATAAACTTTGGGACTCCTTAACCGACTGTCCTCTACAATTTATCTAATAAACTAGAAAGAGTTTGATGTTCTGGAATTGAACTCAGAGTTAAGTGACATTTATTTAATGTTATAGACTTTGGCTCATAAATATAACCAGGTAAGAGCAATTACTAAATTCAATTGGAATAATGTTAATGACAATGATTTGTTTGATGCAGTCATTACTAACAATTTGTGCAGCATAGTTACTTGACTTTCTAAGAGTGAATTGTAGTTGCCCACGTTCCTGTACATCTGGTTGTGTAGAACAGTGGCTAAGAAATGAGGATGGTCTCTGATGGCTTAGGTTTGGATTCTGATGACACTGCTTACTAGATGGGTATCTTTAGAAATGTTAGTTATTTTTTTTTGTGCTTTAATTTTGTCATCCATAAACTCTGTGAAAGTACCATATGGGGCTATTATAAGGTTTAAGCATGATAACACAAAAAATTCATTTTTGTATTCAAAATTTATATTGCTGTTAATAATATTGGCATTATTTTCTGAAACTAATATATAACAGATGAAACAAATGAGTAATTATGTAAATGCCACCAGGAACAAGATTTTTAATTCTAAGTGATTACAGTTCCAACAATATAAATCAAGAAGTTAAAAACTCTCTAACTTCTATTTCAAAGGCCTATCTCTTTCTGTTCATGGGATATTTTTTCCAAAGAGACTTTATTTTTTAGTGCAATTTTTGGTTCTTAGCAAAACTGAGTGGAAGTTAGAGATTTCCCATTTACCCTCTGAAGGAGCCTATAATCAAGGAGATAGCTAAAGATTGCAGTTAGCTGAGAGCCATAAAAGATGTTCTAGTTTCCACCTGATAGTAATACATTATCCAAAGAATCTTTGTATGCCCGTGAACACTGCGTGACGCACCTGTAAGCTCGAGCTGTAAGCACGTGTCCTTGTTAAAGCGATATGTATATAACTGGGTGAGTTTGGTTAGTGTGGGGTGGGAAGAAGAAGAAGGTGGTGGTTGGAGTTAGAGCGTTTGGAGTGATTGCTGGAGCCGGAGAGAGAAGAAGAATAAAAGACCTTTTTTCATTTTCATCCTGCCTCCGAATTTTCCTGCGGCGTTCGTTGCTCCAAGGCGGTTTCCGCTTCAGGCAGCAACAAGTGGTGGCCTGTACGGGAATTCGGCGGCAAGGTAAGAAAAAAGAAAATTTAAAAATATGAGAGCGAATATAACAAAAAGTTGGTTTATAAAAGCCACGAATGAAATTTTTGATAGCGAGAACTCAGAGGATAGTGAGAAAAGTGAACAAGAAAGCATATTCTCTGACTCAGTTGAGACCAGCAAGGAGAGCAGTAATATAAATTCAAAAGTAAGAACTGCAAAAGCCATCAGAAGCTTAATAAAATTAGCTGAGGAGTATGTACTCTCCTTAGAAGCTGAAACTCAGGATACTAGTGAAAGTGATAATAGTAACAAGGAGCCAAACCATGAGAGTACGGTCTCCTCCACTGAGCCAGTTAGGAATTATGAAGCTAGTAGTGAGGAGGAATCAAAAAGCGATTCAGGGAGCACAGTCTCCAATAAAAAGAACAAAAAGAAATTAAAAAAGAGAAAAGACCGTCAAATAGAGGGACCACTAGTGCCCTCTGCTCCTTCATGGATAGAATACCTAACAGAAACAATAAGGAGTATTGATCAGAATGTACGTGCCCTTGAGGTAGAAATTGGCAGCCTTTCTGAGCGCTTATACGCTCTCGAACAACATAGACCGCAGGAGCACCTAGAACTGCCAGTATTTCAAAATGAACAGGGACAAAGATATCACGAGTCCCTAGACTTTAAAACAATAAAGAATTTTAAAGAGGCGGTAATGACCTATGGGCCTCAAGCTCCGTTCACATTAAGTATGATAGAGTCACTTAACACCCCTAACCTTAGCCCCCTCAGATTGGAAAAGTCTATGCAGAGCGGTACTAAGTGGGGGACAATACCTAATCTGGAAAACTCAATTCCAGGAACTTTGTTCAGAAATAGCAAAGAGAAATGCTGCAGCAGGTTTCCCTCAACGCAATATAGATATGCTCACAGGGGAGGGTCAGTTCGCCGAACTACAAAATCAGCTACAATACGATCCAGGTGTGTATGCCCAGATACACACTGCAGCTGTGAAAGCCTGGAAGACAATCTCAGGCACAGGGGATCTGCAAGGCAGCCTATCAAAAGTTATACAAGGGCCTAACGAACCTTATGCTGATTTTGTAGATAGACTCTTAAAAACAACATCTAGAGTTTTTGGCGAAGTCGAGCAAGCTATGCCTCTAGTTATCCAATTAGCGTACGAGAATGCTAATAAATATTGCCAGGATGCAATAAGGCCGTGGAGAAGTAAAAAAGACTTATCAATTTATATCAGACTGTGCAAAGACATTAACGAGGCTGTTATCACAGGCAACGTAATTGCTGCAGTGATGAAAAATTCCTCCCCTCAAAATTCCCAAAGGTTTCAACCTAGAACAGGATATTCCAGACAAAAGTATTATAAGCAACCAAGATATGCTAAGCAATATCCCCCAAGGGTAATAAGATCAAATTCATACCGCGCTCCAGGCCGATGCCCCAGGTGCAAAAAGGGTATACATTGGGCCAATCAATGCCATTCCAGATATGATATATATGGAAATGATTTATCAAGGATTTCAAAAAACGGGGCATGGGGCCCAATGCCCCAGGGCCCACAAATGTACGAGGCACTAGAGGAGGAATGCGCACTAGAGGAGGAATGCCCTCAGATCCAAATGATTCCTCGTCACAATCCCTCCTACCCATTAACGCCCTTATCAGAGGGACAAGAGGAAGTGCAGGATTAGATCTCTGTTCTACTGCCCGGATGGTCCTGACACCTGAAATGGGGGTTCAGCTGATTCCTACGGGAATCAGGGGACCTCTCCCTTCAGGAACTGTGGGACTAATCCTTGGGCGTAGTTCCAAGAGTTTATTAGGCTTTAATGTTATACCAGGGGTTATTGATTCAGATTATAATGGAGAGATTAAAATAATGCTAAGTACACACAGGGGTATCATCTCCGTAAATCAAGGAGACAGAATCGCACAGCTGCTCCTCATTCCCAGTCTCCATAGTTCTTTTAAAAGCATGCCACAAAATAGAAATAGCAGAGCATTCGGTTCCACTGGTTCAGGACCTATGGCTTTCTGGGTTCAGGATTGTTCACGGAGGCCGATGTGCAAATTAAAAATTCAAGGTATAGAGATGGAGGGGCTGATTGATACAGGAGCTGACTCTTCCATTATAAATCTACAACAATGGCCTAAGCACTGGCCTCTGCAGAAAGCCTCAACCAGTTTAAGAGGCTTGGGATATAGTAATACCCCAGCACAAAGTGCTGTAATCTTAAATTGGCAAGACAATGAAGGCCATACAGGAACATTCCAACCTTATGTTTTAAACAGCTTGCCAGTTACCCTATGGGGAAGAGATATCTTACATCAAATGGGGCTACACCTAGCAACCAAGCCTGCAGGTGTTAAGAATAAAAATCCTAATCATAATAAAAAAGGCAAAGGACATTTTTTCTAGGGGCCACTGAGAAAACAATTTTAAAAATACCATGGCTCTCTAATAAGCCAGTTTGGGTCCCTCAGTGGCCCCTACCCAAAGAAAAATTGCAAGCGGCCCATCAATTAATTAAAGAACAATTAGAAGCAGGACACATAGAGCCTTCCACCTCTCCCTGGAATTCTCCCATATTTGTAATTAAGAAAAAATCAGGAAAATGGAGACTATTACAAGACCTAAGACAAATTAATAAAACAATGCAAATTATGGGACCCACCCAACCTGGACTTCCTAATCCTGTAGCTATTCCAAAAAACTATTACCTTATAACTCTTGATATAAAGGACTGTTTCTTTTCCATTCCCCTACATCCTCTGGATGCCCCCAGATTTGCTTTTTCAATTCCTTCTATCAATAATAATGGCCCTGATAAAAGATATCAATGGAAAGTATTGCCACAGGGAATGGCAAATAGCCCTACAATGTGCCAACTATATGTGGACAGAGCTATACAGCCCATTAAAAACAAATATCAAGACCTCATGTGTCTACACTACATGGACAATGTTTTATTAGCTCACCCTAATCAAAAAATCTTATTTAATATATTTAGTGAAATAGCAAAAAATTTTAAAAAATATGGATTATATATAGCAGAAGAAAAAGTTCAAAGCAGATCACCTATACTATATTTAGGCTTTAAAATCATGGATACTTTTGTTAAACCCCCCCAAAATTCTAATAAGTAAAGAACATTTGACCACCCTCAATGATTTCCAAAAATTATTGGGAGACATTAATTGGCTTCACCCTACACTAAGCCTCACTACTGGACAATTAAAACCTTTATTTGACATCCTTCGCGGGAACCCTGATCCATCCTCACCGCGAACATTAACTCCTGAGGCCAGGAGAGCTCTAAAATTAGTAGAACAGGCCATTGAAAGATCCCATTGCGATAGATTTGATTTTGCACAACCACTAATATTGATTATTATTCCTTCACAATATACACCAACAGGAGTATTTTGGCAACAGGGACCTATATTATGGATACATTTGCCTGTCTCTCCTAAAAGTACAATTGAGTCTTATACCTCCATGGTGGCTAAAGTTATTCTTCAAGGACTTAAAACCTCTACTAAAATATTTGGAATTCATCCTGCTACTATTATTACTCCTTATTCATCGTCACAGGTTGAATATTTGTGCTTCAATGATAATGATTGGGCTATAGCTAGATGCTCTACTTCTGCAAATTTTGACAATCATATTCCTAAATCTCCTATACTGTCCTTTTGTATCAATCATCCTATCATATTCCCACAGGTAATAAAAACTCAACCCATTCCTAAAGCATTTAATGTATTTACAGATGGATCCTCTAACGGTACTGCTGCAGTAGTCACTCAAAATGAAAAAATGATTCATATCACTAATCAAAAATCAGCTCAATTAGTGGAACTCGAAGCTATAATAATAGCTCTGGAAAATTTTAAAGAACAGCCTATGAATATTTTTTCAGACAGCCACTATATCGTACATGCTGTCCCTAAATTGGAGCTAGCAGGTCCAATAGCACCACATACTCCAGCTTTTAAATTGTTTTCTCAAATCCAAAATCTCCTATGGCAACGAAAAGAACCTTTATTTATAGGTCACATAAGAGCTCACACTAATCTGCCTGGTCCTCTCCACGAAGGTAATCAAAAAGCTGATGCCCTCACTAAAACAATATTTATATTTACTACAGTACAACAAGCTACTTTATTTCATTCCCAGTTCCACGTTAACAGCACTACCTTAAGACAAAAATTTAAAATCACAAAAGAACAAGCTCGTCGAATTGTAAAAGAATGTCCATCTTGTGTAACACTTTTGCCCAATCCACATTATGGGGTTAACCCACGAGGTTTGATGCCCAATCATTTGTGGCAGATGGATGTCACACATGAGCCAAGTTTTGGAAAATTACGATTTATTCATGTCACGATAGATACATGCTCAGGCATGATTTTTGCTTCTTTACATTCTGGAGAAAAAGTTAAAGATACTATATCTCATTGTCTGCAAGCTTTTGCTGCATTGGGCATCCCCAAAATGCTTAAAACAGATAATGGCCCTGCATATACATCCACATCCTTCAAACAATTTTGTACAAAGTTCAATATTATCCACAAAACAGGTATCACTTATAATCCTCAGGGACAAGGAATAATTGAAAGAGCAAATCGGACACTTAAAAATATGTTACTAAAGCAAAAAGATGGAAACTGGAAAAATCCTAAGGACAGATTGGCAGTTGCCCTGTTTACCCTAAATTTCTTAACTTTAGATTCTAATGGACATTCGGCTGGAGATAGACACTGGAACCCACACCAACAACATAAACCTTTGGTTTACTGGAAGGATGTTCTCTCAGGTACATGGAAGGGTCCAGACCCAGTATTAATTTGGGGGAGAGGATCTGTTTGTGTTTTTCCAAAGCACGAATCCTCTCCAATATGGATACCATCTAGATTGATAAAGCAGGTACAAAGTCAAAAGGATCAAGACGAAGTTATTGAGGAGTCTAGATTGAATAAACAAGTACAAAATCAAGAGGACCAAAATGAAGGTATGGAGTGATTCCCTTAAGAGTCCTCCATTAAATTTACAACTTAAATTTCATTCTTCCCGGCCGGGACAAGAAGATCTCTCTTCAGTGTATACACAATTGTATTTTTTTCTTTTATATATGTCTTTATGTCTGTGCATTTGTCTAAATTTCATGTTAATGTGATGTCACAAATATATGTTTATATGTGCGTCTGTCTAGTGTGACGTCACAAATAATTAAGCGCTTAAAAAAAAATAGGTAGATAGATATAGATCCAAATAACGTTAATTCATTTAAGCTTAGAATATTCTAATTAGATAATCAATAGATAGATAGATAGATAAATAGATATTCATATAAGTTCAGAATATTTTAATTAGATAATCTATTATAATGATAATCAATTTTGATTTATAGTTGTCTCCGGGACTTCTCTTCAGCTGTGAATATGTTTAATGTTGTATAACCTGATATTTTGGTGTTCCGACAGAGGATCGTTTATTTGTTATTAACTTCATTTGTTTAATAGCTGATTAATTTGAATTATTTCAACAGGTATAGGATTGCTGTGTATATAGAGACTTGAGGATTCCAGCTAACAAATTATTTTTCCAAAGTGCCTTTAGCTTTTCTTTATCTTTAATGCAGTAAACACCCTCAGTTTCTCTTTGATTATTTCTGAATGTGATATTTTGCCAGCTTATGTTTGTGGGAGCTTAAGCAGCAATGTGTGTGAGCAGAGATCAACTTTTATTTTCTACTCTAATAATTCTTTTTTTAGTTTGACAGCTCACCTTTTGATCTCAGTGCTGGAATAGCACTGCCTTTCCCTTAATAATGGATGCTTGAGTTTTTAGGTAGCGGGCCCTGAAGATTTGCCGGTGGAAATGTCTAGACATAAAAAAGACGGCTGATGCTACAACTGCAGGGACCACGGTCGCTGCAAGCATCCCTGCTGCTCAAGCATCAAACAACCTAACCAGCAGTGTGGCCTCTGCTCTGCATGCATGGGGTCTCTTGAACCTATGTGTTATAACTTATGGACATTTTGATTTGCCATTATTTTGGGACATTACGGGACAATGCCTTGCGGGTATTTGTCTAAGAGAACTCAGTGCGTTACTTGATGAAGCTAAGGGCAGCTGATTGGCTTAAAGAACTTGATACGCTATGGAAACTTGGCTCGTCAGCAGTAGGCTTGCCGCCTTAAAGCCGCAGCATCTCCTAAAAATTGGACGGCTGTTAGTCAACACACAGTCGATCCTGAAGGGCTCTATTGGATGGCTGGTTAGCCTATGACGGGTAAGATCCCCAGAAGGGGACAACCTAAGACACGGCACAGTCGCACGGGACAGTCTAATGTGGCCGGCATGTCAACCTAAGCCAGGAGTCAGGACAGCCTAGACTCCCATGACGGGTAAGAATGCCGGTTGCACATGGACGTCCTAGAACATCCCCTCTTTTAAAACTAAAAGGGGGAATTGAAGGAGCCTATAATCAAGGAGATAGCTAAAGATTGCGGTTAGCTGAGAGCCATAAAAGATGTTCTAGTTTCCACCTGATAGTAATACATTATCCAAAGAATCTTTGTATGCCCGTGAACACTGCGTGACGCACCTGTAAGCTCGAGCTGTAAGCACGTGTCCTTGTTAAAGCGATATGTATATAACTGGGTGAGTTTGGTTAGTGTGGGGTGGGAAGAAGAAGAAGGTGGTGGTTGGAGTTAGAGCGTTTGGAGTGATTGCTGGAGCCGGAGAGAGAAGAAGAATAAAAGACCTTTTTTCATTTTCATCCTGCCTCCGAATTTTCCTGCGGCGTTCGTTGCTCCAAGGCGGTTTCCGCTTCAGGCAGCAACAACCCTCTGCCTACATACATGTATGTTTCCCCTATTACCAGTATCTTGGACAAGAGCAGCATATTTGTTACAACCAATCAGCCTACATAGCCACATCATTATTACCCCAAATCTGTAGTTTATATCAGGATTTACTCTTGGTACTGTTCAGTGTATAGGTTTGAAGAGGAATGTAGAGATATGTGCCCATATAGAGTAGTTTCACTCTCTTAAACACAAAGTCTTCAGCAGTGCTTGGCATATGACAAGTATATAATGCATGTCAACTTATGGTTGTGGTTATTATCATTTTTTAGTTAGAGCATCATATATTATTATCACTTTAAGCTGCAAATTCACTCTTAGTAAAAACTACCATAATAAATCTATTCAGCTGTCTTTGTCTTGGCTCTTCTAGAGCCATCATTTGCTTATTCCTATTTACTGATCTAAATGTACAAAAAGCACTCCTGTACTCTTCTCTACTAGTTTGAAATAGATGAGATTGAGCTGGTCCACACTGAAAAAATAGCTGTTCAGCTGAAATTCTCTGTACTTCCATTTATGTATTTATCATTTCCCCACTAGAAAGTTTAAATTGCTATTCATAGATAACAGTGTTCCACTAATGCAACTGGTGTCTGTGGAGAACTTCTCTTTTCATTCATTGTATCCTGTCCAATTCTTTTTACTTTGGAGAGGTTTCCTTGCCAAGCAATTTCAAACTCATATTTAATTCCCATTTTAAAAATCTTCCTGTTAAAGAAGAAAGGCTGAGTAATGTTGGGTGGAGCTCTGAATTGGGAGTTATAAGGCCAGAATTCTGTTTTCAACATTATATCTACTTCTAGATACTATTTTGTGCCTTTTAGGTGTAAAACAATGTGCTTGCCAGACACTGAGAGGATTCAAAGAAAATGGACTTTCAAAGAACTCACAACCTAGCAGAGAAACAAAACAGCTGTGATATGAGGTTGAATGAACAAATGCAGAGTCTAGCTTCCCAGAAGTATGCTAAAGGAAAGAGGCGTTGCAGTAATGGGCAGGGCTGGAGTGCCCTGGGCAGTCAGCACCCATTCCCATTCATTTTGTACTCTTCTTTTTTTCCAGGGTTCTTGCTGCAGTTTTCTAACAAGGGGTATTTAGGTAGATTTGGAAGGCAGGAGAGGGGTAGAGGCATGTCCCCCTCTCCTCTGGCAGTGCTGATGAGTGTGGGCTTCTTAGATGTGAGCTTCCACAGTGGTCTTTGTCTGAGGGCTGTGGAGTCAGCAGTAGTTTCTGGGAGGTGCTTGACTGGGTGGAAGCAGCTCTTTTACTTAGTGCTCACAGTCTAATAAAATTCAGTCTTCCCAGTGCCATGCTGTTTTTAACCACTGAGTCTTTACTTATCTGTTTCTTCTTATATGTCATCTAATTTGTTTTTCCTTCCTGCCTCTTTCACTTTTTTTTTTTTTTTTTTTTTTTTTTTTTTTTGGTACCAAGGATTGAACTCAGGGGCACTCGACCCCTGGGCCACATCCCCACTCTTTTTTGTATTTTTTTTTTTTTTTTTTTTTTTTTTTTTTTACTAGAGACAGGGTCTCACTGAGTTGCTAAGTGCCTTGCCATTGCTGAGGCTGGCTTTGAACTCGCAATCCTCCTGCCTCAGCCTCCCAAGTGCTGGGATTACAGGTGTGTGCCACCGCGCCCGGATCTCTTTTACATCTTTATGTTTTAGCTCCTATTCAGTAACTGTTGCATATCAAGCAACCAATCAATATGTATTTTTTTTGATGAATAGATGAAGGAATGAATGAAAGAAGAAGCAGTTACAGGTTTAGGCAGATCTATAGTGGGGTGGGGTTAAGGACATAGAGGGTAGGATAAAAAGAGGGAGAAAGCAGAAGAATGATTGGAGTTGAGAATGGGACAGGATAAATGGAAATGTGGCTCTTCACTAGAGTAATATAATTGGGTTTCTAATGTTCTCTATATATGGAAAAGACAAATATCATGATTTGATCATTATATGAGCATTTGTTAAAGGGTAAAGGTCAGTATTGGATGGGCCTGGTAATGATTCTGCTACAGTTTGGGTGTTTGAAGAATAAACTGTCTTGTGGCCAACCAATGTGAGTTGATCTATAGGGGAACATGCCAAAAGAGAACACTAATAGGAAGTGGGTGGATTATTTACATGAATGATGGGGCCGGATGCCCTAGGCTTAGAGTAGATCATAATATTTACATGGTACTCTACAATACTTAAAGTGTTTTTCAGGTGTTGTTAGTCAGCTTTTTGTTGCTGTGATCAAAATACCTGGTAAGAACAACTTAGAGGAGGAAAAATTTCTTTTGACTCACAATTCCAGAGGTTTAATCCATGGTTGGCCAAATCCATTGCTCTTGGCTCAAGATAGAACATCGTGGTAGAAGAGTGTGATGAAGGAGTGCTCCTCCATTGATGGAATCCAGGAAGCAGAGACAGGGAAGACAAGGGCCATAGGGAAGATGTACCATTCCAGGGCACACCCCCAATGACCCACTTCCTGTAGTCATGCCCCACTTGCTTCTATGCCATTCAAATTAGGAGGGACTGATGAAGTTATTAATCTCATAATCTAATCATTTCATGAATATTCTTGCATTAACACAGAGCTTTCAGGAGACACCTCATATATAAAGCATAAAAGATATATTGTCCTTTTTTATCCTCAGAGCAACTTTGTGAGAAAAATATGTACTATTAATAATAAAAATGAGTTTCATAAAAGCACATAGCTTTTATAGGCAAATAAAAAGTTAGAAATTATAGATACACAAAGGAAAAGAAGAAAAATCACTCTTTTTTATTCTGAGTTGTTATATATGATAGCAGAATGCATTACATTTCATATTACACTTATAGAGCACATTTTTTACATATCTCTGGTTGTATACAAAGTATATTCACACCATTCATGTCTTCCTACATGCATTTAGGGTAACAATATCCATCTCATTCTACCATCTTTTTTTTTGAACCCCTTTGCCCCCTCCCTTCCCCTCCTTCCCCATTGGCCATTCTAGTGTTCCTCTAATCCTCCTATGCTCCCCGTCTCAACCCCACTGTGAATTGGCCTCCTTATATCAGAGAAGACTTTCGGTATTTGGATTTTTAGGATTGGCTAACTTCACTTAGCATTATATTCTCCAACTTCATCCATTTACCTGTGAATGCCATGATTTTATTATCTTTTATTGCTGAGTAATACTCCTTTGTGTGTGTGTGTGTGTGTGTGTGTGTGTGTGTGTGTATATATATATATATATATATATATATATATATATATATATATCACATTTTCTTTATCCATTCATCTACTGAAGGGCATTTAGGTTGGTTCCACAGTTTAGCTATTGTAAACATTGATGTGGCTGTGTCCCTGTAGTATGCTGTTTTTAAGTCCTTTGGGTATAGACCGAGGAGTGGGATAGCTGGGTCAAATGGTGGTTCCATTCCAAGTTTTCCAAGGAATCTCCATACTGCTTTCCAGATTGGCTGCACCATTTTGCAGTCCCACCAGCAATGTATGAGTGTGCCTTTCTCCCACATCCTCTCCAATATTTATTGTTGTTTGTGTTCTTAATAGCTGCCATTCTAACTGGTGTGAGATGAAATCTTAGAGTAGTTTTGATTTGCATTTCTCTAATTGTCAGAAATATTGAACATTTTTTCATGTACTTGTTGATTGATTTTATATCCTCTTCTGAGAATTGTCTGTTCAGTTCCTTGGCCCATTTATTGATTGGGTCATTTTTTTTTTTTGGTGTTAAGATTTTTGAGTTCTTTATATATTCTAGAAATTAGTGCTGTCTATCTGATGTGCATGTGGTAAAAATTTGTTCCCACTTAGTAGGCTCTCTATTCACCTCAATGAGTGTTTCTTTTGATGAGAAGATTTTTAGTTTACATCTATCCCATTTATTGATTCTTGATATTAATTCTTGCGCTACAGAAGTCTTATTAAGGAAGCTGGGGCCTAATCCGACATGTTGGAGATTAGGGCTTACTTTTTCTTCTAATAGGCATAGTGTCTCTGGTCTAATTCCTAGGTCCTTGATCCACTTTGAGTTGAGTTTTGTGCATGGTGAGGGATAGGGGTTTAATTTAATTTTGTTGCATATGGATTTCCAGTTTTCCCAGCACCATTCGTTGAAGAGGCTTTTCTCTAATGTACATTTTTGGTGCCTTTGTCTAATATAACTGAAATTATATGCATTAGTCTCTGTGTCCTCTATTCTGTACCATTGGTCTATATGTGTATTTTAGTGCCAGTACCGTGCTATTTTTGTTACAATGGCTCTGTAGTATAATTTAATTTCTGGTATAGTGATGCCACCTGCTTCACTCTTCTTGCTAAGGAGATTTCGATATGTTGTGTCTGTGTTCTCATTCACCTCTAAGAATTTTTTAATTAAATTTAATTTGTTATACATGCCTTTAGAGTGCAATTCCTTTCATATTACATATAAAAAGCACAGTTTCCAAGTCATTGGTTTTACACAAAGTCTAAGAATTTTTTAATCTCCTCCTTGATGTCTTCTGCAACCCATTGTTCATTCAGTAGCATATTATTTAGTCTCCAGGTGTTGGAGTAGCTTTTATTTCTTATTTTATCATTGATTTCTAATTTCATTCCATTATGGCCTGATAGAATGCAGGGTATTATCTCTATTTTTTAATATTTGCTAAAAGTTGTTTTGTGGCATAATATATAGTCTATTTTAGAGAAGGATCCATGTGCTGCTGAGAAGAAAGTGTATTTGCTCACTGAAGGATGAAAAATTCTATATAAGTCAGTTAAGTCTAAGTTGTTTATTGTATTTTTGAGTTCTATAGTTTCTTTGTTCAGCTTTTGTTTGGAAGATCTATCCAGTGGTGAAAGGGGTGTGTTAAAATCACCCAAAATTATTGTGTTGTGGTCTATTTGACTCTTGAATTTGAGAAGAGTTTGTTTGATGAACATGGATGCTCCATTGTTTGGGGCATGTATATTTATAATTGTTAAGTCTTGTTGGTGTATGGTTCCCTTGAGCAGTATGTAGTGTCCTTCTTTATCCCTTTTTTTTTTTTTTTTTTTTTTGTGGTACCAGGGATTGAACTCAGGGGCACTCGACCACTGGGCCACATCCCCAGCCCTTTTTTGTATTTTTATTAGAGACAGGGTCTCACTGAGTTGCTAAGTGCCTCGCCATTGCTGAGGCTGGCTTTGAACTCGCGATCCTCCTGCCTCAGCCTCCCAAAGTGCTGGGATTACAGGCGTGCGCCACCGTGCCCGGCTTCTTTATCCCTTTTGATTGACTTTAGCTTGAAGTCTACTTTATTTGATATGAGGATGGAAACCCCTGCTTGTTTCCTCAGTCCATGTGAGTGGTAGGATTTCTCCCAGCCTTTCACCTTCAGCCTGTGGATGTCTTTTCCTATGAGATGAGTCTCTTGGAGGCAGCATATTGTTGGGTCTGTTTTTTTTTTGATCCAATCTGGTAGTCTATGTCTTTTGATTGGTGAGTTTAGGCCATTAACATTCCGAATTATTATTGAGACATGATTTGTATTCCCAGCCATTTTTGTTTATTTTTGGTATTTAACTTGACATGGTTTCTCCTCTTATTGGTTTTTCCTTTAGTGTAATACCTCCCTCTGCTGATTTTCTTATTTATTTATTTATTTGCTTTAGTTGTGCACAATGTGTTTATTTGTATGTGGTGCTAAGGATCGAACCCGGGCTACGCACGTGCAAGGTGAGCACTCTACCACTGAGCCACAACCCCAGCCCCCCTCTGCTGATTTTCATCATTGTTTTTCATTTCCTCTTTGTGGAATATTTTGCCGAGGATGTTCTGTAGTGCTGGCTTTCTAGTTGTAAATTCTTTTAACTTTTGTTTATCATGAAAGGTTTTTATTTCATCTTCAAATCTAAAGCTTAATTTTGCTGGATATAAGATTTGTGGTTGGCATCCATTTTCTTTCAGAGCTTGGTATATGTTGTTCTATGATCTCCTGGCTTTGAGTGTCTGGGTTGAAAAATCTGCCGTAATATGAATTGGTCTCCTCCTATATGTGATCTGATTCCTCTCTCTTGCAGCCTTTAAGATTCTATCCTTATTCTGTATGCTAGGCATTTTCATTATAATGTGTCTTGGTGTAGATCTGTTGTAATTTTGTACATTTGGTGTCCTGTAAGCCTCTTGTATTTGGTTTTCTAATCCATTCTTCACGTTTGGGAAATTTTCTGATATTATCTCATTGAAGAGATTGTGCATTCCTTTGGTTTGAAACTCTGTGCCTTCCTCTATCCCAATTACTCTTAGATTTGTTCTTTTGCTGCTCTCCCATAATTTTTGGATGTTCTATTCATGGCTTCTTACTATCTTCACTGTGTGGTCAACTTTATTTTCAAGATTATATACTTTGTCTTCATTATCTGAAGTTCTTTCTTCCAGTTGATCTAGTCTGTAGGTGATGCTTTCTATTGTGTTTTTTTTATTTTGTTAATTGTTTCCTTCATTTCAAGGATTTCTGACTGTTTTTTTTTTTTTCAGAGTTTCTCTCTCTTTTTTTTTTTTGGTACCAGGGATTGAACTCAGAGGCACTCGACCACTGGGCCACATCCCCAGCCCTTTTTTGTATTTTATTTAGAGACAGGGTCTCACTGAATTGCTAAGTGCCTCGCCATTGCTGAGGCTGGCTTTGAACTCGCGATCCTCCTGCCTCAGCCTCCCAAAGTGCTGGGATTACAGGCGAGTGCCACCGCGCCCGGCTCAGAGTTTCTCTTTTTTGAAGTAATTTTTTGCTACCTGTATTTGCTCTCTTAAAGCTTTGTTGTAATGATCAATTTTTGTCTGTATTTGCTCATTTAGGTCATTCTTTAATTCACAGATCATTTTAATATGAACCTTCTGAACTCCTTCTCTGACACTTCATCAACTTCACTGAGCATGAGTTCTGTTATTGTTGTATCCTGGTTTGTTTGGGGTACTTTCCTCCTTTGTTTATTCATGTTGTCTGTTTGCCTTCCTTTCTTGCAGTGTGGATCTGAGATAATACAGTTTCTACCCTATATTCTTGTAATATCTGTGCAGGTTGTCTGTGCCTCACCTTAATGTTGGGCTTTTAGACCCTGTAGGTGTCCCTCGATGTATGCTACTTCAACTAAAGGTGGTGTCAGCAATAGTGGAGGTAACTCGAGGTAACAGTGAAGGTACCCCAAGATGAATGCAATGTCTTCTAGAGATGGGGCTGACAGGGCGGGCCTTACAATGTCTTTGGGATGCCTGCTCTGAGATGTGGCTGCTTTTAGGCCCTGTCTGTTGTCAAAAGTTAGGGGCTACTGCGTGGGGGAGACCATAGCTATGTCTGCAGTGTTTCAAGATGGAAGTGGGTGAGGCTTGTGCTCCCAGGTGGGGGTGGGGTAGTGGACTCTGTACCTTCCCTGGGCCTGGGTCCCACACAGGTTGGTATGGGCGGAACTGGTTGAATCTGTGTTCCCATGGTGGTATGCTGAAGAGGCAGTCCTATGGCAGAGCCTGAGCTCTGCGGGTGTTTGCCGGTGGCAGGATGGACCCAGGCTCACTCTGAGTGGAGTTCAGCGAGGCTCTCCTGGGGTGCTAGGCTGACCTGGGAACACCTGTGCTCAGGGGAGGTCAGCGGGGCTGACCTGGGCCTTGCTGTGCTCAAGTGGAGGTCCTGGGGCTGTTCTTGGCCTGCCTGCACCTGGGCAGAGGTCCCCAGGGCTGTCCTTGGCCGGCCTATGCTCGGGCAGAGGTTGGTGGGACTGACCTGGGCCTGGCCACACTCAAGTGGAGGCCTGCGGGGAGAAAAATCACTCTTAAGGTCATCATTGCTAACATCTTAATGTTGGCCTGTCAGAGCTTTTCTGTGCATATTTATTTATTTATTTTTAAATCAAAAAATGGGATCATGTTATATATTTTAGCTTACTTTTAAATTAAGGCACTGTGAACATCTTTTCATATCATTAAATGTTTTATTCAAGATTATTAATGGCTATAGAATATCCCATTTTCTCTATATACCAAAATTTATTTATCCAATCACTTATTACTTCCATTTTTTGCTTTTGTAAATAATATTGAAATGAACGTATTTGTAGTTGTCTTTGCACACGCTGTCAATTATCCTTAGAATAACTGCCTAAGGGTGTAATGACTCAATCAATAGATTTGCAAATTTTAATCCCTCCTCTTCACTCCTTATTTTTCACATTTCTGGATTGTGCTTCTGATGATTACACTGGTCCTTGATGAGTGTCTATTTTTCTGAATCCTCTATGACATAAGGCCTTATTATTATTTTTTGCCAATGTTATATGGTGAGATATGTTTTCATCTTTAAATTAAGAAACTGAGGTGGAAGGAGGCTATGGATGACACAGGAGAGTGGGTGTCAGTGCCCAAATACATCTAGACCAATTCTCCAGTTCACATGATAGGGGACAGGCAGATGTGAGTGGTAGAACATGAGTTTAAGGTAATAATTTTATAAAATGGGACTTCTATGTTGACCCCCCCATGTACTTTCTTTTCTAAGAAGTAATTTACCTGCAGCCGTGCCTGGCTCAAGTAGATGGATAGGATATATTCCTCAGCAAACAACCTGTTATCTGTTGAGGAATGCAGCCCCCAAGTAATACCAATGGGAGGAACAAATTACCCTGAAGGGGGAGACTTTTATAATTCTCACACAGACCAGATCTGGGAAATCGGGGAGATAAGGATAATTTCCTCTAACCATAAAATCTGTAATAACAGGTTCCAATCAGAACAAGTCAGCATGAGCCAAAGCAACCTATAATGGTCATGGTAGTGGGGACTTGAAAGTCTTCTGTCATCCTGCTGTCAGTTATAAGTCAAGAGGTGGATTTGGGAGGGACTCTCTGGAAACTTCCTTGGGATCCCAATAAAACTGAATGGCAGGAGAGCCACATTGTCACTTTCCTCTCTGAGACAACACTCTTCCCTTTTCCTATCCCTTTTAGTAAACTCATTCCTGTTATTCTGAGTGACATGTCTGAAATCTTTCTGACTTGTTTGTAAGAATTGGGATTTGAATATAACTAGTTTGTTCCTTTTTTGATGAGTAGTATTCTGTTGTATGGGTATTCCACAATATGTTTATCTATTCACCAGCTGATGGACATCTGGGTTGCTTCCAGTTTTGAGGTATTATTATTGTTGGATTCCGGGCAGGGAGGTAGAAGGCCACACCTCCCCAGGTACTTTGTGAAAAGACTACCTTTCCCAGGTGCCCTCGCCACTGCCTCCTGACCTCCAGCAGCCTATGGGGGACACTTGCCCCAGGGGTCTCTCCCTGACCACTAGTCTGCTATTTAAGCCTCCCCCGGACTGAAATCGCTCTCTGTTCGCACCTGTCCCTGTTCCCGTTCGTCCCTTCCCTACCCCCTTTCCCTTCCCTTCCTTTCCCTACTCTTGCCCACGTGGCACCCCAATAAACCCTTTTATTTCACTAACACGGTGTTCCTGGCTAAGTTAACTTTATTCAGCATTTTCTAACAATTATTATTATTATTATTTATTTGTACCGGGGATTGAACTCAGGGGCACTCGACCACTGGGCCACATCTCCAGTTCTTTTTTTTTTTTGTATTTAATTAGAGACAGGGTCTCACTGAGTTGCTAAGTGCCTCGCCATTGCTGAGACTGGCTTTGAACTCGCAATCCTCCTGCCTCAGCCTCCCAAGTGCTGGGATTACAGGAGTGCGCCACTGAGCCCGGCTGAGGTATTGTTAATAAAGCTGTATACAAGTCTTGGAGTAGACATATGTTTTGGGTAAATATCTAAAAATGGAATTGCTGGGTTGTGTGGTAAATATATAGCATCTTTATAAGAGATAGTCAAATTGTTTTCCAAAGCAGTTGTATCAATTTACATTCTCACCAGCAACATATGAATGTTCCAGTCATACTGAGATTGTTTATAGGGTAGTAGAGGTAAATTAATAACTCTGCTTTAAGGGAAATAAGGGGAAAAGTTTAATCTGAGCCAATTGTGAGTGACCATGTCCTGGGAACACAGATTCAAGTTACCCTAAATGACGTATTTTAGAAGTAAGAGGTTAGGTGACATTAAAAAAAAAAAAAAAAAAAAAAAAGACTTTTTTTTTGTACTGGGGATTGAACCCAGGGAAACTTTACCACTGAGCTACATCCCCAGACCTCTTATTTTTTTTATTTTGAGACAGGGTGTCACTAAGTTGCTGAGGCTAGCTTTGAACTTGTGATCCTCTTGCATCAGCTTCCTGAGTTGCTGAGTGTGCCACAGTGCCCAGAGGTTACCATGAACTTTTATAGTCATGGAACAAAATAAATCAATACCTTTACCAGTAACATTGGTGGGAGCATCAGATAGGCAGGCTATAGTGAGGCGGGGAATTCTATTCTGCAGCTTTCAGATGTTGTCTCACAGCTCTCTTGGCTCTAGGGCTGATGGAGCCTAGAGGTCTGCTAAGCTTAGCGATTCATTCTAAAAAGTTTATCTATTCCTTAGGAGAATGTTAGGTCAGATACAAAAGTTAAGGTAAATAGCTACTAAAGGACCTAAAATAGTTTAAGATAATTTTGGCTGTTGATTTGCAACATTCCATCTCTCCAAAGTCAAGCAGACTGCAGTGTATTTAATACAGACACAGCTTCTTCAGCGAATCTCAGTTCTCAGTGTTTTTCATGTACACACACTTACTAGTTTAGCCAACACTGTTAGGAAACAGTGGAGAATCCTAAACCCCCAGATTTTTATCTTTGACCATTACTTATCACTTCTCTGATTTCTCTTTACCATTTTAATTAAGATGACTAAAATTAAAACTTTGGTGATTAACCAATCATTAGCACCAATATGTTATCTTTTTTTTTTTTTTTTTCCAGTGCTAGAGATGAAACACAGGGTCTCGTGCACACTAGACAAGTTCCCTTCCACTGAGCTACATCTTCAGTCCAGTAATTTTTATCTTTGACTCATGTCTTAAATTAAAAAAATAATGGGGTAGAATATTTTTTATGGTTTCTCTTACTCATCCTTAAGTTTTTTTTCCATCTGTTCTCTCTGAATTTTAGTTTGTAGAGAAAAGCATTTCCTCATGGCTTATCTTTCCTTTCAGTCTGACTCTTGTGGGATGCCTTTCCTCTTCCTCTCTATTCCAGCAGTGTCTTTCTCAGGCATCTCCTTCTACCTTTGGACTTGGTGGGGGCATCTGTCTGCATCAGCTGCTTGCACAGGAATGGTAAGGCCTGGGCACATTCTTAGGCCTCTCTGCATGCAGAGCTTTTGCTTCCCATGCTATAGCCTGAAAGAGAAGGTTGCATGGTGCTCTGACAGTGTGTGTCCAGGAAAGGCCCAGTGGTTATTAAAGCCTTAGAGTTTCTCTTATCCAACCAGAGGGAGGTATTCATTTCCACTTGAATAGAGGTACCAAGCTCTTTTTTAGACTAGAGCTGGGTATTTTGCATAAAACAAAGAAGTTATACATTAGCATGGGGTAACTGGTTTTTCTCAGTAGCTGTCTAACAATGACTAAAGACAATGGTTTAATTATAAGCTACCACAGTTTAAAGACTTATAACTCACACACAATCTCTGAACAAAATTCCACCATTCCTTTAGAAGAGATTTAGACTGGTTTGTGGCTCTAATGAAGAGCCTACTTTGTCCTTTTCACTTTCTCACTGCTCCCAAAGCACTTCTGCTTAATTCAGCCTCTGGCCTTTGCTGAAGTTGTTCCCAGAGCCTGGGGTGACTTCCCCCAACCCTTTCTTTTGTTTATCTATTACTTACTCTCTTTCAAGACTCAGTTCAGGAACTTTCTTTCATGTGCTTTTTTGGGGATTTTTTTTTTTTTTTTTTTTTTTGCTCTTATTATCATTATTTTTTAAAATAACTTTAGCGTATTCTGAATTTTACTGTCTATGAATATTCATTGCTAGCTCCACATGATTTAACTCAGATTGTAGTTCAGTTGCATGTGTTGATGGTCTTTTTGCAAATATGAGCTATGGTGAGTATCATCATTTTTGTGTCTCAGCATCTAACAAGTCATGGCAACATAAAATTTTGTTGAACTACTGAGTGAATGAATGCTAGGCATATAACAAAGTACTCAATAAATATTGTTGGCTGATTGACTGTGGGACCATGGTAGTGTTATGGACCTGGGACCTTCTGGGAAGCTGAGGTACTGCAAAGACCCCCTCTTCAAACCCCGATTCTTGTGATTAAGTCAGAGAGTTCAGACATGTCACTCAGTAACAGGAATGAGTTTATTGAAAGGTTAGGGAAAAGGGAAAGGGGACAGTCTTAAGGGAGAGAGTGTCCTCTACAGAGAAGAGAGGGACAGTGTTTCTCTCCTGCACTCCAGTTTTATTGGGGATCCCAGAAAAGTGTCAGAGAGTCCCTCCCAGGTCCACCTCTTGACTTTTGACTGACAACAGGGTGACATTGGACTTTCAGATCCCTACTGTTATGGCAATTCTAGATCAATTTGGCCCATACTAATCAGTTCTAATTGGATTCTTAATCATATATTCCTACAAGTTTTATGGTTAGGAGGAAATATCCTTATCTCCCAGGGTTTCAGGATCTAGTCACAAAAGTCTTCTCCTTCAGGGTAACTTGGGTTCTTCTTATCAAGATTATTTTGGGCTTGCATTTCTCCTGCAGTGAACAGGTAGTGTTTTGAGGAATGTGATATATCCTGTCCACTTAGGCTGGGCAAGGCTGCAGGTAAATTGCTTCTTGGAAAAGAAAGCATGTGTGGGTTATTACTGTGGGCCTATTTTATAGAATTATTCTCTTCACTTCATGTTCCCACCATTCACATCTGTCTGTCCTCTAACAGTAGGAAGTGCTAAATAAGCTGACTTTGTATCAACATTTTAATGCTGATCAATACTGTTTGCAGAGGTTCAGTTAGAAATTACACCCCCAGCCTCAGCAATGGCGAGGCACTTAGCAACTCAGTGAGACCCTGTCTCTAATAAAAATACAAAAAAAGGGCTGGGGATGTGGCCCAGTGGTTGAGTGCCCCTGAGTTCAATCCCCAGTACCAAAAAAAAAAAAAAAAAAAAAAGAGAAATTACACCCCCGACACCCCCCACAATGTCTTCCTCTAGCCTTGACTTCTATTTCCCTTCCCCTTCAAAGGGGCAAATGACCTAAAAGAGAGGAGAAAAAAGGAGGATAAGGACAAATAAATAGACAACTGGAAAATGTTTTAAAATGTTTTATACTCTTGTTTATAAATTGTATTCAGTTCCACAAGTTGGGATTATATCTATAACAATATGTGAAAATATAGGACAAATGTTAACTGAGCCAGCAATGTTTTGCTTACATGTGGTTGGTAAAATACACAAATTATATTGCCTATTTCCAAGGATTGTGGAGAATTTTTGAGCAATGGTCCCATCTGTATGGCCCTCTGAAGGCAGGGACATTTCACCAGAGGGAAGTTTCCCTGGATATTATTAGTGGAGTCAGGATTCAGGGATGTATATAGGGAGAAGGTCCAGGTTAGTGTCTTATGTGTAGTCTCAAAGGCCAATTCTCTTTCCTTTCCTCTTGGGGTTTTTCCAAGTCAGACAGTGTGGGCAGTGGAATTAGGAGACGGCTACTCTGTATTCCCTTGGCTCTTGCCCCCAGCTCCCTGAGGATGATCCTCCAGGCAAGAAGAGGCCTTCCAGCCTGAGGAGCTAGCAGGGAATTAATTCATGATTCCTCTCCAAGTTGTGTGGATGATTAAAGCAGAAGTACAGTTATAGGTCTCTGGGGGAACAAAACAAAAATGAGTTCCCTCATTTGTTAAAACTTTGTAATATCTGGGTGCAGTGGTGCAAATTTACTGAGCACCACTTTTTTTTTTTTTTTTTTTTTTGAACTGGGGATGGAACCCAGGAGCTCTCTACCACTGAGCTACATCCCCAACCCTTTTTATTTTTATTTTGAGGCAGGTTCTCACTAAAGTGCTAAAGGTCTCATTAAGTTGCCCAAGGTGGCCTTGAACTTGCAATCCTCCTGCCTCAGCCTTCTGAGTTGTTAGGATTATTGGCATGTACCATTGTGCCTGATACTGAGAACCAATTTATGCTAATCCTGAACTAAGTCTCTGTCTTTAGGGAGCTCATAGTGAATGGTAGTAAGGAAGAATTAGTCTTAAATTTGAAATGCTGTAAATGAAACAAATAGGTATTGAGATAGAAAATTGTAAGTTGAGAGGAGCTGTATAAACACAGTGATCAGGGAAATCTTTCCTGAAGAATGACATGTCAACTGAAATTTGAAGAGTGAGCTGAACTCATTGAAGGGCAGATGAACACATGCTGGAACCACCGTGTAGAAAAGGGGAGTTTTATTAATCAGCCAAAGGGACACGTGGGGGGGGGGGGTGATGAGAAGAGAAGAAGAAAAAGGGAGGGGTTTTCAGTCCGGAGAGCCCTTAAGTAGTGAACCGGTGGACTGAGGGACCCCCCGCCCCCCAGGGAACCCCAGTTCCATAGGCACTCAGGGTCGAAAGGAAAACCTGTGTGTCGTAATTGGATCAGTAAGGCACCTGGGGTGTGGCCAGCAGCATGACCAGCCTGAGGTGCTTGGGAGGTGTGTCTTGTCTTAAGGTGCTTGGGAGGTGTGGCTAGTTGGGCTACCTGGGAGGTGTGGCCTCCCTGCCGGGAATCTAACACTCATCATAGAAAGAACTTGGGAAAAAAACACCTCAAGAGCAAGGAGTATGTGCAAAAGCCATGTGGTGAGGGGGGCATGGAATGTTTGGGACCGGAAAGGAGGCCAGTGTAGCTGGAGGCGATGGGTGAGGGGCAAGGGGCAGAAACTATTACTGGGTGGTGAGGCTTGGACAAGACAAGACAGGCAACTTGAAATCAACTGGGGATTTTCTCTTAGAAAATCAGATGACTTCAGAATCACCAAAGGACACTGAAGGTGAAGCTAAGGCCTTTGGGTTTTATTTAAAGATGAAAGAGAAGCTAGCTCTTTCCTCATCTCACTGCCCATAGTTGTCTGACTTGGAAAAACCTCAGGAGGAGGGGAAGTAAAATCGATCATTGAGAAGACACTCTAAAGCATTAATCTGGGTTCTAATCCTAAACACATCCCTGAATCCTGACTCCATAAATGAGTTTTAGACAGATATTTCATAAAGCTCACACTGGTTGCTATGGGGATGATGGGTTTGAGATGGGAAAGAGAGGGCTAGGGAGGTAGGTGAGCAGATCATAGCAGCTATTTGTGACAGATATTGGAGACTCGAACTAGGTAGGAGCAGTAGAAGCGGAGAGAAAAGGTTGATATTGAGATTTATTTTCTTCTTCTTTTTTGGTGCTACTGGGACTAGAACCTGAGGTTTCATGCATGATAAGCAGGCACTCTACCACTGAGCTATACTCCCAGCCCTTTGACATATACTTTAAAGGGAATACTAATGGAGATTAAATTTATATCTTCTTTTCAAAAGTGACAGATGGGCTTTAAAGTGGAAAGCTACCCTAAGCCACTAAGGGCAAGCTCCTGTGCCATGTCTCCCGGAAAGGGACTTATATGTACCTCTGAATCTGTTCAGGAATCTCCCTTAGAAAGGTAAATGACCTTGGACTCACTAAAGGACATTTTCTTCAGAAGGCTTCCAAGTGCACTGAAGGCAGTTTCCCTGAAGGAGAGTTGGTGAATGGCAGTTCCAGGAGATGAGCATGGGAAGAGCAGCTCCTGAGGCCAGAGAATCCATCAGAGCTCAAAGATGTAACATGGGCAGTTGCTGGTGTTAAAGTGGTGAGGTTAAGTTGGGGCACAAAGGGCACTGATGTGCCTACTATATCCCCTTTTGGAATCACAAAGTAGAATCACAAAGTATTTAAAGTTCTTCTTGGATGTGTTGGGGTTCACAACTTTTCATAAGGAGAACTAAAGGGATGACAGGAGAGTGTGGCAACTGTCTTCAAAGGGTTGATGGCTGTCACATGTTCAAATTTGCTTTGTGTCAACTCTAGGTAGTGGAAGTTGGAATACATTTAATCCAATAGGGAAATTTATCTTTTTCTGACCATATAGTAAGCCATGACAGTATGAGAAGCCTTCACTTAGAGAATAAAGAAGTCAATATTTGGAGCTACAGGCTCAGTGGCAGAGTGCTTGTGTAGTATGCGTGAGGCCCTGGGTTAGATCCCAGAATGGTAAAAAAAAAAAGAAATAACAACAACACCCTCCTGCAAATCCCCCCAAAACATCTGGCCCATTCACAGGTTGGACACTGGATTGAACAAGATGTTTATCTTCAGTTGCTGCAACAGGAAAAGTAGAGTCAGGATGAGCTCCTGTCAGATTCAGAGCCTGCCAAACCAGGGATAACAAGCCCTGTCCACCAAGTTTCAGGGACAGTTTTCAGGTAAATTTGAGGCCAAACACAGTAGGAGGCTAGAGTAAGTTAGAATTAGGACTGGTAGCTGTAAATTCAGAGAAATGTTTAAGGAGAGAGTTGTATTTCATTAAGCCTCCAAAGGAGGCCTGGGACCCTCCCTCTGTTTATTAATCCTTATATTTGGATGAGCTGTGCAACAGTTTGCTTCCCCAACAGCAAGTACTTTGCCCTATTTTCAAAGCAAAGATTGAATAGCACCTTCTAACATCTTTTTTTTTTTTTTTGTGTGTGTGTGTGTGTGTGTGTGATAAATTCTGTGACTCAAACAATTTTTATTGGTAAAATATGTGGTTAGAGCAATTGTGTATTTTTAAATTTTTATTTTTAGGGCTGAAGCACATCTTAGACATTTATTCCTCAAAGAAAAACTTGTGGAATACATGGATTCTTTAACTCATGACAAGTGAGGGGAAATTATTCTGAGCGGGGGGCATGGATCTGCTTATTATCTCTATATACACCAACAGACCCTTCAAGTCTGTCTTCCATGGGTGCAGTTATGTCTGGAGAGAGATTGGATTTTGCTCAGCAAATTTGACCATCAGATTTGGGAGCCACTCTAGACCTTGTGAGATCTCTTAGTGTTTTCATATGTGTAGGTAAGTTGTGTTTTGACATCTGAATGGACAGTACAGAGTAATGCTTCACAGGCCACTGAGGAATTCTCACTTAAAGGTAAAGGCAGGGAGCAGACAGTGAGGTTGATTCAGGCTTGGTCCTGGGCAAAACTGTGAAATGGGCCCACACCCTCTTCCCATCTCCTTTCCTTCCAAGTCTTCTTGCCCTCTGACAGTCCCTTTCCTGCCACAGCCTCCCTGCTTCCCTCAAGGTGAGCAGCACTCTACGTGGGAAGGTGCACCAGACCTGGAATTGGAAGATCCAAGTTTAAGTTCTGACTCAGCCACCTCCTAACAGCTGGGTGGTCTTAGGCATGTGCCCCTAACCCTTGAGATTCTCTGTCCCCTATTGGAAAATGGGTATCATAATGACACATATGGTACCTCAAACAGGTGTTGGGAAATTCAAATGATATGATGTTTGTGTAACTGCCTTTTAAATACTATAAGCTCTCTGCTTATTACCAAGTTCTGTAATTGTCCAAGATTGTCTTGGCTATTCTTGGCTTATTGCATTTTCATATTGATTATAGAGATAGTGTGTCAATTTTTTCTCTCTCTAGATTTGGTTAGGACTCTTGAATATCCAGATCAATATCAACTGGGGAGATAATATAGAATCTTTAAGCCTATGAATATGGAATATTGCTCCAGTTATTTAGTCTTTTATTTTCCTGAATGATGTTTTGTATTTCTTTAGTTCTTTTTATTTGTTTTCTTTTTGAAGGATAGGGGATCAAACCTATGGCTTCACCCATGCAAAGCAAGCCCTCTATCACTGCCCTACCTCCCCAGCCAACTTTATTTTGTGACAGTGTCTACTAATTTACTGAGGCTGGTTTTGGATTGCTATCTTCCTGACTTAGCCTTCTGAGTAGCGAGGGTTACAGTTGTGTGCTACCAGGCCAAGCTGCTTTGTAGTTCTTGAGTAAAGGATAAGTATATCGTTCAGTAGATTTATCCTAGATATTTGATTTGTTTTTGATACTGGGGATTGAATTCAGGGGCACTTGACCACTGAGCTACATCCCCAGCTCCTATTTTGTATTTTATTTAGAGACAAGGTCTCACATATTTGCTTAGTGCCTCTCCATTGCTGAGGCTTGCTTTGAACTTGTGATTCTCCTGTCTCAGCCTCCTGAGCCACTGGGATTACAGGCATGCACCACCACACCTGGCTTATTTGATATTTTTTTCATGCCATTGAAAATAATATCATTAAACATTAAAATTTTCTATTTATTGCTGGAGTATAAGCATAAAACAAAAAACAAACTTTCAACTTCTTGTAGGTTGAATTTGTGTCCATGAACTTATAATTCCAACAGCATGTTAGTGGTGATAATGATAATATTTCTTACTTTCTTGCTTAGTCCTTTAACTTTTTTCCTTGCTCTAGTGCATGGTTAGAAAATCAACTACAATAAAGGTGGGATAGTAAGTATTTTTATTTTATTTCTGTTCTCAGAGGGTAAAATTTCAGTATTTTATCATAAAGAATAAAGTTAGAAATATTAAGATGTATGTCACACAGAAGTGCTGTATTGAATTTTCTGTTTTCTGAACAAGAATGAATGGATATATTTGAAATGGCTATATATTAGAATACATGACAAAAAAAATTATCTGTGAAGGGAGAATCCATGGAGATCAGGACAGGACTTTCATTAGCAGAGGTTCAGGCAAGGAAGCAATTTTTTTACTCACTCAGGTCTGGCTCAAACTTTGTGAGAGGAGCTTGCTCACCTGCTCCCTGAATACCTGCTTCACCTGTTTGTTCCCCAGAGTGTAGATGAAGGGGTTGAGTGTTGGGGTCACCACAGTGTTGAGCAACGCCACCACCTTGTTCTGGTCCTCCCCCTGCCCACCCTTGCATGGCCGGATATACATGAAGATGCAGCTGCCATAGAAGAGGGACACCACAATGATGTGGGAGGAGCAGGTTGAGAAGGCTCTGTGCCTCTCCTTGGCTGAGGGGATGTGCAGGATGGTGTGGAGGATGTGGCCATAGCAGGTGACTGTCACGGCCAGAGTGCCCAGGAGGCTGCAGTTGGCTATCACAAACCCCAGAAGCTCTATCAGTCTTGTATCTGCACATACGAGTTCCAGGAGTGGAAAGTTGTCACAGAAGAAGTGGTTGATGACATTGGGGCCACAGAATGGCTGCTGAAATAGGATGTAACTAGGAACACAGATGAGAAGCAAACCTGTCATCCATGAGCAGAGCACTAGCTGCACACACACCCTTTTGCTCATGATGGTGACATAACGCAAGGGGTTACAGATGGCCACATACCTGTCAAAGGACATCACTGCCAGTAGGAAGAATTCTGTGGTGCCAAGGGAGAAATAGAGGAAACTTTGTAGGAAGCAGCCAGCTAAGGAGATGGTCTTATATCCTGTGAGGATGTTGGTCAGCATCTTGGGAAAGATGGCTGATGTGAACCAGATCTCCAGGACAGCAAAGTTATGGAGGAAGTAGTACATGGGGGTGTGGAGGCGCCTGTCCACAAGGGTGATGGCCACGATGAGAAGGTTCCCCAGCAGTGTGAGGAGGTAGGTCAGGAGGAGCCCCAGGACGATGAGCATCTGTAGCTCACAGGCATCTGAAGTCCCAGCAGGACAAACTCAGTGACAGTGGTGTGGTTCCCCATGGCTCCTCTGACCTCTGCTGGGGCTGGAGTATCAAAGGTGGTGAGCATCAGGGTTTGTGGTGTTCTGAGCTTCTGAGGACAAGCTGGAACTGGAAAGACAGAGGGATGATTGTCCTATTTTGGGCTTTATTTCTGTGAAGGATACATGTCCTGACCACTAGCTACTAAAGGCTTATTTGAAGAGCCTCTAGGGTATCTGTCTTGTACTAGGTCTCTGATGGATCTGTGTATTAGAAGAAAGTGGTGATTCAGTAAGGCTCAGAATCAAAATTATCCTTTCTGACTTTTCTTTTTTAAAATATTTATTGTTAGTTGTAGCTGTACACAATATCTTTATTTCATTTTTATGTGGTGCTGAGTATCAAACCCAGTGCCTCACACGTGCTTGGCAAGCACTCTACCACTGAGCCACAACCCCAGCCCCCCTTTTCTGAGTTTTCTTAACCAACCTTTATTCCTATTTCTCAACAAATTCTTTTGCTCCTCACAATATAACCTGCTTTCAACACTGTTTGTTCATGTCTTTCCTCTAATATTGGACTTTCATCCACAAATAGTTCATATTTGAGAGTGTTGCTGTTTCAGGATTACCTGAGTTGTTGATGGTATTGTTGAGTATTAGGATTAATAAAAAGACAATAGGAAATTTGTGGGAGAGCATACAACTCTCATAAATGAAATGAAGTAAAACCAAAATAGTACCAATATAATAAAAATTCCTATGTGGAAGTTTGGAGTTCAGGATTTTTAATGGTCCTTTACTAATGATATTTACAAGTTCTTCTCTTAGTCCATCCTCCCACAAACCCTAGGCTCCAGATAAAAAAGATTCTGAAATTGTTCAGTTCTTTTTTTTTTTTTTGGTACCAAAGATTGAACTCAGGGGCGCTTTACTACTGAGCCATATCCCCAGCTCTGTCTTATATTTTATTTCCAGACAGGGTCTTGCTAAGTTGCTTAGGGCTTTGCTAAGTTGCTGAGGTTGGCTTTGAACTTGTGATCCTCTTGCCTCAGCCTCCCAAGCCACTGGGATTATAGACATGTGCCACTGTACCTGGCCAATTTTGGGTTCTTTATTCATTTTCATGCTCCTGTGCTTTTGCACATGACATTCTTTCCGTTGGTAGAAATCAGCCTTTCAAATCCTATTTATTCTTTAGTCCTCAATAAGTGCTGTCTTTCTATAAAGCTTCTTTCCTGAACCTGAGTGCTTCCCCTATTCTGTCATAATTTTATCATATCTTATTTCTATTTCTATTTTTATAGTTTTCATTTATTCCTCATTAAGTCAAAAATTTATTTGCTAAACTTTATAACTTGTATACCACTTGGGGTAAATTTTTTCTTGAAATTATGAGGTTTAATGACATTTACTGACTGAGTGAATAACACCAGCTCAGATGTCTGAGAGATGGACTTGGTAGGTATTTAACACACAGGAGACTGAAGACCTGTCACATATGTAATATATACTATCAGACCACAACCTTGAAGAATCAGCATGCCACGTAGTCTTTTCCTCACAATATGGTAGAAGTATCTCCTCACAACCATTGTCTCAAGGGAGATTCTCCATCCTGGAGGTGGATTTGGGGCTAGTAAGAGGACAGAAGTCTGTTTGGATCTGCTAGAGAGCTCCAGCAGTGAAAAAATCCAAACCAAGAAACATTTAAGATTTCTCTTTAAATGTCAGCATCCATAGCCAGGAGTGGTGATAAATACCTGTATTCCCAACCACTTGGGAGGCTGAGGCAGGAGGATCAAAAGTTTGAGGTCAGACTTAGCAACTTAGTAAGACTTTCAGCAACTTAGTGAAATGTTGTTTCAAAATAAAAAAATAAAAAAGGGAATGTGCTCAGTGGTTAAGTGCCCCTGGGTTCAATCCAGGCTACAAAAAAAAAAAAAAAAAAAAAAAAAGGCAGCATTGTCAGATATAGCTATAGCAAGAATTATTTGCCAGTCACTAGAGAATAAGATAGGAACCCAACTTGAGTAACCCAGAGGAAGGAGATGCAAGGAAGGGCAGGGGCATGAGGGGTGGAAGTGGTATCAGTAGGGAGAACAAACTGGAAAATATTATTAACATTTCCTTTCTAATTGCTTTACCTTCTTTCTCACTATGCGGAGCCTTTTCACAAACCACCATTATTTCTTTTTTTTTTAATAATTAAAAAAAATATTTTTATTTATTTGCTTTTAGTTGTACACAATGCGTTTTATTCAATGCATTTTATTTGTACGTGGTGCTGAGGATCGAACCCAGGTCGCCCATGTGCTAGGCGAGAGCTCTATCACTGAGCCACAATCCCAGCCCCACCATTATTTCTAACATTTACTTACACTTATTAAAAAACAGAAAATAGGGCTGGGGTTGTTGCTCAGAGATAGAGCGTTCGCCTAGCACATGTAAGGCTCTGGGTTCGAGCCTCAGCACCACATAAAAATAAATAAAATAAAGGTATTATGTCCAACTACAACTAAAAAATAAATATTTAAAAAACAGAAAATAGTCATCAGCCCCTGAGGTTATTTCTAGGTTCTATACATTGTTCAGATTCATCAGTGATTTGAAAAAGAGGTCTTTGCAGCCTAATGCTTTGGCTCAAAGATGACCAAGAAATGTAACCAGCTTTCCCCAGAACAGTGGAAGAATTTGACATGCATGTGATACCCAGGAACATCATGAGGACCTAGTAGAATGAGTATAACTCAGGGGAAGTACTGGGTGGAAAGTGTTGGGAGAAGGACAGAAACAGCCCCAAGGTGAGGAGGAACTGAATATGGGTGGGATGGAGGAGAAAGCCCTGAGTTCAGGCTGAGTCGTAAGTTCAGCACAGATAAACATAGCAAAGGCCTTGAGACGAGCTGAGGGATGGAGCACATAGACAGGACTGCTGTTAGCTGTCATACCTCCCCCTTGATCCTACTTGCCTGACGAGTGTGAGGAGAGACTGTGTGGCAGCCTGGACGCAGCTGTACCATCCACCTCAGACCATTCATCATTTTAGGGGGCAGTTGTGTCATGTCCAGTGGGAAAGTATACCTGACCTGGAGGTTGTCTTGCCACAGCTAGAGCTGCATCCTCTTCTGAACTGTTCTGGTCCACTTAGAATGAGGCAGAAATCTTCCCCATCTAAAGAAAAGCAGTCAGAGTTTCATTCAGAGTTAGTTTCATTCAGAGCTTTGGGTTTTCCAAGGAGACACAGAGCACAAGGTGGGCTGACATTGTACTCTGGCCAGGCAAAGTCTCTAGTGTGAGTGGGTGACATAATGACCCAGATGGACTAAACGTTTTGACTGCTCCTGCAGTTTCAGCACTGAACTGGATGGTGGGGCTCAAAGGTACAGATGAGAGTCTTGTATGCCAGACTAAAAACAGAATTTAAACACAAGTTCCAGTGACAGGAAGTTTTGAGGAATCCAGTGCTGCTCTACTTTCCCCTGGGCTCCCAAGGTGGAGATTACCCTGAAGGTGCGCTGTCTAGTGTCCAGAAGCCCTCTAGGGAAATCCCAATCAGGTCTTCTGGGTACACTTCTCACAGGAGCACAGAAGATAACTGTTTCTTGTGGATATTTCTTGTTTGCAATAGTGTTTGTGGGCTCTAAGTGCAAGTCTTATAGTGTTGGTGTGAGATGTCCATCTCATGAGTTTGGTGGTGTTCTCTAAGAACATGTGTCCTTTTCCAGAGCCTCCTGAGTGGACAGTTGCATTCCCCAGCGTAGGATGGTTTCCTTGGACTTTGTCATCATTGAGCTCAAAGGGGCTGATGAGTTGAGGTTGTTTCAAAATATTCCACTTTCAGCAAGTTCATCCTGGGGGAAGTCTTGGAAAAGTGCAGTTATCCTGTGGAGTATTTCTTCATTCTCTTCTTGTCCTAATGAGGTTGTTGTGAGTGATACAGACTTTATTTTTCCTCAGTTGTCCCAGTGTCTGTGATGATGCTTCTTCTATAGGTGATGAGGCTCTAGGAGACAGTGGCTGAGCTACCCCTGGAATAAACCCATGTCTTTGTTGGGGAGATAGTAGGGCTGAGAGATTTGGGATGCAGCTTTGTTTTCTCGAGGGATCTAGTCACCTCTGTCATTTGGTGGAGCTCAGGATTCCCAGAGCATTAGTATAATGAGCCTCACTCAGTCTCTTCCAACTCTTTTGGCTGTTACACCCTACAACTTCTCGGACAAAGTTTCCATTGTTTGTTCAGATCAAGAATAAGAGTTCAACAGGACACAACTCTCCTATGTTCATTATGAGTACAAGATCAGTGCAACTGTACATGAAGTACAACCACAAGAATGGGACGTTATACTCCATGTATGTATGATAGGTTAAAATATACTCTACTATCATGTATATCTAAAAAGTCCAAATAAAAAAATAAATTTCCTCAGCTCTGGTAAAAACAAAGAAAAAAAATAAATTTCTTTAAATAAAAGTAATAAATTTAGCCGGGCACGGTGGCGCACGCCTGTAATCCCAGCACTTTGGGAGGCTGAGTCAGGAGGATCGCGAGTTCAAAGCCAGCCTCAGCAATGGCGAGGCACTTAGCAACTCACTGAGACCCTGTCTCTAATAAAATACAAAAATGGGCTGGGGACTTGGCCCAGTGGTCAAGTGCCCCTGAGTTCAATCCCCAGTACCACAAAAAAAAAAAAAAAAAAAAAAAAAAAAAAGTAATAAATTTAATTATGCCCACAAAATGTGGGGACTCCCGCCTAATTATAGGCTTTCTGATGGTTACAGGGATGTAAGCAAGCATAGAAAATAATGTGGAACTTTGGTTAGGTCCTGGACACTACCTGTATTTAGGCTGGGAAATGGTAAAAGACAGAATCCTGAAAGAAAGGGAGAAACAGACGGAAATGGAAAAAGTTAGAATTAATTTTTTGGAAATATTTATATAATATAGAATAATCAAATTTAAATAATTAGCATATCCATCATCTGAAATATTTAAAAATTTCTTTCTGATGAGAACACGCAACATTTTCTCTTCAAACTATTTTGAAACTTGCAATATGATTGTTAACTGTGGTCACTCTACTGTGCAACAGAACACTGGGACTTATTCCTACTATCTATAACTTTTTATTTGTTGTCCAACCTCCCCTACCCACCTTTCCCTCCTCTGGCAACCACCATTCTACTTCTATAAGATCAACTTTTTTTTTTTTTTTTTGGTACCGGGGATTGAACTCAGGGGCACTTGACCACTGGGCCACATCCCCAGCCCTTTTTTGTATTTTATTAGAAGCAGGGTCTCATTGAGTTACTAAGTGCCTCACCATTGCTGAGGCTGGCTTTGAACTCGCGATCCTCCTGCCTCAGTCTCCCAAAGTGCTGGGATTACAGGCGTGCGCCACCGCGCCCGGCTTATAAAATCAACTTTTTAAAAGTAATGTCATTCAGACTTATCCATGTTGCTGCAATGAATTTCTTTCTTTCTTTTTTTTTTTTTGTGGTACTAGGGATTGAACTCGGGGTCACTCGACCACTGGGCCACATCCCCAGCCCTTTTTTGTATTTTTTTTTTTAATTTAGAGACAGGGTCTCATTGAGTTGCTAAGTGCCTCGCTATTGCTGAGGCTGGCTTTGAACTCGCAATCCTCCTGCCTCAGCCTCCCAAGTGCTGGAATTACAGGTGTGTACCACTGCACCTGGCCAGATTTCATTTTATCATCCTTTTTCTGTGTCTGAATAGTATTCCATTATGTACATATCCACATTTTCCATATCCATTCATGTTTCAATGTAGAAATTTAGATTGATTCCATTTCTTGGCTCTTGTGAAGTAGTGCTGTGATAAACATGGGATTCTACATGTGTCTTTGACATACTGATTTTTTTCCTTTGGGTATATATCCAGTAGTGGGATTGCTGGATCATATGTTGAATCAACATTTAGGTTTTTTTTTTGTGTGTGTGTGTGGAACATTTATACTGTTTTGTATAATGGCTGCACTAGTTTACATTCTCATCAGCAGTGTATAAAAGTTCCCTTTTCTTCATAACCTTACCAGCATTTGTTATTTCTTGTCTTCTTCTTCTTCTTCTTCTTCTTTTAAATATTTATTTATTTGCTTTAGTTGTACACAATGGGTTTATTTGTACGTGGTGCTGAGGATCGAACCCGGGCCGCGCACGTGCTAGGTGAGCGCTCTACCGCTGAGCCACAATCCCAGCCCCTTCTTCTTTTTTTAAATATTCTTTTTAGTTGTAGGTGGACACAGTACCTTTATTTTATTTATGTGCTGCTGAGGATCAAACCCAGGGCCTCACACTTGTGAGACGAGCACTCTACCACTGAGCCATAGCCCCAGCCCCTCATGTCTTCTTGATAATAGTCATTCTACATGAGGTGAGATGATATTTCATTATGGTTTGATATACATTTTCCAGAATAACAGTGGTGTTGAATATTTTTTCATGTACCTATTGACTGTATATCTTCCTTGATTTTACTTGTAGTTGTTTTTGAATATCCTTTGTTCATTTCTTCCTTTCTTAATCATTTCTGTGATTTGATGGCTTATTGTATTGATAATGTTTGATTCTTTTTAATTTCTCGTCTTTGTATCTACTAGTGGGATTTGATTATCTTTTTGTGGGATGGATACTTTCAATGCTATCATGATGATAAGTTATCTTCATTCTGGATGTAGAACTCCCTTAAGTGTCTTTTGTAAGGCTGGTCTGTTGGTCATAAGTTCCTCTAGGTTTTGCTAATCTTTGTTTTTTTTTAATATTTATTTATTTGCTTTTAGTTGTACACAATGCGTTTATTTTTACGTGGTGCTGAGGATCGAACCCAGGCCACGCATGTGTTAGGCGAGTGCTCTACCGCTGAGCCACATCCCCAGCCTGGTTTTGCTAATCTTTCAAGATCTTTTTCCCCCTTCAATTCTGAAGGTTAGCCTCAATGGGCATAGTAATCTTTGTTGGTGTTTATTTCTTTTTTGGGACCTGAAATACATCCTTCAATATCCTCCTGACTATTAGGGTTTCTTTTGGGAAATCTGCTGTTAGTCTAATGGGGCTGTCCTTAAATGTGACTTGGCACTTTTCTCTTGCGGATTTTTTTTTTTTTTTTTTTGTCCTATACTTTTGACAGTTTGACTATGATATGTCATGGTATTTGGTGTTCTATAAGCTTTCTGTACCTAAATTTCCATGTCCTTCCTAAGATTAGGGAAGTTTTTTCCTCTTCTATGCCCTTCACCTCTATTTCTTCCTCTTCATGTATGCCAATGATGTGCACATTTGCTTTTTTAATAGTGTCCCAAATATCTTGAATTCTTTCTTCACTTTTTCTTATTTTTTTCCCTTCTTTTTTTGTGAATATAATATTTTGAGAGACTGTCTTCAAGCTACACTATTCTTTGTTCTGCTTGATCTACTCTGTTGTTGAGCCATTCAAGTGAAGTTTTTATCTGACTTACAGAGCTCTTCATTTACAATATTTCTGATTGATTCATTTTAAAAGTTTCTGCCTCTTTGCTGAATTTCTCATTCACATCCTGCATTGTGGTCCTAATTTTATTTAACTGGTTATCTGTATTTTCTTGGATCATGTTCCTGTTTATAAAAATCACTGCTTTGAATCCAGTCAGAGATTCCACTCACTCTGATATTGTTGGAATCTATTAGTTGAGAATTTTGATCTTTAGGAGGTGTCATATTATTCCATTTTTTTTTCTAATTTTTTTTGTGTCCCTATATTGAGAGTTGTGCATGTGGTAGAATTGACATCATGAATACTTTTATGAGATGGACTTGGCCTCTCTCTCTCTCTCTCTCTCTCTCTCTCTCTCTCTCTCTCATTGCTGTGGATTGAAACCAGGACCCATACATGCTAAGCTAGTACTCCATAGATGATCTACATCTCCAGCCTGGGCATGGAGTTGTTAGCAGCTTTCTCCTGAAATTATGTGTTTTGGTATGGTTTTATTATGCAGTGTTGAATTTGACACCTCCAAATAACCTGCAGAGTGCAATTTAAGCTTTCAAATTTGGCATCCTTTTGATCTTGAGTCCATCTACTCCTCCATTCTTCTTTCTTATGCCTTTAAAGAGGTTCTGCAGTTCAGAGAGGTGTAGAAATAAAGTAATGAAGTCATCAGGATTGCCTGATGTAGGAATAAAAGCAGTGGGGAGAGACTCCAATCTTCACAAGCCTCACAAATTATGATGAGGAGTTAGGAACCAGTTCCTGTGTTCACCAATGATCTGGGGCAGGATGGAGGTTGCCAGAGGGCAGAGGGGCAAAGGAGCCCCTCTTTGACCTCCTCACATGCTCCTCAGAACTCCCAACAGAGCTCTGAAGAACAGTGCCCCGTGGGAGAACTTGGAATTGACCAAGGTTTACTTTCCATTATGAGGTTTATGGGGCATGGGTAGGGGTATCTACAGAAATTAACATGGATTTTAAAATATCCAAAGTTGTATTTGTTTTAGATATGCTATTGTGAACTGAGATTAGTATTTCATTTACCTGATATCAGATAATGCTATAAATCAATTAAATAATAATTATGTAAAATCCCTAAAGAATAGAAATGTACAGGTTTAGCTTTTTGTTGCTGTGACCAAAATACTTGACAAGAACAACTTAGTGGTGTAACTGCTTATTTTTGGCTCATCTGTCTTAGAGGTTCAGTCCAGAGTTGGCCAACTCTATTGTTTTGGACCTGAGGTGAGGCAGAACCTCATAATGAAAGGATATGGAGGAAGAAAGCTGCTCAGCTCATGGTAGCTAGGAAGGTGGGGGGGGGGGGGAGAAAGAAGAAGAAGAAGGAGAAGGAGGAGGAGGAGGAGAGGAAGAAGAAGAAGGAGGAGGAGGCAGAGAAGATATGTGTGAGTGAAGAGTCAGGATAGAAAATGCATAATCCTCAGGTACATGACACCCCAGTGATCTCCAGTCAAGCTCCACCTGCCTACAGTTACCACTCTGTAGTTCATTTAAATATTAATCCAGCTAATGGATTAATCCACTGATGCAGTTTTCATCTCTGAACTTTCCTGCATTTCCTAACAATACATGGATATGAGGAGACACCTCACATCCAAGCCACAATATACAAATACCAAGTTGATACAAATAAACTTTGCAATAGAAACATAATTTTGGCTACTAAGCTTTCTCAATAAAAACTTGTAGATGTTTTGCTGCTAGACTGTCTTGGTCCATTGCCTGTATGGTATAGTGGCAAAGATTTGACCTTAGCTTCAGGTAAACCTAGATATAATATATGGACTCTACAATCTGCCTGCTGGATGGCATTTAGCCTCTGAGCAGCGTTTTCCTTATGCATAATAAGTGCCCAATACACACTGGTTTTCTTCCTTTACTTTCTGATTTGTTCCACAATATTTTTTGATGACTAACTTATAGATCTGTCATTACTATTAATATCTAATCACATTTATTAATTAAATTTTTGTTACATTATTATTATTAAAACTCACTATTTTTTGTTTAAAATTCATATGTTGGTTACATCTACTATTTGTTGTTGTTGTTGTTGTTGTGCTACCTTATAGTGAATCCAGGTGTGCTCTACCACTGAGCCACATTCCCAGGCCTTTTTATTTTATATTTTCAGATAGGCTCTTACTAAATTTCTTAGGCTGGCCTCAAACTTTCCATCCTTTTGTTTCAGTCTCCTGAATCGCTGGGATTATAGGCATTTACCATTATGCCTAGCCAAAATAGTTTTACTTTCAGACAGCTTTGAAGTTTATATAAATGATGTCAATTTTTTTTTTTTTTTTTTGTACTGGGGATTGAACTCAGGGGCACTCGACCACTGGGTCACATCCCCAGCCCTTTTTTGTATTTTATTTAGAGACAGGGTCTCACTGAGTTGCTCAGTGCCTCGCCATTGCTGAGGCTGGCTTTGAACTCACGATCCTCCTGCCTCAGCCTCCCAAAGTGCTGGGATTACAGGCGTGCGCCACCGCGCCCGGCTCCCAGCCCTTTTTTGTATTTTATTTAGAGACAGGGTCTCACTGAGTTACTAAGTGCCTCGCCATTGCTGAGGCTGGCTTTGAACTCGTGATCCTCCTGCCTCAGCCTCCCAAAGTGCTGGGATTACAGGCGTGCGCCACTGCGCCCCGGCTGATGTCAATTTTTTAAAAAATTTTAAATTTGTTTTAATTAGTTATACATGACAGTAGAATGCACTTATGCCCTTTGATGTATCATACATAGATGGGATATAATTTCTTATTTTTCTGAATATACATGTTGTAGAATCACATTGATCATACAGTTACATATATACATAAAGTAATAATGTCTGTTTTGTTCTATTATCCTTCCTGTCCCCACATCCCCTCCTCTCCCCTCCCTTAAATTCCCTCTACCTAACCTAACTCTATTCTTCTCTGGTGCCCCACACCCCCTTACTGTGAATTAGCATCTGCATATTAGAGAAAACATTTGGCCTTTGGTTTTTTTGAGATTGGCTTATTTCACTTAGCATGATATTTTCCAACTCCATCCATTTACTGGCAAATGCCATAATTTCATTCTTCTTTAAAGATGAGTAATATTCCATACACACACACACACACACACACACACACACATATAATATTTTATTTATCCATCTATTGAAGGACACCTAGGTTGGTTCTATAATTTAGCTATTGTGAATTGAACTGCTATAAACATTGATGTGACTGCATTACTGTAGTATGCTGATTTTAAGTCCTTTGGGTATAAACCGAGAAGTGGGATAGCTGGGTCAAATTCCAAGGTTTCTGAGGAATCTCCATACTGCTTTCCATAGTGGTTGCACCAATTTGCAGTCCTACCAGCAATATATGAGTGTGCCTTTCCCCCCACATCCTTGCCAACATTTATTGTTGCCTGTATTCTTGATGATTACCATTCTGACTGAAGCAAGATGAAATCTTAGTGTAGTAAATGGTGTCAATTTGTGTGTATTGTTTTATTATTGTAATATTATGTCCCTGACAGTCATCCAGTTAAAGTGCATTATAATTCATTCATTTTCATGGCTCTAAAGCATTCTACTTTGTAAAAGTTGCCTTTACCCATTACTTTCTGTGTGCATAGTTGGATTATGTTCAGATATTCCTCTTACCCCCATTTTTAGCAGTGGTGCTATGAGTCTGGGCTGATTGTACAAAAATGTATCTAGAGTATATGTTTATAAGTGATTTTACTAGGTTATGGATAATGCTTATCTTCTACTTCATTAGATAATTGTACCAATTTTATACCAATTTCAACAGCAATATATGAGGGTTCTACATTTTCCCATTACTTAGTATGTGAAACTTTAAAATTTTCCTTTCAGATAGTCCTGTAGTAGTATTTCATTGTGATTTTTGTATACATTTCCGTTGCTGCAAGCGGCAATTGCTGCAGGTGGCGACAAGTGTTGGCCCATATGGGGAACTCAGAATCGGCAGGTAAGAACTGAAAAATCTATAAAGATGGGTGCGAAAATAACCAAGCACCGAATAATAAAAGCTATGGAAGAGTTTTTTTGATATAGCTGATAGTGTGGAGGAAAGTGATTGTGAAAGCATAGCCTCCACTGAGTCAGATAAGACCAGTAAGGATAGTATTGGTGTGAACTCAAAAATAACAAAGATAAGAGCTGCAAAAGCTAGCCGAGACTTGTTGGAAATAGCCGAAGAGTACGTACTCTCCATAGAATCTGAAACTCAGGATGTTACTACCAGTGAAAGTGATATTAGTAAGGAGGAGCCAAATAATCATGAAAGCACAGCCTCCTCCACTGAGTCAGTTAAGACCAGAAAGAACCGTTAAGTAGAGGAACCACTTGTGCCCTCTACTCCCTCATGGGTGGAATCCATTACAGAAATCATGAGGGGTATTTCTGAGCATATGCGTGCCCTTGAGGCAGAGATTAACGGCCTTTCTGAGTGCTTATGCTCTCTTAAACGCCAAAACCCACAGGAACATTGGGACCTGCCAGTATTTGAAAATGAAAATGGGCAGAGGTACCACCAATCCCTAGACTTCAAAACAATAAAAAACTTCAAAGAGGCAATAATGACCTATGGGCCCCAAGCTCCGTTCACGTTGAGCATGCTGGAGTCCCTTAACACTTTAACCCCTTCAGACTTGAAAGGGTTATGCAAGGCAGTATTGAGCTGGGGACAATACTTGATATGGAAGTCACAATTCCAGGAGCTTTGTGTAGAAACAGCTAGAAGAAATGTGACTGCAGGCTTCCCAGACCATAATGTAGATATGCTAGCAGGTGAAGGACAGTTTGCTGAACTACAAATCCAAATGCAATATGATCCTGGTGTATACGCACAAATAAATGCTGCTGCTGTCAAAGCATGGAAGACCTTACCAGGAACAGGTGATTTGCAAGGCAGCTTGTCTAAAGTAATTCAGGGGCCTAATGAACCATATGCTGATTTTGCTGACAGACTTTTAAGAATGGCAGGCAGAATATTCGGGGATGTAGAGCAAGCAATGCCCTTAGTCATCCAGTTGGCATATGAAAATGCCAACAAATATTGCCAAGATGCTATAAGACCATGGAAAAATAAAAAGGACCTTTCAATATACATTAGATTATGTAAGGACATTAATGATGCCTTTGTCACAGGCAATGTGATTGCAGCAGCAATGAGAGGTGCTTCCTCTCAAAATTTCACAAGGGCTCAACCTAAAAATTATAATCAATCAGGATATTCCAGGCTATATCCCCAAAGAGAAATAAGACCAAGCTCATACTGCGCCCAAGGCCACTGCCCCAGGTGTAAAAAGGGGAATCATTGGGCCAATAAATGCAGACCTAAATTTGACATCTATGGAAACATTTTGTCTAGAAACTCAAAAAATGGGGCACGGGGCCCAATGCCCCGGGGCCCACAAATGTACGAGGCATTGGAGGAGGAATATCCTCAAACATCCATCCAGATGATTCCTCATCACAATCCCTCCTACCCATTGACTCCCTTGTCAGAGGGACAAGAGGAAGTGCAGGACTAGACCTCTGTTCCACCGCCCAAATAGTGCTAACACCTGAAATGGGGGTTCAACTGATTCCCACGGGAGTCAGGGGACCTCTTCCCTCAGGGACTGTAGGACTTATCCTCGGGAGAAGTTCTAAAAGCTTATTAGGTTTTCAAGTAACACCAGGTGTTATAGACTCCGACTACCAAGGAGAAATAAAGATAATGCTTAGTTCACCTAGAGGCATTAGCTCTGTTAACCAAGGAGATAGAATTGGTCAGCTGCTTCTCCTTCCCAGTTTACACAACTCATTCAAGAGTATGCCACAGAATAGGAACAATAGAGGATTTGGTTCCACTGGCTCGGGACCTATGGCTTGCTGGGTTCAGGATTGTTCCCGGAGGCCTATGTGCAAAATAAAAATTCAAGGTATAGAGATAGAGGGGCTGATTGATACTGGGGCTGACTCTTCCATCATTAATCTACAACAATGGCCCAAGCACTGGCCTCTGCAGAAGGCTTCAACCAGTTTAAGAGGGATATACTAACACCCCAACACAAAGTGCTGCAATTTTTTAAAATATTTATTTATTTGCCTTAGTTGTACACAATGCCTTTATCTTTACGTGGTGCTGAGGATTGAACCCGGGCCGCGCACGTGCTAGGCCAGCGTTCTACCGCTGAGCCACAATCCCAGCCCAAAGTGCTGCAATTTTAAAATGGGAAGATAATGAAGGGCATAAAGGAACTTTCCAGACTTATGTTTTGACCAGCTTGCCAGTTACCTTATGGGGAAGAGATATTTTGCAACAAATGGGGCTACACCTAGCAACCAAGCCTGCAGGTGTTAAAAATAAAAATCTACAGGGTCCTAACCCTATTAAGCTAAATCATCATAAAAAAGGTAAAGGATATATTTTTTTAGGGGCCACTGAGAAAACAATTTTGAAAATACCATGGCTTTCTGATAAGCCAGTATGCTATCCTAAAGCTAAGATCCCAAGGCTTTCTGCTTCTCAGATTCGGAACCTCAATCCTGTTTTTGGAGGATCTGGGCCAGCTCTTACTGGACTTCGTAATTTGGGAAATACTTGTTATCATGAACTCAATATTGCAGTGCTTATGTAATGCCCCGCATTTGGCTGATTATTTCAACCGAAACTGTTATCAAGATGATATTAACAGGTCAAATTTGTTGGGGCATAAAGGTGAAGTGGCAGAAGAGCTTGGTATAATCATGAAAGCCCTGTGGACAGGACAGTATAGATATATCAGTCCAAAAGACTTTAAAATCACTATTGGGAAGATCAATAACCAGTTTGCAGGGTACAGCCAACAAGATTCACAAGAATTGCTTCTGTTCCTCATGGATGGAATCCATGAGGACCTAAATAAAGCTGATAATTGAAAGAGACATAAAGAAGAAAATAATGATCATCTCGATGACTTTAAAGCTGCAGAACATGCTTGGCAGAAACATAAGCAGCTTAATGAGTCTATTATTGTTGCACTTTTTCAGGGTCAGTTCAAATCCACAGTACAATGCCTCACCTGTCACAAAAAATCTAGGACATTTGAGGCCTTCATGTATTTATCTCTACCACTAGCATCCACAAGTAAATGTACATTACAGGATTGCCTTAGATTATTCTCCAAGAAGAAAAACTCACAGATAACAACAGATTTTATTGCAGTTATTGCAGAGCTCGATGGGATTCTCTAAAAAAGAGCAATCTGGAAGTTACCACCTGTTCTTTTAGTACATTTGAAACATTTTTCCTATGATGGCAGGTGGAAGCAAAAATTACAGACATCTGTGGACTTCTCTTTAGAAAATCTTGACTTGTCACAGCATGTTATTGGTCCAAAGAACGATTTAAAGAAATATAATTTGTTTTCTGTTTCAAATCACTACGGTGGGCTGGATGGAGGCCACTACACTGCCTATTGTAAAAACACAGTAAGACAGCGGTGGTTTAAATTTGATGATCACGAAATTTCTGATATTTCTGTTTCTTCTGTGAAATCTTCAGCAGCTTATATCCTCTTTTATACTTCATTGCAACCACGAGCAACTGACATAGCCACATGAGAGTGGGAGCTGTGTTACTAGCACTATATAAATCAGGTCAGTGCTATTATTAAAAAACTGACAAACAATATTTAACAAGTATCACAGCAAGCATCCCTTACCAGATACTCTTTATTCCAAAACAACCTTTTTAATCTGCTCCAAATAACAAAATAATTAACTAGCTAAGCATTATTATTCTTTTTTTTTTTTTTTTTTTTTTCCTACAAGGGAACCTCATCTTTGCCTTTTCAGCTAAGAAACTTTTAAGCTGTGCGCTTTTTCCTTCAAAACACTCACAACTTAAGTCTCATTCCTCCCGGCTGGGATGAGAAGATCTCTCTTTAGTGTACACACAATTGTATTTTTTTCTTTTTATATATGTCTTTATGTCTGTGCACTTGTCAAGATTTCATGTAAATGTGACGTCACAAACATATGTTTGTATGTTTGTGCGTCTGTCCAGTGTGACGTCACAAATAACAAAGCGCTTATGAAAATTAATATTATAAAATATACATATATAACATATATATGTATATATATGGATCCAAATAACTTTAATTCATTTAAGTTTAGAGTATTCTAATTGGGTAACAATTTAAAAGTGAAGGTACCTTCAATTTTGATTTATAGGTGTCTCTGGAACTTCTCTTCGGCTAAGAATATGACTAAAACTGTATAACCTGATATTTTGGTATTTGACATGGGATTGTTTATTTGTAATTAACTTTATTTGTTTAATAGCAGATTAATTTGAATTATTTCAACAGGTAATTTCATAGAAGATTGCTGTGTATGCAGAGACTCGGGGGTTCCAGCTAACAAATTATTTTTCCAAAGTGCTCTTAGTTTTTCTTTAATTTATCTTTAATACAGTGTTTTTGTCAGTTAAATACCCTCAGTCTTTCTTTGATTTATTCTGAAATTGATATTTTGCCAGCTTATATTTGTGGGAGCTCAAGCAGCAATGTGTGTGAGCAGAGATCAACTTTAATTACCTAATCGAATAATTCTATTTTTTAGTTTGACAACTCGCCTCTTGACTCAGTGCTGGAATGGCACTGCCTTTCCTCTAATAATTGATGCTTGAGTTTCTAAGTAGCGGGCCCTGAAGATTTGCTGGCGGCATTGTCTAGACATAAAAAAGATGGCTGCTGCTACAGCTGCAGGGATCGCGGTCGCTACAAGCATCCCTGCTGCTCAAGCATCAAACAACCTCACCAGCAGTGTGGCTTCTGCTCTGCGTGCATGGGGCCTCCTAGATCAACGTGTTATAACAAGTGGACATTTTGATCTTTCATTATTTGGGACATTACGGGACAATTCCTTGTGGGTGTTTGTTTAGAGAACTCAGTGCGTTACTTGATGGAACTTAGGGCATCTGATTTGTTTAAAGAACTTGATACGCTATGGAACTTGGCTCGTCAGCAGAGGGCTTGCTACCTTAAAACCACAGCATCTCCTCACGATTGGACGGCTGTTAGTCAACATACACAGTCGATCCTGAAGGGCTCGTTTGGACGGCTGGTAGCCAATGACGGGTAAGATCCCCAGAGGGGGACAACCTAAGACAGGCACAGTCGATCCGGATGAGGTCATCACCCATCCACGGGGCAGTCTCATGTGGCCAACATATCAACCTAAGACAGGAGTCAAGGGCACAGCCTTGATTATCCGATGACGGGTAAGAATGTTGGTTGCACATGGGACACCCTAGAGCATCCTCTCTTTTAAAAACAAAAGGGGGGAAATGTAAGAGCCCTAATTGAGGATAGCTAAGATGGCGGTTAGCTGAGAGCCATAAAGGTGTTCAAGTACTTTCACCTGATATTCATGCATTTATCTAAGAATATTTATATGCCCGTGAACACTGTGCGACACACTTGTAAGCTCGAGCTGGTAGCACTTGTCCTTGTTAAGGCAAAATGTATTTAACCGGGTGAGGTTAGTTAGAGGGGTGGTTGGAGTTGGAGAGGTTGTTGGAGCCAGAGAGAGAAGTCAGAAGAAAGAAGAATAAAAGAACTTTTTCATTTCCAGTCTGCCTCCAAGTTTTCTCCCGTGGTATTGTTGCTGCAAGTGGCAATTGCTGCAGGCGGCGACACATTTCCCTGCATACTAGTAAGCTTAAGCATATTTTCACATGTTATAGGCCATTTTTGAGCATTTTTTCTAAGTTATCTTTTTCTTGAGGACTTGGTTTGTATTTTATTTGTATTTGGTCAATCAGATTAGTTCCAGATTGCTTTTTTCACTTTGGCTTGTTGGTTTGCTTTCTGAAGTTAGATGAAGAGAAGTTTTAATTTTAATGTAGTTGAGTATAATTTTTTTCTTTATGATTGTGGTTGGCTTAAAAAATTGTTCCTTACTTTAAATTATGAAGCTCATATTCCATATTGTTTTCTAAAAGTTTGTGTTTTTCCTTTTACACTTAAATTATTCATTGTGTTGTATCATCCCATGGCAGATGGCAGAAGGCAGAAGGAAGAGAGAGAGAAGAAAGAAAAGGAAGGAAGGATATTCATACCTCAAGTCCTTTTCTAACTGGTGTTGATCCATTCATGATTTATTGATGTTTTTGGTATGGTAGGAGGGAGAGATACAATTTTATTTTTTCTCCTTTAGAATAAATGATCTCAGCACTCATGTTTTTGCTACTCTGCAGCACTAGCTGTGTCTGGAATTAAGTTTACGTAAATGTGTACATAGGTTTCTTGGTTTTATGTTGTGTTCTGTTTCATTGATCTGTTTGTTTCTGTAGAAACATTAGTGTTACTTAGTCACTTACCATTAAAATAAATATTTTCTGGCAGGCTATGTCCACTCAGTTTTTTTTTTCTTTTTACTTTTTCTCCTTTCTTCCTTCCTTTTTGTGGTACTGGGGATTAAACCCAGGGCCTCACAAATTCTAGGTAGATATTCTATCACTAAGCTACATCCCCGATCCACTTAGTTTTTTTATTTAGGGCTGTCCTTGGTTCATTGCTCTTTCATAAAACAATTTAGATTAGCTGGGCATGGTGGTGCGTGCCTGTAGTCCCAGCACTTGGGAGGCTGAGGCAGGAGGATTGCGAGTTCAAAGCCAGCCTCAGCAATGGCGAGGCACTTAGCAACTCAGTGAGACCCTGTCTCTAATAAAATACAAAAAAGGGCTGAGGATGTGTCCCAGTGGCTAAGTGCCCCTGAGTTTAATCCCTGGTACCAAACAAACAAACAAACAAAAACAAAAAACAAACAAAAAACCCCAAACCAAACAAAGAAACAATTTAAGTTAAGCTTATTAAGTTTCTTAAAATTTTTCTTTTGAGGTTTTGATTGGATATGTATTAAGTTTGTAGCTAACCTTATAAATGATTTGTGGAGTACTATTGTTTGAATGTGTTCTTCAAAAAACATGTGTTAAAAACTTAACTTGCACTGCAACAATGTTGGGGTGGGGCCTAATGGGAGGTCTTTATATCATGGGGCTCTACTCTCATGAATGGACCAATACTAATTATAAAAGGACTTAAGGTGTGAATATCCTTCTTTCCTTCCTTCTTTTCTTTCTTCTCTCTCTCTTCCTTCTGCCTTCTGCCATCTGCCATGGGATGATACAACAAGAAGTGCCCCTGAAGTTTAGACTTCCCAGCCTCCAGAATTGTAAGAAATATATCTCTGTTCTTTATAAACTGCCCAATCTCCAAGAACATAAAATGAACTAAGATGGAGTGTTCCTATGTCTTTTTCTGTTTTCTTTCTCTTCTCTGGGGTAGCTAGGTAAGAGTAGAATGTTTCAGTTATCTCTTGCTGCATAACAAACATCCACATCATGGGACTTAAAACAGCAATAGTTTATTTTGTTTACAAAACTGTAATTTGTGCAGGGTGTGGTAGGCCAGCTTGTTTCTCTTCCATGTGTCAATAACTGGGGCAGCTGGAAGGCTGATGCAGAGGAAAGAAGAGCTGGTATTATCTCAAAGCTTTTTAATTTACATGTCTGGCAGTTGAGGGTGGCTCTTGGCTGGGACCTCTGGGGGGCTTTGGCTGCATACTCACACGTGCCCTTTCCATGTGGCCCCTTGGCACATTCTCAGAATGGTGGCTGGGTTCCAAGAGCAAGCATTCCTAAGAGACAGGGGATGGAAACCAGGCAGTATCTTAAGCTCAAGGCCTGGCACTGGTGGTGTCACCTCTGCTGATTATACTGGTCAAACAATCACAGAGCTGATTCAAGGGGAGGGGACACAGAATAGAGCCCCCTACCTGTTGGAAGGAATCCCATAGAAATTGTGGGATATATGTTAAAATTGCTACAAATAATCTGACCCTTGAATGCCTGGTAAAAACTTGCCTTTAAAACTGTCTGGGTTTGGTCTTAGTAAGAAGTTTAGTGTAGATTCACTTCTTTAATTTGTCTGTAGGGCTAGTCAGATTTCCTATTTCTTCTTGATTCAGTTTTGAGGAGTTATATTTTTCTAGTAATATGTCCTTTTAAATCCAAATTTTCTAATTTATGCACATGACACATAGACTATATAATATTCTTTTCTGATCTTTTGAATCTTTCATTTCATTCCTTTCTGTATTCTTTTTTCTTGATCATTTTCATGAGAAATTTTCAATTTTGTTGTTTCCACTTTTGGCCTTGTTAATTTTTCTCTATTTTGTCTCTCTTTTCTATTTTGGTAGTTTCTACTCTTTTTCTATGATTTTTTTTTTCTCTTTTCAGTGTTTCCCCTAATCTTGTTTTTCTTATGTCTTCAGCACGATGCTAATCTCATTAATTTCCATATTTTTGTTTTCTCAAGCATTTTAATTTATTAATGCCCCTTGAAGTACTGCTTTAGCTACATCTGATGAGGTTTCATGTGGGTAGTATATTCATTATTATTCTCATGTTTCTTAACTTCTATCATACAGAAGTATTTTTAAAATTTCCAAACAGGGTTGGGGATGTGATTCAGTGGTAGAGTGCTTGCCTCACACATATGAGGCACTGGGTTCGATCCTCAGCACCACATAAAAGTGCATAAATAAAATAAAAGTATTAAAAAATTCTAAACAGATGATCATTTTTAGTTATCTCTTTGTTGTTGATTTTTCATTATTTATATGGTGTACAGAGAACATAGTCTGTAGAATGCTGACACAATTTATTTTAAAAAATCATGTTTTGCCGGGCGCGGTGGCGCATGCCTGTAATCCCAGCACTTTGGGAGGCTGAGGCAGGAGGATCACGAGTTCAAAGCCATAGTGAGGCACTTAGCAACTCAGTGAGACCCTGTCTCTAAATAAAATACAAAAAAGGGCTGGGGATGTGGCCCAGAGGTTGAGTGCCCCTGAGTTCAATCCCTGGTACCACAAAAAAAAAAAAAAAAAAAAAAAAAAAAAAGAAAAAAATCATGTTTTGGGCTGAGGTTGTGGCTCAGAGGTAGAGTGCTTGCCTACCATGCGTGGCACTGGGTTCAATCCTCAGCACCACATAAAAATAAAATAAAGATATTGTGTCCACCTATAACTAAAAAATAAATATTTTTAAAAAATTATGTTTTATGGCTTGATATGTGATTGATTTTTATCAATGTTTCTGATGTTGTTTAAAAAAATATGTATTCTCTAGCTGTTGGATATACTGTTTTTCCTGTGTCTGTTAAATCAAGCTTGATGGTTGTGTTGTTATTTATTTTAAAAATTACTTTAACCATCAACAGCTAAAATAATTATATTAAACATTCCCCTATAATTCTGCTTATTGATAACTAAATTGATTATGATAAATATTTCACTATGATTATGGTTTTATCAATTTCCTTTTGGTGTTATAAACTCTTGCTTTATATTTTTTGCAGCAATGCTATTCAGTGTAATTAACTTTCTGTTGTTACACAATGATTCAGTTCATCTTCATAATGTTGTGATTTTTTGGCCTTATAGTCTATTTTGTCTTATATTAATAAAGGTGTGCTAACTTTGTTTTGTCTTGTTTTCCCTAGTTACCTTTTTTTCCTCGTTAACTGTCTTTTTCGTCTTCTTTAATTTTATTCTTACAGCTTAGTTTTACCTGCTGCTATAGACCTTAAAGGTCCCTGTATTAAAGGCTTATTTTCCAGAGTGGTGCTGTTGGGAGGCAGTGAAACCTTTAAGAGATGGGGCCCAGAGGTCATTGTGGGCATTCCCTTGAAGGGGATGGTGGAACCCTGGTCTCTCTCTTCCCCACCATGAGGTTAACAGCTTTGTTCCACATGTGCTTTGTAGGAGCCCTGTTTGGGGAGATGGCTTAAATTGCGGTTGACTATGGGCCATGGAGTTTTGGGCATTGCTGCCTTCCGTAGTCTCACGGGACTTGGCCTGAGATCTCACGGGACTTGAGCCGAGATTGCTGATCGGGTCAGCGCCATTTTGTGGTGTTGTGTGGTGCGTGTTAGTTGTTGTTAGAGCCAGAGAGAAAAGTTATCAGAATAAAAAGCTGTTTGTTTCCAGTTCGCCTCTGAACTTCTTCCCGCGGCTTTGTTGCTCCAAGCGGCTATCGCTTCAGGTGGCAACAGTGCTTCCCACCATGATGATTGCCTCACCACAGGTCCAAAGCAATGGGATCAATTTACCATGGACAGACCTTCAACATGGGGAGCCAGAATAAAACTTTTCTCTTTATAACTCAATTATCTTATGTATTTGTCATACTAATGGAGAGCTAACATATCCCCTGGAAATATCTTATGGTTTAGTTTTGAGTTAAAAATTTTTATTGTAAGGCTGGGGGTGTAGGCTTGTGTGCACAAGGCCCTGTTTTTTTTTTTTTTTTTTTTTTTTGTGGTACCGGGGATTGAACTCAGGGGCACTCGACCACTGGGCCACATCCCCAGCCCTTTTTTTTGTATTTTATTAGAGACAGGGTCTCACTGAGTTGCTAAGTGCCTCACCATTGCTGAGGCTGGCTTTGAACTCGCGATCCTCCTGCCTCAGCCTCCCAAAGTGCTGGGATTACAGGCGTGCGCCACCGTGCCCGGCTACAAGGCCCTGGTTTTGATCCCTAGCACTGCGCTCAAGCAAACAGCAGCAGCAGCAACAGAATAAAATTCTTAGGTTAATTAATTTTCATTTATTTTGGGTACTAATATATTCCAGTATATTTCAATCTTCTTATTTTAGACTATTGGCTCTGTTTTTCTGTCTCTTTCTTCATTTCTTCCTTGCCTTCTTTTGGAGTGAATAAGGTCCCCCAACACCAACCTCATTCCTTTTCCTATCTCTACTAACATATGAATTCTCATTTACTTTAGAGGTTTTCTAGAGGTTTCAATACGTGTAAATTTAAAACAGTAGATTTTATTAATGTCTTTGCCTTCTTACTGAACACTATGTGAATCTGATAACAGTTTAACTTAACTCCAAATGCTCCCTCCAAACATCTCTGCTTTTGTCACACACTGCTTCAGTTCCATTGTAATGAGGCTCCACTTTATGCTTTGAGTATAAACCTTGCTGCTAGATGCCAGTTGGCTCATTTTAAAACTGACACTTTCCCCTCCTTTTCTTATTTCCCCTCTCCTCCTCCCTAACTGTGGGGAAAACAAGAGTGGCATTTTTCCTGTCCCAGACTAAGCTATTGTGTTCTTCACTGCCTAGAAGAATATCATTGCCCACTAGAATAAAGAACTCCAAACCTGGAAACTGGAGCAACAGCTCTCTGAAGGACACCAATTGGACACAGATTAATTCTATCTACTGATAATGTTTGTATAGCAGCTCTTGTACTCCTCTTTTAAAAACATTGTGTTCCTCTGGCAGGAAGAATCACAGCCTCTGGGATAAGAGTCCCCTTTGTGTTTCTTCTTTGCTAGTAAATCAGTAAAACTTCTTTTCCTTTATCTCAGAACCTTGTTCTTATTGGATTGGCAACAGAGACAAGAACAAAACTTTCAGTATCACTATCCTATTTGTTTTTGAATCTACAAATCAGAAATTATCGTGTTATATGATTGATGTCTTCTGCTGACCATTTTTTTGCATCTTGTATTTCCATGTGGTATTATTATTTTTTCCTTTTAAGTTATTTATTTTATAGAGACTGTGTCAATGAACTACTCAAAACTAGGGTTTTGTCTAATTTAAAATGTGTTTGATTTGTTCTGGAGACAGTTTTGCTGAGTATAGGCTTCTAGGTTAATAGTTACTGTATCTCCTTACATTTTATTGTCTTCTGATTTTTAATTGATACTTTAAGTGGTTAGCAAATAGTTAAAAGAATATTTTTTTTTTTTTTTTTTTGTGGTACCGGGGATTGAACTCAGGGGCATTCGACCACTGGGTCATATCCCCAGCCCTTTTTTGTATTTTTTTTATTTAGAGACAGGGTCTCACTGAGTTGCTAAGTGCCTCGCCATTGCTGAGGCTGGCTTTGAACTCGCGATCCTCCTGCCTCAGCCTCCCAAAGTGCTGGGATTACAGGCGTGCGCCACCGCGCCCGGCTAAAAGAATATTTTTTAAACAGATAATTCATGTTTTTTTCCTCTCAGGCTGCTTTTAAAAGCTTCTGTTTGCCTTCAGGTTTTTCTGTGCCTTCTGTATCTGAGGCTTGATATCTTTCACTAATTCTTGAAAGTTTCCAGACATTACCTCTTTAAATATAGATTCTCGCTGCACAGGGGCTGGAATAGCCGTTGGGAGGGACGCCAGACCCATGAGGCTGATTAAGAGATTTCAGCTTTTGCCCATTAACTATGACGTCGACTTTGGGTTTGTCACAGACAGCTTTCAAGATGTTGAGGAGAATGAAAGATGGAATCAACTGCTCTTTTGCCCAGGAAACAGCCTACTGACAGCAAAGTGCAGGCCACTGATCCTTGTGCACATCCTGAAATTCAGTGACATTTTCCTGCCACCTTACCTAGCTTCCTCTGCACAGTACATCAGAAGAATTTTTTTCCATATGATTACAAATGTTTCCTTTATGAGTTAATATTGAATAAACATAGAAGGTGTTCTGCCTAGAAAAAAAAAATATATATATAGATTCTCCCTTATTCTTTCCCATGTTCCTTTTGCAATGTTGATTGTTATATTAGAATGTCTTATTCTAATTACATATTTTCTTTTTTTTCTTTTTTCAACAGTGAGAATTTATTAGTTAATTATTAGTTTAGATATATTCCTTTTATTTTAAATTTTTTATTTGTTTTAATTAGTTATACATGACAGTAGAATGATTCTGCAACATATTTCTTTTGTTGTTATTGTTGTACTGGGAATTGAACCCAGGGCCTCCTGCACGCTACCACTGAGCTATAGTTCTAGTCCTCTTTATTTATTTATTTTTTATTTTGAGACAGAATCTCACCAAGTTTGATATTTTGATTCTACTATTGAACTTTTGATCCTCCTGCCCCAGCCTCCAGAGTTTCTGGGATTAAAGTGTATGCTATTGTACCCAATTTATTGTATATGTTTCTTAAACTCACTTCTATATTTTCTCTTTGCCTTTGTGTATTGCATTCTGGATACTTTTTCAGATTGATCTTTTAGTTCACTTATGCTCTCTTCAGCTGTGGCTGGACTGTATTTTAAACTAGCAATTGCATTTTTAAAATGCTTTACTAAAAATAAGTAAAAATAATAAAAAAGTTTTGCTGAGGTATAATTAACATGTAATAGAATTCACTCATTTAAAAATGCAGAATATGATGAATTTTGACATTTTCAAAATTCTGTAACTTTGATCTTTTTCAAAATTGGTTCATTCCGGGCTGGGGTTGTGGCTCAGCGGCAGAGCCCTCGCCTTGCACGTGGGCGGCCTGGGTTCGATCCTCAGCACTGTGTAAACATAAATGATTGCATTTTGTACAACTAAAGTAAATAAATAAATATTTTAAAAAATTGGTTCATTCCAGTTAATTCATATTCTTATATTAATATTAGAATAAGCTTGTTGATTCTTATAGAAAAACCTGATGGGATTTGTGATTGGGATATTATTGAATTCATAGATCAGTTAGGGGAGTAGTGGCATTTAAATTATGTTGTGTATTTTTCTATTCATTATAAAAATCTTCAGTTTCTCTCTTTACACTTTTGTAGATTCTAGTGTACAAGTTTTGCACATCTTTTGTCAAATTAACCCCTAAGTATTTCATATTTTTGATGCTATTGTAAATGCTATTTATGAAAACTTTTAATTTCTGATTGCTTATTGCTGACAATTAGGAATATGATTGACTTTTTAAAATAATGATCTTGCATTTATGGGATAAACCCCTCTTTTTCAAAGATGTATTATCTTTCTGCAATATTTTTGCTAAAACTTTTAAAGAAATTTTCGCATCTATGTTCATGAGGGGTATTTACCTATAGTTTTCTTTTCTTGTGCTATATTTAATTTTTGGTGTCAGGGAAATTCAGACCTTACTCTATGAGACAAGAAATTTCTTCCTCTTATAGACTTTGTATAGTATTGGTATTAGTCCTTCCTTAAATATTAAATAGAATTCGCCAATGAGGACATTTGTGCCAGGAGTTTTCTTCTGGGAAAAATTTCAAGCTATAAATGCAGTTTCCTTGGAATACATAGGGCTACTGATGTTACCCTATTTTTGTTGAGGTGAGGTCACTTGTATCTTTTTAAAGTTTGTCCATTTCATCTACATTGTCAAATATATCAACATAGAGCTGTTTATAAATTTTCCTTATTGACTTTAATGTCTTTGGAATTCATAATAATGTCTACTTTATTCCTGTAATTCATGTATTCTCTCCTTTTGTCCTGATTACTTTGGCTAATTAAAAAATTTTACTGAATTTCTCTGTCATGTAAAAAAATTGATTTTATTTTTTATTTTTCTGCTTTCTATTCATTAACCTGTTTTTATCTTTATTATGTCCTTCTACCTACTTTGGGTTTAATTTGCTCATTCTTTTCTAGTTTGTGAAGGTGAAAACTTAGGTATTTTATTTTAAATATTTTTACTTTTTTTTTTTGGTACTAGAGATTGAACCCAGGGGTGCTTAACCACTGAGCCACATCCCCAGCCCTTTTATTTTTTTATTTTGAGACAGGGTCTCACTAAATTGCTTAGGGCCTTGCTTAGTTGCTGAGGCTGGCCTCAAACTTGTGATCCTCCTGCCTCATCCTCCCAAATTGCTGGGATTTTAGGTGTGTGCCACCATGCCCTGCAAATCTTTCTACTTTTTCTAATATAAATGATTAATGCTATAAATTTCCTCCAAGCATGATATTAGTTATATCCCACAAATAGTATGTCATATTTTAATTTTCCTTCAAAATTAGAAGTAATTTCAAATTATTTTCAAAAATTTTTGTAGTCTCTCTTTTGACATGTGTGTTATTTAGAAGTGTGACTTTTGGCTTCCAATGTTTGAGAATATTCTAAATATTTTTCTTTTATTGATTTCTAGTTTAATTCTGTAGTATTCAGAAAACATCATTGTGTGATTTAATCCTTTAAAGTTCGCTGCATGGGGGATATGACAATTTTATTTTCATTTTGTTAGATATTTTCCCTTTAATATTGTGAGGCAGGATAGATTAGGGACCCCTGTCCCGGGCCCCACCCCACCTTGACTGGTAGAATGGACATGAGGCTATGGGCTTGCTTTCATCCTGCCCCTTGCAGTTATAGGAAGAGAAAACTTCCCTGAGTATAAACAACAGGATCCTGTTTTTTAAAAGATTGCTTAATCATCCCTCAGCAACTAAGCATGTACAGAGAGCCCCAGTTTTGACCTGGAGTAGCCTAAGAAGGGAAAGCCCCTGTTTAAGACCTATACATATTACTTAAATTTCATGTATCTGATTTAAAACGTGGAAGTCAGCATTTGGTGCATGTGCAATAAACATTATGAGCAAGAAACAGGAATCTGTCAATCACCCTTCATTTAATATAAATCACTCCTAACAAAAAGCCTGCCAAAGGTGAACCAGGAACTCAGATGCACATCTAAGCTTAGACCCCCTCTGAATCTTTAGGCAGGCATCTTTGTCATGTCCCTGATGCAGCGTTGTAGTAAACTCTTCCTCTAGTAAGCTGTCTTAGCTGCTTTTCTTTGTCTTAGTAAATTCTTCTCACTACCCAAGCACCAGCCATCACCCAGTCATCCAGGTCCCATGACACACTGGGGATCTGGTAAATAGTGAAGCTCTCAAAATACTATTGAAATATATTTCTGGAAAAATTTGAACTATGTTGTCTTAGTTGATGAACTATGTGCTTCTTTGACAGATTACTATAGACTAGATATTTATAATCAACAGAAATTTGTTAAGCTCATGGTCTGGAGGCTGGAAAGTCCACGGTTGAGGTGTTGTATCTGGTGAGTGTTTTCTTGTTGTGCCAAAACTGAGCATCATGTGGGTAAGACAGAAAGAAGGACGAGAGCTGAGCACCTCCTTTTATCAGGAGTCCACTCCTGCCATTACCTCTTATATTTTCCTCCTCTCCACAGGATTGCTTTGAGGATTATGTTCCAACACATGAACTTTTTTGGGAGCACCCTTTCCCCACAAAATCATGTCCTTTTCACATGCAAAATAAATTATTTTCATCCCTATAGCCCAAAAGACCCTAACCTGTTCCAGCATCAACTCAAAATTCCCAAGTCCAGAGTTTCATTTCAATCAGATGTATGTGAGGCTCAAGGCATCAAGCATGATCCATCCTGATGCAAGTTCCCGCGCTGTCTGTAAGCCTATGAATCAAATTATCTCCTTCCAAAATTTAGTGGTTAGATAGGTGTAGGAAGGACATTCCCATTCCACAAAGAAAGGTATTTGGTCCCCAGTTAGTCTCAAATCCAAGAGGAAAAAATATTAAATTTAAGAAGCTGGTATTTGTGAAGTCCTTTGATTCCATGTCTTATATTCTGGGCACATTAGGCAGAGGTTGGGCTCCCAAGGTCTCAACCAGTGTCTTATGTTTTTCCTGGACTTAGGTGACCCAATAAATTTCATGGATTGGAGTCTTTGCAGGCAGCTCTTTTAAGCTGGAGTTACGTGCTGGTAGCTCTACAGTTCTGAGGTTTCAGGGGCTGCCCCACTCACATGGTTCCACTAGATATTACCCAAGTGGGGACTCTGTGGTGCCTCCACCCCTGTGACAAGTCTCTGCCTGGGCCCACAGGCTGTCCATGTCATCTTTTGAAATCAAGTTGGAGGCCACTATGGCTCTGTATTACATTCGGAACACCTGAAGAATTAGTTCCACATGGACAATGGCAAAGCTTATGGTTTATACCTTCTTGAAAGGTGGATGGAGCCACACCTGGACCCACCTGTGCTATGGCAGGGATTGTTGAGAGGCACCGTGCCTGAATTCAGGAACAGAGTCCTGAGCCTTAGGACAACAAAAGGACAACTAGAGGCACCTCTCTGTAAACCCTGCCCTCAAGGTTCTAGCTTGTCTTCAAGATCTCTGAAATGCCTTTGGAGTCTTTCCTCTGTTGTCTTGATGATAGAACTTGACTTTCTTCTATCCATATTAATCTCTCTCTCTCTCTTTTTTTTGGTGCTGGGGATTAAACTCAGAGGTGCTTAAACACTGAGCCATATCCCAGCCCTTTTTTATATTTTATTTAGAGACAGGGTCTCACTAAGTTGTTTAGGGCCTTGCTAAGTTGCTGAGGCTGGCTTTGAACTTGTGATCCTCCTGCCTCTGCCTCCCAAGTCGCTGGGATTACATGCATGCACCACTGTGCTTGGCTCCATATTAATCTCTGTAGCAAATATTCACTTGGACACATTATTAGAACTCTCTCCCAAACAAGCTTTCTTATGCTTTACATGACCAGGCTGAGAGTTTTCCTAATATTTCCATTTTTTCTCCACTATTAATTGTATATAAACTCTGCTTTTTCAATTATTTATCTCTTCTCTCATTTTACTGTAAGCCAACAAAAGAGACCATGCAGCAACTCTGCTTAGGTTTTTCTTCTGCCATATATTCAAGTTCATTGCTTTTATGTTCTGCCTTCCATAAAGTCTTGGGTCATAATCCCACCAAGTTCTTTGCCATTATATAACAAAGATGACCTTTACTCCAATTCTCAATATCTTCGTCAATGCAAAACAATGACTCTACAATAAAGAAAAATAAAAAGGCAATGTATTCTTATCCAAATATGAGTGATATAGGCCTGAGAACATAGCTGCTAATTTCCCTGAATGATTTTCTGAAGAATATTTTATAGTTACAATGATTTTTATAAGCAGAGAACAACAGTGCATTCAGTGACAACATTGGTGGGGATAGTACATAGTTGGCTTAAGGTAAAACAGGGAAAATCTGACCATTGGACTGAGATGGTATTTCACTGCATCCTTAGGAAGAAGATTGGTCAAGTCAGGGGTCTTTCCTTTTAGCTAATCATCATGAAAAAGCAAGGTCAGATGTAAAAGTTCAGAAGCAATGTGTTGTTTTCTAAAGGCTCAGGGTAGCCCTTATCTTATAAGCCTCCTGGTGCCTTGTCTCACAGGCCTGCCTGCCTGTCTTTTTATCTACTTTTGAGAAACTGTCCATCTGGTACTTGCTGAGGAGTTCTATTGTAATATAGTTTCTTTGAAAATGCTTAGTTTCACACCTTGTTTCTCATTTCCATCTGAGATCTCGTCAGAATGGAACTTCTGTCCATATTTCTACCAATATTGTGATCATGACCATTTGACTAACCCCTAAATAGATTTGTGTTCTCCATACAGCTCTTGTCTTCTTGGCTCTCAATAGAATTGTCTGAAATTCTACATTAACAGCAATATAAGCTTGATTCTCTAAAAGCTTCCAGCCTCCGTCCATTACTCAGTTTCGATTTTCAGGTATTTATTATGGCAAAAACCCTAATTCTCAGTTCCAATTTTCGTGAACTTATTAATTCCAAGAGCATGTCAGTGGTGATAATGATAGTATTTCTTCCTTTCCTACTTAGTTCTTTAATTTTTTTTCTTGCTCTAGTGCATTGGTTAGAAACTATACTATAAAGATGGTTGATAGTTCCATTCCTGTTTCCAGAGGGTAATATTTCTATATTTTACCATAAAGCATGATGTTTCATATAGGTTTCAATAGTTAACCTTCAATTGATTACAGATATTCTTTTACTACAAGTCTGTGCTAATGACCTATTTATTTATTTAGTTAGTTAATTACTGGGGATTGAAAATAGGGACCCTTTACTACTGAACTATATCCTCAGTCCTTTTTTTTTTTTTTTTGGTACCAGGGATTGAACTCAGGGGCACTCGACCACTGGGCCACATCCCCAGCCCTTTTTTGTATCTTTATTTTAGAGACAGGGTCTCACTGAGTTGCTAAGAGCCTCGCCATTGCTGAGGCTGGCTTTGAACTCGCGATCCTCCTGCCTCAGCCTCCCAAAGTGCTGGGATTACAGGCATGCGCCACCACGCCCAGCTCAGTCCTTTTTATTTTTCATTTTGAGACAGGGTTGCTGAGAGTCTCACTGTGTTGCTGAGGCTGGCCTCTTAAACTTGCCATCCTCCTGGCACAGCTCCTGAGTTGCTGGGATTATAGGTGTATGCCACTGTACTCAGAAAGACCTACTTTTTTTTTTTTCTTTTTTCTGTTTTCTGTTTTTGGTGGTGCTGGGGATTGAACCCAGGGACTTGTGCATGCTAGGCAAGCACTCTACCAATTGAGCCATATCCCCAGCCCAAGACCTACTTTTATTTTTTTAAAGGAATATTTACTGAATTTTGTTATACAATTTTTCTGTACACATTGAGATGATTTCATTTTTCTTCTTCATCTTGTTGAAAGAGTGAGTTGTATTGATTGATTTTCAAATACTAAACCAGCCTGTGTTCCTGGAATAAGTTCTGCTTGGTCAGGATTACTTTTCTAATGTATCATTTCATTTTATTTGCTAGTGTTTATAATTTTTGCATGTATGTTTGTGAGTAAGATTGGTTTGTAATTTTCCTTTGTTGTCATGTCATTTTCAGCTTTGGTACAAGGTTTTGTTAGCCTCATAAAATGATTTGTAAAGTGATTTATGCTTTTCTTAGGCCATTCTCCCAGCTTCAAGGTCAGCAGAGGGAGAGCCTCTTTTTTATAAGTTCCCATAGCACCCTTTGAATTGAGACTCATTTGGTCTCAGTGGCCTGATTTTCATCATGTGACCATGTCTGGGCCAATATCCATGGCTGTGGTCTGACTGGGGATGCAGTCAGCATTACCCTAGCTGCATGGAAAAATGGGAAGGAACTTTCCTGAGAAAATCAGGTTCCTAGTATGTTAATAATGGGGAATGGATGCCAGACAGGTACAAACTACATATGGCCATTACATTATTTCTGTTCACTTCTGACTTATTGAAATTTTAAACCTTAGTGTCTAAGTTTATGTTTTTTTTAAAAATATTTTTTCATTAAAAATTCTTTATTCATCATTAGTACATTTTCTACCTAAAGTTTCTTCCATTTTATGTTTTCAGGCTTATATTTATCTATTTCATTCATTTTGAATTTGCTTTAGCTTAAGATATGCAGTGAGGGTTGAACTTAATTTTTCATAAGATAGTAGATATTTTAATTTACCTTCATTTATTTGACTTATTCCCTCTAGAAAACATAATGCTTAACACCAAATATGATACTCTATGTCAAGCCCTGTGCTAGGCATTCTAATAAAATTGACTCATTAAATGATTTAAGGATTCTATGAGGTAGATATCATGATGATCTACATATGCATAATTGAGATACAGAGAATCTTATTTCTCTAACACTAGTAAGTAGCTGAACTGGAGTCTGAACACAAGCTATATGTTTCTGCTAGCTCTTTTCTCAAACTCGGTGCTATACAGAATCCCAAACTGATTCATGTCCACAATGTGCTGAACCTTTGCAGCTGGTAGACTTCTGAACATGTATGCTTTCTGAAGGAGCCCTAATTAGGAAGGGCTGTTGCAGCTAGCTGGAAGCCATAAGTTCCACCTGATATGTATGTGACGCACCTGTAGGCACCCGCAAACCTGAAGGTATATAACCGGGTGAAAGCGGTCCGAGTTAGGAGAACGGAGAATTCAGTCAGCCGGGCAGTCACTCGGTCGGTCAGAAGAATCAGAGCGGCCAGAACGTAGGCAGAGCGGTTACAGAAGAGAAACCAGATAGAAGACAGAAGAGAAACCAGATAGAAGAAGTAATGACTGGTCAGAGTTAGGCCGAGGCTCCCAAGGAAGACAGAAGACAGAAGAAAGAAGAAGGAAGAAAGAAGAGAGAAGAAAGAAGAAGCTCTAATCTTTCTCTAAGCTAAGCTCTATCTTTCTTTCTCTCTAAGAAGCTAAGCTAAGCTCTATCTTTCTTTCTCTCTAAGACGCTAAGCTAAGAAGACAAGAAGAAAAGCTTGCTCTAATCTTTCTCTCTAAAAATCTTTCTTTCCCTCTCTAAGCTCTAAGAAAGTAGAAGTAAAAGTAGTAAAAGCTATACTCTGCCTCCGAGATTTTTTCCCGGTTTTCGGTACCAGGCAGCTTACAGCTTTCCTTCCCACCAGTCGACTTAAAAGAATCAGTTGTTTCCAAACCTCTATTTGATAATTGGACTTGTTATTATATGTTACATATTTTAACTACATAAAGATTTTTTTTTCTGGGCATGGTAGTGCTTGCCTATAATCCCTGCTACTAGGGTGGTTGAGGCAAGAGGATTGAAAGTTCCACACCAGCCTGAGAAGATCAGTGAGATCCTATCTCAAAACAAAACAAAACAAAACAAAAAATAAAAAATAAAAAGGGCTGGGGATATAGCTTAGTGATGGGGCACATGAGAGTTCAATCCAAGTACTAGAAGAAAAAAAGAGAGAGAGAGAGAGAGAGAGGTGGGGTGGGAGAAGAAGGAGGAGGAGGGGAGGAGGAGGGGAGGAGGAGGAAGAGGAGCAAGAAGAGAAGGAAGAGGAGGAGAAAAGAAAAAGAAAGTTGTTTCTGTAAAAACTAAATTGACTTCTTTGAATAGTTTCCATTAAGGCAGAGAGCAAAAATGTTTTGTTGAATTAAGTGTGGGTGAGAAGTGTGAGGGTGGCAAACAAATGGTAAAAAAGTCCTGGAATTTTGCTCACAGTTGATCAAGCATCTTAAAAACTCTTACACTAGGACAGGTGTGTGGCTCAGTGGTAGAGCACTTGCCTAGTATGTGTAAGGCTTTGGGTTTGATTCCCAGCAATTCAACAAAAGAAAAACATTCTTACATTGCTGGAACAAATCCTTAAAATTATAGGAGATACTTTGAATGTGATTAACAACAATAACAAAAAAGACTACAACAATCATCAAATTAATTTTCAAAGGAAAGGATATTTTTAGATCAATGAATGAACCCATTCTTATAGGTTTTAATTAACTATTTAAGGCATGTGTCACTTTTAAGTTGTTCTTCATTTTTAGCCTTCCTCCCACATCTCAAATAGCCAGCTGAGTTCCAGTGCAATGTTTCTGGAAGGAAGGCTTCCACCGTGCTTAGCCAATGTTCTTGTAATTGTTTGAATTGAACTTCTTTTACTTATTAGAAAGTCTACTTTGGTCATCTACTAGATATTTTGATGTACTTCGGTTTGTTTTCAGGTAATCTATATGGTTTCATTGTGTTTTTTATTTCTTGACTTAGTGATGTCCTATCCCATATTTCATTTTGTATTTCTCATTTCTTGGCTATTCTACTTTATTCAATGTTCTGTACATGTAATATTTTGAAGTATATCATTAATATATGGTTGTTGAGATAGTTTTATAATTCTGAAAAATTCTAGCAAAGAAGGAATGGTAGATTTATTATTATAATCTAAAAATGAGGGAAGATTATGAAACTCAGATATAGGTTTGGGTTAGAAACTTCAAGGCATATCACATAGTAGTGGTATATTGAGTTTTCTGTGCTCTCTAAACAAGACTGAATAGACCAATAATGCATGCAGGAAACTACTGTGCAATGGAACACATGACAAAAACCTGTCTATGAAGGGAGAATCTATGGAGATCAGGACAGGACCTTCATTAGCAGAGGTTCAGGCAAGAAGGCAACATTTTCCCTCTCTGAGATCTGGCTCAACTTTGTATGAGGAGCTTGCTCACCTGCTCCCTGAATACCTGCTTCACCTGTTTGTTCCTCAGAGTGTAGATGAAGGGGTTGAGTGTCGGGGTCACCACAGTGTTGAGCAACGCCACCACCTCCACCTTGTTCTGGTCCTCCCCCTGCCCACCCTTGCCTGGCCGGATATACATGAAGATGCAGCTGCCATAGAAGAGGGACACCACAATGATGTGGGAGGAGCAGGTTGAGAAGGCTCTGTGCCTCTCCTTGGCTGAGGGGATGTGCAGGATGGTGTGGAGGATGTGGCCATAGCAGGTGACTGTCACGGCCAGAGTGCCCAGGAGGCTGCAGTTGGCTATCACAAACCCCAGAAGCTCTATCAGTCTTGTATCTGCACATACGAGTTCCAGGAGTGGAAAGTTGTCACAGAAGAAGTGGTTGATGACATTGGGGCCACAGAATGGCTGCTGAAATAGGATGTAACTAGGAACACAGATGAGAAGCAAACCTGCCATCCATGAGCAGAGCACTAGCTGCACACACACCCTTTTGCTCATGATGGTGACATAACGCAAGGGGTTACAGATGGCCACATACCTGTCAAAGGACATCACTGCCAGTAGGAAGAATTCTGTGGTGCCAAGGGAGAAATAGAGGAAACTTTGTAGGAAGCAGCCAGCTAAGGAGATGGTCTTATATCCTGTGAGGATGTTGGTCAGCATCTTGGGAAAGATGGCTGATGTGAACCAGATCTCCAGGACAGCAAAGTTACGGAGGAAGTAGTACATGGGGGTGTGGAGGCGCCTGTCCACAAGGGTGATGGCCACGATGAGAAGGTTCCCCAGCAGTGTGAGGAGGTAGGTCAGGAGGAGCCCCAGGACGATGAGCATCTGTAGCTCACAGGCATCTGAGAGTCCCAGCAGGACAAACTCGGTGACAGTGGTGTGGTTCCCCATGGCTCCTCTGACCTCTGCTGGGGCTGGAGTATCAAAGGAATAATGGCAGAATGAATTAGACATCAATACACAAAGTACATGTATAAAAACACAAATGGTTGAAAATACTTTATGTAAAACCAATGACTTGAAAAACTGTGCTCTTTATATGTAATATGAAATGAATTGCACTCTGCAAGCATGTATAACAAATTAGAATAAATAAAAAAATTGAAACATAAATAAATAAATAAAAGATCCAATGGGGGAAAAAAAAAGGTGGTGAGCATCAGGGTTTGTGGTGTTCTGAGCATCTGAGGACAGGCTGGAACCAGAAAGACAGAGGGATGATTGTCCTATTTTGGGCTTAACAAATCCTTTACTTCTGTGAAGGACACATGTGCTCACCACTAGCTACTAAAGGCTTATTTGCAGAGCCTCTGGGGGTGCCTGTCTCGTGCTTGGTCTCTGATAGATACGTGTTTTAGGAGAAAGTGGTGATTCAATAAGGCTCAGAATTAAAAATTATCCTTTCAGGTATACTCCTACATTGCTGGTGGGACTGCAAATTGGTGCAATCACACTGGAAAGCAGTATGAAGATTCCTCAGAAAACTTGGAATGGAACCACCATTTGACCCAGCTATCCCACACCTCAGTATATACCCAAAGGGCTTAAAATCAGTATACTATACAGTATACTATAGTGACACAGCCACATTAATGTTTATAGCAGTTCAATTCACAATAGCTAAACCATGGAACCAACATAGGTGCCCTTCAAGAGATGAATGGATAAAGAAAATGTGGTATATATATACACAATGGAATATTTTTCAGCCTTAAAAAAGAATGAAATTGTGGCTGTTGCTAATAAATGGATGGAAGTGGAGAATATCACACTAAGCAAAACAAGCCAATCCCAAAGAACCAAAGGTTGAATGTTTTCTTTGATATGTGGATGCTAAGTTACAATAAGGGAGTAGGGGCTCGGGAAGAATGGAGGTACTATGGATTAGACAGAGGGGAGTGAAAGGAAGGGAGGAGGTACTGGAGTGGGAAGGATAGTAGAACGAATTGGACATTATTATACTATGCACATATATGATTACATGACCAGTATAACTCTATACCATGTTCAACCAGAAGAATCAGAAGTTATACTCCATTTATGAATGATGTATGAAAGTGCATTCTACTGTCGTGTAAAAACTAATTAAAACAAATGAAAAACTGAAAAAAAAAAGAAACACAAATTATCCTTTCTGACTTTTCTTAACCAATCTTTTATTCTCATTTCTCAACAAATTCTTTGCTCCTCTCAATATAACCAGCATTCAACACTATTTGTTTATGTCTTTCCTCCAATATTGGATTTTTGTCTGCAAATAGTTCATATTAGAGGGTGTTGCTGTTTCAGATTATCTGAGTTGTTGATGGTGTTCTTGAGTATTTAGATTAATAAAAAGATGATAGTAAATTTATGTGAGAACACAGAACTCTCATAAAAATGAAATGAAGAAAGCCCCAAATAATATCTACGTAAATAAAAATTCCTATATGGGAGTTTGTCATTCAGAATTCTTTTTTAAAAAAATATTTATTTATTTGCTTTAGTTGTACACAATGCGTTTATTTTTACGTGGTGCTGAGGATCGAACCCGGGCCACTCACGTGCTAGGTGAGTGCTCTACCGCTAAGCCACAACCCCAGCCCCTAGAATTCTTAATGGTCCTTTTTCCACTGATATTTACAAGTTCTTCTCTTAGCACAACTTCCCACAAACCCTGGGCTTCAGATACAACAGATTCTGCAAATTTTGGGCTTTTTAATCCACTTTCCTGCACCTGTGCTTTTGCATAGGACATTCTTTCTGTTTGTAGAAATTAGCCTTTCAAATCCTATTTATCCTTTAGTCTTTCCTCAATAAGCACTATCTTTCTATAAAGTCTTCTCTCCTGAATCAAGGATTGCTTCCTTATTTTGTCTTCCAGATTATGTCATAATATTATCACATCTCATTTTTAGTTCTATAGTTTTTAATTTGTTTCTCATTTAGTAAAAAAATTATTTGCTAAACTTTATAACTTGTATGCCGCTTGGGGTAAATTTTTTCTTGAAATTATAAGGTTTAATGACATTTACTGACTGAGTGAATAACACCAGCTCAGATGTCTGAAAGATGGACTTGGTGGGTGTTTGACACACAGCAGGTTGAGGACCTGTCACATATGTAGTATATACTATGAGACCACAACCTTGGAGAATCAGCATGCTACGTAGTCTTTTCCTCACAATATGGTGGAGGTGTCTCCTCACAACCATTCTCTCAAGGGAGATTCTCCATCCTGGAGGTGGATTTGGGGCTAGTAAGAGGACTGAAGTCTAGTTGGATCTGCTAGAGGGCTCCCAGCAGTGAAAAACTCCAAACCAAGAAACATTTAAGATTTCTCTCTAAATATCAGCATCTATAGCCAGGAATGGTGGTAAATACATGTATTCCCAACCACTTGGGAGGCTGAGGCAGGAGGATCAAAAGTTTGAGGTCAGACTCAGCAACTTAATAAGACCTTCAGCAACTTAGTGAGATGTTGTTTCAAAATAAAAAATAAAAAGGGAATGTGCTCCTGGGTTCAATCCAGGATACCAAAAAAAAAAAAAAAAAAAAAAAAAAAAAAAAAAATCAGCATTGTCATACATAGCTACAACAAGAATTATTTGCCAGTCAGTAGAGAATAAGGTAGGAACCCAATTTGGGTAACTGGGAGGAAGGAGGTGCAAGGATGGGCAGGGACATGACGGGATGGAAATGGTATCAGTAGGGAGAACAAACTGGTAAATATTATTAACATTCCCTTTCTAATTGCTTTACCTTCTTTCTACACTACACTTTTCACAAACCACCATTATTTTAACATTTACTTACATTTATTAAAACACAGAAAATAGTCATCAGCCCCTGAGGTTATTTCTAGGTTCTATACATTGTTCAGATTCATCAGTGATTTGAAAAAGAGGTCTTTGCAGCCTAATGCTTTGGCTCAAAGATGACCAAGAAATGTAACCAGCTTTCCCCAGAACAATGGAAGAATTTGACATGCATGTGATACCCAGGAACATCATGAGGACCTAGTAGAATGAGTATAACTCAGGGGAAGTACTGGGTGGGAAGTGTTGGGAGAAGGACAGAAACAGCCCCAAGGTGAGGAGGAACTGAATATGGGTGGGATGGAGGAGAAAGCCCTGAGTTCAGGCTGAGTCATAAGTTCAGCACAGATAAACATAGCAAAGGCCTTGAGACCAGCTGAGGGATGGAGCACATAGACAGGACTGCTGTTAGCTGTCATACCTCCCCCTTGATCCTACTTGCCTGACGAGTGTGAGGAGAGACTGTGTGGCAGCCTGGACGCGGCTGTACCATCCACCTCATACCATTCATCATTTTAGGGGGCAGTTGTGTCATGTCCAGTGGGAAAGTATACCTGACCTGGAGGTTGTCTTGCCACAGCTAGAGCTGCATCCTCTTCTGAACTGTTCTGGTCCACTTAGAATGAGGCAGAAATCTTCCCCATCTAAAGAAAAGCAGTCAGAGTTTCATTCAGAGTTAGTTTCATTCAGAGCTTTGGGTTTTCCAAGGAGACACAGAGCACAAGGTGGGCTGACATTGTACTCTGGCCAGGCAAAGTCTCTAGTGTGAGTGGGTGACATAATGACCCAGATGGACTAAACGTTTTGACTGCTCCTGCAGTTTCAGCACTGAACTGGATGGTGGGGCTCAAAGGTACAGATGAGAGTCTTGTATGCCAGACTAAAAACAGAATTTAAACACAAGTTCCAGTGACAGGAAGTTTTGAGGAATCCAGTGCTGCTCTACTTTCCCCTGGGCTCCCAAGGTGGAGATTACCCTGAAGGTGCGCTGTCTAGTGTCCAGAAGCCCTCTAGGGAAATCCCAATCAGGTCTTCTGGGTACACTTCTCACAGGAGCACAGAAGATAACTGTTTCTTGTGGATATTTCTTGTTTGCAATAGTGTTTGTGGGCTCTAAGTGCAAGTCTTATAGTGTTGGTGTGAGATGTCCATCTCATGAGTTTGGTGGTGTTCTCTAAGAACATGTGTCCTTTTCCAGAGCCTCCTGAGTGGACAGTTGCAATTCCCCAGCGTAGGATGGTTTCCTTGGACTTTGTCATCATTGAGCTCAAAGGGGCTGATGAGTTGAGGTTGTTTCAAAATCTTCCACTTTCAGCAAGTTCATCCTGGGGGAAGTCTTGGAAAAGTGCAGTTATCCTTTGGAGCAATTCTTCATTCTCTTCTTTTCCTATTGAGGTTGTTGTGATACTTTATTTTTCCTCAGTTGTCCCCAGTGTCTGCAATGATGCTTCTTCTACAGGCTATGGGGCTCTAGGAGGCATTGGCTGAGCTACCTCTGGAATAAACCCATGTTTTTGTGTGGGTGACAGAAAGGCTGAGAAATTTGGGATGCAGCTTTGTTTTCTCGAGGGATCTAGTCACCTCTGTCATTTGGTGGGGCTCAGAATCCCCAGAGCATTAATATAATGAGCCTCACTCAACCTCTTTCAACTCCCTTGGCTCTTACTACAACTTTTCAAAACAATTTTCTATTGAGATGTGGAATACCAGTTCCTTTTGAATCCAACCCTGCCTCCTTTATTGCAGAGATGTAAGGGACCATTGCAAATAATATAGAACTTTTTTAGAAACTCAAACAGATTATAAAATTTTCTAGCCTAGATCCATTTATCACCTCTGGATAACCTACAAAGTGAGATTAGTAGAGCAGGCTTTAAAAAAAATTTTTTTTTAGTTGTAGATGGACACAATATCTTTATTTTTATTTATTCATTTTTATGTGGTGCTGAGGATTGAACCCAGGGCCTCACACATGCAAGGCAAGTGCTCTACCACTGAGCTACAATCCCATCCCTAGAACAGGCTTCTTAGTTGTGAACTCTTTTAACTTTTGTTTATCATGGAAGATTTTTAGTTCATCATCAATTCTGAAGTTTAATACCACTCAGTATAGTTTTCTTGGTTGGTGTCCATTTTCTTTCAGAGCTTGATGTATATATTGTTCCAAGACCTCCTTGTTTTGAGAGTCTGGGTTGAGAAATCAGCAAAAATCTTAATTGGTTTACCTCTAATCATGACTTGTTATTTTTCTCTGGCAGCCTTTAAAAAAATCTATCCTTATCATGCATTAGGCATTTTCACAATAATGTATATTGCTGTAGGTCTGTTGTAATTTTGTATATTTGGGATGCTGTAAACCTCCTGTATTTTTTTTCTCTCTTTTTTTTTTTTTGGTACCAGAGATTGAACTCAGAGGCACTCGACCACTGGGCCACATCCCCAGCCCTTTTTGTATTTTTATTAGAGACAGGGTCTCACTGAGTTGCTAAGTGCCTTAGCCATTGCTGAGGCTGGCTTTGAACTCGCACTCCTCCTGCCTCAGCCTCCCAAGTGCTGGGATTACAGGCGTGCGCCACCATGCTCGGCTAACCTCCTGTATTTGATTCTCTGTTTCATTCTTTAGGTTTGGAAAATTTGTTGATATTATTTCATTGAAAAATTTGTGCATTCCTTTGGTTTGTATCTGTGAGCCTTCATCTATCCAAATGAATCTTAAATTTGGTCTTTTCATGTTATCCCATATATCTTGGAAGTTCTGTTCACACTCTCTTAATATCTTTTCTCCACTATCAACTTTCTTTTCAAGATTATATAGTTTGTCTTCATTGCCTAATGTTCTGTCTTCCAAGTGGTCTACTCTGTTGGTGATGCTTTCCATTCAATTTTTAATTTCAATTATTGATTCCCTCATTTTGAGGACTTCTGCTTGATTTTTTTCAGAATATCTCTTTATTGAAATGATCTTTCACTTCCCATATTTGCTTTCTGATGTCACTCCTTATATTGTCCTTTACCTCACAGATGAATTTAACTATGTACATTCTAAACTCGTTCTCAGACATTTCTTCCCCCATGGTATTGGATTCTGTTATTGAAGTATCTTGGTTTGTTTGGGGCAATTTGTTCTCTTGCTTTTTCATGTTGTTTGTGTGTCTACCTATCTAACAGTATGGATATGAGGTGGTAGAGTTTCTACCCTGTAGAGTTATAGTGTTCCTGAAGGTTACCAGTAATATTATTTCATTGAAAATAATATCACCTTTAAGGGGATACAAATAATAACAACTAGTGCAAACAAAATACAGCATTAAACCAAATAATTCCTGCTGTGACATCTACAATGTTGTCACAATACACAGAAATGATATGATCTGTTATTGCCTGCAATATAAACAGTAAGTTTGCAAAATGGTCTACAATTTTGAATGGTGGACAGGGAGAGAAGAGAAGTGATGTAGGATGTGATGATTATGAAGGAGAAGGAGAGAGGATAGAAGTAAAAAATTAAAGGAAGAGTGAAAGAGAGAACAATAGAGATTGGCTGTTAGTAGAAGAAAAGAGGAAGAGATTCAAGGGAAACAGATAAGTGAGAGAAAAAAATATAAAGTAAAATTAAAAAAAATAAAAAATAAAAGAATACAAAACAAAACTGAAATACACTAATCAAATTTTGTAGTTCTCAAAAAAAACCTGATCCATGAAAAATAACTGGTTTCAAAAATGCTAGAAGTGAGAAAAGGAAAAAAATGCATATGTACAAATATCCATGAACGGTTAAGTTTACAATTAAGCAGAGAAAAGAAAAAAGGGGAAAAAAATATCTTGATCAAAAGTTAAGGAATTGTTTCCATTGGAGTTCAAAAGATTCGCAGCTTCTGTTCTCAGCAGTTAGGTGGGGTTGTCTGGAGTATGAAGCTTGCTCCACCCTCAGGGTGGGGTTGCTAAGGCAAAAGAGGTAATCCTGTAGGCAGAACTCCTGGAGGTGGGGTTTAGGCTTAGGTAGGCTCCAGGCTCTTCACTGGATGCCTATTGGTCTGGAATCAGCACACCTCCAGGGTCCAGTAATCACCAGTTCACGCTGGAAGATTGCTCCCCAGAATCTCCTCTGTGTTCCACTCATGTGTTGGAGGAGTCAATTTTTAGTCCACTAAATCACCTGTGGACCCAAGTTTGCTGGTCTCTGGTTTGATCTCCAAACTCAGTGTCTCCTGCCTCTGTCCTTTAAAATTCCTGGCCAGGTGCATCTCTCCCAGCTGGTCTTGCTAGCAGCTGGATTGGAGGGGGAAGGGGAAAGCTGAGTGGGTTTCTATGTAAACCTGTGTAAACCTCTCTCCACATTTGATTTTCTGCTGGTCACTTAGGCACACTATGTTGTGCAGTGTGGGTTTGCCAAGCCTGTATTTTGGGCCAGACTTGGGTTTGGCAGGACTTTGCTCCCTCAGCTGCTGGTACCCTTGCTGTGGCTGCAAAATTGTTCCTTCCTCTGTCCTCCCTGTGCTGCTGGGAGAGATGCAGTTTCTTTCCTGAACAAGGCTATTTTGCAGCATGCCTTCCAGTTTAATTGGGCACTGTCTTTTATCTCTACACTCTCTGTACCCAGATATGCCTCAGTCCTCCTAAAAATGTGGGTTCCTTTAGTTCCCTTATCCCTCCACTGTGCTTGCAGAGGGACTGCTTGGGAGGTGCCTCTAGCTATGGTAGCAGCTGTGGTGCTGGAGATTTCTTCCTTATTTTATTATACCCAAACTCTTGAGTCCCTGATCTGCTTTGAGTGTTCAGTATTAAATTCCAGTAAAGCCCCCCCAACCCTTTTTTATTCACACACCTTGCTGAAAAGCTGCCTATTTGCTCCCTTGGTTTCATACCTCAAAGCAGCCAGGAAAGCAACCTGCTCTATTCCCCCATCTTGAAAACTCTCCTTGAACTGAGATTAGTATTTCATTTACCTGACATAAGATAGTGTTATAAGTCAATTAATTAGATATTTATGTAAAGGGCACAAAGAAGTAGAAATACACATATCAAATTGATACAAATAGTCTTTTCAATACAATGTTAGCTTTCAATTCTTTCTGAATATAAATGTGAAAATGTTTTGCTACTAGTGTGTCTTGGTATAGTGGAAAAGATTTTGACCTTAGCATCAGATCTGGATGTATCTATTGACTCTCATTCTGCCTGTTGCATAGCCTTTAGTCTCTGAGCAACATTTTCCTTATGCATAATAAGTATTCAATACATGTTAGTTTCTTTCCTTTATTTTCTGATTTGTCTCATGATACCCTGGTGATCTAACTATAGATCTATCATTACAATTAATATCAAATCCCATTTTATTTATTAAGCAATTATTATAATTAAAACTTTTTGCTTTAAATTCATCTGTTGATTATATCTGCTATATTTTTTAATGTGTATGATTTCTCCTATTGAATTCAGGATTGCTCTGCCACTGAGCTATATCCCCAGGCAGGCCTGTTTATTTTTTGTTTCGATAGAGTCTAAGTTGCAGAGACTGTGTCAAACTTTTTTTTTTTTTTTTTTTGTGGTGCTGGGGATTGAACCCAGGGCCTTGTGCATGCAAGGCAAGCACTCTACCAACTGAGCTATATCCCCAGCCTCGACTCTGTCAAACTTGCTATCGTCCTGCCTCAGCCTCCCAAGATACTGGGATTATATGTGTATGCTACTGTGGCTGCCTTGATTTACTTTCTTTAACCAATATTTATTTATTTCCTTCAATTAAAAGTGAGGATTTTTTTCTAATAGCAATTCTCTCTCCATAGCACTGTTTAAATGTCCTGATGACATGACAGCTGGCTTCTTCATAGTGAGTGATCCAGGATAGAGCAAGTTGGAAGTGGTGATGACTTTTATGACCTCCTTTGAATCCCACACACTGTCATTTCCTCCGTATTTTATTGGTTGTGAGTCAGCCCCATTCAGTGTGAAAGGGGATTGCAGAGAGCATGAACACTAGGAGGTAAAGTTATATCAGGGAACTATAATGCTGCTGGGATGGTCTGAACATATCTTGAGCTTGCCAATGTGCTTTGAGGAATATATGCGTCTGTATTTTTAGTAGTTCTTTCCTCTTAGACTGGTCAGATTCACCAGATAAGATTCTGTCAAGCCGGGTGCGGTGGCGCATGCCTGTAATCCCAGCACTTTGGGAGGCTGAGGGCAGGAGGATCGTGAGTTCAAAGCCAGCCTCAGCAATGGCGAGGCACTTAGCAACTCAGTGAGACCCTGTCTCTAATAAAATACAAAAATGGGCTGGGGAGATGTGACCCAGTGGTCAAGTGCCCCTGAGTTCCATCCCTGGTACCAAAAAAGGACAAACATTTTATTACCAGCATTCTGGAAGCCCAGAAGAGAAAAGAGAGGCAAGGAACATTTTAGTATCCAGAATGCCCACATTCACTTCATTTTTATCTTTAGGCTTTGCTACTCATCCTATTGACTAACTTCTGGAGGTTATATGACTTTGGTTGAAATTTCTCATTCACAATTCCATGTCTTAATCTTTCACATTTCTCTTCTCTTTTTGTGTTTAAGTCACAATCTGGGTAAATTTCTCAGATCTATATTCTTGCTCACTAATTTTTGTCTATGGTAGTATGTTTAACCTGTTGAATTTTTTCATATTTTTATTGGTGCATTATAATTGTAAGTAATTAGATGGGATTTGTTGTTACATAATTGTACATGAATATGCTATAACAATATAATTTGGCCAATATCATTCCCCAGTATTTCCCCTTTTTCTTCCCTCCTCCCTCTCTCTAGTCCTTTTCCTCTACTCTATGGATATCCTTTCGATTTTCATGAGATTCCCTGCCCCTGTGCTCCCTGCTTTCTTTTCCTTTTTCCTCTTTAGCTCCTTCTTATGAGAGAAAACACAAGACTCTTGACTTTCTGAATTTGGTTTATTTTGCTTAACATTAATTAATCCCTCAAATTCCATTCATTTTCCTGCAAATGACATAATTTCATTCTTCCTCATGGCTGAATGAAACTCCGTTGTGTATATATACCACCTTTTCTTTATTCATTCATCCATTGATGAATACCTAAGCTGGTTCCATAGTTTGGCCATTGTGAATTGTGTGGCTATAAACATGGGTATGCATGTATCACTATAGTATGACTTTAATTCTTTAGGATAAATATTGAAGTGTGGTACAGCTGGATCATATGGTGATTCAATTCCTAGTCTTTTGAGGAAACTCCATATTGTTTTCCATAGTGGGTGTACTAATTTACAATCCCACCAATAGTGTAGAAGTAACACTTTTTCTCCTCATCCTCTCTAGCATTTATTATTGTTTGTATTTTTGTTGGTTGTCATTCTAATTGGAGTTAGATGAAATCTCAGTGTTTTTTTAAAAATTTTTTTGTGTATTTGTGGATGTACAGAATGCCTTTATGTATTGATTGATTGATTTATTGGTACTGGGGATTGAACTCAGGGACACTCAACCACAGGGCCACATCCCCAGCCCCCCCCCCCCCCTTTTTTGTATTTTATTAGAGACAGGGTCTCACTGAATTGCTAAGTGCCTCGCCATTGCTGAGGCTGGCTTTGAACCCATGATCCTCCTGCCTCAGCCTCCCAAGTGCTGGGATTACAGGCGTGTGCCACCGCACTCAGCTTAGAATGCCTTTATTTTATTTGTATATGGTGCTAAGGATCAAACACCAGTGCCTTGCACATGCTAGGCCAGTGCTCTGCCACTGAGCTACCGCCCCAGTTCCTCAGTGTAGTTTTGATTTGCATTTCCATAATTGGTAAAGATGTTGACCTTTTTTCATATATTTGTTGGCCATTTTATCCTTTTGAGAAGTGTTTTTTAGCTCATTTGCCCATGTATTTATTAGGTCTGTGTGTGTGTGTGTGTGTGTGTGTGTGTGTGTGTGTTAAGCTCTTTGAGTTCTTTATATATTGTGGATATTAATCCTCTGTCAGAAAAGTAGGTAGTAAAGATTTTATTCTGTTCTGTATGTTGTCTCTTTACATTCTTAATTGTTTCCTTTGCTGTGCACAAGTTTCTTAATTTCATGACATCCTTTTTTTTTTTTTTTTAATTAACTCTTGGCATTATTTTATGAGCTTTAGGGGTCATATTGAAAAAGTTGTTGCCTGTGTCTATATGCTATATTGTCAGGCCTATGCTTTCTTCTAGAAGTTTCATAGTGTCTGGTCTGATTCCCAGGTCTTTGATCCATTTTGAGTTGATTTTTGTGCAGGGTGAGAGATAAGGGTCTAGTCTCATTCTTCTACATATGGATAACCAATTTTCTCAGCACCATTCGTTTAAAAAGGCTGTCTTTTCTCTAATGTGTGTTTTTGGCAACTTTGTCAAGGATTAGAAGACTGTGTTTGTGTGGTTTTATCTCCATGTCTTCTATTCTGTACCATTGGTCTATATGTCTGTTTTTTTATGCTAGTACCACGCAATCTTGTTACTAAAGCTCTGCAGCATAATTTGAAGTTGGGTATTTTGATGCTTCCAGCGTTGCTTGTTTGACTTGGATTGCTTTGGCTATTCTGGGTCTTTTATCCTTCCAAATGAGCTTTAAAACTATTTTCCCCCCTAATTATGTGAAGACTGTTATGTCATTGGTATCTTGGTGGGAATTAGCGTTGACTCTATACATTGCTTTTGCTATTATGGCCATTTTAATAATTTAAATTCTACCTATTTATGAACATGGGAGTTCTTTGTATCTTTTTTTTTTTTTTTTTTAAGTTCTGGTTGGACACAACATCTTATTTATTTATTTATTTAATGTGTTGCTGAGGATGGAACCCAGCGTTTTGGACGTGCTAGGTGAGCGCTGTAGTGCTGAGCCACAACCCCAGCCCCCGTGGCCTTTATTTCTTCTGGTGTCTTCTTTGATTTCTTCAGTGTTAACCTGTTAAAGTTTAGTTGGAAGTGCTATATTATTGTTTCTAGATTTTTTTTTTTGCAGGGGTTATTTTCCAGAACTGCCTAATCTTCCTTGTTTTGTTATTCTTTCGTGGTTTCTATTTTTTCGTTTAGCTCTCTAATAGCTTTAACAGTATTTATTTTATACACAAAGTATTTTAACTCACAATATTGTCATATTTGTTATAGTAGCTGTTCTAGTGAATGTGTTGTTATATCTTGTTGGTGTTTGAATTTTTAAATGATTAATGTTTTTTATTTTTGTTTTATTTGATTTTTTTTTTTTTTTTTGCTGTTGTAGGAATCCAGGGCCTTGCAAATGCTAGAGAAGCAGGCTACCACTGAGCTGCATCTCCATACTGTGTTGATTTTTTTTTTTTTTTTTTTTTGGCACTGGGGATTGAACTCAGGGGCACTCGACCACTGGGCTGCATCCCCAGCCCTTTTTTGTATTTTATTAGAGACAGGGTCTCACTGAGTTGCTAAGTGCCTCGCCATTGCTGAGGCTGGCTTTGAACTCGTGATCCTCCTGCCTCAGCCTCCCAAGTGCTGGGATTACAGGCGTGCGCCACCAAGCCCGGCTTGTTGATAATTTTAAAGTGCTTATTGGCTATTTATATATTTTCTTTTGTGAAATGTCTGTTAAAATCTTTTACCCATTGTGAACTTGAGATGTCTTCTTATCATTGAATTGTTAATGTTTTTATTATATTTTCTAAATGTAAGTTCTTTATCAGCTATACATATATGTATATATATATATACACATACATATATATATATGATTTGCAAACATTTTTCTCTAGTCTGAGGCTTATCTTTTTGTTTTCCTAATGGAATATTTTAAAGTGCAAGCTTTAAATTTTTATTATATGCAATTTATCAATTTTTACATTTAGTGATCATGCATTTGGTGTCATAGCTAAGAAATCTTTTATCCAGTTTTTCTTCTAGAAATTATATCAGTTTCTCACTTTAACTTAGATCTGTGGTCTATTTTGATTTAATTTTTGTGTATGTGTATGGTGTGAAGTAAGGGTACAAGTGGTTCTGAGGATTGAAACTAGGGGTGCTTTACCACTGAGTTATACCTTCATACCTTTTTATTTTTTGAAACAGGGTCTCTCTAATTTGCTTAGGGCCTCACTAAGTTGCCCATCCTGGCCTTGAACATACAATCCTCCTGCCTCAGCCTCCCTTGTCATTGATTTTATAGGCATGAACCACTGTGCCCAGCCTAAATTCATTTTCTAAAATGTCTGGCTATCCTATTGTTCTAGCACCATTTGTTGAAATGACTATCCTTTTTCTATTAAATTGCTTTGACACATTTTTCAAAAATCAAAAACCATAAAGTTTTATTTCTGTATCTCAATTCTGTTCATTTGAACTATATATCTATTTTAATGCTAATACTATGCAGTCTTGATAATTATAGTTTTATAATAAGTTCTGGAATTAAATTGTATAAGTCCTTCAATCGTGTTGTTTTTCAAAATTGTTTTTGGCTATTCTAGGACCTTCACATTTCATACCAGTTGTAGAATCAGTCAATTTCTTCAAAAACTGCTGGGATTTTGATTGGGAATTTTGTGACTATAGAAATCACTTTGTGGAGAACTGTCATTTAACACAATTGAGTCTTCCAATTTCCCATTTATTTAGGTTCACTTTTATTTCTCTTAGTAGTGCTTTCTGTATACAGGCCTTACATTTATTTTGCTAAATTTATTTATTCTTTTTGATGCTATTATAGATAGAATTATTTTTCTAATTTCATTTTCAAGTTGTTCCTTTTGTGTAGAACTATGATTAATTTCTTCTTGTCTTTTATAAAGGGTTTTGGGTTTTATCTGAGTATGATTAGAAGAAATTGGAGGATTTTGAGAAAGGGCATGACATGAACTGACTTACATTTTATTTATTTATTTATTTATTTATAATATTTATTTATTTGCTTTTAGTTGTAACACAGTGCATTTATTTATATGTGGTGCTGAGGATCGAACCTGGGCCGCGCACGTGCTAGGCGAGCACTCTACCGCTGAGCCACAACCCCAGCCCTGACTTACATTATAAAAGGATCATTTTTTTTTTTTTGGTACCAGGGATTGAACCCAGCCAGGGGTGCTTCACCACTGAGCAACATTCCCAGATCTTTTTATTTTTTATTTTGAGACAGGGTTTTGCTAAGAGTCTTAGGGCCTCTCTAAGTTGCTGAGGCTGGCTTTGAACTTTTGATCCCCCTGTCTCACCCTCCTGAGCCGCTGGAATTATAGGTGTGTGCCACTGTGCCTGGAATTAAAAGGATCCTTTACTCTTGAAGGACAGACTCTAAGAGACAAGAGTGGAGTAGAAGAACTGGGGACATAGCTCAGTGGTAAGCACTTGCCTAGAATGATGCCCTGGGCTCTGTCCCCATCACTACAAAAGAAAAAAAAAAAAAAAAAAAAAAAAGGAAAAAATGTCAAAATGTCAAACTAGAGAGATGAAATAGAAGGCTATTTCAGTCATCCATACTGGAGAAGTGAAGAATGGTCAAATTCTTAATTTGTTTTTAAGGTAGAGTCAACAGGATGTGACGATGGATTGAATGTACAACGAGAGAAAAAATAATCTTTGGTTTTGCCCTGAGCATAGTGCAAATGATAGTGCCAGGAGAAGCAAGTGTTGGGGAAAAATCAAGAGTTGTCTTTTTGACATGTTAATTGGAGATACCTATTTGAAATAATATTCATTAGGATTGAGTTCCACTGTTTATAAAACCACAGAAACCCAGTAGCCTTATTATATGCTTTCATTTCTTTCTCATGTAAAATACTTTTATTTCTTTCTCTATGAAAGAAATTCAGGGCTGGAATGGCAGATTCACAATCAAGGCCACGATGATCTTTTTTTCTTGTTGCTTTGCTATACTTACCTTCCTATTTCATGGTCCAAATGGTGACCGTTATTATGCCCACAATTGTTCCCTTTTAAGAACCTTCCCTGGAGATTACACTTGACACTTATATCCCATTAGCTAAAACTTAGTTACATGGCTGGCCATATCTTGCTGAAAAAGAGGTTGGGAATGTTGTCTTATGAGGGGTGGTCGGGACATTAGGGAGCGGGGGCTAGGAATATAGCTCAGAAGTAGAGCCCTTGCCTATCGTACACACACACGTGCATGCACACAAACATGAATTGTTATTAAGAGGCAAAAACAGCCTCTGCCATGGTCATTCAAGTAGAGATGCTGAGTAGACAATTGAATATATGCTGAGGGGAGAGGTTAAGTCTGCAGATATAAGTTTTTGAGTCATCAGTATGTGCGTGATTTTTAAAGCCACGGGACCTGGATGAGCTCACCTAGAGTTGGTGGTAGATAGAGAACAGGAAAGGTCTGTGAACTGAGTGCCAAAGCTCCACTTTAACTATTCAGGGGTTGACCTTCTACAAAAGGCTCATACACTGTGGTATCATACTGTGAATGTATGGTCATGGATTCTTTTTTGGTGTTTTACATGTTGTCATAGCTGAGGAACTTTTACTCCCCTGGCATGAGGAGAAATGTCTTTTGGTTAATACTTTCACTGGGTTGAAAATTTTCCAGAATATCAAGTATCTTTTTTTTTTTTTTTTTTGGTACCGGGGATTGAACTGAGCGGCACTAGACCACTGGGCCACATCCCCAGCCCTTTTTTTTTTTTTGTATTTTATTAGAGACAGGGTCTCACTGAGTTGCTAAGTGCCTCGCCATTGCTGAGGCTGGCTTTGAACTCGCGATCCTCCTGACTCAGCCTCCCAAAGTGCTGGGATTACAGGCGTGCGCCACCGCGCCCGGCTTCAAGTATCTTAATCAAGTTTTGTTTTTAAAAAATAAAAGTGGATTTATTGAGGAATCTCAGTTATCAGGGGTTAAATCATTGTATTGGTCTTCTCAGGAGGCCATTGATAGAATATTACCAAGTGGGTGGCTTACATAAAAAAAGAAAAATTTTTAAACAGTTCTGGAGGCTGGAAATGCCCAGTAAGATTTCTATCTAATGAGCCCTCTGGTCCTAGTTTGCAAATAACTACCTTTCCTCTGTGTCCTCCTATGGCCTGTTCTCTGTATTCATGGAAGGAGAGAGAGGGAGAGGAAGAAAGAGGGAAAGAGTGTGAGCTAGCACTCTGATGCATCCTTCTTTTCTTACAAGGACACCCATCCTATTCGATTAGGTCCCCACCTTTCTGACCTCACTTAATCTTAATAATCTCCACATAGGCCCTATCTCCATATGTAGTCACTGGGTTAGAGGTTCAACATGTGAGTTTCGAGGGACACAATTCAGTCCATAACAGTCATGAAAAAGTTTTACTTATTTTTTCTTCCTCAATAACTGCTTCCCCATTGGGCTGTGTGAATCCCTTTTCTTCCAAAGGTCATAGGTTCTATGATAATAACTCATCCAGGGCCTATATATTTCTAGTCACTTTAAGTTCTCAAACTTTGGTATATGACTCAAGTCTTGTATAATTTAAAATGTTCTTTGGTTTGACCCTTTGATCTTACAGTCAATACTTAGTCTTTTCCTCCCAAAGATTAAGACCTAGTCCTAGCGTCTTTGAATTTAGAGTGAAGGTTGAGGGTAAGCTCCACTGCCTTCAAACACCTCCCTTCTCCTATAAGTTAGATTCCCCCAAGGGGAGACAACTGATAAAGGGAGAGAAGTCTCATGAAATAGTGATATTATAGTTCTTTCTCTGTGAATTGTCTTTGCTTCTCTGGACAAAGGTTGACGAGTTGTTGAAGACCCTGTATTGTAGGCCTTCGGGTGTGGGCTCTGCATTAGGGTCCTGCAGCACACACAGATCTGGCTTTGCCCAGCTTCTTCCACCCACCCCTGGTTCCCATTGAAGACTTTTCTTCTCATAGTCTCTTGCTGCAAGTTTTGTTTCCTGGTTGCTATTCATCTGAGTGGGGTCTCAGAAAGATGGTTCAGGCTCAGATGTCTTCCTTGTCATCTTCTTGAGCCATGGCGAATACATTTTTGTGCAATAGGCAGTGGATATGCAGGATGCCTTGTGGCTGCCACTGCTCCTCAGATTTATCGTCTCTCTCTAAATTTCATTTCTCTTCAGCATGGAGCAGATAAGCCAATCCACTGCTCCAGCAGAACTGAATCAAGGAGTAGAATATTTTCTATAAGGGACCCCAATCTTTGGAAATAATTCTTTCTAAGAAATCTGTTATATTTTCAGAGAGAGGGGCTACACTCCCCCAAAGACCTTCAATTCACTCTCTTTGCAGTACTTTCCTGTGTGTGTGTGTGTGTGTGTGTGTGATCGTTGCTGGTGAGACAAGTATTCTATAGTATTTTCCAGTAATCCCCAGGATGAACACAGAGGGACTCCGATTGCTGTTGGCTGCTTGAATTTAGAACACCAGACACTTAGCACCTATTGTATCCAGCTTTTTTTTTTTTTTTTTTTTTTTTTGTACTTCAGAGATAATTTTGAGGAAAAATACCATTGGACATTCTATTCCCCAACTTAATAATAATCTATAAGTACTCTAATCCACAGGAAATTATTCAAAGAGTATGTATTAGTTACCTATTGTTGCATGTACCTTAATCCAAAATTTAGTGCCTTAATAAACACATACCTCACAGTTTCTGTGAGTCAGGGATTCAGGAATGTCCTTACTGGGTTGTCCTGGCTCAGGGCATTTCATGAGGTTGCAGTCAAGATGTTGGCTGTGACTGCATTCATCCGGGAGCTTGGCTGGGGCTGGAGGATATACTTTCAAGATGACTCACTCACATGCCTGGCAAGATGGTGTTGGTTATTGGCAAGAATCCCCAGTTCTTCTCCATGAGGGTTTTCCCCAGAGTGAGGAAAGAGAAGGCAAGGTAGAAATTGTGATGCCTTTTGTAACTTGGCCTCAGAAGCCACACATCATCATTTCTGCAATATTCTTATGATTACATGGGCCAGCACTAGTCACTGTGGTAGCGCATGAATACCAGAGGTGAGCGCTATTGTCAGACATCCTGAAGGGTGGTAACCATGTTACCATAGGATGCCACATCTGGGTATTCTGCATCCAAAGGACAGGAGGTGCATCTTGTTTCACAATAAGCCCTGGAACCTGAACGCCAGAAGCATAAAGTCTGCCTGTCTTTTTTCCCCCCTCTGTTTCCTTCTCTTTCTCTCTCCCCATCCTCTCTCGCCAACCTCTCTCCCCCTCCCTCTTTCCCTTTGATTTCTGGATCCATTGTCATTGCCTCTGCTTTATTCTGTGAACTATAAACCTGTGAGCCTTCTTTGTCTGCCTTGGTTATACTTCAGCAGACATGGCTGCTGCACAATGGTAGGCTCATTTCCAGGGTTTTCATTACATTCATTTAAGTGAGTAGCACAGAATGCCTAGAATCAGTGAGTCCCAGTTCCATATTCTCAAGGGATAAAATCTGTTGTCTATCCTTGTTTCATCAAGTAAAGAAAGGGGGTTAATAGGCATATGGTAAAAAGTATGACCATAGCAGTCCTGAGAGTGGTGGATAGGTTGTGAACTGGCAAATGCCCTGAAGTGTGTAATGACTGATCACATGATATCTTCTCAAGACTGTTAAACTGAAGATGGGCACTGTGGTGCCACTTGTAATCCAAGCAGCTTGGAGGCCTGAGTCAGGAGGATTGCAGGTTTGATGCCAGCTTGGGCAAATTAGCAAGACTGTGTCTCAAAACCAAAAATACAAAGGTCTGGCACTGTATCATTGAGTGCCTCTGGGCTCAATCCCCAACATTGTGCATGCACACACAAAACACACACACACACACACATACACACACACATTATAGAACTGAACCGTATCACAAAGTTCTTCAAGGATTCAACTCTCAAAAGGATAAATTCTTTTATAGACAAGTCTTTCAAACAACCGTTTTAAAACTCCATAAGAACTTATATTCCCTCAGTTCTCAAGTTTGTTTTGTATAAATACTATTCTTCAAACCAAATTGCATAAAATTTGTTTTGAATTTATCTATAAAATTCCCTAATATAGGGGCTGGGGTTGTGGCTCAGCAGTAGAGTGCTCACCTAGCACGTGCACGGTCTGGGTTCAATCCTCAGCACCACGTAAAAAGAAATAAAGGCATTGTGTACAACTAAATAAATTAATTAATTTTTTTTACATTCCCTAACATATATCTTGTTATTTGAGAAAATTCTGAAAGAATTGACATCTGAAAGTTCAACCCAACCAACTAAAAGTGGATTTTTAAAGAGAGAGAAACTGAAGTCATTTTCTGGGAATTTTTCTTATTAGGATGTTTACCACAGTAGTTTGAGGCACTTGTCTTTGCTGTACTAAGTAAGTGATATGTAAGCAGTTTTCAAATTTTATTTAATAGATCTATGGAATCAGAGAAAATGACTTGATCGCAAAATACAGTAGATTTCTTCCACTTTAGTGAAGTCAGTTTTCTTTCCACAGAGCATTCTGCTGATGGATATGCTGAAATGAACACATGCCTTGAGAAGAATATCTTATAAAACAAATTTATTATCCCAATATTTGGCAGTAGGGTAAAATGATGGCTAAGACGAGGAGTCAAATCACTCTTTAAGCTTCACTTTCCTCATTTGCAAAATGGGGTTCTGGTTTCAGTTGTGTAGAAAATCACCCTGAACTTAGTGGTGTAAAACCTGGGTAAAGACTTTAGAAAGGACTTGGCTGGGAAATTCTCCTTGGAAGGTGTCTCAGGCGGTTGCAGTCAGATATCCACTAGGAATGCAGTGGCCTGAGAGCTTGACTGGCCTGGTTGTCCAAGACGGCTCACTCACATGGCTGGCAGCTGAGGCTGGCTATTGGCTGGAAGGCTTAGACCCATATCTCATCCTCCAGCATGATTGCATTTAGTAGTAGGACTTCTTAAGTGATGTCTGGTTTTCCTGAAACAAATTTCCCAGGAGAGACTGGTGGAAGTTGTAGGCCTTTCTGTGACCTTGCTTTGGAAGTTATGTGACATCATTCTACCATATGCGATTGATCAAATCCTATAGGTTTGAAGGAAAACACACCAGGGTCCACCCTGTTGATTGGAGGAGTGACAAGTTCACATTGTGGAAGAGTGTTTGGGATAGGAGATACTGTTATGGCTGTATTTAGAAAATACTATCTGCCACATGTAGATTTTATTATTGCTGATCGCATGAGTTTTGTTAAGTATCAAATGAGAAAAGTGCATGGTGAAGTGCTTAATATAGTGCCTGGCACACTGGAAAAGAGCAATAGATTTTAACATACTTATTATTCCAACACTACCCTTTGGAGGATTTTTCAGTTTGGGGTAAACACCATTTTGACATTCTGAACTGTTTTCTGGTTCTCAGAAATATCTGATTAAGTTCAGACTGGTCACAGCCAAAAATACAAGTGAAATGGATGGAAGTGTATTGTGGTTACCTTTGAGTGTTTTCTTGAATTCTGAAGTACAGAGCAGCCTTTGTCTGAAATCAAATGTCCCACATCAGGGAGGGACATTCTCTGAGGTATTCTCTGAGGCTCTTTTGCTTGCTTTGAGATAATGAAAATGCTTTGGATTGGAGCTTAGTGTTAGCACCTATTGGTTTTGCCTTTGTTTTCTCACCTTTAAATATGTTGCAATGATGAAGTCAATGTAAACTTTCTTATCACAGTTTTCAGGAGTGTTATTTAGGATTGGAAGAGTCACAGATTTTCAGACTGTTAGAACTTTAGCAGCGGTAACTTTGCCTTTCCAAAGCAATTTGAAATGAGCATACCAGACAATGAACCTACCTCATAGTAACTCAGTTTGTGCTTTGTTGTCAAGCTGTGATGATTTAGACTCTCTTCTCCTTGGCTTTAGAAATCGATGTCACAGCTGTGGGAGGTAGCTAGCAAATGATGTTCTCTTTATCTGCCTTTAGCTATGAAATTGTGTTCTTCTTATCACTGTGGGTTGGAGGACATCTTTTTACCTGACCACTTTGATTTGAGGGTGATGTCAAACAGATTTTGACTCAAACAAATATTCAGTTGTGGCAGGAATGACAAATAGAATATTTGCTGGCCTTGTTTCAGTCAGGATAAATGTAAAATGAATTAAGTAAGGAAAAATATTAGAGTGACAATTTTGTTCTCTTTTTACTATAAAATAATTTATGTGCCTCATAGGAAATTTTAGAAAATCCAGGCAAGCAAAAAAATAAAAATAAAAATCACCTGTATTCTTATTGCCTGGATGCAATAATTATTAACATTTTGGAATATGTATCCTGGGCATACGCATATACATACACACCATAGATTTTTTTAAAGAAATGGATAATGTTATTTAGCATACTTTTATCTTGCCCATAGGTTAATTTAGAAGTGGAAAAATCAGCAAACAGTATTTGTCATACTATTAGTTAAATACTACTGTACTTTGATTAGTACCAAGGAAGGAAATGTAATTCATGTCATTTACAACTTTGCGGTTTAAAGGAAAATCTTCCAAGATTTTGTGGGTCTTGTACAATTTAGGAGGCCCTCTCAAGAGAAAAAGATACAAAATTATAAACACAGCACTGTAGAGTCCATCCCTTCGCCTTCAAAAGGGCCTGAGTGAAGCCAGGTGCAGTGGCGCACGCCTGTCATCCCAGCACTTGGGAGGCTGAGGCAGGAGGAACATGAGTTCAAAGCCAGCCTCAGCAATGGCGAGGCACTTAGCAACTCAGTGAGACCCTGTCTCTAATAAAATAAAAAAAAAGGGCTGGGGATGTGGCCCTGTGGTTGAGTGCCCCTGAGTTCAATCCCCGGTACCAAAAAAAAAAAAAAAAAAAAAAAAAAAATAGGGCCTGAGTGAGTGAGGGGCTCTGAAGCCTTAGCTTCATTAACTTCATAGTAAATCTGCTTTTGGGTCTAATGGACCCCTCTTTTAAGCTTCTTTCACCTCTGATAGGGCATATTCAGTGGCTGTCATGTTTCTTGTGTCCTGTGTGTTCTCTCTGGTTCCCTTTCATTTTGCTGGAAGTCCTTCTCTAGCATTTTATTTCACACTGGTACACTATATCAGTGTTTGTATGTTGCATATGCCATTTCTTTTGCCCAAACTTGATTAAATGTTTGGATTAATTTAGAAATCTAAATTAACTTTTTCCCAACTGGAAGGATAAAGAAGAAACTAATAAAAAAATGAATAAAAACTAATAAAAATTACCTTTGAAGGCAAATGAGTGGGGCATGGGGAGAATGAGAATAGGAATGTGTGGACTTCAGCAGGAATGAAGACTCTTAACACTTTTTTATGTAGTTTCATCCTCTTACCAAATTAAAGTTTGTTTGTTTTTTTAAAATTTTACAACACCATTTTAAAAACACCTTTATTTTATTTATTTATTTTACATGGTGCTGAGTATCACACCCTGGGCCGAGCACATGCTAGGCGAGCACTCTACCACTGAGCCACAACCCCAGCCCAAATTAAAAGTGTTACTTTGAAAAATAAATAAATAAATAAATACACACAAATCTTTTCTCACCTTCAAAAATTGAAAGCTGTTGTCCCTTTGTCTTTGAGTACTGAATGTTGTTGAGAAGTTTGGTGTCGTTCTTATCCTCCTTTTGATAACTTGTTTTGTCACCTCTCTGGAAGCTTTTGGATTTTTCTCTTTACCATTGGAGTTCTGAAATTTCATTAAATTGGGTCCAGGAATGGATTCTTTCAAAATTAATTTGACTCTACACAGATCATTTTATAATGAAGACAAAGTTCAGGGGAATTTTCTTTTTTTTCCCCCACATTTTTTTATTGATGCATTATAGTTGTACATAATGATGGTATTTGTTGTTACATATTTGTTCATGCATACAATATAAAATATAATTTGGCCAAAATCTCTCCAGCACTTCCCCTTTCCCTATCACCCCATGGTTCCTTTCCTTTTTTTTTTTTTTTTTAATTTTTTAAATTCTAATTTGTTATACATGTTTGCAGAGTACATTTCATTTCATATTACATATGAAGAGCACAATTTTTCAAGTTGCTGCTTTAATATAAAGTATTTTTACAACAATTGTGTCTTCATACATGTATTTAGGGTAACCATGGATAATTCATTCTGCCATTATTTCTATCTCCTTGTCCCCTCCTTTCTCTCCCCCCTCTTTGTTCTACTTAAAGCTCTTTCATTCCTCTCATTCCCTCTCTCTTGCCTTTATAAGTTAGTATCTTCATATCAAAGAGATCATTTGACCTTTGTTTTTTTGGGATTGGCTAACTTCACTTAGCATTATTTTCTCCAATTCCATCCATTTACCTGTGAATGCCATGATTTTATTCTCTTTTAGTGCTGAGTAGTGTTCCATTGTGTATATATACCGAAGTTTCCCTATCCATTCATCAGCTGATGGGCATGGGGGTTGGTTCCACAATCTAGCTATTGTGAATTGTGCTGCTATAAAACATTGATGTGGCTGTGTCTTTGTAGTAATCTGTTTTTAAGTCCTTTGGGAATAGGCCAAGGAGTGGGATAGCTGGGTCAAATGGTGGTTCCATTCCCAGTTTTCCTAGGAATCTCCATACTACTTTCCAGATTGGCTTCACCAATTTGCAGCTCCACCAGCAATGTAAGAGTGTGCCTTTTTCCCCACACCCTTGCCAGCATTATTGTTGTTTGTTTTTTTGATAGCTGCCATTCTGACTGGAGTAAGATGAAATCTTAGAGTTGTTTTGATTTGCATTTCTCTAATTGCTAGAGATGTTGAACATTTTTTCATATATTTGTTGATTGTTTGTATATCATCTTCTGAGAAATGTCTGATTAGTTCCTTGGCCCATTTATTGATTGGGTTTTTTTGTTGTTTTTGTTTTTGTTTTTTTTTTTGGTTTTAAGTCTTTTAAGAGCTTTATAAATCCTTGAGGTTAGTGTTCTATCTGATGTGCTTGTGGTAAAGATTTGCTCCCATTCTGTAGGTCCTCTATTCACCTCACTGATTGTTTCTTTTGCTGAGAAGAAGCTTTTTAGTTTGAATCCATCCCATTTATTGATTCTTGTTTTGAGTTCTTGTGCTATAGGGGTCTTATTGAGGAAGTTGGAGCCTACACCAACCTGATGGAGATTTGGGCCTACTTTTTCTTCTATTGCAAGGTCTCTGGTTTAATTCCTAGGTCCTTGATGCACTTTGAGTTAAGTTTTGTGCATGGTGAGAGAAAGAGATTTAATTTCATTTTATTACATGAGGATTTCCAGTTTTCCCAACACCATTTGTTGAAGAAGCTGTCTTTTCTCCAGTGAACATTTTTGGCACCTTTGTCTAATATAAGATAACTGAAGGTGTGTGGGTTCGTCTCTGAGTCTTCTATTCTGTACCATTGGTCAACTGGTCTATTTTAATGCCAATACTATGCTGTTTTTGTTACTATTGCTTTGTAGTACAATTTAAGGTCTGGAATAGTAATGCCACCAGCTTCATTCTTCTTGCAAGGAATCGCTTTGACTATTCTGGGTCTCTTATTTTTCCAGATGAATTTCATGATTGCTTTTTCTATTTCTATGAGGAATGATATTGGGATTTTGATTGGTATTGCATTGAATCTGTATAGTGATTTTGGGATAATGGTCATTTTGGCAATATTAGTTCTACCTATCCATGAACAAGGTAGATCTTTCCATCTTCTAAGATCTTCATTAATTTCTTTCTTTAGTGTGGTGTAGTTTTCATTGTCGAGGTCTTTCACTTCTTTTGTTAAGTTGATTCCCAAATATTTTATTTTTTTTTTAGAGGCTATAGTAAATGAGGTAGATTTCCTAGTTTCTCTTTCTGAGGATTTGTCAATAATGTACAGAAATGCCTTTGATTTATGGATATTGATTTTATATCCAGCTACATTGCTGAATTCATTTATTAGATTTAGAAGATTTCTGGTGGAATTTTTGGATCTTCTATGTATAGAATTATATCATCTGCAAATAGTGATAATTTGAGTTCTTCTTTTCCTATCTGTATCCCTTTAATTTCTTTCGTCTATCTAATTTCTCTGGCTAGGGCTTTAAGAACTATGTTAAATAGGAGTGGTGAGAGAGGGCATCCCTGTCTTGTTCCAGTTTTTAGAGGGAATGCTTTCAATTTTTCTCCATTTAGGATGATGTTGGCCTGGGGCTTAGCATAGATGGCCTTTATGATGTTGAGGTATGTTCCTGTTATCCCTCCTTTTTCTAGCGTTTTGAACATGAAGGGGTGCTGTATTTTGTCAAATGCTTTCTCTGCATCAATTGAGATGATCATATGATTTTTATCTTTGAGCCTGTTGATGTGAATTACATTTATTGATTTCCTTATATTGAACCAACCTTGCATCCCTGGAATGAAGCCCACTTGATCGTGATGCACTATCTTCTTGATGTGCTTTTGTATTTGATTTGCCAGAATTTTATTGAGAATTTTTGCACCTATATTCATTAGAGATATTGGTCTAAAGTTTTCTTTCTTTGATTTGTCTCTGCCTGGTTTTGGAATCAGGGTGATATTGGCCTCATAGAATGAGTCTGGGAGTGTTCCTTCTTTTTCTATTTCATGAAATAGTTTGAGAAGTATTGGTGTTAGTTCTTCTTTAAACGTTTTGTAGAACTCAGCTGTGTATCCATCTGGTCCTGGGCTTTTCTTGGTTAGTAATTTTTTTTTTATGGTATCCTCTATTTCTTTGCTTGAAATTGACCTATTTAAATTGTGTATATCATCTTGATTTAGTTTGGGCATATCATATGTCTCTAGAAATTTGTTGATGCCTTCATTATTTTCTATTTTATTGGAGTATAAATTTTCAAAATAATTTCTAATTATCTTCTGTATTTCTGTAGTGTCCTTTGTGATATTTCCTTTTTCATCGTAGACATTGGTAATTTGTGTTTTCTCTCTTCTTTTTCTTTGTTAGCATAGCTAAAGGTCTATCAATTTTATTTATTTTTTCAAAGAACCAACTTTTCATTCTGTCAATTTTTTCAATTGTTTTTTTTTTTTCAATTTCACTAATTTCAGCTCTGATTTTAATTATTTTCTGTCTTCTACTTCTTTTGGGGTTGATTTGTTCTTCTTTTTCTAGGGCTTTGAGATGTAATGTTAGTTCATTTATTTGTTGACTTTTTCTTTTTTGAAGGAATGAGCTCCATGCAATGAACTTTCCTCTTAGTTCTGCCTTCAGGATATCCCAGAGATTTTGGTATGTTATATCATTGTTCTCATTTACCTCTAAGAATTTCTTAATCTCCTTTTTTATGTCTTCTGCAACCCATTGATCATTCAATAGCATATTATTTAGTCTCCAGGTGTTAGTGTAGCTTTTCTTTCTTTTTTTATCATTGATTTCTAATTTCATTCCATTATGATCTGATAGAAAGCAGGGTAGTATCCCTACTTTTTTATATTTGCTTAGAGTTGCTTTATGGCATAATATATGGTCTATTTTTGAGATGGATCCATGTGTTGCTGAGAAGAAAGTGTATTGGCTCATTGATGGGTGATATACTCTATATATGTCAGTTAAGTCTAAGTTATTAATTGTATTATTGAGTTCTATGGTTTCTTTGTTTAGTTTTTGTTTGGAAGATCTATCCAGTGGTGAAAGAGGCATGTTATAATTACCTAGAATTATTGTGTTGTGGTCTATTTGATTCTTGAACTCGAGAAGAGTTTGATTGATGAATGTAGATGCTCCATTATTTGGGGCATATATATTTATAACAGTTATATCTTGTTGATCTATGATTCCCTTAAGCAGTATGAAATGTCCATCTTTATCTCTTTTGACTAACTTTGGCTTGAAGTCTACTTTATTTGATATGAGGATGGAGACCCCTGCTTGCTTATGTAGACCATGTGAGTGATATATTTTATCCCATCCTTTCACCTTCAGTCTATGTGCGTCTTTTCCTATGAGATGTGTCTCTTGAAGGCAACAAATTGTTGGGTCTGTTTTTTTAATCCAATCTATTAGCCTATGTCTTTTAATTGGCGAGTTTAGGCCATTAACATTCAGGGTTATTATTGAGACATAATTTGTATTACCATCATTCTTATTTTTTTAATTATTTTTGGTATTTAGTTTGACTTGGTTTTTCCTTTGGTTGGTTTTTCCCTTTATTGTAGTTCTTCCCTTTGCAGATTTTCATTATTATTTTTCATTTCCTCCTCGTGGAATATTTTACCAAGAATGTTCTGTAGAGCAGGTTTTCTTGTTGAAAATTCTTTTAGCTTTTGTTTATCATGGAAGGTTTTTATTTCATCCTCAAATCTAAAGCTTAATTTTGCTGGATATAAAATTCTTGGTTGGCATCCCTTATCCTTTAGAGCCTGGTATATGTTGTTCCAAGCTTTCCTGGTTTTGAGGGTCTGAATTAAAAAATCTGCTGAGATGCGAATTGGTTTTCCTTTATAGGTAATCTGACTTTTCTCTCTTTCAGCCTTTAAAATTCTATCTTTATTTTGTATGCTAGGCATTTTCATTATAATGTGCCTTGGTGTGGACCTGCTGTAATTTTGTACATTTGGTGTTCTATAGGCCTCTTGTATTTGATTTTCAAATTTATTCTACCTGCTTGGGAAATTTTCTGATATTATTTCATTGAAGAGATTGTTCATTCCTTTGGTTTGAATCTCTGCACCTCCCTCTATTCCAATAAATCTTATATTTGGTCTTTTGATGGTATCCCATAGTTCTTGGATATTCTGTTCATGGTTTCTTACCATCTTCACTGTGAGGTCAACTTTATTTTCAAGATTATATATTTTGTCCTCATTGTCTGAGGTCCTGTCTTCCAAGTGGTCCAATCTGTTGGTGATGCTTTCTATTGAATTTTTTAAGTGGCTTACTGTTTCTTTCATTTCAAGGATTTCTGTTTGTTTTTTTCTCAAACTCTCTATCTCTTTTTTTTTTTGTACTGGGGATTGAACTCAGCGGCACTAGACCACTGGGCCACATCCCCAGCCCTTTTTTGTATTTTATTAGAGACAGGGTCTCACTGAGTTGCTAAGTGCCTTGCCATTGCTGAGGCTGGCTTTGAACTTGCGATCCTCCTGACTTAGCCTCCCAAAGTGCTGGGATTACAGTCGTGCGCCACCGCGCCCGGCTTCTATCTCTTTCTTGAAGTAATCTTTTGCTATCTGGATTTGTTCTCTTATCTCTTTGTTGGTGTGACCAATGTTTGCCTGTATTTGACCTCTTATCTTTTTGTTGGAGAGATTCATTTTTGCCTGTATCTGATCACTTAGGTCATTTTTTAAATCCTTTGTCATTTTAATTATGTATATCCAGAACTCCTTCTCTGACATTTCCCCTACTGTGCTTTCTATGGTTTCTATTGTTGTAGTATCTTGGTTTGTTTGGGGCATTTTCCTCTCTTGTTTTCTTATGATGTCTATGTATTTTCCTCTCCTGCAAGGTAAGCCTGAGGTATTACAGCTTCTGCCCTTTTGTCTTATAAGGTCCCTCCAGGTTACCCAGAACCTCACTTTTTAGGGAAATATCAATATTAAATCTTTCAATGTACCCAATGTGTGTCCATATATCAGTTGATTTCTATTTTTGTATTTACAGTTTTGTCGCTATAAACAGAAATGATGAGATCAGTTATCTTATGCCGTATCCTCTCTATGTTTGCGTGGTGGTTTACAGTATCTAATGATAGAAGGGGGTACTTAGAGGTTGGCTTAAACGTTTATGAAGTAAGATGTGAGAAAATAGTGGTATTAGATTATTTGACTAGTGGGAGTATAATCATTAGGATTTGGCTGTTAGTAGAAGAAGCCAGAGATGGACAACCCTGTGTAAGATTCCCTGTTAGTTCACAACATCATAACTGGTTGCACCTCGTGGTACATCCTGGTCTCTAGGGACCTTAGTGATGTCTTACCTGGACATTTTTATTGTTCCTTGGTAGTTGCATAGCTAACTCAGTTTTGTGGCAGTGGTAGCCTCAGGTCTATAATTATATTGGTGTTGGGTTGAGTAGCTACGGGATCCCAGTTCGGTGTGTCTCTCCGGGCAGACGCAGGTTGCCTCTCTGATTTGCGAGCGTGGAGCAGGCCTCTCTCTCCAGATCACCTCCTGGCCGCAGTGTGGTGGAGCAGGCAGTCTGGCTTTCTTCTCCCCACTCTCCTTCTCCTGGATCTCCTCCGAGTCTACTTGTTTCGGTGGGGGTTGGGCAGGTGGGCAGCAGGGCCCTTCCACAGGGTGGAGCCTGCAGTTCCTGGTCCTGGTGATGGCCTGGGCCAGTGGTTGGGTGGGCTGGTGGCCTACCTCTTGTTCTGGTCGCAGCTGGGCAGGTTGCAGTTCCTTAGGGAGTGGACGGGGCTTTTCCTCTGGTCGGGCCCTGCCTGCAGCGGGGAGCTGCTATTCCCAGCCCTAGAGGCGATGTCTGTGTGAGCGGGCAGCAAGGCCAGAGCTGGGGACCAGGCAAACTCTGGTTCCTTTCCTCTACTGATCTCCCTTTGATTTTCATGAGACTCCCCCTTTCTTTTCCTTTTTCCTTTCTAGCTTCCACATATGAGAGAAAACACAGAACCTTTGACCTTGTGAGTTTGACTTGTTTTGCTTAACATAATGATCTCTGGTTCCATTCAGGGGAATTATCTTTAGCTACTTCTTTGAATATTTGTTTCCTTCCATTGTTTCAGTTCTTCATTTGTGACTTTTAAGACAGATGTTTGACTTCTGGATCCATCCTCCACATGTCTTAAATATATTTTTGTACTTCTGAACTCTTTACTTTTTAGTATCTGTTATAGGACATTAAACTTAATTGATTTCTAATTAAGTCTTCATATTAATTTTTTGTTCAGTCCAGTGAATTTTGTTGACAGTTATATTTTCAATGTCCAAAAGCTTTTTTGTTCTTTGATTGTTCCTTTTGGCTCATAGACTGTATGTTTTAGTGGATATCATATCCACTCAAATCGTTGTAATATTAATTGCATAAATTAAAAAGTTATTTTTAGGTTCCTGGGTCATCTTGAATTACTTCAATGTTAGTTGGCTGTTTATTCATTTTTTAAAATATTTATTTATTTGCTTTAGTTGTACACATGTGTTTTATTTTTATGTGGTGCTGAGGATCGAACCCAGGCTGTGCATGTGCTAGACGAGCGCTCTACTGCTGAGCCACAATCCCAGCCCCTGTTTATTCATCTTTATACTCTCTTTTCATGTTATTCACTTTAAATCAAATACTAGTGGCATTTAGGCATCTGGTTATAGACACAAATACAGTCTTTATTAAAGTATCTGGGGTGAGTTTTTCTCCCCAGTTTATAGGTATGTACAGGGAAGCATTCCTCTGGTGAGCAAACTCCCGGGGAGTAACAGGTGCTCTGTTTTCCACCCTTGGAATACCCAGCAGTTTTTCCTTGAAGCTAGTAAGATAACTATACAGGTGCAGTATCTAGTTACTATGGTAAGTCCTTAAAGAATAGGGCTCTGTGTCTTAATCAGCATGGATTTTGAACTCAATTAACTAGCACCTGGAATTAAAGGAATACTAAATAATAATGTAGTCATGGCACTAACAACATAATGTAACCTTTTTTTTTTTTTTAATAAACAGGTACAGTTTTTGTTTTTTTAGTTGTAGTTGGACATAATACCTTTATTTTATTTATTTATATGTGGTGCTGAGGATCAAACCCAGGGCCTTGCACATGCTAGGCAAGTGCTGTACAGCTGAGCCACAACCCCAGCCCCCTAATGTAATTCTTGATATAAATAAACGCAGCTGCTTGGAGGAGCAGCCACTTCTTTTCCTGCCTCTGCATCTTGTCTCTGTGTCTCCTTTTATTTTCCTTACACGAGTTGGGTAGGACCATTTCCATAAAAGGCATTTCCCTTGAATGAGAGGGCTCACCTTTGGTTTTGTATAAGTGGGCTGATTTGTCAACAGGTAAACTTTTCTTTAGGGTGGAGGGTGTAAATTAGGCAGGCCAGTGGCCCTAGCATTGCAGTTGCCCAAGTAAAAAAATATTTTGTGGTGATAGACCGCAGCATATTTCACTGTCCGGGTGGGGCTGCTTCTTTGCATCTTAACATTTTTCTCCTTGTTTTGGAACTCAGTAGTTTGCTCTCAGGTCTCAGTTAACTCCCCACAAATTTAGGTAGATCATTGGTTATTTATTTATTTATTGGTACTGGAGATTGAAACTGGGGCACTTTACCATTGAGCTAACAGCCCTTTTTATTTTATTTTTTTAAATTTTGAGACAGGATTTCACTTAGTTGCTTAGGGCCTTGCTAAATTGCTGAGGTTGTCTTTAAAATTATGAGCCTTCTGTCTCAGCCTCCCAAGTTGTGGAATTATAAGCATGCACCGTCATGCCCAGCTATGATCACTGATTATTCAGAGAAAGGTCTCCAGCTTTAGTGGAAGAGTAACAACTTCAACCATTATTCACTCTGTTCCTTGGGGAGGTACAGGGAGGACCCCAACTGCTCCAACTATTCCAGTGCCCTGTACTTACATGTCTATGTGGGCTTCACAGGGCTGTGGGCATGTAGTTTCTTCTACAACTTGGGCAGCAGATTGCATTTATAGTATACCCAGTGAGATTAAATATCTTTAGTTTGTTTATTGACCATTTGTATTTCTTTTTTTCTGTAAGTTACTTATGCTTAGCCAGTGCCTATTTTCACTGTAGGATTTACCTTACTGAAAAATATTTTATTTTAATTCATTCTTCTCTTTATATGAAGCAAAGAATCAGAAATGAGACATAACTAGAGATTCGAGGAAAATTAAGAGAATTATGAGATTGCCTGGTATGCTGTGGTAAAAACAAAATCCCTTTTCAAAAATGAATGTTTTCTTGCAAAATATAAGTGAGAGTTGTAGATATCAAGATGTTGCATCCTGAATAGACCAATTGAATAGCAGAGACTGGAAAGGAGATTAAAGACTCAACACTGGGAAGGGAGCATAACCAGATAGATTCACAGCTATATTATGTTAATCTTTTAAGACCAGATAATTTCAAATTTAGTCGAGCTATTATAGGTCATAGTAAAAGAAGGAAATCTCTGTGATTCATTTTGTGAAGCCAATATAACTTTAACCTAAAATCAAAAATAAAAGAAAGGCACATATACCAGACTTGCTTTAGAATGTGAGGGAAAATTCTAAATTGCTACTAAATAAAAATCTAGTGTTTATCAAAAGGATAATAAATCCTGATCTATGATTTCAAAGGTTGAAGAATATAATTGGTTCAATATCCGGAAACCTGTCACCACAATCTATGACAGTAACTTATTAAATTTAAAATAATGTGATGATGTCAATTAGATGCTGGAAAGTAATTTGACAAAATTTGGCAGCCATTCTTAATTCTAAAACTATAAAAATAGGAAAAGAACAGTCTTAAATAATGAAACCAATTACCAAACACCTGAATAAAACTAATTGAAAATGGTTTGAATTAGAGTTAGGAACTAGATAAGGGTGCTTGATATCAACATTGTTATTTGACATTATCTTATAGACTTTCTAGCAAATATATTAGCACAAAATTAAATAGCTAGTTGAGTCATTGGAAAAGAAGAGATAAAGACATTTCTTCAAGATGGTAATATAATTGTATAAAACTCAAGAGATTTAGTAATATCACTAGAATTAATAAGGAAATAAGCAAATAGAGTGAATAATGTATTCACAATAAAAACTATAACAAAAAGAACTATAAAGTGCTGACATATACATTTAACAAGAAAGGTAAGATATTTATGAAGAAAATAACTTTACATAAAATTTGAACAAAAGGAAAGACATACCATGTTCTTGGGAAGTCTTACATTTAAAAAAAACCTGATTATTTCAAAAGCAAATCCAATGCAACTACATTAGAATACTGTGTGTGTGTGTGTTAAAAACAAAGTTTAAATTAAAGATAAGTGCTTCAGAATAGTAAAGGAATATTTTATTTGGTAAAATTTGAAAATAGCAATGATGAGCCGGGCAAGGTGGCGCACGCCTGTAATCCCAGCACTTTGGGAGGCTGAGGCAGGAGGATCGCGAGTTCAAAGCCAGCCTCAGCAATGGCGAGGCACTTAGTAACTCAGTGAGACCCTGCTTCTAATAAAATACAAAAAAGGGCTGGGGATGTGGCCCAGTGGTCCAGTGCCCCTGAGTTCAATCCCCGGTACCAAAAAAAAAAAAAAAAAAAAAAAAAAAATAGCAATGATGAGCTTGCCCTCTCATATAGGAGTAGCTACATAAAAAAACAGAATGTGTATTGACAAAAAGATAGCAAGTGGACTAGTAGAGTAAAATGGAAGATCCAAAATACATCCCATTATGAGACTTAATGTTAGTTTATTAGGCTGGGAAGTCCAATATTCAGGCACCAGCAGACTCAGTGTCTGGTGAGGGGTTAGTCTCTTGCTTCCAAGATGGTGCATTGAAGGCTGTGTCCTCATGCACATGGTAGAAGGGAAAGAAGGGCAAAAATGGACTAGCCCTTTCAGAATGTTGTTTATTAATCCCATCCATAAGGGCTCTGTTTTCATGATAGAATCACCTCCTAAGGCCTCTACTTCTCAATATTGTTTTAAGTTTCAACATGAATTTTGTGGGACACAAAACATTCCAGTCATAACTCTAGGTTACAAGACAACTCTACTTGGAACTATTTTGTTTTCTTTTTGCAAAATCTTTCAGGGATGAGGAAGTATGATCTTACCCTCATACATATGAATAGCTACATAGCAAATGTTCAGTACTAGAGCGCTTGCTTCACATAGGAGAGTCCTTGGGTTTGATTCCTAGTATTCCAATAAATAAATAAATAAAATAAGGATAGAATTTTTGGGACCCCTGGGAGCCCCAGTTTGTGAAAGTAACCCTTCCCCCAGGCAGTTGTCCCTATGCCCAATAAAGGCCATAAGAGAGAAAAATCAGATAACCTATAAAGGAAAACCAATTTTCATCTCAGCAGATTTTTCAACCCAGACCCTAAAAGCCAGGAGATCCTGGAACAACATATACCAGGCTCTAAAAGATAAGGGATGCCAACCAAGAATTTTATATCCAGCAAAGTTAAGATTTAGATTTGATGATAAAATAAAAACCTTCCATGATAAACAAAAACTAAAAGAATTCGCAACAAGAAAGCCTGCACTACAGAACATTCTTGGCAAAATATTCCACGAGGAGTAAATGAAAATCTGCAAAGGGAAGAACTACAATAAAGGAAAAACTAACCAAAGGAGAAATCAAGTCAAGCTAAATACCAAAAAATAAATTAATTAATTAAATTAATTTAAAAATGACTGGTAATACAAATCATGTCTCAATAATATCCCTAAATGAATGGCCTAAACTCACCAATTAAAAGACATAGGCTGAAAGATTGGATTTAAAAAAAAGACCCAACAATATGCTGCCTTCAAGAGACACCTCTCATAGGAAAAGATGTCTACAGACTGAAGGTGAAAGGATTGGGTAAAATATACCACTCACACGGTCTACATAAGCAAGCAGGGGTTTCCATCCCCATATCAAATAAAGTAGACCTCAAGCCAAATTTAATCAAAAGAGATAAAGATGGACATTTCATACTGCTTAAGGGAATCATACATCAACAAGAAATAACTGTTATAAATATATATGCCCCATAACGGAGCATCCATGTTCATCAAACAAACTCTTCTCAAGTTCAAGAGTCAAATAGACCGCAACACAATAATTCTAGGTGACTTTAACACACCTCTTTCACCACTGGATAGATCTTCCAAACAAAAGCTAAACAAAGAAACTATAGAACTCAATAATATAGTCAATAACATAGATTTAACTGACATATATAGAGTATATTATCCATCAATGAGTCAATACACTTTCTTCTCAGCAGCACATAGATCATTCTCTAAAATAGACCATATATTATTCCATAAAGCAACTCTAAGCACATATAAAAAAATATAGATACTACCCTGAATTCTATCAGATCATAATGGAATGAAATTAGAAATCAATGATAAAATAAGAAACGAAAGCTACTCCAACACCTGGAGACTAAATAATATGCTATTGAATGAACAATGGGTTGCAGAAGACATCAAGAAGGAGATTAAAAAGTTAGAGGTAAATAAGAACACTGATATAACATACCAAAATCTCTGGGACACTATGAAGGCAGTACTAAGGGGAAAAATAAGATCAAACCAACCCCAATAATTAGAAATTATTTTGAAAATTTATACTCCAATAAAATAGAAAATAACGAAGGCATCCACAAATTTCTAGAAACATACAATTTCCCCAAACTAAATCAGCATGATGTACACAATTTAAATAGATCAATTTCAAGCAAAGAAATAGAGGATGCCATCAAATACCTACCAAACAAGAAAAGCCCAGGACCGGATGGATACACAACTGAGTTCTATAAGACCTTTAAAGAAGAACTAACACCAATATTTCTCAAACTATTTCATGAAATAGAAAAAGAGGGAACCCTTTCAGACTCATTCTATGAGGCCAATATCACCCTGATTCCAAAACCAGGCAGAGACAAATCAAAGAAAGAAAACTTTAGACCAATATCTCTAATGAATATAGATGCGAAAATTCTGGCAAATCGAATACAAAAACATATCAAGAAGATAGTGCATCACGATCAAGTGGGCTTCATTCCAGGGATGCAAGGTTAGTTCAACATAAGGAAATCAATAAACGTAATTCCTCACATCAACAGGCTCAAAGATAAAAATCATATGATCATCTCAATTGATGCAGAGAAAGCATTTGACAAAATACAGCACCCCTTCATGTTCAAAACGCTAGAAAAAGGAGAGATAACAGGAACATACCTCAACATCATAAAGGCCATCTATGCTAAGCCCCAGGTCAACATCATCCTAAATGGAGAAAAATTGAAATCATTCCCTGTAAAAACTGGAACAAGACAGGAATGCCCTCTTTCACCACTCCTATTTAACATAGTTCTTGAAACCCTAGCCAGAGCAATTATACAGACAAAAGAAATTAAAAGGATACAGACAGTAAAGAAGAACTCAAATTATCACTATTCACTGATGATATGATTCTATACCTAGAAGACCCAAAAAATTCCATTGGAAATCTTCTAGAACTAATAAATGAATTCAACAAAGTGGCTGGACAGAAAATCAACACCCATAAATCAAAGGCATTTCTGTACATCAGCTACAAATCCTCAGAAAGAGAAACTAGGAAATCCATTCCATTTACTATAGCCTCAAAATAAAATAAAATAAAATAAAATAAAACAAAATAAAATACTTGGGAATCAACTTAACAAAAGAAGTGAAAGAACTGTACAATAAAAACTACAGCACGCTAAAGAAAGAAATTAAAGAAGATCTTAGAAGATGGAAAGATCTACCTTGTTCATGGATAGGTAGAACTAATATTGTCAAAATGACTATTCTACCAAAAGCACTATACAATTTCAATGCAACCCAATCAAAATCCCAATATCATTCCTCATAGAAATAGAAAAAGCAATCATGTAATTCATCTGGAAAAATAAGAGAACCAGAATAGCCAAAGCAATTCTTAGCAAGAAGAGTGAAGCTGGTGGCATTACTATTCCAGACCTTAAATTGTACTACAAAGCAATAGTAACTAAAACAGCATGGTATTGGCACCAAAATAGACCAGTAGACCAATGGTACAAAATAGAAGACACAGAGACTAACCCACACACCTACAGTTATCTTATATTAGACAAAGCTGCCAAAAACATACATTGGAGAAAAGACAGCCTCTTCAACAAATGGTGTTGGGAAAACTGGAAATCCTCATGTAATAAAATGAAATTAAACCTCTATCTCTCTCCATGCACAAAACTCAACTCAAAGTGGATCAAGGACCTAGGGATTAAACCAGAGACCTTGCACCTAATAGAAGAAAAAGTAGGCCCAAATCTCCATCATGTTGGATTAGGCCCCAACTTCCTCAATAAACCCCTATAGCACAAGAATTAAAACCAAGAATTAATAAATGGGATGGATTCAAACTAAAAATTTCTTCTCAGCAAAAGAAACAATCAGTGAGGTGAACAGAGAACCTACAGAATGGGAACAAATCTTTACCACATGCACATCAGACAGAACATTAACTTCAAGGATACATAAAGCTCTCAAAAACCTTAACACCAAAAAAAGACCAAACAACCCAATCAACAAATGGGCTAAGGAACTGAACAGACGCTTCTCAGAAGGGGATATACAATCAATCAACAAATATATGAAAAAAATGTTCAACATCTCTAGCAATTAGAGAAATGCAAATCAAAACTACTCTAAGATTTCATCTTACTCCAGTCAGAATGGCAGCTATCAAAACCACAAACTACAATAAATGCTGGTGAGGTTGTGGGGACAAGGGCACATTCATACATTGCTGGTGGGATTGCAAATTGGTGCAGCCAATCTGGAAAGTAGTATGGAGATTCCTAGGAAAACTGGGAATGGAACCACCATTTGACCACTCCTTGGTCTATACCCAAAGGACTTAAAAACAGCTTACTACAGGGACACAGCCACATCAATGTTTATAGTAGCACAATTCACAATAGCTAGACTGTGGAAACAACCCTGATGCCCATCAATAGATGAATGGATAGGGAAAATTTGGTATATATACACAATGGAACACTAATCAGCACTAAAAGAGAATAAAGCCATGGCATTCACAGGTAAATGGATGGAGTTGGAGAAAATAATGCTAAGTGAAGTTAGCCAATTCAAAAAAAACAAAGGTCGAATGATTCCTTTGCTATGATGATACTGAATTATAATGGCAAAGGAGGGGAGATGAGAGGAAAGAAGGAATGTTAAATAGAACAAAGGGAGGGAAAGGAAGGGAGGAGCAAGGGGATAGGAATAGTAGCAGAATGAGTTAGACATCAATATACTAAGTACATTTATAAAAACACAAATGGTGTGAAAATACTTTATGTAAAACCAGTGACTTGAAAAATTGCGCTCTTTAGCCAGGCGCGGTGGCACACGCCTGTAATCCCAACACTTGGGAGGCTGAGGCAGGAGGATCACGAGTTCAAAGCCAACCTCAGCTATGGTGAGGTACTTAGCAACTCAGTGAGACCTGTCTCTAATAAAATACAAAAAAAGGACTGGGGATGTGGCCCAGTGGTTGGGTGCCTCTGAGTTCAATCCTCAGTACAAAAAAAAAAAAAAAAAATTGTGTTCTTTATATGTAATACAAAATGAATTGCACTCTGCAAGCATGTATAATAAATTAGAATAAATAATTTGATTATTAAAAAAGGAGATTTCAAACATTAAAATATAAAAATATTTTCATAACAAAAATAAATAAATAAATAAATAAACAGAAAAAGTTTTTGGCCTTTTTAGTTGCCTGATTGGGATAAATCCTCAATATTCTATAAGCACAAGACACAGAAAAATATAGATTTAACTAAATTTAAAATGATTGATATGTAAATATTCTTGCTAATTATTTCCTTACCTTCCTAATAACATGAAATTATTAATTCGGGGCTTTGTTTTCTTGAAGCTTTAATGTCAAGCCTCTTTCCTTCAAAGTGCTTTGAAATCATTAAAGCTTACAGATTTTGTCTTTAGTTTTAATTATAACCAAGACCAAATTAATGAATATGGAGCTTATATTTTTCTGATTTTATAGTTGGAATTATTTTACTATTTCAACATTGAATATAATTAGACTTCTTATAAATATTTGGAATTCTCACTATCCTTGGCTTATTAAAAATTTTAAAATTGAATTAGGTGATGGGTTTTGGATATTCATTGTATTATTCTTTAAGATTTTCTGTACAGCTGAACATTTTGTAATGAAAAGTTTGAAAAAATTAAATCTATTTATTAAATTATAAGAAACACTTTAGAATACTGCAGAATAAAAGAAGGAAAGGGGTCAGTCATAGGAAGGAACACAGTAGCTCCTTGAGTTGCAAACAGGCAGTCATTACCCTCTGCTATTTTTCCCTGTGGACAGAAGAGATGTTTGGTGGTGTGGTGGGGAAATATTTAGCTTAGATATAATAAGAAATGTTCCTCTGAAGGAGACCATGCAGCTTCTTGCCCTGTCCTTAAGAACTTCATAGATGTTCTCTGTCTAGGATGGTGGCAGTCACCTGAGGGAGGTGCTGTCCTTTGGTTGGAGAGAGGGAGATAGCAAACTGGTTTCTCCAACAGACCTGAGGGCTGCTGCTATTCATATGTATGTGTAGAGTTAGCAGGCTAGTGCTACGTAGGGATGTAGATTACTTTCTGCCTGCAATAGACCCACTGGTCTCCATAGGCTTCCTCTTGTGGATTAGCCTCTGCCTTGCATCTCAGTCAGAACAGTTCAACAGAACTGAGCACAAGGCAGGAAGAGACCCTGCAGATTATGAAGCCCAACTATTCTTCTGGGGACCAAGAGTTCATACCAATCTGGCACTTCCAAAAGCATGGGATTTTCCCAGAGAAACAGTCTTCATATCATTAGTTGGGCAAATTTCTGCACAGTGGAAAGCAATTCATGCAAAAGATTAGTTGGTGCTGATTATATCCAGAGGCATATAGACTATTTAGTCTAGTGGATAGTTTCCAAAGTGCCACACATGTAACACCTCAGGGAACGGGCTCTGCATCTTTATTTTGATTTTAATCCTGATATGCCCATTGACTCGCTATGTAACTTTGGAAGCAAGTGCCTTAATGTCACTGTGCCCCAGTTTTCTCCTTGGTGGACTGGGTATTATAATAAGAACACCTCTCATAGAGTTTTCTTGGAGGATGCACTAAAATAACATATGTAAAGAGCTTGGAATGGTACATAGTAAGCATTCAGTAACTGTTGACTATTATTATTATTTAGCTTGGTTACATTATGTCTTCTTTTACAAGCCCATGCTCCTTTTTTTCTAGTTACCTTAAATAAAATCTAAATCATCTTACTCTTGGAATTTCCTAAGTCACCCAGCTGGAGGGGTTTTCTAGGCCCCCCAGGAACTTCCTGCTTCTCTAGAACTCTGACCCTGCTTTTGGATTCTGTTGGTGAGAGGCAAGTGAATCATACTAGGGAAATGACTTTGGAGTCTCTCCTGTGTTCTCTAGAGCTCAACTAGATTCACTGAACTCAACCCTAGCCAGTACCAGAGACCCTGTTGGATTATTGGACTAACTTCCCTAACAATTCCTTGGCATAAGGTATTTTTAGGAGACTTTGTGACAATGCATATCTAGTATAGACCTGGTATATTTGGATTAATTCCCAGTTTCTATGAAACTTGGAAATGTGAAATCCCAAGTATTGAACCACTAAGGAAAACTTTCCCCTCTGTGGAGTGAAGCTATAGAGCTTCTCTGGAGATTCACGACAACACTTACTAACAAGGCCCCAGACACTTCTAATCCCTTGGCTGTTGATTGCTCTAACTCTAAAATTGGAAATTCCAAATCCCTTGGCTATTGATTTCTCTAAGTTTAGGACTGGAAATTTGTCCCTTTGCCCCAGTTGCAGAACATACTAACTTTGGATAAATTTTAATGCGACTTGTTGAAAAAGTAAAGAAAAAATGGCAGGCAAGGTCTTTCCAAGGGCAGAACCAGTGGGGTAAGGCCATAGGCAGAAGCCATGTGCACTGTTTGGCTATCATGGCCTGGACTGGACCACATTCCATAGTACTACCTATATGTTTATATTTGTTTATGTTTATATTTGTTTGTCTTCCTTACTAGAAGGAAAACTCCATGAAGGTAGAGACTTTAACTTGTGCATATCTCTAAAAATGTGGTACAATTTCCTCTCCTATAGCCATTATATGAAAATGTCCATCTTTTTCACCATTGCCATTGCTAGATATTATCAACAGCCTTTAAAAATTTTGTCATTCTGCATGTAAAACTAGTATCTCATTATTGTCTTTTATTTCCTTTATTACTAGTGAGGTTGAGCATCTTTTCATATGTTGATTGGTCACTTGTGTGTCTCCTGTGAATTACTTAATTCATATGCTCTTTACATAGATAAAACATTTATTTTTCTGCTGGATTCCTTTCCTTTTTTCTCTTGAGACCAGGTCTCACTAAGTTGTCCTGCTTCAACCTCCCAAATAGTTGGGATTATATGTGCATGCCACCATGCCCAGCTTTGCTTTTCCTTTTCTGATTGCTTGGTATAGACTATTTTCATTGTTTATACAAAAATGCCCTTCAATTCTGCAATCCTCTGTCTGGGAAGGAAATCATTGGTCAAATGGGCAAAAATGTATATACAGGTGTTGATCACACATTATTTAAAACATAAAAAATATTTGGAAGTAACTTTAAAATTCAACAACAGAGAAGTGGATGAATTATGGCAGTTCCTCACAATGGAAAACAGTGCAACAATTAAGAATAATGACACATTTCTGTAGATTGTATATGTTTTGATGTAAAAAGAGATTTAGCTGGGTGCAATGTTGTACACCTGTAAACTCAGCTACTCAGGAGGCTCAGGCAGGATGATCTCCAAGTTTGAGGAAAGTTTCCATGCTCATGAGCCAGTAGTGAGAACAGGGCATCCTGAATGACCTTCCTGACTCCTCTTGCACCTGGTCCTAAGAGGTGTTTCTGCATTGGATTGGGTTTGGGGAAATCACATCAACTTTGTTGTACATACAGCCTTCCAGAGAAAAGTGACTCTGAAGCAAGCAGGATGAACTTTTAGGTTCATAGGCCCTACTTCTATACAATGGCTTTCTGAATAAAGAGAAAGAGATACAGAATCCCTTAGATCAGTGACTGCAGAGCTGGGGCATCAGAATCCCCTGGGGAATGCCTTTTAATGGAGATTTGATGGTCAGATTTCTTCCAGGTTTGCTGAAGGAGGAATAGAGCTCAGAAATCTATATTTTAAAAAAATGGTTTCAGGTTGTTTGTTAAGTGAGTAGGTTTGGTAACTACTGTACTGTCTTATTGGGCCCCTTCTTCAGGAGGGTGATAGCATCACTTGGCATTGACACCATGTCTTTTTAATTTAATCACCCAAACATTTCTTACATCTTTCTCCACTAGTCAAGTCCAATCTGCCAGCATCTCTGGCCTTCCCCACTGTGGAGCCTCTGAGTTTTCCTTCAGGAAGGGACTCATTTTCCTCCAGGCTGTCCCCCATAGAGCAGTCAGAGTTGCTGTTTCAGAATCAGTCTGATCCTGTCACTCTGCACCTCATCCTGACCAGAGTTCAGTTCCTTCCACTGCATTTTAGGATGAACACATTCTTTCTGTGACCAGAGGGTCTGTGTGAGCAGGTGCCTCCCCAGACTTGCCTCAGAGCCATCCTTCCTCAGGGCCTCCCCGCTCCCTCCTCTCCTGCTTCACTTTGAACCTCAGCTGCCAAGCCCCTGCATCAGGCTTCTCCAATCTTCCATGGGCAGCACTTTTCTTCTCCATGTTCTCATTGATTTACATAGTTATTAGATTAAGTATGTCTCTCCAAGTAGGCTGGAATTTCCTACAAAGGCAGGGACCATGTTTATTCATTATTACAGCTCTAGTGCTTGGCTTATAGTAACTTGTAAATACCTGCCGTCTTCCTCTATACAGCAATTTTCAGAGAAGACACAGGATCCTGGGATGGATCAGAGATTTCTAACTCTTCCAGGTATTCTATAGTTTCATTCAATTGTTCATCATGACATATACAGTATCATGTGCTGCTCAGAGGTATAATTCTGGGCTTACCTGGAGTCAGCCATAACTGTGGGTCCTGATTTGAACACTCTAACATGTGACATATCTCATTTCCTATGACTTGTTCAAAACATTTATTCATGAACTATGTCTCAGATGTACCCCTACCCTTATGTAGTTTATGTTGAAATAAGTGACCATAAGTTGAAGAGTTTTACAAATAGGGCAAGCTGAGTGAAGCACAGAGACATAAACAGGTGTTCAAGTCTAATTTGGGAGCTCACAGTTAAGGCTCCCCTACAAAAGGAATATTTGAGCTAAGATCTGGAGGATGCAGGAAGCAGTCCATGTGCAGACCCACTGAACTTAAGAGAGAAGGTATCTAATGGGAAGCAGAGAGCACCCAGTTCTACCTAAATCTCCTCCTGTGAACTGGGCTGAATCCACCCACACTCTGGGTTGACTCTTCTATCACAAGTGGGTTATGAGATAGTCTGTGTTGGCCTGGACTCTGGGCCAGGTCCAGAGGGCAAACACAGAACTAAACAAAACAGTGAGTAGTATGTAAGTAGACAGGGCTTCCTTCTCTGACTTGGATACCACATGGACTATTGTGAAGTCAATACCACCTAGTACTCTTGTTGGAGCAATATTAAGTATCATGACCACCAGCAGTTTTTACTCATTTCTTTATTAATATAGAAAAGGAGCCCAAGGCAGCTGGACCAGTAGTACACAGCACCAGGAGTTAATACTATTCTGGTGAAAGGGTTGGCTTTACAAAAGTGAAGGAGCAGGCAGGAGCTGCCCTGCTTCTGGGGCCAGGCCCAGCCTACTGCCCAAACCTCAGAGCAGCACATGGAATGAGCCCCTGGAAGAGAGCTGACAGGTACTGTGGGGGCTGGATGAGCTGGAGACCATGGGACAGATGGTAGGGATAGAGGGTCAGGCAGTGGATGATGAAGGCAGGGATCTGTTGGCTTGAGGCTCCTCAGTGGGTCATGGGCAGGGGCTGTTGGTGGTCCTCAGTTCTGAGGGCAGGTAGAAGATGCTGTGAGAAGTGGTGGGCATGGCGAATCCAGACGTGGCCCTGGGGTTGAAGGGCTTTCCCCCCCTCTGTCCACCAGGAGCCACCTTTGCTCTATACTACACATGGGGCTCACGCCCAAGGCACAAAGGGAGACTCAGAAGTCTCCCATAGGGAGGAAGGTGGGGCAAGGAAGGAAGTACTTAAGTGTCCCTATTTAGGCAGCCAGGACAGCCACAGGGCAGGACAGCAGCATGTCTGCATAATGGGGCTTGAGTACTGGGTAAGGATAGGCTTGAAGTCAGTCAGTGACCAACCCCTTGGTGTCTGCCATGAATCTTCTGTATGCACTGTGTGTCAGTAGACCACATTCTAGTCTTTACTCTGCCAGAACTATTAACACTCAGGGCCACGTCACCATGTCCTGCCCTGGTCTGTTTCCTCATCTGCCAGTGAGGGCTTTGGATATGACCTCTGAGGTCATGGAAGGGACTCTGAAAGTGAACAAAGCTTCAGGACCTGCTCTTGGTGGTGAAGTGGGACCTGATCCCAACCAGAACCTGGATGGGGCTGGCATGGAATAGGAGTGAGAAGGTGATGGAGAAGGAAGATGTTCTTGCATGGAACCTACCCCCATAAACACTCCAACACTAGGAAAGACTGCTGGGAGACTTCCTCTGATCAGAGGAAGGAAAGACCACATAGAGAGGCGACGTGGCTTGGTGCAATCCCTTTACAACTATCACTTGGCATGGAGAGACTGGAGTGGCACTGGGCAACCCTTCATATTCTTCCCCAGTGGGGGGAGCTCAAGGCCTCTTGTGGCTTCTGCCTCCAGCCCTCAGCATGGGATCAGAAGTGCTCTTTTTCACAGTGGTCCTATCCTGGGGACAGCCCAAGACTCTGCCTGGCTGGCACATGTTAGTTGTGAGGAAAGAACAGAGGGGTGACTAAGCAGACAGGGAGGTGAGAGCAACTCTCTGGCTTTCTCCTCTTCCTCTAGCAAGAGCAGCTCAATCCACTGAGTCACAGATCTCTTCCACTACAGCATTAAAGATGTGTGGCTGGTCAGCATAGACATGGTGCGATGCACCCTCAATCTCCTGTGGAGAAAAGACTCATCAGGGTTGGAATGGCCCTTTATTTCCAATACTAGAAAGCTGCTCCACCATTTCTTCTCCCCTTTTTCACCCACCAGCTCTTATCTTATCAGAAATGTGTTACAGTTTGTCTCCTAAAAGCTCCTGTGCTGGCTAATGCACAGGTTGTGAAATGATTGGATCATGAGGGCCATAATCCATTTGATGGATTAATAATTTGAATGGATTACTGGGTGGTCACTATAAGCATGTGGGGCATGCCTGGAGTAAATGGGTCACTGAGGGCACATTGAAGATTATATGTTTTGTCCCTGGCTCCTTTAGCTCTCTCTGCTTCTTGGCTATCATGAGCTGAGCAGTTTTCCTCCACCACATCCTTCTGCCATGATATTCAGCCTCACCAAGGGGCCCAGAGCAATAGAGTCAGCTGATTATGTATTGAATCTCTGAAACTGTGAGCCCAAAATAAACTTTTCCTCCTCTAAGTTGTGCTTGTCAGATATTTTGGTCATAGCAATGCAAAACTAACTAACACATAATGCTCTACCTTTCTTTCTGGATCTTGGTACAGTCCTTTGGGAACCAATGAATCTTCACATATCCTGTTCTACTTCTTCTTTGGCTATTCACTGTATCTTTCCTTCTATGTGAGTTCCATTACTATTCTGCTCCACTATTCTACTCCAAAACCCAGTAAACCAGGGCTCATGGGTGGCACCCAGCCTAGCTAAGCATGCTCCTTGGCAAATGAGGGGAGGGAGTAAGAAAAAAGGGGGAAGGCAGAAGTGTAGCAGGAAGTCTTCATGGTGTCCTCTACTACTATTTTTTTTTTTTTTTTTTTTGGTACCAGAGATTGAACTCAGGGGCACTCGACCACTGGGCCACATCCCCAGCCCTTTTCTGTATTTTATTAGAGACAGGGTCTCACTGAGTGGCTAAGTGCCTCGCCATTGCTGAGGCTGGCTTTGAACTCGCGATCCTCCTGCCTCAGCCTCCCAAGTGCTAGGATTACAGGCGTGCGCCACCACACCCGGCTTCCTCTACTATTAATGACAGTGGTTTGGGACAGGAATTATGGGGTGAGGGGTGCTGGAGTGGCAGTGTGTGTATGCCTGGCTACTGGACAAGAACCTGCCTTTTAGCTGAATTGGGCTATCCAGAAGAGGGAAGTCTCTAATTTTGATATTACCAAGGCAGTCAAACATTTCAAATCTACTGCCCTAGCTCAACCTGTTCATTCCCCTTTTCACCCTACTCTGATAATCCTTCTCTACCCAAGGCAGAGTTGACTGATGGAGTCAATTAACATGTGCTGTCATTCAAGTCACAGCATTTCCACCTTGGCTCCCACTCCTTGGGGGGGATCAACATACCATGTCTCGGACATAGGAATCTGGCCGCTGCATCTTCACTTTTTTTCCCGTGCTAGTATCTATCCAGGTGTTGGCCCCATAGATCATGGTGATGGGTACATCTTTTCGAATTAAGTGAATTCGCTCCAACATGGGGCGCCGGGCCCAGCCAAAGGACTCCATCATGGCTTTGAATGCTGTTTCACCACTGACAGAAGCAAACCATGGTAAGACAATGAATGTAAGAAATCCTGCAGCAGAAAATGTCAACTTCTTGGTCCCTTCAGAGGCTGGGACAGAATCTTAGTTCTCTTTGTATTTCTCTCAAAGCCCAGCACTGGGCTCATTAAATACTGGTAAGATTAGGAGATGATGGAATCATCACACTATGGAAAACCCCATGGCACAGGGAACCATCCAAGAATGGAATGGGTTGCTTTCAATCAACAAATATTTATGTGTCATGCCCTGGGCTGGTGAGGGAACATATGAACAGACAGATGAGTATGCCTGCCTTTCTAGAGCTCACATTTTGGGAAGGTGAGTATTAAACAGCTAATCATATAATTAAGCATTTAGCTTAAAATTCCCTGGGGATTATGAAAGGGTGGTAGAAAGCCATGAAAGCACAGACTACAAACTTAGCTTGTTGGGTGGAGGGTAGGGGAACCACTTGAGTTGAACTCTGAAGAGTGAGGACTATAGCAATAAAGAGGGCTTCCTGAGGAGACTCTGGGATTAAAAAACAGTCTTATGAAGACTAGAGGAATAGTGATTTCTGCTAAAGAGAAGCAACAAATGTCAATCCAATCTACTTTACTCCCTGGTCATTTCCTAGGTAGAAGTAATTGAGGCCATATCATGAGGGGTCTGCAAATCTAGCACAGAATTCCACTTTCTGGGCTGGTCTGTATTTTTGTGGGAAGTAAGAGACAATGGGGACAATGCCACTTCCAAGGCTCTGCCTATTTACTGTAGTTACACCCCTGGTCTCCTTTGTACCCCCAGGATGAATTCTGCCAAGACCACCAGAAACTGAGAACTTTTCCTTAACGTGTCATAGCATAGTAGATAAATCATGGACTTTGGAGTCAGACAGACATGAATTCAAATTCTGGCTGTTTTCTTAGCAAGTCATGTAAACAGGATATACCTTAATTTTCTCATTTACAAATTTTCTCATGATTAAGAGAATGAAAATAAATACAAAACCCCCAAGTTTAAGTGACGTTGGTATCCCCCCCAAACATTTTTCTCTTGGCCAGATTTCATGTTTTCTAAGGGACTGATCAAAGTCATCAGGAATTGCCGGGCGTGGTGGCGCACGCCTGTAATCCCAGCACTTGGGAGGCTGAGGCAGGAGGATCGCGAGTTCAAAGCCAGCTTCAGCAATGGCGAGGCACTTAGCAACTCAGTGAGACCCTGTCTCTAATAAAATACAAAAAAGGGCTGGGGATGTGGCCCAGTGGTCGAGTGCCCCTGAGTTCAATCCCCAGTACCCAAAAAAAAAAAAAAAAAAAGTCATCAGGAACTTATCAGTTACAACTCAAAAAACTCAGGGAATTATAAAATTGAGCAATGGCAGTTAGGGGTGAGAGAGTTGGTTATCATGATGTCATCTTTGCTTCCTCTAGGACTTGAATAAGTTGCAAGATTATTCTGTGACTTGGACTAAGTGGCCATTGCACAGAGCTAGGTCTACAATAGGGAAAAAAAAAAATTTTTTTTTGTACCGGGGATTGAACTCAGGGGCACTCGACCACTGGGCCACATCCCCAGCCCTTTTTTGTATTTTTATTAGAGACAGGGTCTCACTGAGTAGCTACTAAGTTCCTCGCCATTGCTGAGGCTGGCTTTGAACTTGTGGATCCTGCCTCAGCCTCCCGAGTGCTGGGATTACGGGCATGTGCCACTGCGCCCAGCAATAACAGGGAAAATTCTGAGGGAAGGGTCAGGGATAGGCCTATGGAACTGGTGCCGAGTGTGTGAGGGCTGAGACAAGCTAACAGCAGGACGACAGAGGTGTCTGATGTGACTGGGGAGGGTTTCTGTTGCACTGCTTTACCGGGCCCTTCCATTAGCTGAACTCATGTGCAATGTTGACTAGACAGCTCCCATACTATGCCAAAGCTCTCTGGGTTTGAGGCTAATGCTGATAGTGCTGCTAGAAGGCAGAGCCCCACCTTCCTCACAGCTTTGAGCTCAACGTGGGTGACTTGGAAAATCCTGGTGAGGCAGTGAGTTACCCTGGCTCCTGAGATGCCGCCCAGCAACTTGGGGAAAGGACCAAAGTGGCCTTGTGCTATCAGCCACTCATTCTTCTCCTGCTATAGGAGAAGACTGCCTCCTTGGCTTTACCCTGGCTGTCAACGTTGCAAAGACCACAGGCTGGCAAGCCAATGGGACCTGCTGTGTCAGTGAGTAGTCAGGGATAGATCTTTCTTAAGGTTGCAGGGACACCCTCAAACCTCCAGAAAAGTGGGAATTTCTGTCCCAATGATTTTATTTCAAAGTGCACATAATTAATTAAATTAAATGCATACTCTTCACTCAAGAATTCTATTTGTAGGAATGTATTTTATAGATGTATTATACGTATGTACAAAGGAATATGTACCAGCAGGTTTTCTGAAGCAATGTTTGGTGACATCTTAGACTGAAAATAATGAGGAAATTTAAGAACTGCAGGTTGGGGACAATTGTTCTTTTCTTTCTTTCTTTCTTTTTTTTTTTTTTTTTTTTTTTTTTTTTTTTTTTTTGCCTTTTAAAAAATACTATGTTTAAACACTTTTTTCAGTTAAAAAAATTTTCTTTAAAAATGTTTCCTAGACTCCTGCCCATCAGGCCAACTGCCTCTCTCTAGGGAAGAGGGAACACCTTTCTCTAGAGATGGACAAAATGTTTAATTAATCTATTATCTTCTACATTCTTTAGTGCCCATCCCTGGAGAACTCTTTGGAAATGATCAAGCCTGCTACTACTTGTGTCCCCCTGAGCCAGTACTTTGTAAAAGAAAAAAGCACAGCACTCCACAGTGGAAATTTTTCTTTAAACCATCCACCCCAAGTGGGCCTTGGGAGCCGCCCTCACCTGGGATTCTGTGCATTGCAGTGGTAGATATACTCTGATATGGTATCATCTTCAAAGAAGTCTGCAAATTTACGCTTGAAGTCTGGCCGAAATCGCTGTACCAGGCCAGGCCCTAGGAGGGGATAGAAAAACATGAGTGGCTAGTTTGGGTAGTGCAAGAGATAAGACTCCTATGTATGTTCAAACAACTTCAACCAAATATTATTTCTCTGAAGGGTTTATTTGCTTTATGCATTTAACATTATAGTGACAAAAAGAGTGTAGAAGTCTGCTGGAAAACTCCAGATGACTTAAAATAACAGTTAGTTGGTCATCTAAGAATTTAAAGATAGTCTAACATCACTGAGAAACCAGGTTACTTTCAGCTCAATGAAGTCCCAAGGTCTTTTCCTACAAGGACCATAAGCTCCATAAGAGTCTGTGGCTGAGATATTTTCTTATAGTCTGAGCCGTGTTCTCTTTCTCCCTGGGACCCTTATGAAGGTAGTAGATGAAACTGGACCACCTCCCAAGAGTCCTCTCATTTTCAAGCCTGAAATAATGTGTGGAGAGGTGTCCTTAACGATGCTGGCTCAGGGCACTGTGTTAGAACAATCTGTTCCTTTCACCTTGCTTGAGGGTATATATCCAAGCAGTAGGGCACCCAAAAGAGACTGTAAAAACTGGACCTAATGGTTAATTTCTCATTTTTCTCTTTTTCTGTTTTCAAAAAGTAGCTGGGAGGTGCAGTGTGGATATCTATGGGCCCTGCCTCCCTGCTGATTCAGTCCTCCATGGCTGCCAAACACCCTAACTGTAACAGTTCTGATACACACCATAAACCTGGCCAGATCCAAGGCCAGAAGAGAGATGGTGGCTAGAACAGGGCTTCTCCCTGTAGAGAACCCAGTGGAGTCCACAGTGCTGGGAACCCTAAGGTTAGCCTTCTGCCCACATACTCTCCTTTGGCATATTTGTCTCTTACTAGCCTTCTTTTCTTTTAGAACTCTTAAACTCCTACCTCCTACTCAAATGCTAATCACCCCCTTCATTTGGAACCATTCTGTTTTTCTTGAAGGCACCACAGAGATAACTTTTATTTAGCCATTAAATTTAACTCACAGTAATTGACTATTGAACATTACTATGTATATATATGTTATTAGTTAAAAAAAAGTCACTAATCTTTTCCATAAAGGAAATCTGCCTTTTACTTCATCAGAGTAATAAATTTCCCAAAGTGAAGGGTGTGGACAAGAGAGGCTAGAAGACCAGAGCTATTAGTACTACACCATGGCTCCCCACCTCTACCTCCTTCCCTCCCTTTAACTCAAAGAATCACTTAGTACTCAGCAACCCAGAGCAGATGAAGATGTAGTGTTTTCTTGAAGTAGGGCATAGCTTAGAGGGGTTTGCTTACCACTGTAGTTAATGTTGAAGGCTCAGGTTCTGACCCTCCCTGCTACAGGTGCTAGGTGAGCTCCTGGGATGGGATCTAGTGGTGGCTATTGCATCTGAATCATGGATAGCTTGTCCTATAAACTCACACATGTAGCAGAGAAAGAGTCACCTCACAGGCCCTTCCTTTCTCTGAGGGTCTGCCAAGGTATACGGTAGCTGTTCTGCTCTATTCTCTACACAGCAAAACTTTAAAGGGAAAAATAACCCTCTGAAATATCCAAGATATTTGGTCCAGATCCCACTTTTTATGAGTAGGTGGAGATGGTGGGAAGCCAGATACAGCAGGGTTTGGTTGAATGAGACACCCTTGCTTTAAGGAGAGGGTTTCTTCATCAGCAGGCTACTTACCCCAGGGCCCAGCTACTCGAAGAACAGCCAGTGGATTGGAACGCCCCAGGACAGAAGCCACAGCCTTAACCCAGGTGGGAGGTGCACGGATCTCACTGGGGTCAGTTGGACGGAGGGGAAAGCCCCAAGGGTCCACCAGGATAAGGTGTTTAACTCTATATTAAAGGAAGAAAAAGGAGAACACGCTATAGTCACTTGGTACCACCACCCTTAAATCACCTATGAAGAACAGAACTATTGGAAATTAATACTTTAATGTTCCTACAAGGTAAAGGAGTCAGGTTCATGAGGAAGAGGGGTGGCTGCTTCCTTGTTACCTTTCAGGGTACTTGATAGAGTAAGAAGTGGCCAGGAATCCTCCCAAACTGTGCCCTAGGAGGATCATGCTGGGGATCCCCATGGTCTCTCTCCAGGTCTCTATTGAGGTCACAAACTCATCCTCGGCCCCCTCTGGATCTCTCGGGAATGTTGGCCTTGAGCTTCGCCCAAAGCCAAGCAGATCAAAGGTGTGCAGGGTGCGGCGGGCACTCAGTGAATCCATGTTGAGGATCCAGAGGCCCACGCCGCCCCCAAAGCCATGCACCATCACCAGGGGCGTGCGGTCCTTTTGCTCAGGGCTCACAGTCACCGTCCAGATCTTGTTCTGGTTTGGGAGAGACACATATCGGGCCAGGAACTTGTTCTGGAGGCCTGAGGAGGAGAGAATCCCAGGAGAAATCAACAAGACTGTTTCCTGACAGAAAAGTTATTTTTCATGGATTCCTCGTCAGATTTCTCTTGACAGTCCCAAATTCTCCCCAACCTCCCTCAGCTCTTTTCTTCTACAACCCTCCGACCACTGACTGACACAGACTCTCTTCTTGACCAAACTTTAGGCAAGCTCCTCTGGACCTCAGCCCCCACCCTATCTCCAGCCTGCCTAGTACCTCATAAAAGGTGAGGTTAACAAAAATTCCCTCACCTTTCATAGTTGATCAAGTTCCTCATCTCCTACCTTTGACCATCCTTCAGCATAAATACTGAAGTCAATTTGGTAAAAACTCCCCTGTTCTTGATATCTCCTCTTAGTAATTTTCCATCCTCTGAACTTTCACCCTGTTACTCAGTTATAAATCCCCCTTGTCCTTGCAATATTTGGAACAGTCTTGAATAGTCTTCCTAATAGATTCAGTAAGTATCAGAATAATTCTTTCTTTTATACCACATGCACCAAAGAATTCAAGTTCAAGCACAATTTGGTGCCATTTTGCTTGTGAGTAGTAAGAGGAGCCATCTTATTCCTTGAGGCTATGAGCCCAGCTGGCTTTGGGCCCAGGGTGGCAGTGACACCACTGACGCCATGCAGTTCTTGCATCCATCACTTTTAAAAAATGTATTTATTTTAATTAGGTATATATGATAGCAGAATGTATTTTGATTCATTGTACACAATTGCAGTACAACTTTACATTTCTACAGTTGTACACGATGTAGTGTCACACCACATGTGTAGTCATACATGTACCTAGGGTAATGAGATCCACCTCATTCCACCATCTTTCCTGCCCCCTGCATCTTCCCCCGCCTCTCCCCTTTGCCCAAAGTTCCTCCATTTTTCCTATTCTTCCCCCTCCCCACAATGGATCAGTATCTACTTATCAGAGAAAACATTTGGCCTTTGGTTTTTTTGAGATTGGCTTACTTTGCTTAGCATGATATTCTCCAATTCCATCCATTTACCTGCAAATGCCATAAGTTTATTCTCTTTTATTGCTGAGTAATATTTCATTGTGTATATATACCACAATTTCTTTATCCATTCATCTATTGAAGGGCATCTAGGTTGCTTCCACAGTTTAGCTATCGTGAATTGAGCTGCTATGAATATTGATGTGGCAGCATTACTATAGTATGCTGATTTTAAATCCTTTGGGATAGCTGGGTCAAATGGTGGTTCCATTCCAAGTTTTCTAAGGAATACTGCTTTCCAGATTGGTTGCAACAGCATCCATCACTCTTGAACCTGGGGCTCGGCAGCTGTGCAGAGCTATGGTCCAGCCAGGTGGAGGGAATTTTGGGAGTGTGTTCAGCCTTGGGCTTAAGCACTGCAGTAGGTAGTTTTTGCTCTGTTGTTATGTAACAGAGTTGCCTGGGTGATGTAGCCTGGATCTTTCAATTTTGTTGGTGGGAGAATAAGGAGGGTATAACCGTGGCTGGGGGCAGTAGGGCAGGGTGGGGACCATCATAGGCTAGGCAGATTGAAGACAGGAAAGAAGCCAAGGTCAAGTCATAGCCCAAAGGTCTTGTTTGAGCCACTGGCTACTGTTGTTAATGGGATGCCTTGCCTCAACACAATGTCCAGGAGAGCTTGTCTGTGAAAGTCTCAAACTAGTGGTAAGTAGATAGGTGGTAGCCCACAACTGGGTAGAACATAGGAAACAACATTAGAGAATATAGAATTGCTGGAGAAAGGAAGATGGTGAGTTAAGAGCTTATGAGAAGCTTCTTGTTAAGAAGAGTTACGAGAGAGAAAGAGAAGGAAGAAGAGAGGGATGGGGATAAGGAAGGAGGGAAAGAGAAGTGTGCATGTGTGTGTTGACACATCAGGTATGTACAGGGTTTGAGGTGAAGTTGTAGGATGTGGCAGGAGCTGGATGGCTATGGAGAAGCCAAGGAACCACCCATAGAATATGGAGTTCTCTGTGTGAATTTTCACTTAGATCACTGCCATGTTTTCCTCTACTCCATATACTGTTGTTAATCAGAACTCAGTGGGCTCAGTGTACCCAGCTCTGGACAGAACCTGCATCTTTCTTGGACCTCCTAAGGGAGGGAGGACAAGCTGTCCCTGCTACTTACACTGGAGAATCTTGGCTTCCACATTCTTCAGCTGAGACATGGAAGTGGGACGCCAAGTGGGCAGCCAGCTACTCAGCCAGCCTTGAGGCCTGGAACAAGGAGACACGGAGATGTTTACTAGCAACCTTGGAAAGGAAACACTGAAGCTCTCAGCCTTGCTGATACAAAGAGTTATCAGAGCACAGGGTGTTTCTCAGCCTCAGGAGATCTGCCCACTATAGCAGTCAGCAATGCTCTACTGATAGACTGTTACTCTTCCTTGGGAAATTGCTGTTAACAACAACATGCTCATTGTTTCAACAGATACCATATACTTTACAAAACTCTTTCTCTTTTATTATCTCATTTGGGTATTTCAACTCCCCTTTGTTACTGGTTATCATAATTTATGTTCAAGGAGATTAAAAGGGGAGAGAAAGCAACTTTTAACTAATATTTCAATTATCCTTTGTCAGTCCTAGGACTAGCTGTTCCTTTAGGGTTAGAAAGACAATTTCCATGCCACCTGCCCTCCTGGAGCTCTTCCAAGCTCCTACAAGTATGGAGCGTTGTGCCCATACTCAGTTGAGCTCTCAGGTAACCCAATCAGCCCAGAACATGGAGATTGGGCAGGCAGGAGGCAGTAGACCTGGGTTCAAGCCCCACTATGTTTCATTCACAGGACATAGGTTAACTTTGGTCTTGTTTTCCAGGTAGTAAAATGAGTAGAAAGCTTGCCTGTGTCCTCAACACACAGAATACAATAAAACATAAGATAACCCATTCTGCTTTCTCCTCCATACCAGTGACTTTAAGTCATTGCAGAGCAGAGGTTAAAAGCACCAGTTTTGGAATTAATAAACAAATGAACAACTCCTGGATGTTAATCACAGTACTAACATTGATGAGCAGACAGGTGTTATTCAGTTAATCTGTCTAGATATGTAAGGGACCTCTCATCAGGTGCCCACCACAAATTGGACACTCAATGAATGACAGTTTTTGCTTTTCCTTCACTATCCTACATGATATTTCTTTTTTCTTGAACTCTGCCTGAGTGAAGGGGGTTGCAGGGCAGACACCAATAGCTATAGAAAAGGCCTGTGAACATCAGCAGAATTAATGCATGGGAATTCTGTAGGGAGGCTATTATCAACCCCTGCACTTGGCACACGGTGGGTATCCTGATGATCATTTGAAGCCCAGAACTTTCAATTAGGATATTTCCTTAGAAATAGATTCTAGCCTTTTTATTTTACTGGTGAGAAAACTGATGCCCAGGGAGGCCATAATGTATATTAGAGAGACCCTGTCTCAAAAAAAAAAAAAAAAAAAAAAAAAAAAAAAAAGAAAAAAAGAAAAATCCAGATCTCAAATCTAGGTTCTTTAGTACCTCCTCCCTGGACCTTCTGGCCTCAGTTTTCAAGGCCATTCATGAACATTCACAATATATGTGTTTTCTGAAGGGAGGTGTGATCTAAAACCAGATGGCCAGAGCATTAACTCCACTACTATCACTTATCAACAATGTAACTTCAGCCACATTAGTTTGCTGTATCCGTTTTCTCATCTTTAAAAGGGAGATAATAGGGCTGGGGATATAGCTCAGTTGGTAGAGGGCTTGCCTCACATGCACAAAGCCCTGGGTTCAATCCCCAGCACCAAAATAAATAAATAAATAAATAAATAAATAAATGGGAGATAATAGTACCTACCTTATAGGATTATTTTAAGTATTGAATGAGTTAACCCATCTAAAGCACATAATGTAATGCCTAGCACAAGAGAAAACTCCCAACAAAGTTAAATCACAGGCTATCTACAGCTTACTGTTTTGCAACTTTCAAAGAATGTTTGAGGTTTGAAAGGAAAACTTATGTTACAGTTGGAGTGGTACATCAATGGTTTTAGCCAGACAAGAGTTCTCAATCCATCTAAACCTAGGGAGATAGAATCCTTTTCATATTCTACCAAAATTTTTTGATAGCTTGAAGCCTGGGGACCAAGTCCACAAAATTTTGCCAATTTCAAAAGCCAAACTTTCTCTCCACATTATAAAAGAGATTGTCACAAGTCAGATCATAACATCTGGACCCCAACATTGCCCTATAATTGTCCAGAGCAGAGCTCAGGAGAAATACTCTCCCATAGAACAGCACCACAGGCTGCTCAGCAGATATTCCTTGGAAAGAGCTTTATTTTGCCTGTCTTCTTCACCAAAAATGTTACAGGTAAACTCTAGGAACTGGTGCCTGGCACACTACATCTGTTCAATGTTATTGGGGAGGTAAAGGCTAAGGCAAAGAGCAGAGAATCCACTTAGCCATCAACTTAACTTGACCAGGGTGGTCTTTTCCATACTGAAGGGTGTAAAGCAGAAGGAGTTCGTTTTGGGAGAGAATCCTCTTCTAGACCTCTGTGATCTTGGTCAAGTCTCCAATTTCTTTCTTTTTTTTTTGAAGAAAAAATTGAACTCAGGGGCACTCGACCACTGGGCCACATCCCCAGCCCTTTTTTGTATTTTATTAGAGACAGGGTCTCACTGAGTTGCTAAGTGCCTCGCCATTGCTGAGGCTGGCTTTGAACTCGCGATCCTCCTGCCTCAGCCTCCCAAGTGCTGGGATTACAGACGTGCGCCACCAAGCCCGGCTAAAGTCTCCAATTTCTAAGGGCACCAAGTTATTTATTTGTAACATGCAGCTGAACAACTTGCATCTCTTCCAGCTCTAATATTCTGTTTCCCTAAATCATTATAAATTTCCTCTTGGAAAAGTAGTCTTTGAAAGCAATACCCTCTGGGGAGGTTCCTTCAAGACCAGGAAGCTATTCATTATTGTGATAAATTTAATTAGTTTTGCAGGCTATCAGTTTTGCAGGTCTGAAAGAGTGAATTATGAGTCCAAGGCCCAGTTCCTGTGAAACCAAGGCTTGGCTTAGAGCTGAGTCATTCTCCTCCAAGCAACTTTTTCTTGCTCCCATCAGATTGCGAACTGCTAGTCACACCACCTACAGGTGGCATCCCAAACCTGATGCCCTTGAAACAGTTAAAAAAAAAAAAAAAAAAAAAAAAAAAAAAAAAAGCACCAAATCTAATTCTGAAACCACTGTGTTAAGGATGTCGTTATGATGATTAAGAGCATTGTCGATAGAACTGTAAGCAGCAACGTGTCTTGGTGGGCGAAAACTAAAGTAACTCGCCATTACTTCACATCAATCCCGCGCAGTGGAGACCTCGCCGTTCTTCCCACGCCTTCTCCTGGTCTGGCTAAAAGGCTCTTTTCACACCCACAACTACAGTCCCGGAGCAAGTCGGGACAAGCGCGCTTGGCTGCTGCTACCCCCGCACCCGCGTCCCAAAAGCTTGCTTTCAGGGAATTTCGTGCATTAACTGCCACTAAGTCTAACCCCTCTGTAGAGGAAAATGAGGGGCAATCGCACAGACTAATTGGAAATTCAAAATCACTGAGCTGCTGCAGCAAGCTCATCTACCATCACTCCCTAGGTTCTGCCCGCCTCTTGTGGGCAAAAGCAAAGCAAGCAAACGCAACCCCCAGCCCTCCCTGGAAGCAGACCTGAAAAAAGAAAGGCGGGAAGGTGTCTAAAATTGTTCCTCAGTCACAGACAGTCCCAGGATCATGGCCCAAAGAGAAAGAGAGAAAGAAAAAAAGAGACAGGATTAACTCACTGCTGCTCCAGATCATCAGCCATAGTAAACAAGCCCTGCCGGGTCGAGCTGATCCAGCCCATCCCTCCGCCTGACGCCAGCACCAGCTGACCCAGAAAAGTATCGGATAACAAAGGGGGCGTGGCCGGTGCGCCCGGCGCAGAGGCGGGGCCAACGCAGCCCCAGTGGCTGGGGCGAACCGCAGGCAGCGGCAGCTGACAGGTGAACTTCGCCGCTGCGCGTTGAGTTGGTGGGGCCCTTGGTGGTGTTTCCTATTACTGGTAGAGAAGACACTGGGTGAGGGGAGGTGTCTCAAAATAGGACAGTAATCCTGGCCACACATTTGGGGAACAGTACGGGAGATGGGTAGTGCTAAAAGTTCGAGTCCCTCACAGAAGCTCCATCAGCCCTCCCTTCTCTCATCAACCTACTAAGTCCCAAGTTTTCAATTCTGCGAATATGCCCACGTAATCGACACCAGTGTATCAGAATAGGTTGGGCTCTCTTTTCGTCGTCATCTTCTCACCAGCTCTCCCCTTCCCGTTCCCCTTTCCCTTTTCCCCTTTCCCCCTTCTCCCTTTCTCCCCTTCACCCCTTCCCTTAATAAACCCCCCTTTTCTAAATAAAATAAAATAAAATAAAAATAGGTTGGAAATAGAGCTTATAATATTAACGTTAATATTAACTAATTAATATTAACGTTAATATTATAATTACTTTATAATTTTATGCTACATACTATATTAAAGTTTTTATAAGTTTTCCACATCTGGGATGCTGGGACAAAATTTTTAAAATGACAGAACCACCTCTGCATTCTGGAATACATTCTTTGGGCTTCCTTTTATGGCTCCCTTCCCCATAAGTCTCCCCTTGGTGTTCTTTCTAATGAGACGCTTAAAATGTTTGTGGAATCATCAATGGTTGATCTTACAAAGGGCCTGAGAGCTTGTACCCCAAGTAGATTGTCAGATTTGGAAAGTTATTTTTAAAAAAGGGGGAGGGGACTTTTTTATTTTGTGGTGATAGTGCTGGGGGTTGAACCTAGGGCTTCCCACATGCTAGGGAAGTGCTCTACCACAGAGTTACATGCCCAGCCCCCAAATAGATAATTTTTTAAAAAAAGAATAAGCATATCCCATGCAATATTTGGACATAACTGTGCATCCTTACTGGCTTACCCTAGAGATCCTGAGTGTACTTCAGGCTGGTTCAGTAGAGGAACCAAATCTTGAAGTTGGCTGCAGAAATCACTTGAATTGGTAAACAGGGTCTGAAGTCCTTGGAGCTGCCAGATTTCACATCATCCCCTTGGTTAGGATGAAACCAGACTGGGGTGGTGGTGGAGGATTGGTGGGAGAATGCTGGTGTAGAGGAATTTTCCAAGGCAATATTCTTTAAATTTTCCTGCAGGACCTGAGAGATTCCAAGATTTTTTTCTTTCTCACAAGTGTTAAACTGATTATTATAAGTATTTAACATTTAAGAAAACTGGCATTTACAGAATTTAGGGGGACTAGGAGTTTGCAAGATGTGGGGAAGAGTAGTACACATAACAGAGGACCTGTCTCTTATATTCTTTCAACCAAACACAGGAGTCCTAAACTTTAGCATGCATAAGAATCATCTTAAGGGGGGAGGGGGGGAGAAAAGGTGGTTGAATGAGATGGATATCATTATCCTAAATGCATAAATGAAGACCTGAATGGTACAAATATACTTTGTATACAAACAGTTGTATGTAAAAAGATGCTATATATGTGCACTATGAATTGTAATACATACTACTATTATAAATTTAAAAAAATAAAATTTAATTTAAAAAAAGAATTATCTTTAAGAATTGTTTAAAAGATAGATTTCCAATCCTTACCCTCAGATTCTAATTCAGCTGGTTTGGCTTCATACTAGAAAGCTATATTTTTGAAGTACTAGAGATGCTGGTGTTTGATGAGACCCATTAAGTAACTTAGGGAGACCCTGTCTCAAAACTTAAAAAGGGGTGGGGATGTGGCTCAGTGGTAAAGTGCCTCTGGGTTCAACCCCAGTACCAGAACAAAAACAAAACCATAGATTCCAGGGTCAGAAGGCTGGATTAAGGTCAACATTGGCTTTGCCATTTATCTATTGCCCACCCTTGGGCAAGTTATTTTGTATCTCTTAATTTCTTCTTCAAGCTTGTGCCTTGTAAGAATTAACCAAGATAATTCAAATAAACATTTAGTATCCTTATTTGTGCTAAAAATGTTACTTTCTATTATTCAAGGCCAAGCATTATGTTGGAGATTATGAATGCAATTATCAAAAGGAAATAAATTAACCAATTAAAGAAATTAAAAGGAAAGAAGCAATTCAGGGGTACACACGGGCTTTCTATATGCTGCTACCGGAGATTGTTATTGGTTTTGTAGAACTGGCAACTTTGTATTCACAGCTCAGCTCAAACTTTCCCTCTTCTGAGGCCTCTGTTGACCAAAGGGTCTAAAAGAGTCCCGTCATGCTATCACATTATCCAATTTCTATTTTATTCATATTATTACTATCTGAAATTATCTTGCATATTTTTTACTTATTTATTATCTGTTTCCCTCAATTAGAGATTAAGTTGTCTGTCTGGTTCTTTGTTTTGCTCCCAGTGCCTAAAACATGTACAACAGAACAGTTGTAGTACTTGTAGGATAAATGAATGGATGAAAAGTCTAGTGAGACTGGGTGAGGTGAACTGAAATTCTAGTTACTTTGGAGGCTCAGGCAGGAGGATCACAAATTTGGGGCCAACTTTGGCAACCTAGGGAGAATCTGTCTAAAAAAAAGGCTGGGGATGTAATTTAGTGGTAGAGGGGGCCCCTAGGTTCAAACCCCAATACTGGGGGTGGGTAGGCAGAGTCTAGTAAAAAGAGGCATAAGCAATTACTTATAAAACAATGTGCCAAGTGCCAAGGGCTTTGGAAGCTGTAATTTACTTGGACCATGTAGGAAATTCTGACACAGGATAGCAAAATGTTCCACTTTTCTGATAATCTATAAGATGTAAGATTTTTTAAAAGTACAGATGATTGGGCAGAACTGGTACTACAACTCTCTAGACCCTACCTCAGAAAGTACTGCAGAAAAGCATTTATATTTTGTTTCTATGTATGCCAAATCAGCTTTAGAGTTTTCTTGGAAGCAGGAAATTTGAATGTATGGAAGCTGCCTTTTGTAATTAATGTTATTAGATCCCTTAAGGTATCTCCAGAGCTGGGATAACTCAGGATTAGGCTGGATCTGCTAAAATTGTACAAAGTGGAAAGGACTCTCAGTGTCTATTCTAGAAAGGCTTCTCAGGAGAAAATGTAAGGTAACTTTTTCTTCTTACCTTCCAGACGAGACACATCATACACAAACATGAAAGAATAAATTTTCATTCCAACTCCAACATGTGTGATTTTATATGATTAAGGTATAAATATGGCCAGGCATGGTGGCGCATACCTGTAATCCCAGTGACTCAGGAAACTGAGGAGGAGGATCCAAAGTTCAAGGCCAGCCCCAGCAATTTAGCAAGGCCCTCAGCGACTTGGTGAGACTCTGACTCAAAATAAAAAAGGTCTGGGGATATAGCTTAGTGGCAAAGCACCCTGATTCAATTATAAGTACCAAAATAAAACCAATCAATCAATCAATAAAAATAAATGAAAATAAAAATGATAAAAATTAAAAAGGCTGGGCGCGGTGGCGCATGCCTATAATCCCAGCACTTGGGAGGCTGAGGCAGGAGGATCGCAAGTTCAAAGCCAGCCTCAGCAATGGCAAGGCACTTAGCAACTCATTGAGACCCTGTTTCTAATAAAAATACAAAAAAGGGCTGGGGATGTGGCCTAGTGGTCGAGTGCCCCTGAGTTCAATCCCTGGTTAAAAAAAAAAAAAAAAAAAATTAAAAAGGATAGGGTATGAAGCTCAGCGGTAAAATGCCCTTGGGTCAATTCCCAGTACCAAAATAGTAATAATAATAATGTGATTTTTTTTTTCAGTACTGGGAATTGAACTCAGGGCTTTGTGAACACAAGGTAAGCACTCTACCAGCTGAGCTATATCCCCAGCCCATTAATGTGGTCTTTATGAATGGAAACCAATTTAACAAATTCTCTTTTCTGTTTCTGTTAAGTCATCATTAAACATTCCAAAAGAAGGTGGAACTGATAAACTAATAGCTCTGGCTTTGTAGGGACAGATGATTTTTTTTGTTTGCAAATGGGCGTGACTGCCTTTTGAATGAACTATGAACAAGGTGTGATTCTTAGACTAAACGTTGGTACTGGGGCTGGGGTTGTGGCTCAGTGGCAGAGCGCTCGCCTAGCACGTGCGCGGCCCGGGTTCGATCCTCAGCACCACGTAAACATAAATGCATTGCATTGTGTACAACTAAAGCAAATAAATAAATATTTTAAAAAAAAAAAAAAAAAAAAAAAAAAAAAAAAAAACGTTGGTACTGAGTGAAACAGATCTAAAGTTACTATGTCCAATGATAGCCACATGTGGTTACTAAGTTTTAAATTAATAAAAATTAATATTTCCCTTCTTTCAAGCTGAGTAATATTCCATTGAGTATATATACCACATTTTCTTTATCCATTCATCTATTGAGGGACACCTAGGTTGGTTCCATAGTCTAGATATTACTCAGCTGTAAAGAAGGGTAAAATTATGGAATTTGCCAGTAAATGGTTGTAGTTGGAGAATATCATGCTAAGTGAAATAAGCCAATCCCACAAAACCAAAGGTTGAATGTTTTCTCTAATATGTGGATACTAATTCACAATAAAGCAGGGGGCACTGGGGAAAAATAGCATTACCTTAGATTAAGTAGAGGGAAGTGAAGGGAGGGGAGGGAAAGGATGTGGGGGTGGGGAAGATAGTGGAATGAAACAGACATTATTACTATATGTATATGTGTGACTACATGACCAATATGATTCTGCAACATGTACACTTAGAAAAATGAGAAATTATATCTCATCTATGTATGATATATCATAGTGCATAAATGCATTCTACTGTCATGTATATCTTTTTTTTTTTTTTTTTTTTTTTTGGTACCAGGGATTGAACTCAGGGGCACTCGACCACTGGGCCACATCCCCAGCCCTATTTTGTATTTTATTTAGAGGCAGGATCACACTGAGTTGCTAAGTGCCTCACCATTGCTGAGGCTGGCTTTGAACTTGTGATCTTCCTGCCTTAACCTCCCAAGTGCTGGGATTACAGGCATGAGCCACCGCCCCTGGCATGTCATGTATATCTAATTAAAACAAATAAAAGGGGCTGGGGTTGTGGCTCAGCGGTAGAGTGCTCATCTAGCATGTGTGCAGCCTGGGTTTGATCCCCAGCACCACGTAAAAATAAAATGCATTGTGCACAACTAAAGCAAATAAATATTTTTAAAAATTAAAAAAAAAACAAAAATTTTTTAAAATATCAAAATTTCCTTAGTCACATTAGCCATGTTTCAGGTGCTCAAAAGCCATGTGTGTCTAGTTGCTGCTATATTGGACAAGCCAAGGACAGAAAATTCTACTGGACAGTGCAGTGTTGCTTGGGCATTGATGTACATCAGTACAATAACTCTTATTAACCAAGGGTTAATAATACCCTTGTAAAAGAAAATATGGAAATATGGTAGACTCTCTTCTGGGTACTATGGACTCCCAAAGAGCTGGTAGGGTGGGAAATCAGACAAAAGAGCCTGCAAATTGTTCCACTCCCTCGGGGACTGGAAGCCTGAAGGAATATGGGTTCACTGAAGATATTTGCCACTTGACTAGGACTTGGATCAGAAACCTGATACTTTAGAAATTTGCCTTTGTGCTGTCTGCAATTTTTTTTTTTTTTTTTTTTTTGGTACTGGGATTGAACTCAGGGGCACTTGACCACTGGGCCACATCCCCAGCCCTTTTTTGTATTTTATTAGAAGCAGGGTCTCACTGAGTTACTAAGTGCCTCGCCATTGCTGAGGCTGGCTTTGAACTCCTGATCCTCCTGCCTCAGCCTCCCAAAGTGCTGGGATTACAGGCCTGCGCCACCGCGCCCAGCTTGCTGTCTGCAATTTTATTCCCCTTAAAAATTTCCTTTTGAACATAATAATTTGTTTTATCTATTCTATTAGAAAACAAGGAAAGGGGGGTTTTCGTCAAACTAGGGCCAAAGTTTAAAAAATGGACTGTTAACAAGAAATTATACTAGAGAGAAGCAAAAGGGACTCTTAAAGCAAAAGTGAAAATACAAAAAATAATGATACCCATCTCATTCAACCACCTTTTCTTTTTTTTTATGATTGAAGACCTGAATGGTATGAATATAATTTGTATACAAACAGTTGTATGTAAAAAGATGCTATATATGTGTACTATGAATTGTAATACATACTACTATTATAAATTTAAAAAAAAAAAAAAAAATACAAAAAAATAAGAATTGGAAAAGAGACTCTTCCACAAAGAGGATTTTTTTTTTCTTTCTTTTTTTTTTTTTTTGGTACCAGGGATTGAACTCAGGGGCACTCGACCACTGGGCCACATCCCCAGCCCTTTTTTGTATTTTATTTAGAGACAGGGTCTCACTGAGTTGCTAAGTGCCTCGCCATTGCTGAGGCTGGCTTTGAACTCGCGGATCCTCCTGCCTCAGCCTCCCAAAGTGCTGGGATTACAGGCGTGCGCCCGGCACAAAGAAGATTTTTTTTAAAACAATCCTTTCTACTCAAATTTTGAAGGATTTGTGTTTCTTTTAGTAGAGAGTATAATTTCTTTTTTTTTTAAATTTAGTTATACATTGATACAATATCTTTATTTTGTTTATTTATGTTTTATGTGGTGCTGAGGATGGAATGCAGTGCCTCACATGTGCGAGGCAAGTGCTCTGCCACTGAGCCACAACCCCAGTCCAAGAATATAATTTCTTATTGTAGAGTGACATGATATAGATCCATGAACTTTGCCCATAAGGGAGCCTTTTTGCCTCTCTACTCTCCCATTGTTTTATGTTAATTGTTTCCATGATAAAACCTTTACGGTCTACTCTGACTTCTGCTTCAGCTTATAAATCTGATTTGGCCTTTTAGAACTCTCTGGGTTGCAGTTCTTCTAGTGCCAACTTTTGTGTACCTAGAATACTGGGACTCTGGAGTTTGGCCAACTTTTAATTATTCAGAGAAATAGGGGAAGCAGACACAGTTAATTTTCAGAACTAATAATATGTGTGTGTGTGTGTGTGTGTGTGTGTGTGTGTAAACATGTTTTGAACATGTTTTGAACACTTATTGAATATTTATTGTGTTCCAACCACTGTGCTAAGTGGTTAATGTTTAGCATAATCTCATTTTATCCACACAACACTCCAATGACTCAGGTATTGTTATTTCCATTTATAGAAAAGGAAAATGAAACTGTCAGACTTACCTGTTGGACTGGATAACTAGTAAATCTTATAACTGAGGTTCAAAGCCAGGTGTGGTAGCCCACGCCTGTAATCCCAGCACTTGGGAGGCTGAGGCAGGAGGATTGTGAGTTCAAAGCCAGCCTCAGCAATGGCAAGGCACTTAGCAACTCAGTGAGACCCTGTCTCTAGTAAAATACAAAAAAAAGAAAAAAGCTGGGGATGTGGCCCAGTGGTCAAGTGCCCCTGAGTTCAATCCCCGGTACCAAAAAAACAAAAACAAAAACAAAAACAAAAACAAAAACAAAAACAAAAAAAAAACCCTGAGGTTCAAATCCAGGTTTGTATGACTCAAGAGCTTGCACTGGGGCTGGGGTTGTGGCTCAGTGGTAGGGCGCTCCCTAGCATATGCGGGCCCGGGTTCAATCCTCAGCACCACGTAAAAACAAAAAGGCATGTGTACACCTAAAATAAATAAATATTTTTAAAAAAGAGCTTGCACTGTTACTCCATTACTCTAGACATCAAGTCATATATATATATGTATATATATATGTCTCTATATATAGAAATTCTAATTTATACTAATTAAAACCAACATCAGTATTAGCAACTTCCTATTGATAGATCAGTTAAATAGAATCATAAACTGAACATGGAATAATACCTTCTCTTGTTTTAAGTAGTCCAGAAAAGTTTTAGTTCATTATATTAGTGGAACTTTGCAGGTCTCAGAAAGGGATGCATTCAGTAATTTAATCTGATGTTTTTCATCTCTTCTGCTTTCCTCCTATGGGAGTTCCCATGAAGATGTTAATAATGATGGTTGACAAGGATCAAAGGCAGTAAAACATAAGGAAGTATGTGCTGGAAGGAGCCTGGCAGATGGAATGGAAACCCCCTTGAGGAATTCATTCCTGAATAATTAAAAAGCATCGGCCCAGCCTGTAAAGTGTGAAGTTGAATATTACCCTTCTACTTGCTGATGAGGCAGGGAGAAAGGCTCAACTGTCAGAGAAACTGACATTTTCTACCATATTATGTTGAATAGGAACCAGTTTGGTTATCCACTCTTTTTCATAGCAATATAAGAGGCTTAGGCTGAATTGAAGTTCATATAACAGTACACACCTCTTCAAATAAACTAAAAATCTTCCTAAAGACATTTCTCTTTTTTCCCCTAGAACCTAAGCAAGCCTTTGCTTATCATTGAAAATCAATACATTTGTTGATGTTGATGAATTTTCAGTCTAAAAGCAAATAAAAGTCAAAATGAAGAAAAGTTGTTGTTCACTTGCTGTTTTAGAAATTTTTGCTCCTGTATCTAGGACAGCTCAGAGTTTTACAAGCTGAGATAAAGTACCTGGTTACGTGCCAAAAGGTTTAGAGTTGAAAGGCGAAGAACACCAGGTTTAGGTCAGATGCATTTGAGATTATAAGGGCAACGAAAGTCAAAAGGCAGGACCTGTGTATTTTAAAAGTTAAAACGCTAAAAATAGTTAATCTCATTTGTTAAGATACAAACCCTCAAACCTTCATTTCAGAATCCTCTGCAAAATGAGTTGGAGAGGGTGGGGTTGAACTAGACATGCACTTGCGGGCCTTTCAGCGTAACATCCTGGGATATTTCACCAGATTCTAGACCCCGGCTTTGGGGCGGAGAGCTGTTAATGACATGATCTATGCATGATAAGCGACTATTCTCAAAATGCCTCTTTTAAAAAAGCGACTGTATTATCTGATTCACTTTAAAGTCTCCACAATTTAGCACCAAGCTAGTAGGCGCCCCATAAACGTAGAATGAATGAATGAATATCTGCAGGTTTAGGTTCCATCTACTACAGGGCCAGACCCGGAGTTTCGGCTTATGATCCCGTAGAAGTCAAGCTCCCTTCGCCCCCAAACAAGTCTAAACTGGTGTGTGTACAAGGATTAACCGCGGTGGTTCTCCTAGTGGAGGAACTTGACTTGCTCTAATGATCTGTGATAGGCATTGGCAGAATCCTTAATAGAATTAAGGCTGGACTGGTACCGAACCCCGAGAGCATCAATCATTGCCTCTAAACAGATTCAAACATTTATTTAGTCTTTGAGGACCCAGGAGGACCAAAGAGAGCCGGAACGCTGTGGTTAGCGATGAAGTGCGCTGCTAAACCTTTCCCCCTCTTCCTCCCACAATATCTTGTTGCCAGAGCAACAGTGGGCGTCACCAACCCGACGGCGGAAATAGAATAAAAAGAGTACACGTCTCCAGCCCATTGACGTATCCTGTGCGCAGACGCATTCAATATTTCTGGCCGTAGTTTTGCGCTGTGTGCATGCAGTTTGCGTCTGCGCATTAGTTGTCTCTCGCCTCGCCCTGCCCGTACGCCTGCGCAAATTGGCCCATGGGGGCGGGGCGGAGCTGGGCCACCGCACTGCGCGCGCGCAAACGCTGCATTCGTTGTGGACATCGGATTCACTAGGAGTTTGGGGCGAGCGGCCCGGAGTTCCCAGCGTGGTAGTCATGTCCGCGTCAGTAGTGTCGGTCATCTCGCGGTTCTTAGAAGAGTACTTGAGCTCCACTCCGCAGCGGCTGAAGTTGCTGGACGCTTATCTTCTGTATATACTGCTGACCGGAGCTCTGCAGTTCGGTTACTGTCTCCTCGTGGGGACTTTCCCCTTCAACTCTTTCCTCTCGGGCTTCATCTCTTGTGTGGGGAGCTTCATCCTAGCGGGTAATGATTCTATAAGTAATCACAACAATAACGTGTTACTTTGATGAGCAGCTTTGTTCTCGCTATTTTGTAGCAGACCACCGCCCTGTAAAGTTTTGAAAGAGTCTGTGCTGTACAGTACTCTTCTTGTACATGGGGAAATTGAGTCTCAGAAAGGTTGTCTGTCAGTCTCCCAATACTAAATAGCTGTTTAGCAGCTGGAATTTAATATCTGAAGAAAACTTCATGTCGCTGCTCAACCTGTGATACCTGCACTTCATATTGGTCCAGGGAAAATCCAATCCCAACTTTTACTCAACTTTAACACAACTTTTAGTTTGGTAGATTTTTTTTTTTTTTGGTACCGGGGATTGAACTCAGGGGCACTCGACCACTGGGCCACATCCCCAGCCCTTTTTTGTGTTTTATTTAGAGACAGGGTCTCACTGAGTTGCTAAGTGCCTCGCCATTGCTGAGGCTGACTTTGAACTCGCGATCCTCCTGCCTCAGCCTCCCAAAGTGCTGGGATTACAGGCGTGCGCCACCACGCCCGGCTAGTTTGGTAGACTTTTAATTGAAAAATCCAACCCTGAATTTTCTCTCATGTTGGCCTAATCATTGGTGATCTGTGAAAATTTTAAGTTAAAGTGTGATGAAAATAAATACGAGCGCTTTGCTTGTTGAGCCAGTTCTTATTTGATTTTAGCTTTTAGCTGCTCCCACTTATTTCTTGTGGATGAGGTTGTCCAGTTTCTTCCCTTGTCCTGAGCTCAATTTTTATTCACATAATTCTAAAGCTAAACGCTTTCTTTTTAAAATTCCCAGCATTTGATAACCTTGTTGACTTACTTTTTTTGATACCAGGGATTGAAACTAGGGGTGCTTAACCACTGAGCCACACCCCCAGCCCTTTTTTAATATTTTATTTAGAGACAGAGTCTCACCAAGTTGTTTAGGGCCCTCGCTAAGTTGCTGAGGCTAGCTTTGAACTCGGGAACCTCCTGCCTCAGCCTCCTGAGCCACTGGGATTACAGGCCTGCGCCACCGCACCTGGCTGAACTGCAGTATTTAATGAGAACGGTCTCCATAAATATTTTTTTAAATATTTATTTATTTGCTTTAGCTGTACACAATGCAATGCATTTATGTTTACGGGCCGCGCACGTGCTAGGCGAGGGCTCTACCTATGAGCCACAACCCCAGCCCTCCATAAATTTTTACTGAAATTTGACCTTTCTTGCCCAACCGGATTCTGTGAAAACTGAGAACAGGCTTGGTCCAGGAGTGTTAGCCAGTCCAGTTTATAAGTGGCCACCACGTGGGCTATTCCAGTCACTGGCATTGGCTACTACTTAACTTTGAAAACATACCAGAATTTGTTTTCAGTGTGATCATCAGGCAGGCTATCAATTGAATTTTGAGTTGAATACTGAGTTTAATGGTAAATGCTTTGGGGATTCATTAGCTCTATGTTTCTTGTTTTCAGAGCATTTACAATCTGGTTGGGGCACAGACAAAAGCCAGTGTTAGAATTTATTTGGAGATGATTTAGGATGGTGACCTGCTTAAAGTTTTGGATCTGTAAAATGCATTTTACATATGCACATTGCTAATTAAGACACACCTGAGATATTTTTACTACCCAGAACTTAAAATAGGCCTGAGGACTTGTGTTCTAGCAGGTCTGGAGTTGGAGAATTAGCTTCTTGATTGGACATTTAGTTACCATTTTTGAGTTTTGAGGACCAAGACCTGGTACCCTGTAGCAGTATCCTATACTTCTTTTCTCTGTGAACTCAATACTAACTATAACTAAGAATTTTATTATCCAATCAAGAGGCCAAAACCTCTTGATTAATTTGTTTGGTGATTTTGTCTCTCTGAGGCAAATCCCTAAAGCATATTTTAAAAAAGATGACTTTGTAAAATTCTAGGGTTAAGAATGAATTTTCAGGACCACATGGAAAAGAGTGATTTGGTGAAGAATGGACATGGACTAGTGTAGTGATAAGGTTAGTGTGTTAAAACCAAAAGTTTTTTGAGCAGATGACTTCTACTTATGCCAAGTCCTATATTTGAGCCTGTTGAGGCTAAAATTGAATTGACACACTATCCTTCTCTCTAATGGGAACTAGATGGCTTGTTATTGAGGAGAATGCTTAGTTAAGAGACATTAGTCTTAAGGTTGATATGGGAATTGTGAGGTTTCCAAATCTGTGAGATAACAGTAATAGGGACAGAGAAATAAGAATGGGCTTCAGAAAAAGGATTCATGACACTTCATTGTTGCCACAGAAAGGTGTCATTTGCATTTCTTTTGACAGCATTGAGTTCACTAAGTCCTACCTCCTCTGCTAGCCCAGGTCATTATTTGAAAACTAGTTTTAATTAGAAATTTGAAATTTTGATGCATATCCTTTCTTTTCTTTCTTTCTTTCTTTCTTTTTTTTGGTACCGGGTATTGAACTCAGGGGCACTTGACCACTGGGCCACATCCGCAGCCCTTTTTTGTATTTTATTAGAGACAGGGTCTCACTGTGTCACTAAGTGCCTCGCCATTGCTGAGGCTGGCTTTGAACTTGCGATCCTCCTGCCTCAGCTTCCCAAGTGCTGGGATTACAGGCGTGTGCCACCAAGCCCAGTCATACCCTTTCTTCATTGTTGGGAAAGGAAAGCTCTTATCTGTTTGTGGGCTTTCTGACTTTTCTGTGTGTATGTGTGTGGTGTGTGGAGGAGAATGGAGGATGCTAGTATGGCTGGAGAAAGGATATTATAGGAGATTATGGTGAAGGATTAGATAGATGATGCTAGATGCTGAAGCTTTGAGGTCCAGGCCAAAGAATTTGTACCATATGTGGATAAGGAAGAGCATCTGAGAATTGTCGTAAGGAGAGACTTAAAATTGGTGTTAAGTATGTAGAATGAATTGGAGGGTGAAGTTCTTTAATGTTTCCCTAATTTCTTTTTGGCACTTTATTCTGTTCTCTCTGCATGGGTTAATTTAGCGTATGCTATTTGGAAAAATTGATCAGTTCATTTTAAACCAATTTTAAAATGCCATGACAATAAAACAAAACAAAACAAAACCTGATTATCTGGGTCCTGTGGTATGAGATGGTTTATTCTGTTCCCTCATCTCTTGATCAGGAGACTTATCATGGTTTCAGGAAGGAGCTAGATATAGGGAGATGGTAATTTTTAAATATGTTACACGTATTTGTGTGTGTGTGTGTGTGTATATGTATGTATACATACATATACATACATACATATACGAGTATGTATGGTATAGTAGGCTTTAAACACATATGAGTATATGTATAGTAGGCTTTAAAAGAACCTCAGAGAGAATATTTTTCTTCTTCCAGACAAATTTCAGACAACCTCAGCAGCTGTTTATCTTATGGTTAAAATATCGCTAGAGGTGGACATATGTCCCTTTTTAGAGTAACATTCCAGTGTTGGAAGCCCTTTTAGTTTCTTTTCTGCCTAACTGAAATCGCTATTCATTTAAAGTGCTATTTAGGGTGGACATGTGGAAAACAGTAAGACTGTTCTTAAAATAAGTCTTAGGTGTTGAAGTCAGGTTTTAGTCTTAGGTCTTGAAATCAGTAAGAGTGTTCTTAAAATAAGTCTTAGGTCTTGAAATCATGGTGGTTCTATGCTGGGGATTGAACCTAGGACCTGTGCATGCTAGGCAAGTGCTTTACCTATTGAACTACATCTCCAGTCCCTGAAATCACTTTCTAAATCACTTTACAACTTTGGCCTATTCTCTTCTCTAACCTGTGAAACAATTTTGGCTTGTTTTTGGAAATACTTTCGTTACCTTAGTTTACAAATTCAAAAGAAGTTGAATTTGAAAGGCAAGGATATGGGCTGGGGATATAGCTCAGTTGGTAGAATGCTTACCTTGTATGCACAAGTCCTTGGGTTCAGTGTATAGCACCACAAAGAGAAGAAAGGAAGGCAGGAAGGCAGGCAGGCAGGCAGGCAGGCAGGCAGGCAGGCAAGGAAGGCAAGGAGACCTAATCCGGTGTTTTCTATGTTGAGGGAGCTATTAGGCTGAGTGGACTGAGGTGCAGCATTTCTTTTGGAATTGTCCACCCAATTTGTGGATCCTATTATCTTCCATAACTGCCGTCTAGGACATTGGAAGTTTGCTGTCTTTGTGACTGATCATTTTCTTTCTAAATATCTTCATGTCCATTGCTATCTCTTCATCCTCGGTGCCTCAGGTCTTTTGTATCTCTTATTTAGACCACTATAATTCGCCTCTCCGGCCTTCTAGCATCTGGAGTCTCTTCTGCTGTATTTGCAGGTTTGATTTGACTTGCAGATCTGATGTGCTTCTCTCTACATTTGTCTTTGTTTCCTGAAAGAAAGTTAAATTAAAAAAAAAATGCTCCACAGGTTCTTTCATGTTCTGGCCTCGTCAGTATCTCCAGCTTTCTTTCTTTCTTTTTTTTTTATTCTGAGTTGTTATATATGACAGTAGAATGCATTACATTTCATATTACACTTACATAGAGCACATTTTTACATATGTCTGGTTGTATACAAAGTATATTCACACCATTCATGTCTTCATACATGCATTTAGGGTGATGATATCCATCTCATTCTATAATCTTTTTTTGTTTTTTTTTTTTTTTGTTTTTTTTACCCTTTTGCCCCCTCTCTTCCCCTACCTCCCCTCTAGCCATTCTAGTGTTCCTCTAATCCTCCTGTACTCTCTCCCGGTCCCAACCCCACTGTGAATCGGCCTCCTTATATCCAAGAAAACATTCGCAATTCCAGCTTCATTTCTTGCCTCTGTCTCCTTTGTACTTATGCTTCAACATTATTGACAGGTAATACCCTCAATACTCATGATGTCTGAAGCTATTATTTTGCTTTTATTTGACTGTCTTAAAATTCCTTCACTTTTTAGACTTTGCAGCCCAAGTGGTCTTTCCTTTGGAACCATTCCTGACTCTTTCTTGGTCTTCTGTATTCCTGCTTCATTCTTTGTGTTTGTGTGTGTGCAGGAGAGAGGGAGAGGGAGAGAAATAGAGAGAGAAAGGAAAAAGAAAAAAAGCAGGATGGAGGAGGAGAGGAGGGAAGGGGAGAGGGAGAAAAAGGAGGAGGAGGAGGAGGGAGGGTGGGAAGGCGATTGATGGACTGCATTTACTGTTATGCCTATTTTCCCTCTGAAAGGTGAGCCTTTGAGGGTAGCAGCCATCTTTCATTTCTTCATTCTTAGTGTTTAATACTGTATATGTTAAATTGTGAGTATGCATATTATAAATTTAAGGAATATGGAACAATCATGTGCCAGTTTCTCTGCTAAGGTGAAGCACACGAACATGGTCTCTACTCTCACAGAGTTTACAATCTACTGGGAGATGCAGAAAAGTAATTATAAATATGGTGCTGATGGGGAATTTTTGGTGAGAATGGGAACATGGTAGGCGCTCAGCCATGCCCAGTGCTCCTGTAATAATGCTTTGCTGATATGTTTACTTTGCCAAAATATGCTTTTTCAATTTTTTCTCTTTTTCCTCTTCTCCTTATTCTCAGTTGATGATCTTGTTTTAGTTTTTTTACTAAAACAATAAAAGTAGACAGGAATCCTTTTACCTTCTATTGAATCATAGCAGCCCACCTGCTGCTGTACCAGTACACTCTTGACTTACTTCCCATGGTGGTGGTGGATATGTCCCTTTCCTGTCAGCAGCCAGCTCCTTGACTCGTGCAGAGAATCTGGTCTTCTCATGCCTCTGAGGAATTCAGTTTCTGCAATTATCCCTCCATTCTGCATCATTAATTTCTCTCTCTCTCTACTGGATCATTCTCATCATTCAAACATTCTCTTATATTGTCCAATTAAAATTTTTTTTCAGCCAGGCGTAGTGGTACATGCCTGGAATCCCAGTGACTTGGGAGGCTGAGGCAGGAGAATTGAAAGTCCAAGGCCAACCTGGGCAACTCAGCAAGACCCTGACTCACAAAAATAAAAGTGTAATCATTTATATTACTCAGCTACTCAAACCCCTGAAATACTGTTCTGTTGCACTTGGAACTAAATCCAGACTCTTTTCTGAGATTTAGCAACCTTACAGGATTTGTCTTCTTGTGCTGATCTCTACTCTTTGTTTTTTTTTTTTTTTTTTTTAAACTATCTAGAATGTACTGCCCCCAGATCTTTACATGGTTGATTCTTTGTCTTTCAGATACTGGTGTTAAGTAGCACTTTCTTAAAGAGGTTTTCTGAGACCACAGAGTAAAAAATAGTTTCCCAGTCACTCTTTATTATTCTGTTTTATTTTCTTTTTAGCACAGATTGCTATCTGATATTTCCTTGTGTGTTTACTTATAACATTTGTTATATGTTTCTCTCCATAGACATATAAGTTCCTTGGGAGCCAGGCTCTTTTTCTGTCTTTCTCTGTGCCATATTCCCAGCACCTGGAACGATGCATGACTCGTAGTGAATGCTTAGTAAATATTTTGCAGAATGAATGAACATTTAGGGAGGCAGATTAAATTAGAACTGCTAAAATGAAACAGGCTGCCTCAGGAGGTAGTAAATTTCCCTCTTTGGAAGTGCTCAGGGAGACACTGAAGGCTTGTTTCTGGAAGAGCTTTTTGAGCAGGCAAGGTTCTTTACCTTTTTTTGTTCCTAGTGCATCTGAGGGATGTGACACCTTTATCGGTAACACAGGCTCTGGAAGGTTTGTAATTCTCCCCCTGGGGGTGGCTTACCAGATTCTGTAAATGGTAAGTATACTTTGGAAAACTTCCCAGGTGATTCTTGCAGCCTCCTCAGCATACCCACCTCCTCCCACCTCATGGAGTGCTTGTTTTTTATGACTTCTGAGGTTCTTTCCATCCTTGTGGAATTCTGATTCTTATGTTGTTATTGAAATAGCTTGGGTTACTATGATAAAGATAACATCAATTTTTAATTTTTAAGCAGATAAGCTTTCACTGGGAGTTTTTCTCTTTCTCCTCAAAATTCCCCAAACACTAATAACATACTATTAATAGTTTAGTATTTATTTCTCTGGATGTTTTCTAGATTCCAACTAAAACCAGTGATAATTGTATCATATAAATAAAATATTTTTGAAAAGAGAAATATGGAATGGAGTAATTTTTTTTTCATTTAATGAAAGTGGACAGCTTTACTCTCAATGTACAGAAAATTTGCCTTATTCTTTTGAATAATTGCATGTGATTTCATTGCCTATTCATAGTATATTTTAATATCCCCCAAACAGCATTTGGACTGTTTTCATTTTTTTTTTCAACTTTACAAACAAGCTGTTAGAATGTTTTGTAAGATTAGCCGGGCGTGGTGGCGCACGCCTGTAATCCCAGCACTTTGGGAGGCTGAGGCAGGAGGATCACGAGTTCAAAGCCAGCCTCAGCAACAGTGAGGCACTTAGCAACTCAGTGAGACCCTGTCTCTAAATAAAAAAATACAAAAAAAGGGCTGGGGATGTGACCCAGTGGTCGAGTGCCCCTCAGTTCAATCCCCAGTACCACCACCAAAAAAAAAAAAAAAGTTTTGTAAGATATATTCCTTAGTCAAAAGGTAGAAACATTTTAAATATTAATGGATATTTTTTATTTGTTCTCCCAAATGGATGAACTAATTTGTAGCTTCCACAGTAGGATTTTAATTGGTTGCTTTTGATTCAGTTAATGTTCTTCATATTTTTGAAGAGCTTGGGTCCCTGAAAAGATAAGTGGCAGTTTCATAGTGTTCACGTGGAGGCGGGGATTGAACCCAAGGGAAGGGCACTTGACTACTGAGTCACATCCCCAGCCCTATTTTGTATTTTATTTAGAGACAGGGTCTCACAGAGTTGCTTAGCGACATGCCATTGCTGAGGCTGGCTTTGAATTCAAGATCCTCCTGCCTCAGCCTCCCCAGCCACTGGGATTATAGGCGTGTGCCACCATGCCTGGTGCTGTTTACATTTTTAAACATAATGGAAACTGTTGCTATGGTGCTGGAGTGAGGAGAACTAGTCTAATAGTTTTCTGGCCTTTGGATTGGATTTCAGGTCTGTCTTTTTTCTTAGTGATGGAATGGATGCTAGCCTAAAGTAAATTTGAGTTTTCTTAAGCAGTGTAATAAATTATCACAGGCATAAAGGTATTTTGGAAAAGTGCAGTCGTGGAGTTTCCTTTTGTTATCAGTTGTGATGGTTGCTAACTTGCCATATTAGAATCTTCAAGGGTATATAAATGTGGCAACAGTGCGTTCTTTGTTAAGGGTTATGTAGCTTGGGTCTTCTGCCTTTTTTTTGAGACAAATAAGCAGCTGTTAGAAAATAGTTTATCTACAACTATGAGGTAGGTCCTCATGGATGAGCAATTATATATATAATGTATATTATACATATATTTTTTTAGAAAATAATTTATATTTTATAAACTTTGTTGTTCACCCAGCTCTTGTTACTGCCTCGGCTACATCCCCATCTAGATATAATTAGAAGCCTTTAAATTAGGAGATAAGTTCTTAGAGTTTTTTGGTAATTATATATATTTTTTTCTCTCAGTAAATTTGCAGTTTTTAGTGTAACTTTGAGAATAGGTTTTTTTTTTTTCCTTTAACTTTCTTTCCTTTTTGTGGGGAGGACTGGGGATTGAACCCAGGGGTGCTTAACCACTGAGCCACATCCCCAGACCTTTTTATTTTTTGAGACAAGTTCTCTCCTAATTGCTTAGGGACTTGCTAAGTTGCTGGGGCTGGTCTTGAACTGGTGATCCTCCTGCCTCAGCCTCCTGAGCTACTGAGATTACAGGTGTGCACCACCATGCCCGGCTCCTTTAACTTTCTTTTAACAGACAGTTAAGACTGTGAAACTTCACCAGGTGTGGTGGCGCACGTCTACAATCCTAGCAGCTTGGGAGGCTGAGGCAGGAGGATTGCGAGTTCAAAGCCAGCCCTGTCTCTAAATCGAATACAAAAAAGGGCCAGGGATGTGGCTCAGTGGTCGAGTGCTCCTGAGTTTAATCCCCAGTACCAAAAAAGAAAAAAGAAAAGAAAAGAAATTGTGAAGCTTAAGTGTACAACTTGATAAATTTTTAAATTTGCTAATCTAATCACCATGCACATCAAGGTATGGAACATTTCCAGCATCCAAGAAGGCTCCTTGCATCTTCCCAGCCACCTTTCTCTCATGAAAGATAAGAACTACAATCCTGACTTATTACTGAAGATTTTGTTTTGTATAGTTTTAAGTTTTATATACATAAAGCCATCTGATATATATATATATACATATATATATATATCAGATGGTGTGTGCTTTTTATTTCTGACACTTGTGTGTTTCATCTGCATTGTATACAGCAGAAGCTCCTTTTTGTTGCTCTGTAATATTTGATTGTTTGCGTATGCTACAATTCATCATTTTTGCTGTTGGTTGACACTGAGATTGTTTCCTGTTAGAGGCTATCATGGGTATCCTTGTAGGTGCCTTTTCATGTGAAAATACATTAATTTCGGGGCTGTGGCTCAGTGGTAGAGCGCTGGCCTTGCACATGTGAGGCCCTGGGTTCAATCCTCAGCGCCACATGAAAATAAATAAATAAATAAAGATATTGTGTCCATCTATAACTAAAAAAAAAAAAAAAAAAAATACATTAAAAAAAAATACATTAATTTCTGTTACGAGTGGAATTGTTGCATCATAGGATGTATGTGTGTTCATTATTAGTCATTTGTTTTGTACTTCTAAATAATTATTTTTTTTGTGTTTTCCTTCTTTTACAGTGTGTCTGAGAATACAGATCAACCCACAGAACAAAGCAGATTTCCAAGGCATCTCCCCAGAGCGAGCCTTTGCTGATTTTCTCTTTGCCAGCACTATCCTGCACCTTGTTGTCATGAACTTTGTGGGCTGAATTGTTCCCAGTTACTTAATTGAGGAGTAGGAGACTGAAGTAATGTAAGTGATGATCATAGTCCTTGTCCTATCATGTTGATTTTGGGAAGAAAAATTAGATGGGTCTGGTTTGATCATAATTAGCAGCTTCCTGTATAGCTGCTGAGAGGTTTGCAGAATTTTGAGGTGGTCTGTAAAGTATACATTAATATTGATCTTTCAGTGCTACTGTTCTTGGTCATTGTCTCCTTACTGTTCTGTACATCCATAAGATAACAGAAGATAAGTGTTGCCTATTGTTAATATATTAATTTCTACACCAGTAACTATGAAAATAGCTCATTTTTTAAGAAACACAAATTACAGGTTTTGCCTTTAGATTTTTTTTTTTTTTTTTTTTTTTTTTTTTTGGTACCGGTGATTAAACCCAGGGGCACTCTACCACTGAGCTGCAACCCCAGCCCTTTAAATTTTTTTTATTTTGAGACAGGTCTTACTAAATTGCCCATCCTGGCCTCAAACTTACCATCCTCCTGCCTTAGCCTACTGAGTCTCTGGGATTACAGGGATGTGCTTCTGTGCACGGCTAGATTGGCTCTTAATTTTGATTTCCATCTCAAATGACTTTAAAGGCTGGGCCGTTGTTCTCATAGTATCCAGTATGGCACTTACACTTGAAGGCATATGTTGTAGGTTGAATGAATGACTAGCCCTTTGGTAATGTGTGTCCTACACTGAAATTAAGGGGGAAATTGGATTAACTTAGGAGAAGACTTATATGATGCCATTTAGTTCATTTGCCATTTTCCTTGGTTTAGGATGAAGCTCTCCCGCCCCACCCAGACAATATCATATACAGAATTCTGATAGAAAGCAGAAGTGGAGGTGGAACTGTTTTGATTGGTAGAAATCAAAAAGCCCTCTCTGGCCTCTCCTTCATGTATGGTTTGCCCTCTTCTCCATTCTTCCCTGCCAACCAGAACTCTAAAGGTCTAATAAGTACATGGATGTTTTCCAAACTGTATATTGACAGTTACTTTATATATGAGAAAACAAAGGCCCAGAACAATCCAGTAGCCTTCCCTGGCCACATAACTTGGTTGTAGAGAAGTGCCTTTGTCCAGTGGTACTCTTGGCCCAGTGTTCATGCAGCTTACTGATGAATGCATACACTCTTTGCCTTTACTCTACAAAATTTAATGCTGCTGTTATCAGGTGGTAGAGAAAAGAGAACCTTAGGAAATAATACCTATTTGGGGGGAAAAACATCCCAGGATCAACTTCTTTATCACAACTTGGAAAGCTACAATTTTTGTACTAGTCAGCAGAAATCTAACACAAGAGTTAGAGCAACCATGTGTAAAGGGCATGCAGTGACACTGACTATACTTTATTTTCTGGCATGAATTAATGAGTTATTAATAATGTTAAAAAATCTTTTCCTTTGAAATTGCCTCAAAAATAGTTCTGTTAGTTTGGGAGTTTGGGTAAGATTTCATTTTTGGTAGTACCAAGTTGGCAGAGTTAGTTTATATCATTCAAAAAAAATTGAGAACCACTTCATTCTACTATCTTTTTTTTTTCTTTTTTTTAATATTTTGTTTTAGTTGGACATAGTACCTTTATTTTATTTTCATGTGGTGCTGAGGATCGAACCCAGCGCCCCACTCACATGTGCTAGGCAAGTGCTCTACTGCTGAGCCACAACCCCAGCCCCTCATTCTACTGTCTAGAATTTCACTCATTGGAGACCTGAGTTTGTCCTCTTCCTACCTGCCCCTTTCTTTTTCCCTCCCTATTTGCCAGTCAGTGCCTTGTTACTGAGAATATAAAGAAAAGTAAAATGTGGATCCTGCCTTCAAAAGTGAGTAATCTAGTCGGGGGAGGAGACATGTAAACATAACAGTTGAAATACAGCATGGTTAGAGCCTCACCAGAGTGTTGAGCAGAATGCTGTGTGAGAGACTGAGAAGGGAGTGACTGTGCCATCTGAAGCAGGAGCAGTAGATAAGTTATGTGACCAGTGGATAATAGCTCTCACCAGTTACCAGTTATCTGTTACCAGCATATAACCTGGAGTGCAGCTAGGAAGTGCAGTCTCTAGCCTTGACCTTCTTATGCTTGTACATACTATGAGTAACTCTTGGGCTCTCTGATAGACTGTTGGGAAGGCCATAATTTGCCTTACTCTGGATATCCGAAGTTCTTTTTTTCCTAGATGAGTCATGGTATATACTTAGGAAGGTGACAGAGCAAACATTTCAAGGATGTTCTTTATGCTCAGGGAGATACCAAATCATGGAAAATTATTTTCTAGGACTGTTATGATTGGAGGAGGACTCTACTATATAGAACTTAATATTTCAAAATTATGACAGCAATAGACAAAAACGCAGGCTCAGCAGAAACTGTATGCTGCAAACCTTATTAACAACCTCGGACCCACCTGTTCATCTGGGAGTTATGGGCCCAAGGTACAGCAAAATCTTCCAGTCCCAGATTGCAGTGTTAAATCATTCTATAGAAAGTAGTGTGTTCATAGAAAAATTCTCTTCTCTGGGGGATTGCCCAGAGCATTTTCCACAGAGATCTTTCATATACTACCTACCCTGTCCTGGTCTCAGTTTTTTTAATATACATTTATTTGCCCCTTTTATGTGGTTTTAACTCAGCTATGTGTACAGTGTGCCAAAATAGATTCAAAATAGTTTCCAAGTGAGTTTTCAACATTTATACCAACTTAGAAGGTAAAATAAAATAGATTGAACATTCTCCATATTTTCCAACTGAGAGTTGGGTATTAAAAAAATAAACATCTATGGTGTAACTGATCTTGTATGAATTTGAGGGTGACATTTTAAACCAGCAGCTATGTTAGAAAAGGCAGATCAAAAGAAAATGGCCCTGAGCTAAAAAAATAAATATGGTCTAGGGAAAGTAAGAAAGTAAAGAGATACTGAGTGCTCACTGTGTGCCATGCTTGTTCTGTATCTCATTTTCAAAATTAACTTCATAAGGGCAGGCTTATTTGCATTGACAGATCAGGAACTGAGATTTAGAGAGCTTTGCTAGAAGTCTTGTAGTCATTAAGTCTGATAATACAGTCCTGCTTTTAAAAAGCAATGATTTTTGTGCCCTATTTTTGCTGAGAGTTGTTTGCCATATATTATGGTAATATATGGTAAACAGATAGTCCAGGTGTTTTATCACTGTCCTCACCTTGTGTCTTTTCTTTCTTCACTTTTATTTAGACGATTTTGAAAAGATAGAAAAGTATGGATAATATAATAAGCACTCCTATATCTATTACCTGGAATTTACAGATTTTGAACAGATTAAACATTGTAGAGTCAGATGATGTTCCCTTTGAGTGCCTCTCTAGTCCTAGTTCCTTCCCTATCCTGTAAGACTTGAACTTCATGGCAGTTTCAGTCAACCAGGACTAATATAATGCATAGATCTAATAAAACCTTTTCCAAACTTGAGACTTTGTGGTCTCCTGAAAACATCTCTAAAGATGGCAGTGCGAGAAACCTAGTGATAGAAGTTGCTCTGTCTGTTAATAATACTGGTTATTGGTGGCTATTCAGGTGGTTATGATTAGACTCAATATTTTTTAATTATAAAAAATGAGAATATTAAAGTAAAAATGATTCTAGTGTGCTTCTGAACCCCAAGAATCCATGAACACCTGAAATGATCAGTTATTGGCACTTAGATGGCAGTAAATTTTAATAACTGTATGACAGAACTTATTAAATTTATGTGCTTCCCTTAATTATTTCCTATTTTGTTTTTCCATGTTGCTCTGAAGTTCTTTTCTAAAAATGTCATCTTACCTCAGGTTTCTGAAGGAAATGAGGCAAAGAGGGACAGAGCTACATTTGGTCACAGTTGGAAAATTAAAATTCATGTTGATGTGAGCCTTGGGTCAGAGGGAAAGGTGAACTCAATAAAGAGGGACAAACCTGAGCTGAAATGTGCTCACCTCCTGGGGAGATTGTGTGCCAAATGCTTTGGCTAAAATTTCTAAAATGTTGCCTTGGTTTTTTTTTTTTTTTTTTTTTTTTTTTTAATATTTATTTATTTGCTTTAGTTGTACACAATGGGTTTATTTGTACGTGGTGCTGAGGATCGAACCCGGGCCGCACACGTGCTAGGCGAGCCCTCTACCGCTGAGCCACAATCCCAGCCCCTGCCTTGGTTTTTTAATGGAGATATTCTCCCTCCAGTCTTTAAACATCCATAGTGTTTAATCTGAGCTAGAGCAAGGAGATTGTGGGGTTAGGCAGAACATTCAAACTGACAGTACTGTTTACAAACATGCAATTAATTGTGTTGGCTTTTCGAATTCATGAAGTATGGTAACCTAGAGAATTATCTCTGGAAGGGAATCTAAATGTTATTCTTTAAGCTCTGCTGCCACCTACTGGATTGTACATTTCCTTTGTTGAGAGAATGTACTACAAAGCCTAAGAAAAGTAGAGTTTGGGGGAAGAAACCACTGATCTCTGTGATAAAACCTAGTTTCTTTTCCGTGTCATAGGAGGGCAGCAGAGGTCCAAGTGGGTTTAAATGTTGGATTGGGGGTTGCTTTATAGCCTGACCAGAGGTGGGCACTGTTGAGCTAGGAACAAAAGGGCCCAGAATCTTAGAGTGTTCCAAGGGTTTTATTACACAGAAAAAAACAGGTGCACATATATCATCAGATTTCACTTGTGCTTCCTTTTCTTGTCAGTTCAAGAGCTTCCTTTTTGGTTCATTCTAGACCTTTTATTGCTTTCAACAACGAGCTCCCACTGATGATAATCTTTAAATGTCTTTTTTTGATGAGGGACCTATTTTTATTTTGTCTTTAACATTTCTACCTTATATTGAATTAGGTCCAGTCACCAAATAAGTTCTCAAAGAGCGTAGAATTTGTAGAAAATCTTCTGAGGTAGGCACAATATTATCTTTTGTCCAACTCATTTCCCCCTGGTTGGAAGATGAAATTAAATTACCTTTTATTTTTAAAACCTTGAATGTGCTTATTTTATTACTGAAAGAACACTAATTGATGACTGTGTATTTGGTGACTGAACTCTATTTTGTATTTGGTCGGTAAGACTACCAAAGTGGGGAGGAAGAGAATAGCAAGTAGATTTGTGTTTATAAATTTCATTGCTGTCCTAACTCTCCCTGCCTCACTTTCTCCTCCCTTGGAGTGGATGAATCCCATTCTAGGACATTCCCTTCTCTCTCTGTTTTATAGGACCCTCTTTGGCTCTCATGTCCACTGTCATATCTCTAAGGCTGCATTATCACATTGTTATAAAACTGTTCATTCACATTCCTGTCTCTCTCCCACTGGATTCTCAAGTTTTCTGAGATGAGAGTAGGGACCTCAGGGTTTAGCATACGACTAACAGTCCCAGTGCATACTTGTTCAATGAGTGTTTGGAAATGCTTATGGAAGAAAATAGTCAAGGAAAATATTGATACAAGAGGCTGTGCAATGGGAAGCAGTTGTGATGACAAGTTGGAAGACCTGCACTGCGGACTTTGTATGGTTAATTAGTTGAAAGGACAACTAAGCTTGTTTTTGAGCCTTGGTTTCCCTGTCTACACAAGTGTGTGGCCTGATTGGTAATGAAAGCCTCTTCCAGCTACTAACCATTTATTATATAATTTGTGATGATCCCTGTTGTGTTTGAGGAGGATTGTGCTGTTTTTGTGGATCCTAAGTTGGGCTTTGCTTTTATTTTTCCTTCAGTTGTTGCTTTTTATCCTTATTTCCAGATTTCCACTATCTATTCACAGAATGTGAAATGTTAAGAGTTCATAACAAAATACACACTTTCTGTATAAGGCCTTTTATAAGATTAAATAACATTTGTAAAATGTTGGTGGGCACGATGGCGCACGCCTGTAATCCTAGCGGCTTGGAAGGCTGAGACAGGAGGATCATGAGTTCAAAGCTAGCTTCAGCAATGGCGAGGTGCTAAATAATGCAGTAAGACCCTGTCTCTAAATAAAATACAAAATAGGGCTGGGGATGTGGCTCAGTGGTTGAGTGCCCCTCAGTTCAGTTCCAAGTACTCCCCCCCCCCCCCCCAAAAAATTGTAAAATGTCTTAACATTGATTACATTACCAAGCTTGTAGTACCACATGTACTTTTACTTACATTAACATATTTGATTTTTACCACCCACCCTGTGGAGAGGAGGTAGACAGATAGTAGTAAATAGTATTCCTATTTTATACCTGAGATAATTAAACCTTGGTGAAATTTAAGTTGAATTCCCCCGGCTGTGGAACTAATAAGTGACTGAGCATGAACTTGATAGTGGACATTTGGACTCTAAACATTTATATTATTTGCTTTCTGTTATGTTCAAGGACTTTTGAATGATGACTATATACATCTTCTCATTAGAAGGTTTTCATTAAAAATATTAAGCTTGCTTTTTTTTAAATGGGAAAATTTTAGGAGAGGTTCATAAGAAAGGATGAAGACAGGCAATCTCAAATATTTCTGCAAAGTCAGTTATCTTTAATGTGGTCCAGGAGAAATGCAGGAGAATGTAGATCAGACCTGACTTAAATCTAGTGAGGATGACCCTGGACTGGCATCTTCTACAGTGTGGAAGTATTCTGGGTCTGCATTGCCCAGTGTGGTAACCACTAAGCACATGTGGTTATTGAATGTTTGAAATGTGGCTAAGTACATGAGGAATTGAATTTTAATTAAATTATTATTATTACTTCCTACTGGGAACTGAACCAGGCAGGGCCTTGGATGTGCTAGGCAAGTGCTCTATCACTGAGCTATATCCTCAGTGCTTCTTGTTTTATTAGTAGTGGTGTTGTTATTATACTAGGGATTGAACCCAGAGGTATTCTATTAACTGAGCTATACCCCCAACCCATTTTTATTTTTAAAAAATTTGAGACAGGGTCTCACCAAGTTGCCTAGGTTGACCTTGAACTTAGGCACCACCCAACAGCTTCCTTGAGTAGTTGGGATTACAGGTATGTACCTAATTTTACTTAATTTTATCTTAAGTTTAAAATAGTCACCTATTTAAACTACTAGTGCCTACAGTGTTGAACAGCACAGCTCTGGATAAATTTGTTAGACTTTGAGGTTATAGTTTCTTCATCTCTAAAATGAGAGAATTGGCTGATTTCTGAAGTGCCTTTCATTTTTAGAAATATCTCATCTGTGCCTTCTAAAATTATGATTTGAATTGAGCTCTGAACTTGGAATTTCTGCAGAATGGTTTTTGATTTACATTATTTCAAATTTCAGTTTTAATTGGGTGTCCAGTGTCCAGGAAGAGATGGATTCTAAGGAAAATTTTGGTATTTGATCATATCTGCCTAGTGCTAATGTCTGAATAGAGTTGAAGCTAGAGAAGAATATGCTTCCAAATAAAAATGACCCTGTCTGGCATTATCATTTCTGTCTATACAGAGAGTTATTATTTTTAACAGTTCTTTGTTGTGCTAGCTTTCTTTTAAGATAATTAGAACAGACTGATCAAATGTCACTGTCCTTTCTGCATGGGTAAAATAGACTGAAGAAGTCCTACTAACTTTCTCAGTAGGAATCTTTCATTTTGCACATTTCCAAATTTCAGTATCAGGGGAGGAGATTTTATTAGTCATTTTCCCAAAACCTTTATCCCCTTGTTAACAGTTAAAAACCACTCTTTGAACTGTTGAATAGTCTGATTTTGTTGAACTAGCTTTTCTGTGTGTGTGTGTGTGTGTGTGTGTGTGTGTGTTTGTGTGTGTGTGTATGGTACTGGGGATCTCACCCAGGGCTTCACACATGCTAGGCAAGCTACATCCTCAGCCCAGAACCATCATTTCAAAGAATTCTAGGACTTCTGCTTTTGGAATAGTGTCTGGTAAATATATCTTTGCCTTTAAAGAAGGGAGCAGATCTTTGTAAGTGAGATTTTCTGAAAAATCACTAAAGAAAAGACTCTTTTACTATCATGAATTATTTTTGCCTTCCACATGGACTGGCCTTAGAATCTTAGATTTTAATGTTTTAGTATAAAATCTTAAAATTTGACTTTGTATTAAACTAGGAGTCCTTTTTTTAAAAAAAATATTTATTTGTTTGCTTTAGTTGTACACAATGCAATGCATTTATGTTTACGTGGTGCTGAGGATCGAACCCGGGCAGCACACGTACTAGGCGAACACTCTACCGCTGAGCCACAACCCCAGCCCCACTAGGAGTCCTTTTATAATTCTAAATGTGTCAAGAGTTTATTCACTAAAATGGCCTTATGCTCTGGTCCTCTCTCACCATTAGAACTGTTGGTTACTAGAACTGATGTTGTATTGGTTCATAGTCCGTTGCTAGAGAGTTTGTTTTAACAGATTTGATGGAATGAACAGGTGAGTTTTAATAGGCCTATTTGTTCTTATTTAGTACTGTGAACACTTTTAGCTCCCTGTTTTTGCTTTTTTCTTTTACACATTTCTCATAGTTCCACTGAAATCTTTTGCAGTTATGTAGCATATCTTTAAATGTCATTGTTAGTGAAATGAAAGCATTCTGGATGGAATCTCTGATGCTGGAAAGTCTAGTCACTTGAACAAGTATGCAAAATCAGGTGATGCCCTTTTTACCTACTGGGGGTGGGTAGCCCAGTTCTTAAAGGTAGTGTTTCCCAACCTTTTTCAAGTCATTGCATATATAGAAAGTTACAGCGTTTTTATGGCACACTGTGGAAAAGTTGGCATCTTGTGGAAACATTGGAAGGAGCCCCCAGGGCCAAGAGATTAGTTTCTGGCCATACCCATCATGGGGTCCACTAGGTGGGAAACTGACTCTGAGGACAAGAAAGGAAGGCTGTGTCTTTCTGGAATGGTGACACCTCACAATTTACAGATCCCAGTTCCCTCCTGCTGTTGCAGCAGTTAAACTACTTCTCTTGGAGTCATTTTCCACCTTACCCAAAATAACCTTATCTTCAAATGAAAACTAAATTCTTTTCTTTTCCTTTAGTCCTTTATTAAATCTGAGATTGAATTTTTCCCCCTACTTTCTTGAATCCTTTCTTCCTATCCTCCTCAAAGCTGAAAATCAGTGCTTTAGGAGCATTTAACTCCAGGAAGTTTCTTTAGGTAAAACTGAAACTCTTTCACCTTAGAAGAATTTGTGGTCCAGCAGGTAGAAATGACTTATGTAAAGTAATACAGGTAACTAATGAAAGAGTGGAGTTAGAGTCCATGTTTCCCAGTCCCTAGTCAATTTTGCCTTTGTGGGCTTAGAATTTAGGTTTAAACATTTTTTTTAGAGATACTGTTTCCACAAAATACTCTGTGAAAAACATTTGCCTCATTGTGTTTGTTCTAGCTTGGCTTAAATTCTGTCCTGAGTTTAGGAACCCCATTTACTGTTTCATGGATTTGGGGAGTCTATAGTATCATAAGACATTTTACCTTTTTACTTCTTTCTTTTAGGTTCACTTTTTGATGTCCCTTGGATAAAAGTTCTTGAGACAGCAGCTTGTCGCACCCATAGATTCTTCAGAATTGTACTCAACTCTTGACTCTCATTTGGTCTGCAGGTGGAGAGCCTGGAGAAGTTCTTTCTCTTTGTGTCAGACCAGCTTTATAATGAATGTTTGTTAACATGACCTCTGCTTTCCATTAATTGTAACTTCTTACCTTCCACATTAAAAAACTATATGCTACTCCTCCCTATGCCTCTGACTGTTTTTTTTGTTTTTTGTTTTATTTTATTTATTTTTAATAAATATTTATTTATTTACTTTAGTTGTACACAATGCAATGCATTTATGTTTACGTGGTGCTGAGGATTGAACCCGGGCCGCGCACATACAAGGCGAGCGCTCCGCTGCTGAGCCACAACCCCAGCCCATGTTTTTTATTTTTTATTGGTATCAAAATCCCCTATTCCTGTGTGCTAATAAGCTCTTTATTAATTGGTAACTTGTAACTGTGACTCTACATGTTTGCTTCTATTAAGTGTATTTGAAGTTAATGACAAAAGGCATTGCTGACAACCCTGGGAAATGGCAGTCCATTGTCCTTTGCCTGCAGCAGGCAATCCTTTACTAATCCTTCAATTCTTACAGGTGGTTCCGCTCTTCTGACACAATGCATTCCTGGAGCTGCACCATTAAGCACTTTGTTAGAAATTGAACTAAAGAGTGTGCTTTCACATTCACATTTGTTTTTGTTTCAACATGCTTCAGTGGTGAAAAATGAAATATGCATCTCGTAGGCAATGTAAGCAGAGTGTAAAGTGGGGATTGTGTATATGTTGATTTGTAGAGTGTGATATTCTCCATAGCACCTTCACAAACATTCTCATTTTATTCTTGTAATTTTCTCAGGGGTTCTAATCCTTAGTAGATAGGTGAGTAAATCCAAGCTAGATTGTGCCTTAAGATCAGAGTTCATGGGCTGGGGTTGTGGCTCCAGCGGTGGAACACTTGCCTGGCATGTGGGAAGCACTGGGTTTGATTCTCAGCACCACATATAAATAAATGAATAAAATAAAGGTTCATCAACATCATAAAAAAAAAAAGGATCAGAGTTCATAACAAAGATTGGGTAGAATATAGTTCTGGGCATATTTACATGTACCATTCAAGCAACCCTGTTGCCATCATGGGTGCAGTAGAGTTGCCATATATGGGAAACAAGCCAAGTTGAGAGTTCCACTATTTAAAGCTGACTCCTGAGATGAGTCATGCTCCAGAGGTTCTCCAGCATGGCTACACAGTAGCACAACCTGGGGAACTCAAAACAGGAATGCTTGAGTCACACCAGACTAAATTAAATCCTTGGGGTGATATTGGAGATTAAGCTACCCAAATGATTTCAATGTGCAGCCATCTTGGGGGAGCATGGCTTTTGATTCTTGCTACTCAAAATGTAGTCAATGGTGCCGGGCGCAGTGGCGCATGCCTGTAATCCCAGCACTTGGGAGGCTGAGGCAGGAGGATCATGAGTTCAAAACCAGCCTCAGCAATGGCGAGGCACTTAGCAACTCAGTGAGACCCTGTCTCTAAATAAAATACAAAAATGGGCTGGGGGTGTGGCCCAGTGGTCAAGTATTCCTGAGTTCAATCCCCGGTACCCCCCCCCCCCCCCCCCCCCCAAAAAAATGTAGTCAATGGTTAGCAGTGTTGACCATCACCTAGTGTTGCCACCTGAAGCGATGGCGGCTTGGAGCAACGGAGCCGCGGGAAGAAGTTCAGAGGCAAACTGGAGACAAACAGCTTTTTATTCTGATAACTTTTCTCTCTGGTTCTAACAACGACTAACACGCGCCACACACACCACCAAAATGGCGCTGACCCGATCAGCAATCTCGGCCAAGTCACTCGAGATCCCGGGCCAAGTCCCGTGAGACTATGGAAGGCGACAATGCCCAAATCCTTATGGCCCATAGTCAACCACAATTTAAGCCATCTCCCCAAACAGGGCTCCTGCAACCTAGGAGTTTATATGTAAAGGAAACTCCCAGGCCTTACCCCAAAACTACAGAAGCAGAATATTTAACAAAAGTCCCCAGGTGATTTGTGTGCACATTAAAGTTTGAGAAGCACTGATCTAGAGCAGTGGTTTTCAAGCTTCTGTGTACTTTGCAGTTACATGGGAACTTTGTAAAAGCTTGGGTTGTTAATTCTGTGTTGTTAGTTCTCTGCCTGATACCAACTCAGGTTTGAGAACATGATAGGAGTCAGCAGGCTTTTTAAAAAATGAGTGTGACTGTGTTTCAATGTAACTGTTGACAAAACTGGCTGTGGATCTCTGGCCTATTTGTTACCACCATATGTATAACCAGCACCCTAGCCTGGATCTTGGGTGGCTGGGTTTGGACACCACATAAGAAACAGGCAAATCTCTCCCCAGTTTGATCACACTGCATGAAACTCCTTTTTCTATCATTTGCCTACTTAAGCAGACAGGGGGCTGAGTCTTAGTAGTCAGGATTCAGGCAGGGTCCCTTGGCTGGGCTGCTGGTAACAGAAGGATAAATTCGCTAAGATTTATGACGGAGCACTTTTTAATTTGCTTTAAAATTCAGTATGTGGATGTCATAGCATTTTTAAGAGACTTCTGGATTATTTTTAGGTATTTCAAATAAAACATCTGAATTTCAAGACAAGTTAAAAGCTGAGAATGATAGTAATAACTATCAAGGAAGACATTATAATTTTCAGAGCCTTTACAGATTAAAGTTTCTGACAATGATCTTTGAGGTACATGAGACCAATACTAAATTCCCAAGTATCAGATTAACTTGTAACTTGTGGTGATTTACCTAAGCCAGTTATTATCACATGGGAAAATCCAACTTTGGTGTGTCTTGTCATCATTTGCAACATGGCAAAAACTTGGGGACTGTGATGGTTTGAGGTTTAAATTTAAGGATAGCTAAGTGTTCTGGCTTTTGTTGACTTGCTCTCTGGTCCTCCTTATTTTTTTTTTTTTATATTTATTTATTTGCTTTAGTTGTACACAATGCAATGCATTTATGTTTACATGGTGCTGAGGATCGAACCTGGGCCGTGCACGTGCTAGGTGAGTGCTCTACCACTGAGCCACAACCCCAGCCCTGGTCCTCCTTATTTACTGAAGAATTAGCTGTGGGACTATTCCTTCAAGCTTAAAGAAATGCATTGTTCTCCCTTCCTCAGCTGGGTTTTCGCTTCTTTGGTGTTATTTTAGTTGAAGTGTTTTGAAGGAGTTGGTTTTGAATACTACTGTATAGATGGAGGTTTGCCCTTGCATTTCCGGATGCTTCCATCTCAACACCTCTATGGGGTGGTTAATTTTCTGTGTTCTTGTGGGGTGGGCCAGAAGCCATCTACCACAACCACTGTTCATCTTCTGTTCCCTGCCACTCTTTGCAGTGGTGGGAAGCCCAGCCCTGAGTACCTCCTCCCACATGCTTCCTGTCCCCTATCACATGGAAACCATCTCTCATGTTTTCTTCTCTTAGCAGCCTATACCTTTGTCCTCTTTGATCACATCGTTTCATCTTGGGCTTCAAAACACTTTTGTTATGATGATTGGAAAATACTAGATAGGTCATTCAGGCCTGTTCCCTGGTTGGGAGGCTCAGCAAGCTAGGGCTGGCCAGTCAGCAGCAGCTAGGAGCTTCTGTGCAAACAGCACGACCCTGCTACCCTCTGGTTGTCATGTTGTGTCCCTGGACATCTAGACTATAAAATTGAGTGCTTTAAAACTACAGTTAATTCAAAAAAATTTAACAGATATGAAAAATGGGTTTCTCCTGCAGGAGGAAACACTTTCTTGAACAGGATCTTAGGTGAGGGAATTTAAAAAAAAGTGGGACTGAAGTTTATGAAGGACCAGATGAAGAGTAATTTATTTGCTTCCATAGAATTTATAAACAAGTCTGTGATCATACAGAACTTTTCTTTTTCTTTTTTCTTTTTTTTTTTTTTGTGGTAGTAGGGAATGAATCCAGGGTGCTCTACCACTAAGCTATATCCCCAGCCCTTTTTTATTTTTAAAAACATTTTTAAATTTTTTTATTTTATTTTATTTTTTTGGTACCAGAGATTGAACTCAGAGGCACTCGACCACTGGGCCACATCCCCAGCCCTTTTTTGTATTTTATTAGAGACAGGGTCTCACTGAGTTGCTAAGTGCCTCGCCATTGCTGAGGCTGGCTTTGAACTCACAATCCTCCTGCCTCAGCCTCCCAAGTGCTGGGATTACAGGCATGTGCCACCACGCCCGGCTCCTTTTTAATTTTTGATTGAGTCTCACTAAGTTACCCAGGCTGGTCTTGAATTTATGATTCTCCTGCCTCAGCCTCCGGAGTAGCTGGTATTATAGGTACATGCCTCCATTCTCAAACATTTTTTTCAGTGGAATACAATGAATATTTTCAAATCATCAGGCAGCCTGGTATTGGAAAGCACTTTGCATGATCTGAAAATGTTGATTCAAGGACCTGTTCTGCCACTTATTGTCTGTGGACCTTTTTTTTTTTTGGTACCGGGGATTGAACTCAGGGGCACTTGACCACTGGGCCACATTCCCAGCCCTTTTTTGTATTTTATTAGAGACAGGGTCTCACTGAGTTGCTAAATGCCTCGCCATTGCTGAGGCTGGCTTTGAACTCATGATCCTCCTGCCTCAGCCTCCCAAGTGCTGGGATTACAGGCGTGCGCCACGGTGCCCGGCTTGTCTGTGGACCTTTTGTTTCTAAAATCTAACAAATAATTAGGAACCTAGGCTCTGGGCTAGATAGTATAGGGGATTATAATAGATAAGGTACAGTCCTTGCTGCCTAGGAGTGAGTGAGCTAACACTGAGCATCTATTACATGTCTGGCATGGTATTAAATGCCCGCCCTCCTGTGAAGGGTATATTCTATAATCCTTTGAGGTAGGTGAGTGGTATTCTCATTTTCTAAATGAGAAAATGGAGACTTAGTTTGCCAGTGTTAGAATTTGAATCTCATTTCTGTCTGATTCAAAGCATTTGACTGGGCTTTGAATGAGAGGAATAATAAAATAATAACCATGGGGATAATAATACTTCATGGGAAAATACCTCAATAACTTAACTACTCTGCATCAGTACTCTCATAGCAGTGATCAGAAATGCTGAGAACTGAAATGCTGTTTCTCTGAAACACTGCTTTTCTCCATGTTCACACTGCACATGCATTTTACTGGCTAGCCAAAGGACTGTGGTAGCCAGTGATAAACTTTGCTTTTTTTTCTGGAAGGAGAGAGAGCTTCCTAGGAGCCTCAACTCTTCAGGCCTGCTCTACCTTGTTAAATCCCAGGGGTGAACAACTTTGTTTTTAACATTTTCTTATTGAAAATTACACACACACACACTGAGGGACTAGTAACACAAACTCCCAGATTTTTAATGCTCAGCTTCAACAATTATCAACATTTTATTCCAATCTGGTTGCAGGGTGAATTCATTCCTTCTGTTATTACTCCATTTACTCCATGTTTGAATACCTACAGTGTGCCAGGTGTTAGAGATGTAGAAGTGACCAGAGAGGACTAGGTGTCTCCCTTTCTGAACCCTAAATTCTAGTAGGGAGGAGTTAAGTTAGCACATAATTGGAATAATCTTAGGTGGGGGTGAAAGATATGTACAGTATGATGTGATATTAAATAGGGATGGGTAAAAGAGCCACCTGAGTGATCAGGAAAGACCTGAGTAGATGGCATTCAGGTTGACAGCAGAAAAGAATCAGCTAAGGGACTGGCCATCGGGAATGTGTCTAGACATTATTAAACTTCTGCCAGATGATTGAGTAGTAGAATTTGTACATGAGAAAAGTATTGCCTCCTCAGACTACCAACATCAACAAATATTTATTGAGTGTATGAAGCTCTGCTCTGGCATTCTGATCCTAAATGGGCCAATAAGTGCTAATAGTCACAGAAGAGGGAAGGCACATTGAGGCAGAATATGAGACACTGGTTTTTGGAGGGGTTACTCAGTCAGTTTGTGCCCCTTCCTTTATGATGGCTGTACCTAGCACCTGAGACTTTTGGGTCTATGGTGCTTGTTGGGAAACCAGGGGATTAGGAACTTATGTATTGTGATTGTATGCAAGCCACTTCACCTATTTCCTAACTTGTAAAAGAGGGAGATAAATATTGTGCCTATTGCTTAGGATTATTGTGACGATCAGAGGAGGTAATGTTTGCTTTGGTGGTGTACAGACACAGGACTTTGTTAATAGGGATTCTAGATAAGGATGCTGTCCACCTATGTCCTTTGGTAAATCACTGGAATAACTTGGTCAGCTAGGAGAAGGGACATTCTAGAGGTTGATAAAAATAGTGTCTTGCAGTCTTCACTGGAAAGAAGTCCCTTTTAAGATTAACTTAATTTCTTCCTGTCTAGGCTGGAAGCATGAAACGGAGATCAGTTGCTCATCACTATCTAAACCACATTCCTTCATCTCCTTAAAACTCTCTTAAGTCTTCAAAGTCCTGTCTTCTTAAATTTATAGCTCTTCCTCTAATATTCTTTTTTTTTTTTTTTTTTTTGGTACCGGGGATTGAACTCAGGGGCACTCGACCACTGGATCACATCCCCAGCCCTTTTTTGTATTTTATTTAGAGACAGGGTCTCACTGAGTTACTAAGTGCTGGGGATAACAGGGAGGCCTGGAGTGCTATAGGGCCTAGAGCGCTGGCTTTTGTCAGGAACTTAGTCACAGACAGCCTTGCCAGTGCCTCTGGTCCTTATTTCCCCACCATCAAGCTCTCCCAGAAGCTGGAAGTATTGGAAGGAGTGACATAATGTACACGATGGTGTGAAGAGCATCTGCTGGGGCCACAAAGACAGCAGCCATCCACTACGGTAAACACTGCGCTCATGGCTTAGTTAAGCAGCAGCCTCACTTTCATCTCAGTGTGGTGGTGCAGTCTGACCAAGTCCAAGTTCATCTTTCAGCACATCTGAGTTCATCGAGGTTCATCTTTCTGCGCATTCTGAGGCATCACTGCTTTTATATTTGCATTGGGATTTTAGTTCACTAAGCATTTTCACACCCATTATCTCTTTCAATCCCTTCAATAGCATTGAGAAGAAGGTGGGCAGGTATTCTCTTCATCTGAATAATGCAAAACTGAGGCTCAGAAAAGTTAAAAGCCCTGGGAGAGAAGGCTAGTGAGGGACTGTAAAGCTTACAGATAAAGGGCTAGTTCTGATTCCTGCCTGAGGATTGCCCCCATAATATATTAACAGAAGCTGTGAAATTGCAGCCATGGGCACCTCTCCTCCATGCCCATGTACTCATTGACTTAACTCCTTGAGCTCAGGAACTCAATGTGTAAACATTGAATGGGAACAGTACTTTATTGAGATGTAATTTATCCACATTAAAATGCACTAATTTACTTTTATATCTTGCCATGTGTACATCCCACGTGCCCATTACCCAGAAGTAGATGTAGAACCTCCACCACAAGAGGTTCTCCTGTGCCCCTTCCCAATCAGTCCTTCTACCCTAGAAGTAGCCTGTGTTCCAGTACTTATCACCGGGGATTGCTTTTGCCTGCTTTTGAATTTTATCTGTGTGGAGTCACATTGTTTGTACAGAGGCCTAATCCCCAGAGTCTGGCACAGTGTCTGGCCCACAGCAGGTATACTATGTGAAAAAAAGTGTAGGAAAGAATGTTGGACCCACTGGGGAGCAGGCTGTAGGTGGTCAGTGTCCTGTCCAGGGCAAGAGGCCAGGAAAACCTTGCAAGCTGGGTTGGCCCAAGCTCCCTGATCCTGATTGGAAACTCCCAGCAGTGCACCTCCAGCTTCTCTCTGGGCTGCCTTTAGTGAAGTGGGTTTCCTGATCCTGGGCTGGCAGTGTCCCCTGCTGCCTCAGGGCCTGACCCTACTCCTCTCTTTTGTGGGGCAACAGGATCATGCAGGCCTGGAGCCCCAGTGCAGTGACTGGCTGGCACCGGGTAGGGGCCTATGAAACAAGAGAAGTCACCTGCCATCTTATTTTCCTTTGAAAAGAGGTTTTCCTAAACTTTGGGGACTTCCCCTCTCTAGAATAAACAGACCACAGGATAAGATGCCTTTTTGGTGGAGCACTGCTGCCCCCAGGTGGGTGGTTTTGGACATTACCACAAAATAGGACATAAAGCCTGGTGTTTTTCAGGTCTCAGCTTATGTGCCTCCTCTCTTGTAGTAAGTGTCCTGGTCTCCTGGTCCCTGAGGAGCAGAGGTCCACCAGGGCCATCACCTGCACTTTAGTCTCAACCTGGAGTGGGGGAAAGTGAGGATGGGGCCCCTGGGGGAAAATGTCCTTCAGAGAACCAGCCCAGTTGTGCGTGTGGGCAGAGGTAGCCCCTCACATCCCTCCTGCCCAGGAGAGGAGGGCTGGACGTAAGATTTGTAAGTCTGTCCTTGACTAAGTGTCTAATAAGGTTTGATCTTGGGGCAGCAGAGGTGGGTGAGGGAGGCTTCTCAGCAGTGGGGGACAGCTCCTCCCCCTTCTGCTGCTGCAGGGGTGGGGTGTGTGGGTGCTAGTCAGCAGAAGGGCCAGCCAGCGCCGCCCAATGTGGTTTGGTGGCCTTCTTGTTGCACCTGTGGTTGGGGGTGGTGTAACGGCCCAGGCTGCCTCCTGTTGGCACGTGGCTTGGGGCGATGCTATCTCTAACTCTGTATTTTTAACTCTTCTTTCCAGAGGATGTGGCTTCTGTGGGCAGGCTTCAAAGGGTGCCCTATTTGCCCCTGTCAGCAACCATAACGTCATGGAAATGGGAGGGGGCTGCCCAGCCCCAAACACCTGGAGGGAAGTGGGAGACTTTTTCCACTTCCTGTTCTACTTTGGGCTACTGACTCAATGTCTGACCTGTTTATTAATTTCAAAATGCAGTTTTCTGTGTGGTGCTGGGAGGAAACCCTACGTATGTGTGTGTCTGTGGTAGAAGGAGGCCTGAAGGCTGCCTTGTTGCCCAAGTGGACTCTACAAAGAAGGAAGGCACTGGTGTTGCAGCCCCTCAGCAATCAGTGTGTTTATTAGCAGGAAGGATGGTGCTGGGTCTCGGCGTGGCTCACTCCCCCTTCTTCCCACATGTTGCTTGAGGAGGTGGACTGGAGACTGGGTTTAGGGTGGGTCATGTGGAGAAGCTGAAGTGGAGCAGTGAAGTGACCTTGGGCCCTGGACCTTGGTGTGGTCACATGTGACTGGAGCTCAGACTCCTGAGAGCCTGTGTGCTTCCCAGAGAAACTTCTCCAGGCTTTGTTGGGTGGATAAATGCTTCCCTGGGGCTGCCCTGGCCCTTGGCCACCACTCAGTTTTTTTTTTTTTTGTTTTTTTTTTTTAAATGTGTCTTGCGAAGTTACTCTTGGCTCCCAGTAAAACTGTGAAATGGTTTACCTGGCCACCTCCTCTCTGAATCCCCACTTTCTCCTGCACTCCCCAGCCCTCAAACTCTGCTCCCTATCCAGTGCCTAATGGTGCTAATAATTCATTTGTTTATTTGGTGGCATCTGCTGTGTGTCAGGCACAGTGCTAGCCATTAGGGACACACCACTTACCAAGGCAATCTTTCTACCACAGGGAGTGCATAGCTGCGGGAATTCCTTGCTGAGATGTTACTTAATTTTAATAAAGTGATATAGGGTTTTACATGTGACCTGGGGGACTTCAAGTTTATGGGAGACACACAAAAAAGTCCTTTTAAGACTCGGGTGGCTGCCCGTCTAATGGTGGGTAATGGCTGGGGGCCTGCTCTGTGGGAATTGAAGACTCTGGATGCTCCTGAAGCACATCCTTATTTAACCTGCATTTTTCCTGACTGGCCTTTGACTCCAATTGCTCTAAGAGGGCAGATCTCTGAGGGAAGTTGCAGACAACACTGCACAGACTTAGGCCTAGGTCATGAGAGGTCATTTGGGCCCATTTATCTGTCTCCAGTGCTGACTTTTGAGGTAGTGGGTCATCTTTTTTTTTTTTTTTTTTTTTTTAATATTTATTTATTTGCTTTAGTTGTACACAATGCAATGCATTTATGTTTATGTGGTGCTGAGGATTGAACCCGGGCCGCGCACGTGCTAGGCAAGCGCTCTGCTGCTGAGCCACAACCCCAGCCCGGTAGTGGGTCATCTTTCCAGAGAAATCCATTCTATAGCTGGCCCTGGTAACACATTCATTGCTGAATTGCCAACCTTGTCTCCCTGAGGCTGGGTTCAAGCTGGTCAGTCTGCAGCTGCAGCCCAAGGCTCTGGCTCATAGGGATAGGGCTCTGACCGTGCCTCCAGCTTTCCTCAGCTGCCTTTTCCCTTCAGGCTAAACAATGCCCAGTTCTTACATTTGGGCCCTCCATACTGAGGGACTCTGCATTGGTGGTGCTAGGCCCAGAGCTGACCTTTCTGGTGGGTACAGGAACCCTTACTGTGGGCCTCTCCACAGGCCACTTCAATGCTCCCAGATATCCCAGGTGGTGCCTGGAGCCTGACGGGAGAACAGAGTGGTCAAAGGTGGATGGAGTCTCTGCCCATGCCCCAACACTTGCTGACCCTCAACCGCTTGCTCCTGGTCTACCTCTCTGACCTCAGCCCTTGCTGGCTTTAGGCTTAACAGCCTCAGATGTGAGGGCAGGTTCTTGCTGAGACCAAGGAACCCTGGATTTTAGATATAAACTTTTCAGGCTTTGGAGTGGATCCTGCTCTGTAGATGGCCTGCTTGGAGCTCCTGCTGAATCACCTTGTGTTGGTCCTCGGGTGCTCCTAAGGTTCCAGTGACCACTGGGCCCTGCCTTTTGGGGCAGTGAGCTGGCATAAATCCACAGGCTCCCTTAGGCCTTCTTCAGCCTGTGCCTCCTCCACTTTGCAAAGAGGGATCTGTCTTTGGCCCCTACACTCCCTGACAGGCTCCTAACCCCTACCCAGAGCTCCCATGTTTCCTTCAGCCACCGAATAGAGTAGACCTGCCTCCCCAACCACCATACTTTCTTTGTTGGGATCTTTTTTATGCAGAACAAAGTGAATTGCCACTTGGGAGGTGGGGAGGGAAGATGAACTAATTTGTCCTAAGTTTTTAAAGGTTGATAAAGGCTTGCTCTACTAACCCTCCCAGGGGCATTTTCATTTAATATGGGGAAGAGAATGCTTTAATTAAAAGAAATTCCCAGTGGTAGAATCTCTGGCATTGTGTCAGACACTCCAGGAGGCAGTTTTAAGGAAGGCTCAGGAAGCCTCCTGGAGTGCCCTGCAGGTGGCAAATCCCTCCTGGGAAAAGCACTACCCATCCTCCCAAGTGTGAGAGTGACCTGCTGTGATGCATTTCCTGAGTAAATCCCTTTAGTAATCTTAAAGGGATTCTATTTAGGCTGGGGATGAGACAGTTTAGGAAGAAATGGGGGTTCCCTTACTACTCTGGGTAGGGCTAACCAGGGATGCTGGTTCTCAGTTCTATAGGGGTTACAGAATCAGAGATGCATGGAGCTTCAGATAACCTCTGGCCCTACCTGACATTTTATAGGGGGTGATCCTGAAGCTTACAGAGGGGAGGTCATGTCCCAGGTCACCTATTAAAGCTTCATTCCTATGAAAAGAAGCAGGCCTGAATTGTAGCTGAAAGGATTTGCCCATTTCTGGCTGGTATGGACAAAGCTACCCAGGTGAACCATATAGCCATTTGAGGAAGGAACACCTTCCCACTCTGGGAATGAGTGAGCACTCCTGTTTGGTCTTGGTTGAGTAGCTGTTGGGTGGATGGCTGAGTGGTCCCTGAGGTGTGTTCCCATCAGCACCCCCACCCCTGGGGAAAGGTGCTCTGGAGTAGTGTGCTGTGGGCCTCCAGGGAATCCTACTTCTGGTCCTTGAGGTGGGAGCCTGAGACATCTGTCCTCCTTTGCTTGAGTCCTTGGCTTGAGTGGGGAACTCATCTCCCCTTTCCTCAATCTCATGTCCAGAAGGTGGAAATGGAAATTCCTGCTGGGGTCACAATTTCCTCCCAACCCAGTTCTAAGACTGGGCACCTCAGGGACTGAGCATGGGGCTGAGACCTGAGCAGGGCAATAGTGAGTAGTCCCCAGCCATGACTTTGTGGGCAATGCACAATTTCAATGATCTGAGAGAAAAGGCAAAAAAATAAAAAAAATGTTCCTGGAGGTCAGGAAACAGTGGCATTTGGGGGGACACTTGCTGTGTGGTCCCTGTCGAATTTCAACTACTGGTCACTAACACTTATGTGTGTGGGCGTCCTGCTTTGCCCAGTGGTGTGGCAAAAAAAAAACAGAAGTGCAGGGCCCAAGCTTGTAAGAGGGTTTTCTTGGCCCCCAGAACAGCTTGCTGAGTGGAATATTTTAGAGGTTATTCTAAGAAGAGGTTGACTTAAGCAGCCTGTTGAGTTAGGCTTCCTGGATAGTAGACACATGCCTTGGTTTGTCTCTCAACAGCATACTGAAAATGATCCCAACCAAACCCAATCAAACAGGAGCACAGTCTCTGCTCTTCTAAATCATTTTTAATGAAGCCATGAGTAGCAGAATAATACACAATGTGCCTCAGATACACAGCATAGCAGGACCTAGATAATGAGCTAATTTCCCCCGCATCTTGAGAAAAAGAATAATAAAGTACTTCTTTATGAAAAATATTTAAAAAATATAAAGTGGAGAACATTCTCCAGGAACTAAAGTCTAAGAAACCCCACGGGGGATCCATCAGAGGCAATCTCTTGGGAGGGGGAGGGATTCTCCACAGCTAGGAGAGGCTGCAGCAGCCCCCACTTTTGCTGTGAATGGTGACAAGCAGCAGTCCGGGAATGGAGGGGGTGGCAGCAGCGTTTGGCAGCTCTTCAGCAATCTTCATGATAAATTTGGGTAGATCCACTTGGTGGCTTTGCCAGTGGGGGCCAGAGAGGCAATGGAGCCGCCTTCTTCATGGAGGTGGGAGAGTCTCTTTGCTTGAAGAAGAGAGAGGAGGGAAGAGGAGGAAGGATGAGGGAGCTCAGGTTCTTACAGTCTTGCCCACCTGGAACGAGAAAGATCAGAAGTCAGGCTGGATGCAAAACAGTACTGTTAGGGATGTGATGGAGATGGCTCTGTGGGGCTTCAATGATGGCTCATCACTGAAGCTGAGAGAACCATTTAAAGGAATTGGGGCTCCTTTCATTACACAGTGAAAGAGGGACAAAGGCATGTAGTATAAGTGAATTGGGTCTGAGCCCCTCTATTCTTCCACTTATTAGCTGTGTGGCCCTTGATGTTGCTTGGCCTCGATTTCTAAAAAGGGGATAATAACAACTGTTCTTCATATCTCCTAGGGAGTCTGGCTCAACTCAGGAGGCCTAAATTAGTGTTGTTATACAAATGTTTCAGGCCATTGTTTTTAACAACAGGAATTTGTGACAGGAAGAAATAGAAGAGTGAGGTGGGCCCAGTCTTAGGATTTAAACGCATCTCCCTGCAGGGAGGTTTGCTCTCACAGTTGGAGACTCACCCGAGGCATCCCACCCCACCCCCAGCTTCGAAGCCCTCTCACCTCAGTTGGACCACAGCCGCAGCGTCATGAGTAGGTTGAAGCCAGCCACTTTCAGGAGGAGGATGCGGAGCCCCATCACTGACAGGTTTTGAAAGTTTAGGTTCATATCTGTAAAACAGAGAGACCACAGCCATTATGGGTGCACGCACCACAGCTCCTTAGGACACCAACGGCTTTTCCCAAAGCTGGGTGGGGCAGGTGGGGGGTGAGTTTCAGCTCCTGTATCTACCTCATTTTTTGAGCTTCTGTGTACATCCTTGTGTAAATATATTTGTGCATTCCTCCAGGTTTAAAACAAAACAAAAACACCTACTGGAGTTGGTCCTTGTTTTCTTTCTGAGCCCTTGTGGGGATGGGAATAGGTGCTCAGAATTTATCACTACAATCCCTTGGGTCTGGGTCCCTTAGTGAGATGAGTGGCTGAACCACAGGAGGGATGACTGAGTAAAACAACTTATGTGGAAGTGGGGGCAGGTGGTGAGGATTGGTGGGTGTCCTTGAGAGACAGGACTTCTGTCCACGAACCATGTGAGTTCTGCTGGCTTTGGTGGGAAAATGTCCCTGGGATGACCTGATTGATTCAGGGCTATGCCAAAGAGAGTCAGAAAGTTCACAGTGGAACCCCCAGCAGCTCTCTTTGGTTCTCCTGACCGGAGTTGCTGAAAGCAATACAGTGGCTTAGGCCAAGTAAAACTGGAGACTCATCCTCCAAGTACTTGGAATTGAGAAGAAAATTCAACATGCTGAGGTAGATTCAAGAGAGACCCCACGCAGCTCTGGGCAGGTCTGCTGTTCTGCTCCTCAGGACTTCATTCCCAGATCTATTCCCCCCCCGCCCCCTACCCTATCTAGCCAGAGTTATTGTGGGTTCGTTGTGTCCCCAGTGCTGCGCAATGCTGGATAGACCTTTCTCTTACCTGTTTCAAAGCTTTTCTCTGTCAACTTCGCATCACAGGGAATCTCTAAAAGGAGAAACAAAGAGTTTTTCTTAGAGTCCAGAGCATGCTGATTCTCCTATCCCAAGCCTCCTGGTTGCTGGGCAGGGGAGTGTCTACAGCCTTTCCATGCTTTCTTAGGGAGAGATCTGGAAGGAACTTATTGCACAGGGGCACCTCCCCAGCAGGAGGCCTGAGGACCAACCCCTGGCTTCTGGGCACCATTGCACTCACTCAGCAAACACTGGCTGTGCAAAGTGCAGGTTACATGACATGGGCTACAGGGAGACCTTAAGATAGAGCCTGCTCTTGGGAAGTGAGACAAAAACAGTGATAAGAGCAATAGGGTGATAGATACTTTCATGTGTTCCAAAAAGTTTTGATCCTTGTATCCCAACTTTGTTTCTTTGTTTTCTCTATCATTGACTTAGTTGCTCAGCATTGAATCCAGCCACCTTCCTCAACGTCCTATTTTCTTTCTCATCTCTAAGTGGTTTCATCTTTGAAACCCACGTGCTACAACCACCCTGTCCAGGCCTCTGTCATCTCTCTCTGCTGTTATTGCTTCCTTTCTTCTTCCACTCTGGACCATTCTCCACACCCCAATCAGACTGATCTTCTAAAAAAGTAGTTTAGGGGTCACACCCTCCCCTCACAACCATTTAATAGCCTCCCAGTAAATAAAATAGTATCTATCTTCTCATGGTCTCGAGGCTCTGTTTTCTGGTCCATTCCTACATTTTCCAACCCGTTTTCTGCTGCTCTTCCCAGCTGTCAGCATGGTCCTATCTCAGGCTTCCATGGGGTCCTCTCTCTGGCATGGCATGTGTGTACCTTGTTATTCTTTAGCTCAGCTCAACAGCATTTCCTCAGAATCCTTCACCAACTTTTGTCCCTAAGGTATCTCTTTCTTTAACTCTGAGTTAAAGCATACATTACAATCTGAAATTATACAAATTTCCCTCTGCTGAGGGATGGTCTTCCCCAACTGGAATGGAGCTTCCTCAGGGCAGACCTTTCACTGACTTTCTACTTCTCTAATCCTTTGTCTAAGCAAAGGCTGGGGGGCCAGACCTCACAGAGCAGGTGAGACCTAGGTTGGGTCACCACCCTCTACCCCACCTTCTCTCATCTGCTTTTTGCCCTTTATTTTTTAAATGGACTTCAGGATGAGGCTCACTGCTCCTTCGTAAAAAGAAAATGTGAGATTTTCTGACAATTGATGAAGCTGAGAGCACCAATCAGAGTAGCTTTTATATACCATTAACCTAAACTTTGGGTAGAACCACACTTCTCTGGAAGCAAGGAGATGTAGTGTGCAAGGACAAGGGGGAGGGTACTCACCTGAGCTGGGGAAGGAGGCGTTCTGGGTGAAGGCATTTGTACAAGAGAAGTCAGTTCTGTTGCTCCAGGCCAATGCTCCGTTGCTCTTGGAATCCGTGGACTTCATGTCCAGCACAGTGTTTTTGGAGATAAACACTTCAGAATTGGTAGTAATTCCTGACTCATTGATTTGAGAATCAAAATCGGTGAATAGGCAGACAGTGTTTCTGGATTTAGAGTTTCTCAGCTGGTACACAGTCGGGTCAGGGTCCTTGATGGCTGTGGGCCAAGAGGATTGGGGTTAGGAGATGTTTTTGCTTTCTTCTTTGCTCCAACCCATACCAGAGCCCAGATGACAGTGATGGACAAGAGCAGGGCTCTCTGGGGCTGGGTAGTCTCATTCTCAGGCTTTGTGTGGGAGAAACCAGTTGCTTGTGATGGACTGGGACTTTGGGGACAAACACAAACCATGAATCTTGGGCAGTTGGTCAGGATTTCAGTGAATCCCTGGCCAGGCCCTTTCTGCCATTCTAGGAAACCAGAATGAAAATGCTCATTCTTCTACTGAATAGGAACTTCTTCAAAACCTCAGTAAACCTATAGTCAACAACATTGTTCTGGTAGGACAGCTAGCACAGGGGAAAAAAAAAAAAAGCCTAGAAAAGCAAACCACGCCTCTTGGAAGATAGGGTGTTTCCCCCAACTTAGGTTGGGCATTGGCAGGAAATGGAGTCTTAGGATATGTTGTCATTAAGCTGGAAAATATCACACCACCAGGAGATTTCTCTCTCACTGATAAAAGTATGGAGTATACACGAGGACACCAGCATTCAAGCCCTGGCTCTACTATTTACCTGATAACTAGATATAAGGCCCTAGGGAGTCATACCAGCTTTTTCAGGAGGACTTTGTGTTTTTAGTAAGACTCTCATTGTTTATTCTTTCTAACCTCCGCCTTTAGAAGAGGAAGCCGGAGGTTTGCCAGGAGGATTAACGTGTTGGGGCCACCCAGAATGTTTCCAGCAGGGCTGGGATTAGAACTTCCTGCCTGTGTGGTTGTCCGATCCCACAGCTCCTCCCTATGCACATAAGGTTTCTCAGACTCCTGCTTGAGCCCAGCCTTGGAGGCCTGGGTTATGCAAGATCCTATTGGATCCCACATCAGAGAAATCAGTGCTTGGCATGACCCTGGGATGCTGAGTCAAGGCATAGCTGCCTCTGAGGCTGCACCCTGCTTGCTGAGCCAGCCTTGGTGGCCTTGGTGATGCAGATATCCTATTGGATCCCACATCAGAGAAATCAGTGCTTGGCATGACCCTGGGATGCTGAGTCAAGGAGAGCTGCCTGCTGAGCAGGGCCACCCCTGGAGCAGCAGAGCAGGGGTGGGCTCTGTGGTCAGACCTCTGAAACTTTGTCCCTTTTTTGGACAAAAAAGTTTGCACTAGAGGTACACACACACACACACACACACACACACACACACACACAAACATTTTATTATTATTATTTTTTAGCTCCCTTTTACTTCCATCTCCAGGTACCTTTTGTGCAACCTTACCTTTTTTTTTATTTTTCTGAAAATAAGAAAGGGACACTTTTAACTTGGAGGTCATTAGGGGTCCATCTGCCAGAGCCCTGTGGGGAGGGACATCCTATTCCACCCCAGCAAGAAAAACACATTCTGCAACTGATGGTATCAGAAGGTAGCCTCAGCAAGACAATCAATTTTTCAATGTGGAAGTTCAGCTATTCTAGATCCTAACCTGTCATCATAATTCAAAACTAACTGCAGAAGCACATGTCTGAATGCTCTAGTGCTTTAGATCCCTGGGGGGCATAGCAGTGATTGAAAGCTCCCTTACCACTAAATCTGTGCTCTGTCGTTAGGCACTAGGAACCAAGAAATGAAAGTTAGTGACACTGATCTGTCTCATTGAAGCTCTGGAGGGCGTCAGGAAACAGCATGGGCAGACTTCTGGGGAATAATGGAAACTCTGGGCCTTTGCCAAACTGCCCCCAGGAGGCACGTGCTTCCTTATAGAAAGTGTTAGATTCCAGGCAGGGAGGCCACACTTCCCAGGTAGCCTAGAGAGGCCACACTTCCCAGGTGCCTCAGGCTGACCAACTCTGCTGGCCAGCCCTCAGGTGCCCTTCTAGACCAATTGCAACACATGGGCTCCCCTTTCAATCCCCGGCAGCCTATGGAATTGGGGTCCATTCTGGGGGGTCCTTCTGACCACCAGTTGGCTACTTAAGCCTGCTCCGGACTGAAACTTGCCCCCTTTTCGTCCTGCCTTTCCCCTTGTTCTTCCCTTCCTTTCCCTTCCCTGCTTCTCCATGACATTCTTTCCCTACCCCCTTCCCTTCCACATGGTCCCTAATAAACCCTTTTATTCCACTAACGCAGTGTTCCCGGCTTAAGTTAACTTTGTTCTACAGAAAGCCCTAGGTTTCTCTTTCCAGCCCACTGAGGAAGGAGATGGAGGGTCCCTAGGCCATGAACCATCCATGGAAAGAGCTGATCCTTCTCACCTCACATCTGGTCTGCATTTCTAAACTGAATTCTCAGATTACTGGTATCTGGCACTGGCCCTAATTTCTATATTTTCTTGCAGGCTCTAGTATTCCTTATCTCCATGGTCTAAGAAAATACCTTCTTTGCCTTGTCTCTCAATCCAACTTATCATCAGATGTGTTCACTTACACCAAAAGGCATGGGCTTTGTTCATTCCCAAGGTCATATGTTCTTTCTTGTTGTTCCTGTGTCTAGAATCCTGCTTCTCTCCTCTCTCTGTTCATACAAATGTTACAGGGCTCAACAAATCTTTTTTACCACATAAAATATCCACTATCTTGGACTTTTCTTCCAGTATCCTAATTCATCTGGATCTCTATTATGCCTATTGACATCATCAATTGTTAATAATAAAATAGTTTTCAAGTGACTAAACATACAACAGTTCTGTACTTTTGGCTAGTCTTTAAAAAAATTTCTTTTTGTAGTTGTTGATGGATATCATGCCTTTATTTTATTTGCTTGTTTTTTTTATGCGGTGCTAAGGCTCGAACCCAGTGCCTCACATGTGCTAGGCAAGCACTCTGCCACTAAGCTACAGCCCCAGCCCCTTTGGCTAATTTTTATATTATTTGGGGACAGGTCAGATATCTATCTTACGCTTCTTCATATGCACTGTAACATTTTATAGAGTAATAGCTACTTAGAAGGCATTTAAAAATACCCTGAATGATTAAAGTCAAATTTTAATGTGTTTGACCTAGAGAAACATAGATATTCAAAATTGATAGTGATGCTTTTCCCCTTCCCAGACCTCTGTAAGACAATTAGTTACAACATCCACAGTTAGCCTCACCAGGGTAATAATGGATAGCCCCAGGGAAGGGATTAATGACACTGGCACATGGGGTTGCAAATGGCGTCACCTGGGATGACTCACCAGGTATTATGGACACTTGGGTCCCTCTCGCAAATATGGGTTTGCCAGTCATTCCTCCAGTATTCACACTGCAGGCGACACCATTACAGAAACTCATTGGAGAAGCACTGATCTCCCACAGGACAGGAGGATCACACTCCTAAGAGTGAGGCCTTTTGCTATTTTGTATTGAGATTTTTGCCTCTGAGATGCAAAGTTGTTTTTTTTCTTGCCCCATTCCGCAATGGTACCCTGAGCTGAGATTGTGAGTTCTTGTGATATCCACAAATTCAGTAGATTTCAGTGGAGCAAAATCCCCTATTTAGGGCAGCAACATCTTAGATCTTCTAGTGGAAGGTTTGGAAACATTACTTATCATCTGCCTTGTAATTCTTAAGGTCCCAGTCTTAGGATAATGTCTCCAAAGCACTTAGTGCTGCTAGGTGGGAGGATTTCCTGGAGATGGGTAGAAAGAACCATTTGGAATTCTACAGATGAGAATACCTGGGCTCAAGTCAGTGTCTTGGACAAAGAAGAAATAATTGTCTTGCCCACTGTACTTACTTGGCTGGGTGCTCAGTCTGGTCCCTGCTCCAAAGATTAGATTGACTGCCATTGCTGTGTTCCCACTGTGGGTAACATCTTTGCAGTAACTTTCCTGATGTGAATCTGCTGGAACCCCCACCCCTCACCCTGGTCTATCCTCCCTGGGTCTTAGAGCACTATCCTAAAAGGCTTGCCAGGTCTTAGTTTCTTAGCTCTCCTGTTTCCCAAGGGAGCTGGTCCTCTCCCTTTACAATAATGGTAGTCTTAGTATAGCCAAGTAAGCTTAGTATTATTGTTATAATAACAACAATATATCAGAAAAGCTACCACTTATTGATTACTCGTTATCTGTGGGGCATTATATCACATTGTGATATGGTTATTGTCATTTTGCTGTTGAGAGTAGAGGCCTTATTAAAAACAGCTGGTGAGGATAGAGCTAGAATTCCCCTGTCTGTCATCCTTTCTATGCTTGTTACTCATGTGGAACCTGCCATCCAGATAGGGGCCTGGGCCACTTTTACTCCTGGGTGAGGATTCACGACTCTACTGTCCTCCAGAGAGGAAGCTTCTCTGAGCAGGTATCCCTGTACCATGCTCATTAGCCAACCCAGGGAGTTTAGCCACCTGCTTCAATAAAAGAGAATTTGTGTTTGCCATTAACTCATCTCTTTCCCCTAAGGGCACTAAGCTAATTTCCTGAATGTTCAGATTATCTGGTGCTGATATGATCGGCTTCGCTTGAAAGCACAGAGTATCTAGAAATCTTTTTATATTTCTGTAAATTATTCTGTTCAGATTTTCATTTACTCAATTGGCTCTTGGCACTTCTGACTTTAATATGAGAAATGGGAACATTTTAAGTCACCAAGAGAGCTTGTAGAAATGGAAAATGAGGGCTTCATATGTCCTCGGGTTTGCTATAAATCATTTGCCTGTTTTCTCTTGGACAAGTCAGCGGTTCTTTTAGCCCTGGTCATTGGCACTGTCATACTCACACGGGCGCACAGCCAGCCTGGTCCCTGCTCCAAAGGTCAGCTTATTGTAGCTGTCTGAAAATGCACAGTAGGAGGGTGCTTTACAGGAACTCTCTCACTTGGGCAGGCCTGGCCTGGCTGGGACACTTGCCTCCTGTCCCTGCTCTCCCAGTCTCTCTCAATTCAACCCTTCTCTGATGAGATGGAAAATGCATGCCCATTGGGTCAAATTCTTCACCTTTCAGTGAAATGGCTCCATGGCCCTTTCCCTGGGCCAGTTAGGAACTGGCCAGGCCTTCCTGGAAGAGGAGCCCCATTCTAGGTTCCACAAATGAAGGTGAGGGAGGAAACTTGGAAGAGTGTGGAGAAGAGCCAGAGATTAATTGGGAAATGGATCATGAGGGAAGAATTCATAGCACCATCAATTGATGGAAAACCTCGGGCAGGGCTTAAAATGATGGAACCCAGGCCTAGGAAGGGCTCTTCTTTCAGAAAGTGGCTTCTATTATTCCTTAAGGGCACAGAGAGAGACTAAAATTACCACAGGAATATTCACATAAAATGCATAAGGAGGACTGTTCTCCTAGGAAGGTTGTGGGAGCAAGTTACCTATGGGGCCTTAGAATCTCTTTCTCTGGAGATTGTAAATTAAAATTGACATCCATATGGAGGAAAAAATCTCCAAAGTTTGAGAATGGCTCAGACGTATACTTATCAAAATTTCACAGAACCTATTCCTTGTAAGTTTCTTTGTAAAAAGGGATTCTAAACTTGAATACGTTTGGATAATTCTTTGTACTCCTATTTCGGTCTTGAAGACTGACAATGCATATTAGTGTTCTAAAGTCTTTGAGAAATCTTCCAATAAATAAATCCAGAGCTGCTCTAACTTATTTGACCCAAGAACACATTTTTTTGTTTTTTTTGTTAAAACACTCATTAACATCCATGGGACTATGCAGGTTTATACACATATATTCCTTAGAAGTGCCTTCTCTAGCTCCAGGAAATTAAAATTCATTCTAAATGCTAGTCTAATTTTATCCATTAGGTTTTCTGTGCTCTGAATCTGTTTGTTCTCCTACCCACTCCTGAGGCCACAATTAGGGGCCTCATTGATGCTGATTATTTCTTTCTAATCTTCGTGAAGCAGCTTCATTTTATTTAGGCCGGTGTGGAACACCTAGGCAGCTGGGCAGCCAATGCTCTTGCCCTGTCAGCAGGAGCTCCGGGGCAGAGCTGCTCCTGGTTGACACACCAACTCTGCACTGCCCTGACACTTGGCAGGGTTTACCCACTAGGAACAGTGGCAACTTGAAAGCCTTTCCCAAATGTGAACTTTTGGTCTCTGTGTATTTCAAAGAATTCTGGTCCTGATGGAGTCAAGTTTCCTTAGAACACTTACTTCCTGGGTGGTCTTTCAAGTGGAGACATATTTCATGCATCTATCATCATTTATACCTCTTTCCTTTTTGCTGCTTCCCAACCATAGGTATCGTAATCCTTATGCCTCCAAACTCTGGTTCTTGAGAAATAGGATGGGGCTCTCTAAACCTATCCTGAACCAATCCATTGTAGGGAAGAGGTTTTGGCAAAGCACACAAATGAACAGATAAAATACAGAGGAGGCTTTCCCTGGAGAAGTGGGCTTCCTCCCACCAGGTGCTGTATGTAACCTGTTTCTATTTCTCTCTTTGCTGTATCTGCATTTGGGTGGATTCTGTGATCTCTCTGTTTGGAGGTCTAATGACTCTCTCTGTCAGAAAAATATTTACTAATGTCAAAGCCATTATGTTTTAAGCAATAATTGCTCCTCCACTGGAGCATTTCCCGATTCTCCTAGCCAGAGGCATTAAAAAAAAAAAAAAAAAAAAAAAAAAAAAAAAAAAAATTGGCAACAGCTTCATGCCAGACATTGTGCCTAGTTACAGAGATATGAGAATGAAGGAGAGGGTGCTGCCTTCCTAGAGCTTACGGTGCAGTAGAGGATGCATATAGGCACTAGGCAATTATGATAGGAAGTCAGGTGTGCCTTCATTTGTATTCCCATCACAACTTGTGAGTACCTCAACTATAACCCAAGTGATACTGGGTTTATACTTTGAGATCCTGGAGGTAAAGTCTATGCATTTTCTTCTGCTCCTCTCCTCTTATCACTTCCCTTCCCTTCCTTCTTCACATCTAACACTGTGCTTAGGATTATAATAGTTGCTCAATAAATATTTGTTGAATGCATAAACCCTCTAAGTATTTTAATTCACCTTTAATGCAATTCTGCTAGAAAACAAGGTTTCTTTCTTTTCTTTCTTTTTGTGGTACCGGGGATTAAAGTCAGTGGCACTTGACCACTGGGCCACATCCCCAGCCCTTTTGTGTATTTTATTAGAGACAGGATCTCACTGAGTTGCTAAGTGCCTTGCCAGTGCTGAGGCTGCTTTTGAACTCGTGATCCTCCTGCTTCAGCCTCCCAAGTGCTGGGATTACAGGTGTGCGCCACCGCGCCCGGCAGAAAACAAGGTTTCTTTTGTTAGGACTATTGCATTTCTCCTTTAATTTCTGTATGGTCTCATTTTTCAAACTTTTTATTGTTTTTAATGACTTTATTTAGGTTTTAAGTTCTTCCTGTATCTCTCAATTGGGCATGGAATGTGTCCAATGCCCAGTGTCTTTGAGAAGTTTAATTTTACCTTTTGTGAAACTAACTGGTAAGAAAAATAAAAATAAATCTTTTGACATAGTCACAGTTTACTTTCTGATTAGAAGCCATGAAAGAGTCTATTTCTATAATGATGAAAAGGCTAATTTCCATTAGAAAATAAACTATTAAGCCAGTGGCTGGGAATTCAAATTTCACAACTTTCAAACCTCACAAACACGAAAAATTAGTTCAGGAGGTACTGTTTTACCACCCAAGAGAGCAGAGGAGGCACTTTTGGAATCTTTGGCCAGGGCCTAAGGTCAAGCACTTACTTGGATGCACCTGGAGTCTCGTTCCACTCCCAAAGGTGAGTGTCCTACCACTTGAGTATACATTGTGGTACGACGCAGTACAAATACCTGCCTTCTGCCACCTGGGCAGCTGCCCATGACCCCTGTCGCATTTCACATTTATAGCCTTCCCTCTTAGGGAGCAGAACTTTTAAACAGTCCTTTCCATGATTTTGATGATAAATTTCTTCTCCCCATGTTGATACCTAATAAATAGTCTCCTAAGTCTCCACTTCCCTTTCCTCCATACTTGTATCTTACCAATTTAACGCATGACTTTTCTGATGTGTTATGAAATGTTGAGTCACTGCGCCATGGTCACTATGACCAGAAGGGTCAAAATGGGCAAACTGTGGACCAAGCCCCTGCACTATCTGAAGGCAGGCCCCAGGTGGCCTTCGAGGTGTGGGGTCTTCCTTCAGAGAGTGCAGGAGGGGTGGTGGCAGCGTGCAGTCGTGTGGTTAATAAGAAGGCTTAGAGTCCAAGAGGAGTGAGCTAAACTCTGGCTCTGTCATTCCTAGCTGTGTGACCTTGGGCAAGTTACTTGCCCCAAGCATGTTTCCTCATCTGGAAAATAGGCATACCACAAATTACCTATCTTTAGGATGTATGTTAGCACAGGATAAGAACTCAGAAGGAGGAGAGAGTATGGTCATTAGCACGTCAGGTGTCAGAGAGTTGCTAACAAGATGATGATTCCCAGCCAAGCTTCACACTGGAGTCTTCCTGCAGCCAGAGGAGACCCATCCCTGCCCCCACCCACTCTAGCACCCCAGAGTTCCTAGCATCCTGGCTGGGATGCACTAATCTAGGGGAGACATCTCATGGAGCTGAGGGGAGGCGGCAGTAGGGGAGATGGACAGGATAGACTCCTTGGCTGCCAAGAAGAAAAATCCTATTTCAGAAACCTAGCAAGAATGAGGTCTCTTTTCTCAAAATTTGAGTACTTATCCTCTGAAAGCAAAACCCTCATCTAGCCCTCATTAGACCTGACTCATTCCTATTCAACAAAGAACTCCTTTAATGAGGGAGCAGTCCATGCCACTCCCTCACTACTGCCGTTTCCTTCCATGATATGTCCAAATTCAAAATTCCCTCCATCATTGCTACAATACTCACAGGGATGCACAATGAGGCTGGTCCCTCTTCCAAAGGTAAGTCTGTAGTTTCCTCCTGATGTGCACAGTGAGGAAAGCCTTTGATAAAACCTGTCTCCTGTGGCTTCCCTTTACCCCTAACCCAGTGGTGTTGGGACCGCCATCTCGGAAAGCACTAGCCACACTCCCACTGTTGTGGAAACCCTCCCCTGCTGAACTTTGAGCCCCGAGTCCTGTGCCTTGGGGCAGGGATGGGAGCCAAGCAGAGGGGACTGGAGAAAAATCTCAGCCCCAGTTACCCTGAGAAAACACCAGAGAAGCAGGGCAGCAGCTCCCCACATCTTCATTCAACACTCCAGTACCACCCCACCACCCTGTCTGTTAGGATGGACACCCTGAGGGTCTGACTCTATTTATCTAGGGTTGAATAGATGCGAGTGGCCTCCAAAGGTGCTGTGAGGATGGGAGCAGGGTTTCTTTTGATATTTTGCTGAGGCCATTCTGACCTCCTGACCTTAAGCTCTCCTTGTTCTCAGCTTTCCCTTTCCACAGCTCCTGGTGCTTCCCATCTCAGCCTCTTCCTCGGTAAGGTCCAGGGGTTTGATTCCTGCATAACCCTGTCTGACACAAGACTCCAAGCAGCATTCAGGTCCTTCTTGAGATTTATACTTTAATCCTTTCCTCTTTACCACCTGGAAATAGGCCAAGACATCCAAAACCTTTCAATTCCTTTATTTCCAGTCACACTGGACTCAGTTTCTATGAAAACTGGGATTACGGAGAAGAAATTCACAACAATAAAACTTTTGAAAGATGAGTGAAATAGAGTGCATGCTGCCTGTTTCAGAGACGCAAAAACTGAGGCTCACGGAAACCACAGCCTGGGCTGCAGACCTGAGCTGAGATGGGAACTCAGCCCTCAGTCCCAGCTCTTGTGCGCTGCCGGCTCTCAGGTTATTTCACACTTGGCTTGAGGGTCACGCTAATTAGCAAAGAGCTGTGTGGCTCCACTGAGCTTGGGGTGGAAGCACGGGACGGGGGACCTGACACTGCTCTGCACAGCCCCTCGCTTAGCCTTGGACACAGGTGTAAACCTAGACCTCAGGCTACCCCTGTTATGTGAGCAAGAAGTCCCTCCAGTCCCTTCTAGCTCTCACTTCTGTGGTCCACAGTTCAACTTGAAACCCAGTTTCCGGGAAGAGCAGGGGAAGCCTTATAGAGAGAATGGGAGTGTGGTCAGTTGGAGATGCCAGGAGCAGGGGGCAGGGAGGAGAAACCATGGGTAGGCAAAGATTCGGAACTATGTTCGGCCAAGAACTTGGTTGTGAAATAGATACATCCTCTTTCCCCTCCCATGGAAATATGATAAGAAATTGTCCAGCACCAGGGTAGGGCCAGGGGAGGGTGGGATGGAGGGCCATTTGTATAGGAAGATCCCAGCTCACTTACTTGGTGTGACCACCACTTGGGTTCCCTTCCTGAAAATGATTGTTTCCAGATACACAAGCATTACAAAAGGTCCTGGTCTTCCCACACTGTAGAAGGGTTTTGCACACCCTTTGCAGTAGCTCTGAAAGCTGGAACCCAAGAATGGCTGATCCGGAAGTGTTCCCCATACGGGTGGCTTAAGGACTTGAAGGAGCCTGCCTGGTGAGTGTGAACAGCACCAGCCCCCAGGGCTACCCTTGGCCTTCATTTTCCAAATCACAGCCACCAACAAACATTGCCTCTGGCTATTCCTCCTCTGAGAAAAACAGTCTTTACAAAATTTGGTGAAACACACTGCCTCCTACATGGTCCTGGTGGGTGTGAGTATTTCTAAAGATACCATGGAGCAGGCGGGCATTTTCCCACTTCATCTGCCATGATTGAGAAGAAGGTCCCATTTTCTTGGAGACGTATGCAAAAACGCATTCTTCACTTTGTCAGGAGGAGTAGGAACAAGAAAATTGCCAACCCACTGCACTGGGGCACATGCTAAAAACACGCCTGGGCCTGACTCAGTCACTGTGCCTTCTCTGGGGCTGAGCAAAAAAGTCCTGGGTGACTCAGACCTGACTCACTCTTCTTTCTGTCCTGATCTCACTCAAGGATGCTAACCGCCAGTAAGGCCTTTTGTCCTCAAGAAAGTCAGACATCTCAGTACAGAACAGATTCAAATCCTTTCCCAGAAACATGATGGGGGGTGAGGCGGGTGGGAGGGGTGGAATCACGGGTTCTGCGCCAAGGAATCTGGAGTGTCCACTGCCACCCTCTCCTGTCTCTCTGCCCTTCAACCCCATCTCAGCACAAGCACATATAAATTGTTATTAGACTTGTTATTACAAGTGTTTTGTTTCTCTGATAAGACTGGAAGTTCCTGAGATCAGAGGCCAGAACTTAGGCTTCTTTTTCTTCTTTCCTTTGTTTCTTTCTTTTTAAACCAGCTATGGTTTCTGGCTTGTTGATGATATGCAATAATTATTTACTGACTTGAACTAACTTTTACTGTGCATAATTATTGGGACGAGGAAGCCAGTTTTGGGAGAGGTTAAAAGCTAAGTAGACTCTGGGTAAATGTGAACTGCAAAATCTAACTGCTTAGGCAAGGAAAAACCAAGGAAGCATTTCTAAGAGAGATAATAAGAAGGCAGTATAAAAGCCAAAACACTGTGAGACTCAGGTTGATCCTCAGCAGAGAGGTGGGAACCAAATGAACAAATTAGAAAACTCGATTCAAAGGAAACAAGCATTTTTCTCCCAGTATCTTGACAGCAATTCTCCCTAAAGGGTCAAAAGAATACTCTAGCAGAAAATGTACACCCCAAGTTAGTAGCATTGTTGTGATTAATAACAAAATAGTAACCATAATAATCTATCACAGACCAAAGTAGCAGCTATAAATAGAAATATATAAAAGTAAACCTGATATTGGGGACTACAAATTTCTGGAGTTCCAACTTACTTGGGCTGACCAAAAGTTGTGTGCCAGTTCCAAACTTGAGTTGCTGAAAGCCCGTGTTCACACTCTGACTTAACTCTATACAAAATGGCACCCATAGCTGGGCCACTGCCTGGGATTTCTACATCACACTCAAATTTGTTAATAAGTATGCTCCTGTATCTGCATGCATACACCAAAGTGGTAGGAGATATACATTTTTACTATTTAACTTCATTTTCTAAGACCATTGGAAGATGACAAGAAATACACCAGAACCCAACAGGAGATTCTGCTTTGCATACAGTAAGTTATATAAAACATGTTATTAATATTCAGGTTGAAAAGTCATTCATATAATTATAGTTTCAGTTCTAGACAGGGCCCAGGGGAGTTTTATCCATTCACACCTATTAAATGTTTGTTACATGTTTCTTGCAAGAATGTTCATGGATATTATATAAGGTGACATTGCCACCATTTCTTCTTATTTAAATAGCAGAGCCATGTCCCCCCAACCCACAAAAAATAAAGAAAAAATAATAAATCAAAATGAATGTCCCTTAACTATAACATAAGTCTGGTTATTTTATAGGACTTACTTGCACGAACTAATAGTCTTGTTCCTGTCCCAAAGATAAATTTGTAGCCTCCAGTATTTCCCACAGTGATTTGTTCTGTGACAAAAATGGGCCATTTCCTTCACTTTCCATTTTTATAACATGTCTGGGGAGCAGGTCCAGGAAGCCTGTAGTAAGGTTCTAGTGATAAGAGCTAATAAGAACACATTTTACACTCCTAGTGAAATCCACGAACAGGTCTTACATCTACCTATAGGAGGTTTGTTCATCAAACAGTAGTTACAAAATATGGCCCCAGGACCAGGCTTCTCAGGTTCTTGTCCCAGTCCTAGTTCTCCTTGACTTTATGATTTTGAGCAATTCAACCAACCCCTCTGGGCCTTAATTTCCATATTGGAAAAATAAAGAATGCTGAACTTAGATGAATCTTAATCTCTTCTCAGAGCTGAAGTTCTCTGATGCAGCAGTATCCCAAGTGTCCCCACACTATGTTTTTCTGTAACTCACTAGTGAGTCAGATGCTTGCAGATCTGTTACATTGGTGGCTGGTCTGCCTTGGGAACATACAAGGAACATCAGGAGAAAGGGACAGTCAGGACATGGGAGTGACTGCCATCATTTCCTCTTCTGTCCCATCTGGGTAAATGCTCACTGCCGCTCTATTCTGTCATTCAAAGGGGGGGGAAGAGAATCCTCAGACATTTGAAGCATTCACATAAAAATTTCCTGAAATTCCATCTTTACCTCATGGCACAATCTAAGAATGGAAAAGATAAATTCTATGTATGTCCTTATTCACTGTGATTGGCATCATCTCTTATTTCTTTTTTCTTTTTTTTTTTTGGTACTGGGGATTGAACCCAGGAGTGCTTAACCACTGAGCCACATCCCCAGCCATTTTTATTTTTTATTTTGATACAGGGTCTCACTAAGTTGCTCAGGGCCTTGCTAAATTGCTGAGGCTAGTTTTGAACTTGTTATCCTCCTGCCTCAGCCTCCAGAGCTGCTGGGATTACAGGTATGTGCCATTGCACCCGGCTCAGATCATCTCTCATTTCTAGATAAATCCTGGCAAAGAGCTTGTGTCATCCTATAATAGAAAGTAAGGGGCTTTGAGATCATACAGATAGACCCAGGTTTGAATGTAGCCCTTTCTACCCAATGGCCATGGAATCTTGGACAATAACTTCTCTGAGCCACCTCAGTTTCTTCTTCTGTAAAATAAGATATTGCCACCTACCTTATAGAATTGTTTGAAGGGAAATAATACTATACGTCATGCATCTAGCCTCATAGCCGCATGCCATACACACAGTTCTGAGTGTTTTAACCTTTTCTACTGGAGGAGTCTGAGGTGCACAGATGGGAATGACTTGTTTGATATCATACAGTCATTTGGGGCCAAAGGCACCCAGAAGCCCTGAGTTCCTGTCTCTGCACTTCATAGGCTCTTCTTGGACAATGTTTAGTGAAGGGGATGCTTCTTCTCTGGAATGAATATGGTCTGGCTTATTTGGGGCATGGATAAAAAGACCTTGAGTCTCCTCCCTGAGTGCTCCTTGGAATCAGTGGCAATAGAAGTAGAAAGGGTCTATTATGTGCGGCCATGAGATTTTCTGCTCTCCTGGTTTCGTTTCCTCTATTGGGCTCCATTTAGCTCAATATTAGTGTTAAAAACTGTGATGTTTTTAACTGTTAGCCTCAAATCTCAAATGATTGGTAAATTCTACCCCAAAGGAAATATGCCCCTACAGTCACTGAAGGCTTTCACTAATTTATCTTGGAGTCACAATTCTTAATGCTTCAGCACTAGATTACAGTTAATTTAAAATAAGACATAAGGACAAAAGTGACATACCCTGTTCTTCTGTTTACTGTTAGCAGAACACATTTTGCAGTTATTTTGGAATTTCATACTTACATAGTTCCACTTTTAGTAGGGTGCCTGTCCCAAAGGTGAGTTTGTTTACTCCTCCTGTGAGTCCCACAGTGTCTGATGCCTGACAATAAACTCCCTTCTGCCACCGCACCCCTTCTCCTGGTTTACTCTAACCAGTTAGAAAATACTCAAGATTTAACATAGCTGGGTGCGGTGGCACATGCCTGTAATCCCAGTGGCTTGGGAGGCTGAGGCAGGAGGATCACAAGTTCAAAGACAGTCTCAGCAGTTTAGCAAGGCCCTGTCTCTAAATAAAATATAGAAAAAAGGGCTATGGATGTGGCTCAGTTGTTAAGCGCCCCTGGGTTCAATCTCCAGTAACAAAATAAAATAAAATAAAATATTTAACATAGCTATTTGACTCATTCATATGAGAAAAAGCCCCTCCCCAGCACAAATGGGATAAATTCATAGACTGTTAGTGCTGTGGGACCAAAGGTCATTCAAGCCCACTTCCCCATTTATAGATGAGAAATATAAGACTCAGAGACAAGAGTTCTAAATGACATTGCTAGTAGGTAGCAAAGACAAAAATGTAGAGCTATTTGATTCTCAATCTAGTGTTTTACTCTTTTCACCACAGGCTTGAATGTCCTGTGTCATTTACTTTATTCTCTTCTTCCCTTTGGTCAAGAAACTTGATTTCTTTGGCTGTTTTTTTTGAATTAAATAAGCATTTATCAAGCACCTTACTTTGTAAAAGGACCATATGAGATATTTCCTGGGACATAAAAGAGGCTTTGTTCTTAAAGATCTTTTGCTTTTAATAGCTGGATATCCTTAAGAAATAAAAGATTTCTGGAGCTGTATATGTTGCAGATTGTCTAAGGTTGCACAGCTAAATTTGGGATACAGAGGGTAAGAGGAATGTGAAGGATGCCTTGGGGCCGGTGGGGGGGTGAGAACCACAGACTGGGCTATTTTTGGAGAAACTATGTTTGTTCTAATCATTTAGGATGTTAGACTGCCCTCCATTGCAACCTAGTGAATTAGTTCTATGGTTATTTTCGACTCTTCTGTTATTTTCCTGTTTAAATGGAGAGCCCACGGAAGCTCACCCTCAAATTCATAGGTCTCAACTGATAAAACAAAGATGATGCAATCCATGAGGATAAAACACAGGAAGTACCTGGAGGAGCCTTAAGCCAGACAAGGGGGAAACAAGCGCGGAGCCGGGCCAGCGTTTACCTGGAAAGACTAGAAGCATAGTCCCCTTTCCGAAAGTGAGTTTGTTGAATCCCGATGCCACACTATAGCAAACCCCCACACAAAAATAGCCCACAGTGCCGGGGTTTTCAAACTGTGAACCATTTAGGGAAGGAGAAAGAAAATCCATCATTTAGGGAGAACCTATGATCTGCTGAGCAGGTTGACAATTTGCATAGATGACATTATCTCATTTGGGTCACAAATGGGCCATGAGCTTAGATATGATTATTCTCATTTTATAAATTAGGAACAGGTGACCTGAGGCTAAGCAGGCTGGGCCAGCACCAAGAACAAAGCACAAATATCCATTATCCTCAAAACATTTTAGCACAGGACACATAAGGAGCCATGAGAGACAACCTGCTCCTCATTCCTTCTGCAGTGGGGCTGCAGTTGTCTTGGGGTTGGCTCTTTTTTAGAACCAGACACCAGAACCACCAGAACAATCACTCATCCTTCATCACAGGACCAGTTCTTGAGACCTGAAGACATTTTACCCTCAATCTTTCTGTTATTCCTCGGGTGCCCTACTTACCAGGCATGACCAGCAGTCTGGTCCCACTCCCGAAGGTCCATCTAGCACCTCCATCCTGACCACAGTGTTTCTAACCCAGACAAAAACACTCACGATCCCACACACCCTTCTCATCCCAAGACCTGCAGATGTGGCCCTCTCACCTACAAAGTGGGCTATGTTTTTACTTTCTTTTTACATTCCACAGAACACATGGACCATTTGGCTCAAATCTGGGGCATTTATTGTGTAACATTTAAAATGAAGTCTCTGTCTACCCACACCTCATGGTCTACCACCATCACACTCATGGTTTTCAACTCTATTTATCTAATGGATGTATCTGGCCTTTCTTTTCATTTCTATGACAGTTATCAATTTTTAGATTCTTACCATACTGTCTCCCCTAATTTTACCTTCAATCAATCTGAAACTTCATGGACAAGTGTCCAGATCATTATGAGTGGCAGCTTCCTGCTCCCTCAGTCAACTTGTTTGGCAAAACCAGGACTCAATGGTAGCCTAATTACTTACTTGAGTTCTGTTCTGCTCTCAAAGCCGAATGACCCTCTGATTACATCACACCCATTCTGCTTCTAATTTAGTGAAAAACACCACTTCTTTTATTTTTAGTTCTTACATTTCATAAATCTACTGTTTTCCATCAGCCTCGCAGGCAATGTCTTAGCTTCCTTTTCTATTAAAAAGAAACACAGCTTGGATGAAACAATATTATTAGAATGTAAAGGGATGAATGAGGGTTCCTTACACAGTCTCTTTATGTCAATCTCCTGAAAAACAACCTGGGAAAGGAAAGGCCTCTTACATTCCATTATATGCTCCAAATGTCACTCTCTGAGTGAAGACAACACAGGGAAGAAGAAATGCTTAGGAAATTGGACTCACTTGTGGTGACTTGGAGCTTTGTCCCAGTTCCAAAGGTGAGTTTCTCGTAACCCCCAGAGTTCACACTGTAATGCAGGCCTTTACAGAATGGCTTCCTTTCCCCTGCCATTTTAATTTGGGTGGCCTTCAAGTCACTCGTCATCCGTGGAAGAGAGAGAGTGCTTTCTACTAATGCCCATGGCTGCATATTCACATGAAAACAGCCATTTTACTAAGAACCCACGCTGTCCCTCCATTTTAAAAGAATTTTACTATTCAACCCAGCATTTTTTGTTCTATAGACAAGTAATATTTTACAAGTGTATAGCCCTTAAGAATTTTCAAATAATTTTCATATACATTAACTTATTATACTTTAAAATGATTTATGAGGTATTCTTAAATACTTTCCCTTTGCAGATAAAGAAACTGTGGCCCCAGTGCACTGATCAAGCCAGGATGAGCATAACTGGAAGGGGTCAACCAAACTTTCTACCTTTTTCTTTAGAATCAACTCTCTGGATTGTTTCAGTGTATTATTTTTGGTTCATCTACCTGACTTTTTCTTTTTAGTTGTTCTCTACAGCTAGCTCTTTTTATCCTCTGCACCATTATTTAAATGTTTCTTTCTGCATAGAAATGCACTTAAGTCTGCACAAACCATTAATTTTTTGACACTTGGGCCTTACAAATACTGCAGTAAGTTCAGTGGGCCTCAGTAGTCACATTAAGTCTCTTACTTTAGTGACATATTGCATACTTACTAGGTTTTACTGATAATCTTGTCTCACTCCCACAGATGAATGTGTTATAAATCATAGCCCTGTGCTGCCTGACGAAAATGCCCGAGCTACCTTGATAATAGACTAATGTGATTAGCATGTATCTGTCCTCCCTCATGGGAGCTCTGGCTGGGATTCCCCTTTTTGATTTCTGGAATAAAGGCTAAGCCATGGAATTAAGCCCATAAAAGCCTCTTTTCAGGGCACAAGAGCAGTGGTACAATAGATGTGGCAGAAAGCCTGAGAAGAGTCCAAGTGATACTCTCCAGACAACTCTGAAACTTATTCCTTTCAAAAAGATTTGCAAAATGTCACAGTAATCTTGTTTTACTAGCCAAAGGATATCAGGTCTGATCCCCACTTTATTTTACCTAGGAATCCACACTGTATATAATCTCATTTTACTGGTGTTAAGCAAACTGCTTCTATCCCTTTAGGTAATCTTTCCTTATCACTTTATTTAAAACATTTTTGTGAGCACATAGTGGGACATGGGAGATGGTTGGAGTTAGGGATGGGAGACAGCACGCCTTTTTAAAAATTTTGTTTTAATGGCTTTCCTTATTAAACTCCAATAGTCCTTGACTTAAAGGAAAAGGAGACATTAAGTTACCCATGCAATATAAGACTACAGGGTAAGTACAGGCATTATGATCAGTAGTTATCAGGTACTTACTGGGACTCACTAATAAGGTGGTTCCCTTTCCAAAGGTCCATGTATTTCCTCCCTGGTAGGCACAGTGAAATAAGGCCCTGCAAATACTTCCTGTGTCTGCTCACTCAAACCCTCTTTGTATACAGCTCTAAACAATGGAAACTTATATTTTGCCCTTGCCTTTTGGCCAGGATCTCAGTGAATTTTCAGCATTTGCACAAATGCTCTGTAATTTCATTTCAATGGAAGGACAATGGTGCTTGGTCCTTTCTTCACTCAGTAGCTATACACTTAACACTATAGGAGGCACTGAGGAGACAGTGAGAGCCACTCACTGTCCTTGTCCTCGTGGCTCACAGTCTAGGAGGAGGAAAATAATAGACAAATACATAGCTAATAAGATGTCAAATGACAAAAGTGTGAATTGAAATCAAGCTGGGTAACCGGATAGAGGGTAAACAGGCAGTGACAGCTATGTTTGATGGCTTGTTGGATTGGCTGGGCAGGAGGCCCTCTCTAAGGAGGTGATGTCTGAAGTGAAGTCCAGACATGGAGGAGTTAGTCATCACCCTCATTTCCAAATAAGCAAATTGAGGGCTGAAAGATCAAAGCCTGGCTCCAAATCACACAGTGTCTCAACCACAGACACTTAGATCATGCCTCTCCCAGCTCAGAACTAGATGTAAATATAACCATGTAAATTCTTCCTTAGATAAGATAATGACAGGCAGATATTCTTCCAAACTGACTTTGGGATGTTATCTGAGCCACTGGAAGATGTGGCTTTGGCCATGGAGGGCATTGAGGTTGTATGAGGAGGCCAAATAGAAGAGAAGATGCATCTCTGAAGGAGCTGGCCACTGAGCTAAGGAGGTGTCTTCTGCTCTGCTTCCCTATCAAGCTTGAAAATAAGGCACACTTACCTGGCAGAATGAGCTCTTCTAGTTAGGTTGGGGAAGGCATGGAGAGACTCTGCTCCCCATAAAATCTGGACAAATGGAGGGCATTTGGCAGTTCATTTAGATATCCAAAAAAGATTGCTACTTGTCTCAATAACTAATTAAGTTTAGAATTCATGGCAATACTCACAAAGATCCACCTTTAAGATGGTTCCCCTTCCAAAGACCAGTTTCTGGGTGCTCACAGATGCCACAGTGCTCTGTATCACCACAAAAACCACAGGTCCCTTATTTTCGAGCACAAGAATTCTCTTAAGGTTGTTTTGCTTGGTTGAGATTTAACCTAAAGCTAAGCACATATTTAGGAAAATTCAAGAAAAATATTAAAATTCACCTACTCTTTGAAAAGGTAGGAAACCTCAGGAAGGAATCATTTCCTGCACTTTCCCAACTTTACACATTTCTCTCCTAAGTGATCTCGGGTTTCCAAAGATCTCCAGGGATGATCTTGGTCACAAGTGCTCATGTTATTTTTTATCATAACTAGAGAGACCCATCTTATTTCCACATTGAACCCTTTCTCTGCCATAGCCTAGGTCCATTAAACTTGTTCACTTTTAAGCTCATTCCTCAGTGGAAATTTTTCACAAAATCTCTTAAAAATCACGAGTCTTACTACCCACACCCGCCAAGGAGATTCCACATATGTTATCTTATTATGAGTCTCAGAATCTCTTTAGGCAAGGTTGGAATCATAATCTCCATGTTACAGATGAACTGGGGCTTGGACAGCTTGAGAGATCTTCTCATGGCAAGCTAGTGAGGGACTGAGCTGGGTCTGCACTGTCTTTGGCTCCTGGTTGAATATTTTCTTTTTTTTGGTCCCAGGGATTTGAACTCAGGGGCACTTGACCACTGGGCCACATCCCCAGCCCTTTTTTGTATTTTTTATTAGAGACAGGGTCTCACTGAGTTGATAAGTGCCTCGCCATTGCTGAGGCTGGCTTTGAACTCGTGATCCTCCTGCCTCAGCCTCCCAAGAGCTGGGATTACAGGCATGCACCACCATGCCTGGCTCTGATTAAATATCTTTTTTTAAAAATATTTATTTATTTGCTTTAGTTGTACACGATGCGTTTATTTGTACGTGGTGCTGAGGATTGAACCCCAGCCGCGCACGTGCTAGGCTAGCGCTCTACCACTGAGCCACAACCCCAGACCTGATTAAATATCTTAATAATTCATTTTGTGCACATTCATGTACTGATCTCATCAGCTTGCCTTTCAAGTATTTCTCCCTTTTTTTCCCCTCCCCCAATAAAAGTGACATTCTTTTTTTTTTTGGTACCAGGGATTGAGCTCAGGGGCACTCGACCACTGGGCCACATCCCCAGCCCTTTTTTGTATTTTATTTAGAGACAGGGTCTCACTGAGTTGCTAAGTGCCTCGCCATTGCTGAGGCTGGCTTTGAACTCGCGATCCTCCTGCCTCAGCCTCCCAAAGTGCTGGGATTACAGGCGTGCGCCACCGCGCCAGGCTAAAAGTGACATTCTAATAATAATAAAAAAAATTCTCTCCCCATCTCCAAACAACTACAACAACAACAACAACAACAACAACAAAACTCCAAACCCTCCATCTCAATTCCTTTTCAGAGCAGTGTCTTTTTAATCCTCACATATTTTCTGTGAGCCAGGAGATAAGGGTTACCAATATTTCAGTTACATTAATTGGGAAAAATGAGAGCTGGAGGAGATAAATCAGAATGATGGTTATAGAGGCTACAGCCTGGTACAGACAGCAATATATTGAACGTTAGAAAACGTGGGTCCTTGCTCTGCTATTGTGACCATGTTCAAATCACTTACATACTTTGAAGAGAAAAAATTACCCTTTTCTACCTTCCTTTGCTCCTTTCAACAATCAGATAAGTGATGTGAAGAAATAAGGCAAGTACCTTGTTTTCCTTCTCTTTAGAAAATAGACCTTAGGAAACACAAAGATAGCAACATCCTTCATCCATATGGAATTCATAATGCCAGCATACACACATGGTCATGCATAAGGGCAACACTAAACATTTAAGGTAAGTTCAAGCCCCAAGTACTTACTTGGCTTAACTAGCACCCTGGTTCCTCCTCCAAAAGTTAGCTTGGTCCCTACAGTGTTGGTTACACAGTGATCTGAGGCCCAGCAAAAACACAGTGACCAGGGAAACCAAAATCCTTGGCAGGCACTTGACATTCTCTACAGCCTTGAAAAAGTTGGAGGGGTTGCACTGCTCAGGGTAAGCCTATTGCCTAGCACCGGATCCACTTTACAGAGCTGAAATACTCACGAGTGGGCACATTCTTAGTTCTAACACATTCATATATTTGTTTACCTCTCTGCTTTGGCCATTTGAACTTGGCTCTGTGAGTGGATAACAGCTCTCAACCATAACCTAATATAGGGGCCCATTTGACTATTTTTAACCCCCAAAGAAGCTGAGAACAGGAAGCCCTATAAACCCTGGAACCTTCAGGGCCAGGCTATTCATATATCCAGAGTGGAAATGCTGAATGAACACATTCAAACACACATAGGCACTTGCTAACAGGGTCTCTCCATTCAATTTAGTGCCCAGGGAAGACCCCAAAGAAAGAAATGATGCTGCTTAAGTCCTGGTCTGCCCAGGCCCTTCCAGCTGCTGTGCCTACCTTGCACTATGCACCAGCTTTACTTTCTTTGGTCAAAGTTTCAGAGCCAGGTTCCCTCTAGAGAGTCTAGAGTCCCTACACTGGTGAGCCTAGTGCCTAGCAAGTGGGTAGGCAGCCTTCTTCGGGAAAATTTACAGAGAATTATAGGCAGATTGTTCTCAATAAGAAAGGTGTGCAGTGGCCAGTGAAGTCTCATAAACTTGTTCTTGAGTTTGGCTTGCCCATTCTGGGTTGAGGGACAAGTCCTTCCTCCAGTTGAGTTTGGACCACAGCAGCTGTTTTGGGATGCCTCAATCCTTCCAGGGTCACTATCCTTCTCCTTTGCCTTTGGTGGGGACCACCACAGCCTCCTCTCCGATTTTTGGGCTCCTAAAAGGGTCTCTAGGTACTCTTGGCATTCCTTCTGCTTCTCACCCCAGGCAGGGGGATCATCTGGAGAGGCAACACTCATATTCCCTTGTTTTTAAGACTAAAGAAATTCATTTACCTTCCTTTTCAATCTTTTCATAGTAATATTTGCCTGGAGTAGAAAAGAACCCACTCACCAGGCCTGACGGTCAGCTGAGTTCCTCTTCCAAAGTACAGCCTCCCCAGGACTGAGCCTCTATCGACACAGTGCTGGCCCTCTTTACATGAATCTGTTCCTAGTGTTCCCCATCCTCTCTCTCCCTTTCTTTGGGGTGTAGGGTTGAAATTCACCTCTACTCTCTTTTAGCAGCTTTAAGTCTTTTTCTGGGGCAGCCAACAGACTAAGCTGGGCAGTCAGTCCTCAGAGGCTATATCTCAAGGGACAAATGATCTGGCGTAACAATGGTCTTTCTGCCTTCAGAGGACTCTCCCATCAGAAAGCAATTACACATCCTTTTCAGAGTGTTTAAATTGGAAGGAACTTCACTCCCCTGCCCTATTTCCTGTATAAAAGGCTGCTCACTTACTTGGATTGACATTATGTTTGGATCTCTTTCCAAATCTGAACTTGTGAAAAGTTTGATAAACCAGATCCGTCCTCTGCAAAATCACCCCATTTCCCTCATTCAACCTCTGGTCCTCCCTCCAGGCATTCCCTTTATGTCTCTCTCTTTTTATTTTTTTCTTTTCTTCTTTCATATCTCTTTTTATTTCCCCATTTGCTGCATGGGAAAATCATTCTCTATTATCTTATAGGTGTAAAAATCTCTGTAGGCTCTGGTGCATGGGTAATTTGATGACTTGTTTCTTCACCTATCAAAACTATACAAGTAGAAGAAACAGGTCTGAGCTCACCTTTCGTCCTCTGGGCTTGAGACATGGGATATTAGCACCTAGAGTTGAAAGGGAGGTGATTCAGTCCAATATCTAAGATGCCATAGGAACCCCTTCCACAGCATCCTGATGGTCGGCTCTAAGGATCCAGGTGAATACCTCCAAGAAGAATCCCATACTTCACAAAGCACCTTTCCACAGCAAAGCAGTTCTACTTGTTCAAAATACTTTAGGGGAAGCTGGGATACATCCATTACCTGCTGGTTTTGATTCTGTCTTCTGTACTAACCCCTTCCCTCACCTACATAGAAATTCTTCAAATACTGGTTAAGGGTACCTCTTTTCTTAACACAGCCCAGTGACATTCTTTCTCACTGTTTTTAGAGATCTGAGATAATTTCAGATTGCTTTCTCAGTTTTTTTCTGACTGTCAAGAGTGCCTTCAACAAATGTGTCTGTGTGAAGGTGCCCCTTAGGAGAGCCATTCTGGGGAGGAGGAGGAGGTGAGGGAGACAAATGAGGCAGAAAGGCTGCAGTTCTAACACAAGCTGGAAAGTGTCTGGAATTTAGTTACCACTGATTGAGCTTCCCAGGTGAGAGTACTCTTAAATGTACCCACCATTTTGATTAAAAGTATTCTGGCCATTTCCTTCTTACTTACTTGCTCTTACAGTTAGTGCGGTTCCTGCTCCAAAGCTGAGCCTGTAGTTATCATAGCCACAGTGCTATGTCTTCCTACACAAACCTCAAGACCCTGGTTAAGAGAGTGGGCTGGGGGACAGGTAGGCCTGCCTCTTGGGCTAGCTCTGTCCCCCATATTCAGTGAGACTTAGGCAACTATTTCAACCTCTTTGTCTTAAATGTTCACACAGTTTCCTCATCATCTTTGTAAGTGGGGATAATAATAATATCTATTCCAGAAGGTAGTTAGAAGGGTAAAATGAGTTATGAGAGGCATTAGTGCTGTGCTTTGCACATAGCAAGTGTTCAATAATGTAAGTTATAAGATTATCACCAAGGCCACTTAATTATTTTCATCTTTTAAAGAATACATATAAGCCGGGCGCGGTGGCGCACGCCTGTAATCCCAGCACTTGGGAGGCTGAGGCAGGAGGATCGCGAGTTCAAAGCCAGCCTCAGCAATGGCGAGGCACTTAGCAACTCAGTGAGACCCTGTCTCTAATAAAATACCAATAAAAGGGCTGGGGATGTGGCCCAGTGGTCGAGTGCCCCTGAGTTCAATCCCTGGTACCAAAAAAAAAAAAAAAAGAATACATATAGGGCTGGGGTTGTGGCTCAGTGGTGGAGCGCTCGCCTAGCACGTGTGTGGCCCGGGTTCGATTCTCAGCACCACAAATAAACGAATTGTGCACAAATAAAGCAAATAAATAAATATTTTAAAAAAAGAATACATATAATTTTAATTTGTCATATCTCCTTTCTAAAATCCTGGCTATCCCAACATTCTTTTGTCAACTAGTAAAAGTAGCAATAGTTAAATTTGGGGAATTTTCCTAATATAGGATAACAAGTCAAGAGCATAGTTGGCAGTTTCAGAATGTTTATGGAATCCTAGGATTTTTTTTTTTTTTTTTTACTGCATTCTAGATATGTTCAAGAGACATAGGAGTGATAAAATGTTATGGGTAAGGACCAGAACCTAAAATAAAAGAACTTGAAATAAATACAGACTGATGAGAGGAACTTAGTATAATAGGTTGGTGAGTTTTTCTTGCAGACAACTATAACTTACTTGGCTTTACGCTGAATTTGGTCCCAGATCCAAAGTAAAATCTGTTATTGTTGTACACTGTGTTCAACATCATTACAAAAAGTCCCCGGGAACTTCTTAAAAGGGAGGTGCATTATCCAGAGGTGACTAACCAAGTTATGTGAAGACTAATCCAAACTCACCAGTTCTTTGCTATTCTCTAGAAAATTCAAGTACTAAGGTGAGGAATGAGCTGAAGAGACACATTCATTATCAGAGACAGGCAAGATAAGGGCAACTGATTTTCTTCAGTGGTTTTATCGATTTCTTTTCTTTAGTTTTCTGCTTGGGTTCTTTCTTGTGTCCTCTGTGCTCCATGCACTTGATATCTGAAACAAGGACACTGCAAGGAAATGCTCTTTACGTTTTTCTTTTTCTACTTATAATGAAAATTCCCCCAGGTAGACTAGCCTGTGAGGAATATCCTTATTCTGCCTTTAGTTTCCGGGCTACCTGGAAGCTTCTCTTTCAGACCCCGAACCTGGATCTAGATTGTACTTGACAACTGAACCTGACCTTCTCTTAAGGACATTGGAGCCATGCTGGGGGATTCTGAGGTATGATCTAATAAGATCACTATATCCTCTCTGTCAGAGTCTACATTATACAACCAAATGTATTTAACATCCACAGTGACAGTCCCCTTCCATCCCCCACAGTGAAACTCTGCATTTTGGCTTATTTTTGCTTCCTGCCTGCATATTCCCTTCAGGAAAAAAAGAAAAAAGGAAATAAAGAAAAAAAGAGGCTGCAGTGTTGGCTGTCATTTGCAAGTCTAGATGAAACATTATTTATGGGCAAAATATTTTGCTGACAATTTCAAGAGAAAGGAAACCTCCGTGCCAACAGTTAGACACCCACACAGTTTAGATTTAAACAGATCTCAAAAATGAACACAGTTATGAGAAATAAAATAAAGGTGACTTCAGTCTAAGCCAAGTAATTATAATGCTTTTGCAGTTTTGGAGGGCAAGGGGCTCCCTTGCTCTTACTTGTAGAAGTGATAAGCAATGTGTTGCGGGAATGCTTCACTGGACGGGCACTGGAGAACTAGAGAAATAGAGCTTCATTTAAATACCTTAAACAGGTACCTGTGTTTCAAGACATATGTAGAAATAAGCTAGACTAAGCTGGAAAATAGCTGGCCAACTAGGCTTGGTTTAAGATAGTTCCTGGTAAAGCTATCTTGCAGCATTTGGTCTAGTTCTGGTGCAAATATTATAAGAAACAGAACTCCCTTGCTCCCACTACCCAAGTCTTCTAGGTTGGGCTGGCCTTTTCTCTGCTCATTTTCATGCACTCCTATTCAAGCTTAGCAAAGAGGCTTCTTTTCCTCTTGTTGGTCTTTGATAAATAATTCTCTTCTCACTTTTCCCTTTCCTGTATCCATTGCAGGTGGCCCTCCACCATTCTCAATCCCAGGCCCGTTAATGAACATAGATGCACTGTATACATTTATAAATACTTAAATTGATGCAAATAGTTTTTAATCATGGTGACCTACCAGGTAAAACAGTCAGCCGGGTTCCAGATCCAAAGACCTGTTGCCAGCCTGAACCAGAAGAAAACACTGTGTTTTATCTAATAGCAAGAACCAGATCAAAGATGCCGGGCCGGCAGAGCACAGAGTGAAGAGTTGGCAGTTCCCTTATAAAGTAGCCTGTGCCCTTGTGAATCTAGGTTTGGTCTGGAGTAACCAAGCTGGCCGTCTACAATCTCTGCGAGTCCTTCTTTGTCTTTTATAATCCCATTTTCTTTTAGAGGATCTTGACTTTCCGTTTTTCCACTACAGAGTTGTAAGCATCAAGCATGTTTCTCAGAAATGAACACAGTTTTGAGAAATAAAATAGAGGTGACTTCAGTCTAAGCCAAGTAATTATAATACTTTTGCAGTTTTGGAGGGCAAGGGGCTCTAAATATATGTATAGTAAATGCTTTTTGATTTTAGATGTCAAATCAGCATTCAAATCTTTTCATCTAAGGAGACTTACAGAGTCCAGACAGGATATTTCCACTGTGGGCATCACTGGATTATGCTACCAGGGAACTGTCCAAACTCTTGAGTCCTCCTTAGTCTGAGCCTATGAAATCTAAATGACATAGGTTTAGAGCTGGCATTGTCTAGTTAATTTGGCAACTAGTTTTATGTTGATAAAATAATTTTATAATGATGAAATTATCTGAGAATTTGCTAATTTTCTCACTAATGTTATCAATGTTGATTTATCTGCTAAAGGACTTTAAAACTGCAACAAAAATAAATTTTAATATTTACTAAGGTAGTGAGGATGGTATAAAAGAGTCATGTCCAAAGACATCAGAATGTGTATTGTTGAATCTAGGAGGAAAAAGTGGGATCCACGTCTAGCATGGGAGATCCTGGAGGGGACCGTCAGCACTGGATTTGTCCCCTGCTGGATCCCTGGTATGAGCACTGAGCCTGGCGCATAGTTGGTGCACAAAATATTTGTCAGATGAATCCTGACACGGGTTTCAGACTAGACACATGTTCAGCAAACCAGAGACTTAAGGTCTACTCCTAGTTCAGCAATCAACTGGCTGGGGTGTGGGGATTACTCCCTTCTCTGGGCCCAGTTGCCTTATAAATGAAGAGAGCCCAAAAGGATGATTTTAAAGATTTTCTCTGTTCAGTGAGACTATGTTGTATGAATTTTTGCTCTAGAGTCTCAGAAACAGGAAATGCCCTCCAGTACCCATGAGTAATATTTTTTTTTTCAGTGATTTTCAGACTTTGACAGAGATTGATGACACTTATTTTGGTCAACAATGATTATTTACAAGCTTCCTTCCATACATTTACATAATCTCAACCAAAGAGAATAGTGCCTTACAGGGCTTATTATGGAATTAGACATCTTGTCACTGATTACTGCACAAATCCAGGGCTATGATCCTAGCCAATACCCCAACTAATCAGTCGTACATCTTTAGTCCCAACACACACACTCTGGGAGCAATTCCCAGAGACATCCCTGCACAGCTCATTTTGCATGGGGATGCCAAATCCTAGCCAGGAAGACGTTTGGCCTCCTATGTGACCCTCATTCTCCTTCTCCAAGCATTCTTCATATAGTGTATAATTGGGTCTAAATCAGCCCTTAATCCACAGACATTGCTTAATCCAGGGATACAATTTTATACTTACTGGGCTCCACAGATAACTTGGTTCCCTGTCCAAAGATAAGCTTTCTTTGGTCATAATTCACACTGTGTTACATATCCTGTCAAAAACACACCCAATCTGCCTGAACACATTTCTAATCCTCCACCCCCAAATCCGCAGCCGATTGCTCCCACACCACAGCATGAATCATGGTTGTTCTGCCTATTGTAGCTTTTTTCTTCTATGGGGAATAAGGGGAGTCACACACAGGGGACTGATGGAGAATAATGAGAATTCCTATTTTCCAAAAATGTTTCTGTTTAACACACACTGATCTCTCATTTTTGCCTAATTGCTGTGGAGATTGGAGTTCAGGGAAATGGCTTCCTTTCAAATGGGTTTCTTGTAGGCTCAGCAAGAAATACTTGGCATGCAGGGGTTAAAATTAAGGATAGGTGAGGCTGCAGGGAATCAGGCTTACCTGGGGTGACCACAACCTGGGTCCCCGCTCCAAAATGCAATTTCCCCCAGCCTTCCGTTGTCACACCGTGACAAACACCTCTACAAAATGGCTTCCCCAGAGAAGACAGCTGCTAAATGAAGACAAACTGCTCATGGGGAAACAATCTTGCTACAAAATGAGGTAACTGCATGATATGAGATACAAGCTTCCCCCCTTCTCTTTTAATTTCTCTTCTGTTCAGACACGGAGGGTGAGGTGTGCCCAGAGCCGCACTTCCTGGGCAGTGGGGCCAGGGAGTGGGGTGGCTGGGGTTAATGAAGCCTGGTGCAGGCTCAGGACTCCTCAAGGATGGAACCCACCGGTCTGGGAGGCTGCCTGGTGCTCAGCCCAGTGCGTAGCACCACTGGATCTCAAACCACAGCTCATTACTGCTCTCACTTCTCATTTAAATCACCGGCATTTTGGATTCATGAAGCTGGTGGAAAACCTATTTCAAGATCCTTGGTCTCTGTTCCTGTTAATCCCTGGCCTCTACCTGCCTCAGTTTTCAATCTGTCAAGTGTGGATAACTGTGTTGGAGTCTCCTGCTGAGGAAGACCCTGCCAACAGGCCATCAGGTGTTTCACTTATTAGAAGTCTGGCCCACTGGGTGGGCTTTGAGGCCTGACTGTGGAAGGGGTCCCAGTGGGTGTGTTCCCCTTCACCACATTTCCCAGAGAGGTGACAAGATATCAGGCCTTGGTCTGCCCATCTCTTTAATGTCCTTTGGACCCAAGGAGGTCCCCTGGAAAAGAGGCAGGTCTTCCCCTTGTAAATAATCTATTCAATCACAATTCAAATTATATGCCACTTACTTGGCTCGACAAGCAGGCTTGTCCCCTTCCCAAAGGTAAAGGAGAAGCCTTGTCCTTCCACAGTGATTAACTCAGCATCAAAAACCCACCAGCTCAGCTTTCCCCCATACAAAGCCCTCCTGAGAAGGGAACCTCTAGTGCATTTCCTCTAGAGTTATTCACACAGGCCTGTGATTTTCCTTCCAGAATAAGCAAACCTTCCCACTTATTATTGTCTTCTTGGGCTCTGTGCCTCACTTCCCTTCTACCTTCCTTTCCATTACTGCTCCTGAGGTCACAGTGGACCTCTGCCCTCAAGTCCTTTCAGCTTACCCCCATGCTGAGCATGGGCCTCATCTCATCTCCCTACTTAACTGTACTTACAGGGCAGAATGGACAATTTGGTTCCAGGACCGAAGGTGAGTTTTCTGCCGTCATTATCCCACAGTGCTTCTGGGCTCAGCAAAAACCCACTAGAGCTTCCTTCCCAGATGCAAAGGAATCTCAACACTACAAATGACCCAGGACCCAGAACCTGTATTTTTGGCTTTAGGGTGAAAGAGACAGCCCATTTGTCTTGTCCTATCCTGAGAACAAAGGGAGTTTGAGAATCAAGCAAGCAAAGGTTCCAAAACTGAACCCAGCCACCCCCACTCCTGAGTCCTGGGGCTGCAGCTCTGCATTAATGAGGCTGAATCTTTTCAGGGAGAGAAGCTCCAGGGGCTGGAAGAGGCTTAAAGAGGTTCTCTCATTTCTCCTCCTGCCTTGAGGCAGGGCTGCTCTTCACTCACCCCTGATAGGAGGGTGTCTATCTCCTTTCAGAAACCCTCTGGAGAAAGTGCTCTGGCAACCACTCCTGACAGCTCATTTTCACTGCTCAGAAACCTATTAGGAAGGTTTTTCCCACCAACCTCCTCCCTTCCTGCAGTTTCAGCCACGTCCTGTGGGCTGAATCCTGGTGGAGCTGAGAACAGAGCCCCTCATCTTCTACCGCTTCCTTTCCCAGATGAGGAATGTGACTCCTGACCCACCATCTTTTCTTCGAAATCCACTGCCCCCGAGTTGCCTCCACAGACTTCCCTGATCCTCCATCTCCGGGTTTGAGAGTTTCATTTAGTGGCGAGTTGGGGGAGCCATATTTCTCATGAGCTTCACGACCCAGAAGACTAGAAGGACAACTTGGGGACTGAGTGCCTTTCCCCATGGAGCTCCCATCTTCTGTCACTGTCTCTCTCTTGGGAAGGGGCTCAGGACACCTTGAGGGAAGTGGTACCCGGTCAGCTTTGCAGCAGGGCAGTGCGAGTTTCGGTTTCTGCACCCCCTGCCCTGTGGTTCATGAACCAGGCCCCCGCCCGGAGGGTTTGTGCGCGGCCTCCAGAGCCTCAGCCCTGCAGCTCTCTGCAGAAACCTCTCCCCTGCCTCTGACACTTGGATGGTTTTGTATTTAAATTAGTCAGGATTCTTTCTATTTCCACTTTCAAATCCCAGGCGAAGAGTTTCATAGAACAGGCTGACATTCTCCACCCGCCCTCCTATTCCAGCTCTGCTCCTGATGCATGACAGAGCCTTGACAGGAGAGCCCAAGGGGCGAAGCAAAAACTCTGCTGTGCACTGGAGATGCTGTTTGTCATTATTATTAATAGCTGGGGCTTAATGGACTCTTCCTACATTCTGGGCCCTATGCTAAATATTTTAGCCATTATTTCATTTGATTCTTATACTAACTCAACAAGGTAGCTATATTTTTATCTTTATTTTATGTATGGATTAGGAAACAGACACTCAGAGAAGGTGAGGAACTTGCCCAAAATCACACAGCTGATTAAGTAGTGGAACAAGGATCTGAATTCAGGATTTTCTGTCTCCAGAGATCATATTATACTTCAGAATCCATAATTACTTGGGCTCAAAATGTCCAGAGAGGACACATGGTAACTCAGAGGAGCTGCACAAGTGGACTCAGTGTTGAACCTCACATTCTATCACAATTTTTCTTTTCTTTTGCAGTGCCGGGGATCAAACTCATATGGTAGCTCCTTTATTCTTATTCCAGATGTGCAGAGTTCCAGTGGTTCTTTTCAAACAGATTTAAATTGCAGCAGGGGTATCAAAGTTAGATGTGAGAAAATACCTGCTGGCAGCAAGGGCTTGCTAAATTTTGGAATTGATTACAAAGAGAAGCTGAGGAATTTCCAGCTTGCGACCATCAGACAGAGGCAGAGAGCAACCTATGTGGCCAGGGAGCCTGCTGGGAATCCTGCCAGGGGTTATGGGGTACTGGGTCCCTTGGAGGTCCCTCCTGACATCCTCCCTGGCTCAATTATTGTTTGTATCTCTATTTCTTTCAAAGGTTGTACAGGCTTCTGAGAGGCCCTCTCTGTAAGCTAGAGGGAGCGTGCACACGCGCAGGCACTCACATCTCATTTTAAACCAGGGAAGAGAACAAGCTCTCTTTGGCCTGGGGAAAGAACATTAATAAAGAGCCCAAGCAGATGCACAGGATTAAAGTATTTTTCAAACTAATGATTTGATTGATTGCCCCTAAAGGCCCAGGCAAAGAAGAACACAACTTACTTGGCTTCACAGTGAGCGTGGTCCCATCCCCAAAGGTTAATTTGCCTGTATTGGTGTTACACAGTGTTCAGTCCTATTGCAATAACCTTGACTGGGGCCTCTAGGAAGACAGGTGGAGGTGGGGCGGCAAGCCGCAAAACAAAACCTGAAATGACTGCCCATGGCCAAAACAATCTCCTTGTAATTAGGTTAGAACGTGGGAGGAATGCTAATACCTAGCAACTTCCCATCCTGGTTCTATTTGCCGTAATTTTCCTTGAAAGAACGGGCTTTGGCAGGAGTACCTCCTGGGAAATTCACACAAAGTGGCTACTGCTCTGTCTCAGAGGATCCTGACTCCTTTGTTATTCCTGTGGGCCTGTGTCTATTTTCATCCAGTTTCTGCCTTTTCCCCTCTTCTTTCCCTGGACCTTCCTCCTCGTGGAGGGTCACATATTTTCTCAGGGAGAGACTACATGATATTAAAAGCCTAAGGACAATGCCCCAGGGAATAATGTGCATTAACAACCTTGTTTTCCAACAAGTATCTGGATCTACCCAACACAAACCAAGCAAAGAAAACACCACCTGTGTTTTGACAGCTTCTACATGATGGAAGACAGGCTTCTTAGGAAAAAATAATTAGCCAGAAAAAGGAACTTACTTGGTGTGACTGAGAGTTTGGTACCCTTCCCGAAAGTGAGTTGGTAGCCCCCAACTCCAGAGTATCCACAGAGTTTCCTTTCTTTGCAAAAACCCCACAGATGCTGAGGAAATCAGACCACTCACAGGCCAGGAGCAGCTCTGACAACAGTTCAGATGTAACAACGACCAAACAATAGGAAAAAAAAGTGAAGGGCATTCCAGAAGCTTGCCACAGAAGGACGATATCCCAGAGTCCCTCAGAGACCTGGCTGGACTTTCTGAGGTTTTCTAGTCCGTCCTCCTGTGCACAGCCCCGGTGTTTTCTGATGGAAGATCTGACTATGTTTTAGAACTCCTAGTTTTTAAGATCTTCCTTTGCCAACAACACCTTCATTCAAGTAACTGTTTATTATATTTTTAGGCTGAGCATCCCTAATCACCACACTGAAATCTAAAATGCTCTGAAGTCTAAAGACATAAGGCCACCAGTGGAAAATTCCACACCTGACTTCAATTGACAGGTCTCAATCAAAATGAAGGCACAAAAAAAAAAAAAAAAAAAAAAAAAAAAATCGTATAAACTTACTTTTAGGCTATGGATGTAAAGTGTATATATAAGACATAAAGTGAATTTTGTGTTTAGATTTGGGCCTCATCCCCAAGATAGTTCATTTGGATATGTGAATATTCCAAAATCTGAAAACATATTCCACAGAGAAACTCATCATAACACACCAAACCAGCCACAGCAGTCACTTTTGGGAGGAAACTGATATTTAAGGAAGGGTCCAGGTGAATGTTGTCTTTATGTGCGATTGGAATTACTTACAATGAGGAATATTTATGTATTACTTAGGCAAATTAAAATTAATCATAACATTAAAAACTACAATGTATTTCAAAATGGCCCTTAGATCTCAAACATGTCTTTCTGTGCTCCCAAGGCTATGGTGTCTTGGGTTCTCTGTGCTAGGGCTTTGGTCTCCTGGGATCGGAGGAGGGAACTGGGCCAAGATTTGTGGTCAGAACTGAAGGTTCTGAGGAGAGAGCAGGGTAAGGCCCAGTTCTGTTCTTGCCATCATTGCCGGTTGGCTTTTAATTTATAACAGAACAACTGTTTCATCTTCCTCTCCAATACATATGGCTCAGCTCATAAAAGACCTTTCTTTTCTTTATATTGGTGCTGGGGATTGAACCCAGGACCTCATATATACTAAGCATATACATCATATATACCACTGAGCTATGCTCACGTCCCTTAACAGTCCTCTCTTGGGGCAAAAGCATGGCTAGGTACACTGGAAAATCATTTAAGGAAAGAAGCCATTGCTTATCAAAATAAGGCTGGCCAGGAATACTTACTTGCAATCACAGAAAGTCTTGTGCCCTCTCCAAAGATAAGCTGCCTGCTTCCTGTATTCCCACAGTGATTTTTCCCATAACAAAAACCTGAGTTTTCCTGAACCTTCCCTCTTGTTAATCCTCTTTCCTGATAGAATCACCCAGGTATCTTCCCAGGTAATCATAGTTCTTGTTTTCCCTTAGCACACCTTTGCTTCCTCTTTACTGCTCTACAAAGTGTGATATAATAAAAATGCCCCTGGCTGTGTCTGTCTACCCTCTCCCTGAGAGTGTCCATACATGGAGTTGTGGCCCAAGAATGTGTTTCTGAACTGCCTGCAAATTTTCACCTTATTGTTAGCCTGTGAAAAATATTCCAAAGGAAACCCCTGTTCATGGACTCCTGATGAGCACCTTGCTATTTTGTATGTAGATGTAGAAGGCATGGTCACTTCTAAAAGAAGAAAGAGATTTGGAAAATGCACAGAGTGGGAAGGTGTTGTGCTTGGCCAGCTTTTCATCTTTGTTGTCTTTGACATTAAAGTGGCCCTTGAAGAAAGTGTCTCCTGCCATCCCTGGAACAAAGGAAGTGAGAAGGCATGGGACATCAGAGCCAGGAACCTCAGCAAATGCCACAGACAAGTAGATCTTTTATGAAGGCAAAAGGAGAGGAATTACTGGGGGTCATTTCAAAATTGAGTGTGAGGTGTTAGTTGGAGCCAAAAATCACACTGGATTTAACAGTGTGTCCAAATAAAGTCCCCTGGGGACAAGCCCAGGGAGAAAGACTAGAAAATGAATTCTGGGATTTTTCATGAATATTTTTTACTTTTCATAATACATAAACGTTGAAAAGGGTAACTGAAGCCTGGGGATGTGGCTCAGTGATAGAGTGCTTGCCTAGCATGCGCAAGGCATAGGGTTCAATTCCCAGCACTGCCAAAATACGGAGGGGGAAAGTTAATTAATATTTAGGTAGCAGAAGACTGGCAGGAAATTTTCCAGCACAGGGGTGATAGAATTTGATGTATGGCTAAGATGTGGAAGGGCCCAGGACCTTGAGGCCACCCACATGTCTTAAAGTCTAAGAAACTTTCCCCACTCAATGCTCAAAATCCTTTCAACTCAATGGGAGTCAATATCAGAAAATTACACAAACAGTACTTACAGGGGAGAACATGAAGTTGTGTCCCTTCTCCAAAGGTGATTTTGTAAGAATTTTGATTGGCACAGTGATTGGGACCACAGCAAAAACTTCTAATGACACTTTTTGGGAAAGCTACACCTTCCTTGATGGATATTTCACCTTCATGGGGCTTAACAGATTCCCATATTGTCTCTTCTCCTATAATAAACAGTCTTCATTATCTGTCCAGCCATCTTTCTCTGTGTCTCCTGGTTATTTTACTTGAATTTTATGCTGCGTACTGCAAATATGTGGAGAGGAAATTGAATGCCCTCATTTGACACTGAGAGTGAATTATAAAAGCAACACTTCAACAAACTCCTTTTGGATATCAAACAGATTCTGTGTCTGCAGGCAAAAAATATCTGGCAGGCAACCACCAAACTAGAAATCCCCTCTTCAGAGCCCAAACAAGGAAGAAGTTATAAATCGTCAGCTTTGGGCGTACAGCTGGATTTCCACCAGAGATGGACTTTACATTACAGAACCCTTGCCTCACCTTGGCCCTGAACTGGAAGCTCTCCTCTAAAGTTAGCCATATCACCAAACTCTGAGAATGCTTTGCCTCAGGTTAAGTGAATATATATGGGGATCATTCATTTTGTCTTAGAGGAATCCTAGTTTTTGGGGAAATGTTTGACAGTTCTTTTACAGTCCACAGATGTGTCCTATCACCACCAAGAGATGACCATCAACCCTGATGGTTGAACACTTAAAAGAATCAAGCCCTTTGCCTCTTCCTCTTCCTCTTCCTCCACTTTACCCCAAGGATTTTTTTTATCAGTCATTAAAAAGGATTAATAATGGGCTGGAGATGTAGCTCAGTGATAGAATGCTTGCCTAGCATGCATGAGGTCCTGGATTTGATCCCCAGCATCAGGAAAAAAAAAGTAAACAAGCAAACAACAACAACAACAACAACAACATCACAACCAAAAGATTAACATACTTCTTCGATCCAAAAAAAAAAAAAAAAAAAAAAAAAAGTATGGAGACAACTAGCTCATTTCCTTCTGTTATTTCCCTGATCTAAACCATTATAAAACAGGCTAACCTAAGGTTAAAGCCCCTTAGCTTGCTCATTTCAGAATCTCAATCCTAACCTGTTGTAGAGTTTAATAACCCAGTTAGACAACTTGACAACACTGCCTCTTAGTATTTTTTTTTTTTTTTTTTGTCTGACATTTGGATGGACCTTGTTGCCCCCCAAATAGCAAGTGGAGAAACTGACCCTCCAGGAGCGTCCCCCACAAATGTTAGTCTCCTGAAAGCCTTTTTCCCTCCTCCCCCATGAGGTACATTTAAAAGGTTTTTACTTCCCATGGAGGCATTGATCAGTAAACAAAATTCTTGTCATGCCTGCCATTTTATTTCACTATGAATTCCCTCTCTGGCGTTGATAAAGCCGTTTGGGATCTTCAATTCATCTCTGAATTGTTTTATTTTCCCCTATTGCATCTGAATAGTAAAGCTGTGTTTTTAGGGAAATGTGACATGTATGAGACTCGATGTGGACATTTGTCAAAATGGGATAATGCTTGGGTTTCCTATTAGATCTTTTACAATAAATATATGTGTAGGCAAGAGAGACAAAGAAAGTAGCTTATAAATATTAGTAGCATTTAAAATGAGATACATTCTCATTTTTAATACATGACAAGTTCTGTAGGCAAATTCACAGTAAACACACAAATCACTGCAGAATATAGTTTAAGAGATTCTGTGGCCGTAAATAACTCAGGGTCCCAATATCTCTCTGGAAGAAGGAGAACTGAGCTACCGTATTAAAGACGATTTTGGATGGTCTCATTTTGCATCTATTTATTGTTATTACTCTATTCCCAACAATTATGAATGTTTCATGTATTTGCAAAAGTCATTTCTCAAAAGGTACATTTGTTTACATATTAGATTAAATCTCCACTAACTTCACAGGATCTATTTGTTTGGTCAAATATAAACAGAACATGGACACTTACTGGGCTTCACCACCAACTGGGTTCCACTTCCAAAGAAGACTCTGTTATTGTTATTCCCACAGCATTTCCTGCCTTTACTGAAACCACCTTGAAACCCAACCAAACACAGGACACCATGGTGAGGGGGCAGTTGAACTTGCTGTTTTTCTTTTTTCCCCTGGTGTTTCTGGAAATGCGCCTTTTTATCATAGGCAGAAAAGAATTGGTTTTGCTACATAAAACAAATTATTTCTCCTTTAAAGAGACCAAACTTACAGGCTTTTATTTTATTTTTTTTTGCTAATGGGGATTAAACTCCGAGGCACTTAAACACTGAGCCCCACATTCTCAGCTCTTTTTATTTTTTATTTTGAAATAGGGTCTCACTAAGTTGCTTGGGGCCTTGCTAAGTTGTTGAGGCTGGCTTACGAACTTGTGATCCTGCTGTCTCAGCTGGGAGTCACTGGGATAACAGGCATGTGCCACCAGGCCTGGCCCAAACTTACAAGCTTTTAAAACCCCTTTGCATTTCTAGGCTGAAATCTGCCAAAGCTGAATCAAGTATTTTAATAACAACTCTTTCTCTCACCTGTAAGCTCAGCCTCAGATACTCAGGTGTGGAGAGGTGAGGATTCCCATATCCACAGGGATGTTCTGCAGCCATAGGCCATCCAAACTCACCCCCAGACTACCTTAGTTCTATGGTGCTGTCCTCGACTACAGACCAACTTATTTTTAAGCCTTCTCAGTGTGTTAAATGACTATGCAATAGCTTAGAATATATCTCCCTAAAGAAGTTCCACCATGAACTCATCCGTTGTTTCAGCCAGGAAGGGGTAGGGGGTAATGACACACTGTCTCCCACAACCCTAAGAAGGTCCAGTCCTGAAGTAAAAGGACAAAGTGAACGTTTTTCATTACAGAAAAGATCATTACACTACAAGGATGGGGCACACAAGAGCTCCTTGGTGTGCCTTGGTTGGGTTTTAAAAATGCACACTGAGTCTGTATTAAAGAGAGGAATGAGTATCTCACACGGGAATAGCAGGGCACTGACTCTTGTTTAAAATAAGCTTTAGTGGAAGAATTCTAATTTTGGAGGGAGAAGACTTGACCTCATCCCCAACATGACTATAACACTGATTCTTCAGATTTGAAGAAGAAGAGTTCACACCTGAGAGCAGCAAGTGTCCAGAATCAACAAATGGGACTTCTTCTAGGAAAAGTGAAAGGGAAGCAAATGTAGGAAATGGGGGAAGGTGTCAGATGGATCCCAGCTTTAATACTGAGCCCAACCCTACACCCTCCTTCCCCTCCCCACCCTCAGCAATCTCCCCAAGGATGGCTCTGGAGTCTCTTTTGGAAGATATGGCCTATAGAAGAAGTTCTTGGACCAGCTGACACAGAATTGTATAAACGGATTAGCAGAGGTTGTATCTACATGGGTAAAAGTATGATCAGAGCTGATAAATGGCTGGAAAATAGGATTCACAGAAGCAGAAAGCCTGCAGCATTTAGATGAGAAGAATTTTCCCACAATAGTTTTTTTCTTCCCCTTTCTAGTGTTTGTGTGAAATTAGCACCATTTCCCCTTCCCTAACTGTGGTGTGCTATCCAGGAGAATGGGAAATTTTGGGAACAAAAGTCAACCTTCAGCATTCCTGTCACCAAATGTGGCTATTACCTCCCAAATTGCCACGGACAGAGTCCATCTGACAAATTCCACTACTCACGTACTTGGCTTAACAGAAAGCAGAGTGCCAGTCCCAAAGATGAGCTTGTTTGCAGACCCATAATTCACACAGCCCTCTAGAGCCTTACACGAACTCTCAAGGGAGGCACATCAGGATGGGGTGAGAACAGGTCTGTGCCTTTCCTTACTTTAAACAGCTCAGTCTCAACTGCTGCAAAAGTCAACTTGCCAGGTAACCCCTAGCCTTTATACTCCCCTTACTCGTTTTTTTTCACTATGTCCTTATGTGGTTTGTGCTGAATCCCAGAATCTTGGGGGATTCACTAACAAGTGTCAAGAGCTCTGCAGGCACCTGCTGTCCACCCAGGACAGTGGCCCGGGGCAAGGATGCCGGGAAAGCTTCAGGCACGCTACAATTCACCTAGTGGTCTCTGGCTGGGGCCCTTTCCCTTTTCTTTGAATTTATTCTCCCAGTGAAATGAGGCTGGCTTGTCTCTGGAATAGAATTGTAACATATCAGAGGGACGGAGACACTCCCTAACAACTCGGCTAGGTGCTCGTAGAGGGCTAGTTAAGCATCATCTATTCCGGAAGCAACCAGACCAAACAAGAGAACTGACATTGCCTCTCACAGGGAGTGAAGACCCCATTTGGGTTGAATGTATTGTCTCCAGCAGGTTGGATTGTTCTTAAAAATATAATTTGCATGCTATTCTTCGTGCATTATTCAACTAGTGTCTTCTCTCCCTTACTGTCACATATCTGAGACTTACCTGGCTTTATAATTAGCTTGGTCCCAGAGCCCCAGATCAACTGATAGTTGCTATCCACACAGACACAAAAACCTTAACAAAAACCTTCACTGTCCTTCTGGGGAGCCTATTAGAGATAAAGCCCAGATAAAAACTCCAAAGCAAAGCACATAAAACAATGTAGGAATATTGACTATTGAAGATTATTTGCTCATTTAATTACATTTGATTCCCCTGCCCATTATAGATTCCAGACACAGATGATGAAATCAAATGACTAAACATCCAAAGACAATCTAAGTCTCTCTGCATATAAGGGAAGCATAATTCATAAACAGTTTTCAAATTGGAGAACTTGAACTTGTTTCACCTTTCCTGGTATTTTAAATAAAAATGTAAAAGAGAGAAACAGATCATTTGCTTGGAGTCACAATGCATCTGACTCTCTAGTGTCTTATTTTTACTGCTGATAAGACTTTCATCATCAGCAGTGGTCACATGTAGACTGAACTGATTCTGTTTATGGAGGACAGTCTCCATGACAAATGGTGTCCCAACTGACCATGGACCCTGCAGCCAGAGGCCCAGAAGGTCCCACGGTGTTGGAAAGAGGGCCTGTAGCACTGTGAGATTGTACTGACACAGGCTGACTATTTCTGGAAAACACCTTTTCAAGTTTGCTCCTTGGTTTCTGGTACTTACTTGGCAAGACATATAATCTGGTCCCAGTCCCAAAGATGAGCTTGTCGGTATTGGAGGACACAGTGATACTGAGACCTACAAAAACCTCCTGGGCTGGGGTTGTGGCTCAGTGGTAGAGGCTCACCTAGCACGTGTGCGGCCCGGGTTCGATCCTCAGCACCACGTAAACATAAATGCATTGCATTGTGTACAACTAAAGCAAATAAATAAATATTAAAAAAAAAAACCCCAAACCTCCTGACCCCCTCTGCTCTTCCCCATCACTGGTACCAAATGACTACCAACAACAAAGAGTATTTGGGGATTCATTTAAAACTCCAGTGCCATCAATCAGTCAATTTTTGTTTGGGTTAAGTTTCATTTCCTAGAAAATGCCTATGGTTTGTGCTTATTATACTTTCAATCCACAAAATGACAGCTCAAGATAATTCACTGTAAGAAAACGGAATCTCAAACTCTAATTCTAGTCCTGAATTTTTGTGGCTGTTTTTGGTGGTGGTGGTGGTGGTGGTGGTGTTAACTTAGATCATTTAACTTGTCTGTGCTTCAGCTCTTCTGTGTGTGGAATGTATTTGATGATGTGTGATTCTGTTTACCTTATTAGAGAATGTTGTGAAGGTAAGAAGGGCTGGTGTGGTACAGGGGGTGCAGCACTAAAATGCATTTTGAATTACGTGGGGAAATTTGATTGTTTGAGTCAAGGTATTATTTACACAAATAACAGGGAATATATTAGTTGAAGTTTATTGTCAAAATCACGAACACGAAAGCTTTCTTAGAGTGAAAACTAAAAGAGAATATATCTATCTTGGGTGATTTTCTACAAGAAAGTTAGAGGACATAACCACTTCATCTGCCAAAAGAATCAGGCATGGAAAGGTCAGTGGAATTCTGAGGCCTCAGGAGGGAGGAGAAGAAGACAAGCCTGTCCTCCAAGGCAGTGATTAAGCATTGATTAGGTCCCTGGACATGCCAATTCCCCTTTGCTGTTGGTAGCATTAAATGGAACCTGTCCATGTTCATTTTAAGAATGAATTTGACCTTTTTAATGGTCAAAATGGCTGTGTTGGTAGACCCAGAAACTGTATCCCATCAGTGACTAGTTGGGGATTGGGCAGGGGATGTGAAGAACTCTATGATTTAGACATATTAACCCACAGAAATGAGAAAAGACACTTACGTGGAGTAACAATCACTCGAGTGCCGGACCCAAAATGCGGCACCCCTCCCATAGCTGTTGTCCACAATGGTTGACTCGACTACAAAAACCCTGCTACCTCGTCACAGCCGCACGTCTTGGGTCCCAAGGTGGAAGCTATAGTTTCTCAGGCATTAGAGAGGATTCAGACACCCATATCATGCAAGCAATGGTATTCCTTATTCCTTCCAGAGGCTCCTTCTCATCCTGGGGCCAGCCCTAGCCTTCTTGTAGACATTCAGTGGCCCAAGGTGGCACCTCCACCCCTGCAGGGCTCTGCTGCAAGGAGGATTCTCTCAGGTCCCTGAGCCACTTCAGGATCATTCAAAGAGCTAAGCAGTTCCTCAGAAACACAACTGACATCCCAAAGAGGCCGGCAGCCGTGTGTGGTGGCAGTGCTGGTGCTGGGGTTGGCATAGTAGTTAGGAATATAAAGGTGAGAGAGAAGAGTTCCATAGAGGAGTTAGAGATGGAAGGAACAGGACTTGAGGCAGGAGGGTCTCACTCCAGGTAAGAAGAGTAGACACCTGGGACATCAGATGTCAAAATTTGCCATGCTCTGCTTTGTGAGTACATACGAACTGTGGGAAAAAGAAATTCTCCTGGCTCTGTCAGTTGCTCTGACCTATTTAGTACTGTTCTTCCTCCTGTGACAACCTCCTAAATGCAGCTGAGAAGCCCCACACTACAAATGGAGACCACCTCCTTGTCTTGCTCCTGTGTGCCAGAGCCATCTGACCAAGTATTCTACACTAGTGGGTAGGAACAGTAGCCACAAAATGATACTCAGAATCTGTTTCTCTCTTCCTAATTAGGCTGTCAATCTGTTTAGCTAATAAGTCGTATAAAGTGCCTTAATCTCTTCCAGGGAAAGGAGTCATATAAATGCAAAATAGCAGCAGCAATAAGTCAAATGGCTTGCTGGGCATCTTTTCTTTGTGTGAAGAGATGCTGTTTAATAGAAGGAAAACTTTCCGTGGGGAGAGGAGACAGACTGGGGAAAAATACAACAGCATTTGTTTTTATTAGGCTGAGTCTATACAGCACAAAGTAAAACAGATTTGGCAATTATTTAGGTAATGTGACAGTCAATTCAAGCAATTTTAAGCTCAAAGAAGTTTGCTCAAGGAAGTGCCTAAATATCTGGATCAGCGACCGACATTAATCAAATTAACTGGACAATTGTGCTGTATAGACACAAACTAATAAATGTGCCTTGAGATGGTTCTCCTGAACGGCTTACATTTTATGAACTTTACATTAAAACTGGTCCAACATTTACACCCATTCATTTCATTTTGGCTTTGCAATTGACATCTCCCATTTTTTCTTACAACACATGTCTTACATTTAGAACTGCAAAGGTAAGAGTGACCTTCTCCCTGGAGAGCCTTATCAGGTTAGCACTCTGAAGCTCATTTAGAAATTCATTAGGTGTCTGGGATGTGAGAGTTGGTCATTATAGATTAAGGGCTTTTTCTCAATGGGGAAGGACTTACAGGGAATAACAGTGAGTCTTGTTCCAGTCCCAAAGATGAGCTTGTTTGCCCCAGAAGTTGCCACAGTGCTTCTGTCCAGTACAAAAACACTTTCCTACTCTGCTAACTTTCCTTCTTCTTCCTCTCTACAGCTAACCAGGGGCATGCTATCACATTTTGACCTACTTAGTGATAACCTTTCAAAAAACCATCCTATAAAAATTGCTGTATTATTTTTTTAAACGAAAACATCTAAACAACCAACAGTCCCCTTTTCTCCCTCCCCCATTTTTTTTTCAAACAAAGCTTGTCATTTTTATGCTACCTATATTCTCCTTGAGAGACAGGGCTTGAAGAATTCTGGTGGCCACAGGGATGGCTCTTGCTTTAGAATACTATTTCTGTAAAATCACCTTTCATTTTAGTGAATCACGCACACCGGATGTTTTTATTTTTCCCAAGTTGGCTCAACTTGCATTCTCTCAACCTTAGCCTCAAAATTCCAGACCTTCGAGTCTTGCTCCCTCCCCTTCTTGCCACCAGCTGAAACCACAGAGGCTAGAAAGGATCATATTAGCCACTTGACACACACTCTACTTACTTTCATTAAAGGAAAGCAAAACCTTTAGAGGAGTCTTTGGTTAGAAGTTGAAAAGGCAGAGAAGGTTAAATGGAAGATGAACATGATGGACATTTATGGCTTGCTTGAGAACATTCAGGCTTACCTGGTTTTATCTGTAAAATTGTCCCTTGGCCAAAAGTTAGTTTTCCTAAGTTGCTAGACACACTCTAATGCTGCACTTTACAAAAACTCTCGGTAGTGGATCCTTTCTGTTTTTTTCATTCCTTCCTGTTAGCAACCTGATCAAAAAACAGATGAACAAACCAAAAACAAAAGCCCATACTGACTGAAGAGTTACTATATGCCTGTCACTATACAATGACTTTTATAAGTATTAACTCTTTTACTTATGTGCTATTTTAATAAGCTACTATTATTATCCCTACTTCCCAGATGAGAAAAATGAAGCATAAAGAAACTAGACAACTGCCCAAGGTCACATATATAGTAAGTGGCAGAGTTAAGATTTGCTCAAGCAGTCTCATTTCCAAAATTCACATTCTTAACCACCATACCAATAAATTTTATTACCCCCCCTTTTTTCTATTTTGGGTTTTCTTTTGCAGTAAAAGTGACAAAATAGCTCATTGTCCCTGATAAATATACCATGATATGGTTCCTCTGGAAGGCTTACATTTTAGAAACTTAATATTAAAATTAGTTTAATATTTATACACACTTTCTTTGTTTTGGCACTGCAATTGACACACATTCTTTTTTTCTTTACTGCTCATGTCTCACATTTAAAGCTGCAAAGGCAAGGGTGACCTCCTCCCTTGAGAGCATTAAGGGTTAGCACATAGAAGACTATTTAAAAACTCATTTGGGAATTGATTAGTGTCTACATCAAAGATGTCTCTCCCGAAGACCCCTGGGTCACTGTGCAACTCCCTCTCCAGAACTGACCCAAGACCCAGCCCCAGGCATAGCTACAGCAAACAATGCTGGGAACAATTTGGTTGGGCAAAACTGAATTTTGAATAGAGTAAATGGTCACTAAAGTGCTTTTGAAGAATTCCTGGAGAGAATGGCTTCTCAGGGGAGGCCAGAATTAGGATGAAATCAACTCCTTTTCTGTTACTTCTAACAAGTCACCATAAAGCTCCAAGAAAAAGAGAACTGAGAGATACAGTAATTATATGGCCTGTGAGAGCCATTTTGGATAAACTGTGGAGGGGAGATGTTCCCTAGCATGGTCACTGGGATGACCATAGGCCTGGAGAGCGCCCAGCAGTGCTCGACTTGTCTTTGGCTGGGGGAAATAGTGTTGAACAGTGGTCCTTGGTGAGGTTGGCGTAGTACTGACTAAGGACATGAAATGGGACGTAGATCCTTACTTTCTCCAACTTTCAATGCTTTCTGACAGCCTTCTTTTTTTGGGATGGGTCACTGTGCAACTCCCCCTCCAGAACTGGGATGGGCCAACCTGTTTGCTCTGTACAGAAAACAGGTTAATAACCTGTCTTTCTGCCAGGCTCTACTGGATCCCTCTATCTAGTTATTCTGATCAAGGGATAGGCAAGTATCCAGTTTCAGGGGACTGGACAAAAACACTGGCTATACTTGGACTTTGTAAACATTAGGGTTAAAAAAGGAGGAGGCAGTTTCAGAGATATTTCAAACTGCACAGACAGGTTTGAGAGCGTTAACATGAAGACTCACTTGGATTTACTGCCAGACTTGTCCCCAATCCCCAAATCAGCTTACGGTTGTTGCCAACATTACACAGTCATAGAAAGCTTTACAGAAACGGACCAGCCAATGTGTACCAGGAAATCCCCTTCAATCCCCAAATCCTGCCTGCGTGCTCCTCCAAATGGGATCCTTGCCAAAGAGGTAGTTGGGAAGACTGTTTATGATGGTGGTCAATTCTGAGCATGGTCAGGGTAGAAAGACTGACTCCTCATCCCTCCATCTCCAGACCAAGCTGCCCCCTGACCAGACCAGCAAGGATTAGTACAATCCTGATAAAGTCACTGGAGAAGGATTCTCCCACTCCAGTGCTCACCCATCCCTGTGCTGAACACAATCAGACTCTCAGCTCCAAATTGTTAAGACAAAAGGACAAGGACTCTATTTATCTACAGTACATTTGCTTCCGTGCCAGACAATTACATATGCATTCATTTTCACATGTACATATGCCATGTATATAAGCCATATAATCATTAATGATTAGAATTAATACAAAAAAATGAGTAGAGAAAACAGAAAATGGAGCTTAGCTAGGCTTCCTTTTTAAAGTAAAGCATTCATTATGGATTCAGCAGAGATACTCACGGGGTTTGACCATTAACCTTGTTCCCCCTCCAAATGTGAGCATGCTGCCTGCATTATTATTCACACAGTGATCTTCAGCTCAGCAAAAACCTCCTAGAAACCAAACTAAGTTTTCCCTAAAGATCTTCTGGAAGGAGCGATATCGTGAGCACAGAGAATATTAAGTAATTGTCACAGTAATAAGTTGGCACAGAATCCTAGCACCAGCTTGGATTTCAGAACCATTTCCGCATTGGATGAATGAAGGATATTCTTTTTAAATATTCTAAAGAAGGACTTTTCCTGCACAGGCCCAGAATACTGACTGCCCAAATCCCAACACATCCTCTAGTGTTTTAGATAATAATTCTCCAGGGTTGTGAAAATCATATATCTCATTTGGACAAAGTGGAAACAGTTTATGTCTGTAGTACCAAAGCAAAAGTAGACAGACTATCATCAAGGTGGGAGAGACTGTGGGGAGCCGTCACTGCCCACCTGGCGAGAGGGGTCAGGATGTGACCCATATCTCCAGGGTGCTGGAACCAGGCTCTGTATACTTAGGTCCAGCTCCTGGAACTGCTAAGAAGATGCCTGACTTCTATGTTGCCCAGAATTAGATACAGTCACATGCAATGGTCTGCTCTGGGATTTGACCCCACCTCCAGATCTTTCCCCAATCTGCTTAGATGGTCACCAGGAAAAGGACTTTTCATCAGTTCCTTCCCGTGTCCTAGAGGAGACTTCTCCATTCACACTGTCCCCTCCTAGGACATAAGACAGTTAAGGTCTAACCTGAAATCATTCCCTTATAATAAAAAGGTGATTTCTTCCAGTCTTTCTAGTTGATTTTTTTTTTTTTTTTTGAGCCTCTTAATTTTGATATAACTGGAAGGAAAATCTGAGTAGGAAACTCCACGGGCACCATCAGTGAGTATCAGCTTGCCTCCTTCCTGTCCTCACCACTGGCCACCTTGAGGACTGAGGGCTTAACAACCAGCAAGTCAGGAACTGACTGCTCCAGGGAAGAACAAGAGATGCGGGGGAACTATGGCGGCATGGACGTTTCCTACTTGGAGTCAGTGTTGTTTCTCAGAATTGCTTTTCATGGATAGATGCCGCCTTCTCACACCCTTTACAGAGGCCACCTTCTTTCCTTCCTTCTTTGCTATTTATTTGCTAGCTCTCTTACTGTGGCTGCTTTCATTTTTAACAAGCACATACTTTTTCCAATATCCCTATCAAGTTAAATCTGGTGACATCTGTGCTGGGTGTCCAGTGTAAGAGACTGTGAAACCCAATTCGTTTGACCAGTGCAGGCCTGTTTCAGGAGGTGGGCCCAGGCTGCCTATTGTATGGAAGAGGCATAGGTGTGGGCACATGTGAGTGTTCAGGGAAGCAGGTGCCCAGGTTGCCTGGGCAGAGACTTTGTGAAACCAAATAGCTGAAAATAAATTTGGAGCATGGAAAGAGCCCAGATCTTAGAGAGCCTTGAGTGACAGTTTAGGCGGTGGGCATGATTTTACCTTGAGGTGGTTTCTCAAAATATGAGTGCCCAGATGAAGCACTGAGTTGGACAGGGGAGAGAACATAAAGAAGGGCAGGAAAAATCAGTGAAAAATGTAAAAGAAAATAAGGGACATGTAATTCCTACTGTGTCGTTCAAGATCTTTAACTCATAAAATTCTTCTAATGATTAATATAATTCTTATGAGATCAATGGTTAATCCATCCTGGCAATCCTTGGAGCCTTCCTGTACCCCTCTGTTCAGAGTTGAGGGACCCAGAATTGCCACTTCAGATAGCAGTAATTTAGCTGCCATACTTTATAACAAGTACCTTCTCTTGTCCTTCAAGTACGAACCCCAAGAACTTTCAAAATAAAGACCATTTTGCCTGTAATACTCACTTGTTAAAACCTTCAACCTGGTGCCTGTTCCAAAGACATATTTTCTGTTTCCTGTGTTAGTCACAGTGTTATATGTCTCTGCATAAACCAATGGAAGGTTGCATTTCTTGAAGCAGCTCTATGGCCTAACAATAGGATGTCATATGTACTTTTCCCACTGAAAGACCTTGATCTCATGTTTTCCTGAAAGGGATTTCTTGGGATTATATCTCAGTCTATACAGAAAGTCTTCTGTTTCTATAGGGGTGAAGTTTGCAAAACTTCCACAATCTCATGCTCTCATTATCTCAAGTGTGTTTATTAAGAGGCTGATTTAGCAAATGTACTGGGATTTAAACATACCTAAATGGCTGTTGAATCTTTTGAAGTTGAACCATTTGTGTGAGTGAGTTTATGAGCCACAAAAACAAACCAATGACATTGTTTTATGATTGCACCTCATTTTGGATTCAAAACAGGACAAATAACTAACTAGCTTGAGTCCCTCCTCAACTAATAAGTCTTGGCTCTGAAAACATTTTGATTATTAACAAAGGAGAAATCCACCTTCAGAGGATAAAGCCATCATGGATGGTACAGAAAGTTCTGTGGCTTTTGAAGGAGGTTTCAGAAAAGGTGAGCAGTGAGTGTGTGGGATGCAAGTGTGTACTACTTTGAGCTAAGTGCTTTTTCTGGGTCACTCATTTAAATGTGTAAAGCCTATTTGTCAACACATCAACCCCATTACCGTATTGCCATGCTTGGTTGAGGCACAGAGGGTTGTTGATGAAATACTACCAAAGTGTGAGATGGCAGACATTTCTATAGGTACTGTGCTTGCACAGAAGGTACCCATCACAGTAACTAACAGAAAAAATCAAAACAACCACAAAACCTACTGAACTCTGCAGGGTGGAGGTAGCCTGTAAATTCCCAATATTGCTTTCTGTCATCTGTCTCTATTACTCTCTCCCTGACAGCTTCACAACCTGGATAAACATCCCACTTTATCACAGATAATCCAGTGGAGGCAGGAAGCCCTCCGAAAGGCTGGGAGTCTCTGCTTCTCCCCAAGGAGAGACTTGGCTAGCTTAGGTAATGGGGTGAAGTCTGTGTGGGGAATTAGTTGACCCTAGGGTGAAGAAGGGGACTGTCCAAGGGAAAACAGATCCATGGATGGACACAGCCAGGGCTATCCTCCCTCACAGAAAGTTCCAGGGTTCTGCATTTCTCAGAAGGAGAAAGCCACAAGCAGCTTGTAACTGCTGCCCCCATCCCTGGAGTTCTCAGCCCACTCACTCTTTTTCGGTTCTACCAGATGACATGGCCTAAACCCACTGGATCCTCATCACTTATCTGTTAAGGACATGCTTCCTTGGCTACACTGCTGCTCCTGCAGCCTCCCCTTTTATTGGTTTGCTTCTGTCTCTATCACAAAGCTTTTCTTCTTCTTATCTCTACCTCTTTCCCAAAGTCACAGAATGCATTGTGGACCTTTGAAAAACAGTGATTGCGGTATTAGTACAATTTATCAAACTGCCCACAGACCTGATAACCAAATCCAGCCTCCAGGGAAACATGTATTCATATCTTTCTCACACATCCGACATAGTTAACAACTGCAAGCTAAACGAAGCAATTAAATTTAGCTGTGTTTCAACAGGTCCCATTGGATTTCTTTCCAGAAAGGATAATTAGTTAACCATAAGAACTCACCGGGTGTGACCAACAGTGAGGTGCCTTTGCCAAAGTTGAGTGCATACCCGCTATTTGAGTTCCACAGTGCATTCTCCCTAAACAAAAACCCCCTGGCAGTAGCCACCCTGTTCCTTCTCCTCCTAGGGTCCCCTACTGAAGCTAATGTCTAAAAACTAATCACAGAGCAGTCACAGATTGCTGCTCATGTAGGGCCCTTGATATTGTCAATGAAGTTTTCTCTCCCAGGAGACTATTAATGAAAAGGTCATCATGTCCTACAGGGAGATAGGCAGTCACCCCTGAGAAGCACCGTCCTGGGGAGGGGGCCTTGCTACATGTTATGATGCCCAGAGTTTGCCTATGTCCATCTGAGAGAAGTGCCAGTCTAGACTGAGGATAGCCAGAAGCATTGATCAAGAGCAATTTGTGGGGTTCAAAGGTGAAGGGAGAAAGTAGCCACAGAGCAAAAGGTTGATAAATTTCTTCTCACTCTGGGTTAGCTGCACTCACTGGTGTGGTCTTTGAAAACCCCAACACTTACTTGGTTTAACAGAGAGTTTAGTGCCTTTTCCAAAGATGAGCTTTCCTTGGTTTCCTCCATAATTCACAGTCATATGGGGCTTTACAATAACCAGGAGGTAGGAAGGACTGAGAAGGAGACCCAGCAAGTGAGATCATCTTTCCCTCTAGTGGGTGTTTTACCACCTTGCAGTCTCAGCTCCCAGCTCCTTGGCAAGGTTAGGGCACATCTCTAAAAATAACAGCTGACTCTGCAGATCTTAAGCCACCTGTTTTGTTTCCACAACACTGGGTTCTGGTGGGCTGCCCTTGCTTGACCCACTAAATCCCTAGTTTTCAATTCTATATTGGATGATGGGACATACCTAATTAACACACCTGAGCACAATAGAAAGTTCAAGCAGAGACATGCCACCTAGCACAGGTCCGCAGTGGGGTCAGAAGGTGGCTATTTTAGGGATCAGCAGCATCATGTCACTCACAGCAATAGTTTTTATAAAGAATAATAGTAAAAAAAACCCTCAAAAGAATTGAATGACCTCCTCTTAGAGTGGAGGGGTTCTAATTGAGGAATGCCTAGCATCTGAGTTGTTCAGTGTCTTAATTTTGTCATATTACAAAATCTAGGTTTAACACATTGTTCTTGGAATTTCTATATATCCAGAGCCAATGAAGAAGCTAGTGAAATTTACTGCTCTTTGTTGACCCCATTATTTGGATTGCTGGAACTTGTTAACAGACTCCCAACTAGCTCAGGATCTCAGGCACAAAGAAATCAGGTGCACAGATTCTCTTGGGCACAGCAGGGTCTTAATCACACTGAAACTGCACAGCACAGCCCTGCCCTGACTAGGTGGGCTTTTGAGATTGGCCCGCTCCCCCCAACTTACTTGGTTTTACTGTCAGTTTGGTCCCTGCTCCAAATCGTAGGTCATAGTTGTTATTGCCACAGCAATACATGCTTTAACAAAAACCTCCTGCGGAAACCTCATGACTAGTTCCCAGTGTGGCAGGGACAGCAGGGAGAGGCACTGACAAATACCACACAACACAATCATCCCATTCTTGTTTTCCTGTGGGAGTGGAGCCATTTTGTCAGGCTTCTAGGCTGTACCACAGGTGGTTCTTGGTGCACAAAGCACAGCTAAACTAGAACCCAAATTGTCACTCTGAGACAGTTTTCAGCCAGATCCCTGTACTATGTGCAAAGCAATGCTGCAAAGAATCAGGCCCAGGCACACTGTCTATCTTCAGGGACTGATATGTATGAGGAACCGCCTGGTGGCTTGCTCCAGAATGTTTACAATTCACATCTTAATCATGGGTTCAACATAATCAAACAACTCATCTATGTAATTTCATGTTAATTATCATGCAGTCATTTCATAATTGGTAAATAATGAAACACAGCAGTGCTTTGGGGAAAAGGGTTGGCATTTTGATCGTGGTCTCAGAAGGTCAAGATTTTGGTTTCACCCCACCAAGAGGCTAACAAAATGGTACCTCTCAGAAGCTGCATGCATAGGACATTAAACAAGTTTGCTCAAGATTTCTCTAAGACATTCACAGAAGGTCACTCAAGTCCACTTCCTCACATTCACACATATCACCTCTGAAAAGTTATCAGAGTAAGCAGGACTCACTCTTCTCTATTTGAGAGTGCTTTCATTCTGTGGCTCAGAGTGACAAAGTCCCAAACCCAGGGTTCCAAAGGAAAAACAGTGTATGGAAGACTGAGGAAGCTCGGAGTACAGAGAAGTCATTTCCACAGGTGGAAAGGAAAAGCCTCAGTGACAGAAATCAAAATGACACAGATACTGATAGAGGCAGGTTTCCTCAGTGAGGTCACCTCCATAGCACAGAGGGAGGTGACCCTTTTGTCCACTCAGAATAGCCTTTCTGCAGTGTTTCCTCTTTAAAAGGGACCCACAGTTACCTCACAGTTCCTATTACCTACCAAGGCTGACCTGAAGTCTTGTTCCTGTCCCAAAGGCAAGTTTCCGGGTGTTGCCACTGGTGACACTGTGAGATGCTCCACAGCAGAAACCTGAAGCTTGACTTTCCATGTGGTCCCCTGTGCCTTCCTCAGAGCTCTGCCCATGACCTCTTCCCAGGGGCAGCCCTGGCAAGCCTGCAGGGATCACTTCCCAACCTCTGCAGTGGTACCTCCTGTGAGGGACACAGGGCTCTGGCTACATGTTCACTTGGTGAGCACTGCCTGCTAGTTGTCCTCTGTTGAACCTGGGGTATTGACCCTTATTAAATAAAGTCAAGGAGTTATCAGGTTCAACTCGGAAGACATTGGGAACTGAGCCCTTTGTCCTTTCTCTTTCTGGGTTTTATGTTAATGAATCCCTTTTGTCACACTTGATGAGTGATGGGGCTGAGAAATCAGATGACTAATAGCTTTTCTAATTTAATGTCCCTAAGTCAGGCAGAGAAGAAGGCAGGAAGACAGAAAAGGAGAAACAGCTAAACCTCTATCTATGCAACCATTTCAGCACTTCCTAGGGAAGTAATTTTCATTACAAAGGAGCTGCTGGTGAAGTAGCCCACATCAGTTTGTGTCCCAGTCCTGAGCTCATATCCGTTGTCTGCTGGAACCCAGAATTTCCAATAATAAACTCCGTAGTTAAATAGTTGCAAAAGGACAGATCTCAGAGTCCTCTGAACCATACCTCCTTCACCTACGTAGCTCAAAACCTCCTGTGTACTTAGGATGGTGCCAACAGTGGCAGTGGTACCAGAGGATTACGAGCAGGGTTTGAACATGTCCCTGTAGGACTGTGTTTAGACCCCTACCTCCCAGGTAGAAGTACTTACAGGGCTGGATGATCAGCTGGGTCCCTTTCCCAAAGGTGAGTCGGCTAGCACTTCCCGAATTCACACACTGGGACAACCCTTAACATAAACCTCCTCTCAAGAAACATATCCTTGAGCTTCCCAGAGCCTCCAGCTGCTGGAAGCCCACAGACACCAGTGACAGCTCACAGCCTTGGCCAGTGCTAGTGGTCATTCCTTCCTCTCCTTTGCTGTTGGCATAAGAGCTCAACCAGGTCAGGCAGCCTGGATTCCAGGACTGAGGGTGCTGTGACACAGCTACTGTAATACGGTTGGCTTCTTCACAAAAGTGGCCCTGGCTACAAAACTCTCATCTGTCGCATATGAGAGGACAGTAAAGAAGGACCTTCATTCCAGGTGCTCTAAGGTGTACTAAGGGCCTCCCTTAGGCACAAATAAAGGGACATAAAAAGACACCATGGTTTGTACATCTGGAATTTAAAGGAGGACAACTGAAGTGTCAGGATAGAGCAAATAATAGGGAAAGACATAAAAATCACATTTTCTGCTTAGACTTACTGGGCTTAACTGATAAACGAGTCCCAGTCCCAAAAGTCAGCTTGTCTCTGCTGCCTTTCTTCTCACTGTTGTCAGCAGCTTTACAGAAACAGGACAGACACTTGTCATAAGTGTCTCCTCACCAACCTGTCTGCCTGGGCTTTCTCCTGACACTGATCCCAGAAATGCCCTGCAAGCTGAGCAGCATGCAGCTTTTCTTACCCCTAAGTCACAGGCTCAAGATAAATCTCCAAGCTCAAAACTACAGACTGAGGTTTCCATTTTGTGAGTCTAGAATCGCAAACAACAAGCAGCCTGGTCTATAGAGATGTTGATTTTTTTAAAGTTTAAACTCAAATTTAAAACTGTGGATCACACCAGTGAACTGGTGTGATTAACTCTCTCAAAGACAATGAATGGACGTGATTCAATGAATCACATGCATGAAAGTGCATATAGTGCACCTGGAATTTCAATTTTTTTTCCCTCTAGACTCAAATACTTCTAAGTCACAGTCTCTTCAATATGTAATAAAACTCAAGTTGGGATTAGGATGGACCAGAATGTGTTTTGTACTCACAGGGCTTAACTCTCAAAATGGTTCCTGAGCCAAAGATCAGCTTGTTTGCGTAGTTCACACAGCATCAAACCCCTTTACAACAACAGTTTGGGAGTGACTGGGGATGGGTGGAGGGAGGGGTGAGTGACTGAGTGCTGGAAACAGGACCATTCCACTTTGCATTTAGGACCTGCTGGTATTTGGTCAAGAAGCCAAAGACATTGTAATAATTGTAGAATCTTGTAAATGTGCAAAGGTCGGTTGCGTATTGGAATTTGGCTCCTTTTTGTTCTTTTCTGCTTGGACTAGATAAATGCTATAACTCTTCCAAGAGTTACTTTATCTTTTCTTTCAGGACTTTTCTATCCTTCTAGCCAGAATTTTCTTTCATCTCATTAATCCTAATCAGATCCTCCTGTTCCAAATAATTCCACTTTGCATCATGTCCTCCAAGTTCCAAACCCATAGCAACTATCAACAACTAATGATTTCTGGAAGCACTGTTTGGAAATTGAACTCATTATAGCTGGATTTTATGTAGTTTTCAAATATTTGGGCTCTGAGCTGGTGTGAACCACTGTGATTGTCTCCTTCTGGGTAAAGCACTCTTACACTGAGTTGCTCTTAGTGGCGTTTTCCCTGGGAATGTTAGGGTCTCACCCTGAGACAGTTTCCTGAATATTTCTGGCTACTATGGCATCTGGGAGTGAGCAGACTGTCACTGGGTCCCCAAGTCCTATGGTTCAGTTCTGCCACTGTCTTACTTCAGAACTCTGAGACTCTCTGTGAGCTCCCTATTCCTACATTCAGAGTGAGGAGAGACTATTTTCTTGTCTTGTCCAGAGAAGAGAAGAGAAGAGAAGAAAAAGTCCTTGATGTCTAAAGTTTCTTTATCCAGCCTGGCTGGAGGTACTTTATAATATAATTTTCACTGCAAGAGTCTGAACCCTCCAAATCCTCAGCTCTCAGGCCCTTAATTTCTTATGCAGAAAAGTGAAATGAAATGAAACCCCCAAACAAAAAACTGTCCTCTAGGTAATGGAGTGGGTAAGACAGTTTGGAAATCCAGACTTGGAAAGTTTCCATACCTCCAGTTCTTGCTCTTTCAGTATGTTTTAATCTTCATTTTGTGAGGCTGTCTTTGGTTACAAAGTGAGCATATTGGAACTCTCTATAGCTTTTAATTACAGGGGTAAGAAATCTATTTCCCCCAGGTTTTAAACTTTCCTCTATGTACACATGCTGGCAGCTATCAATCTCTCTCTCTTTACATCATCTGTCTATCTTCTATTATCTCAGACATAGTCCTTTTCAACTGTTAATTAACACTGTAATTAGCTAAATGCAGATGTGCCCCACTGATAAGCTCCCTTGGATGGGAAGACCCTGGGGTTTTCTGAGTTTCCCCTTGGAATCAGTGCTTAGTTTCTTGCCCTACCTAGGGTACCCGTTCTTAGCATCTTTCCAAATACCTTTGCCATCTGCAAAGAGACACACCACACTAGATTAGTTTTATAAAATTATGCCACCTGACATGTTGTCTGCCGGCTTTTCTGGCTCTCCTGGTTTGCTTGTCTCTTCAATAGCCTATATTTCTACTATTTCTTCCAAACACTTGCAGTACCCAAATTATCATACAAGATAAAAGTGAGGATGCATTCATTCTGTCTGAATTCTCTTCTCATGTCACATTAGCACATGATGGCAGCAGCAAAAACAGAATTATGAGTCATATTTTCTAGTGAGCAATTAAATATTCAAGACTGGAGTTCCCCCAGAAAACTCAGATATTTGGCTGCCACCCATCTCTACCAGTTATGAAAAAGGACAGATGGAAATTCTCTAAGTCTGTGTGGTCCAGTGTCACCCCCAGAATCAGACACAGGCTGATTCCCTGACCAGGGATGAAGTACTTACTGGGTGTAACAGTAAGTCTGGTTCCAGTTCCGAAGGTTAATTTCTCGTTTCCGTAGTTAGATGCACAGTGTGCTAAGCCATTACAAAAACCATCGCTCCAAACTTCAAACTCTTGTTTGAAAAAAGTGCAAGGCCACCTCCCCCACCCATTTCTCATGAACCTGTTGTCTGCATTGTTTTCACAACATCAAAGCCACCAGTGACCCCTTCCTACCATTTCCTGCTGGAACAACTGAGAGAAAAACTGGGATAAAAGACTGCCATTAGGAGAGGCTTGAAATGTGTTTCAATTTTGACTTTAAAGATAAGAAGAAATCTTTCTTTCTTTAGATGGTATCAGTGCATCCCTCAGGTCTAAACTCAGGGGTGAGTTGGGACACCACTGCCAGCTTCTCACCCATCCACATCATCCCTTATTTCAGTTATCTGTGAAGTCACCTCTGGTTCTGCTCTAGCCTCTGTCCCTCCTTCCTCAGTTGAGAGTCACCTCTCCACCCTTTGCTCCTGAGGCCTCTGCCACAAGAGCCTGAGCCCCCTGGTCAGTGCAGATGAGAGACTGTGAGAGAGGGGAGACCATCATTGCAAACATGTCTTCCTCCCCACAGGAATTTTCAGGCAGGGCAATTAAGATGTGTTCTGATCTTAATGATTTATGAACCATTCCCTGGGTGGAGGAGAGGGGCTCTTTGCTATGTTCCACCATAAAGTTACACCTAGAAGCAGAGAGACTGAGTAGCTGACTTTTGACGGTTCTCTCTGCAGTTTAAAGGGTTTGTTTCTATACAATGGGGATGGAAAATTTTCTTTGACTTACTTGGAATGACAGTCAAACTTGTCCCCGTCCCAAAATAGAACGGTTACCGGTGTTCCACTGTGATAGGAAGCTCAACAAAAACCAGGCGGAAGAGTGAGCCAGAGCGTACACCTGGGGCCCCACCGACTGCCCGGCAGGCTGGCAGACAGGTGGGCTGTCTCCTTCCCTGTGTGGGCGCAGGAGCAAGGGTATCAGCAGGAAGGAGCTCCAGAGCTTAGAGCAGCTGTGACCATGTGCAGCTGGAGGGACAGAGTCCTCCTGAGAGGGGATTAAAAGGAAGGCTAATGTGTGTCTGTACTGCTCACTGTCTAATTGAGGGTGTAGGCCCATTTGCTTTATGCTTGGGCATTTAAAAAATTCTTTTTCTTTTAAGACTTTATTTCTCTCCTGATGATCATATGACTCTGAAATGCATTTTAATCAGGGCTCCTTATGACATCTTTTGACTCTTGGAAGGCTTTTATTCCTTTATGAAAACTTCTGGAACAATTCATTCTCTCTGGATGAACTCAGCCCGAGGCTCTGATCACCTTGCTGCTTCCCAGCCTGCCTCTTTCTCCATCAACCCCATTATGCAGTGTCCCTTGTTCATTCCCTCTACCCCAGCTCGTCCCCCATGGGCAGGGAGAATATACCAGCAGACCACAGGTAATTTTTTAAATTGCCACTTTCAAGTCCCATGCTCACTGTGCCAAGTTTTAAGGTCTAAACCCACATTTACCAATATGACCTTTTTTTTTTTTTTTTTTTTTTTTTTATCAAAGTTAATGTGTCTTGACTCCTTCAGCTCCTCAACCACCCTGCCACCTGCATAGCCATTTGAGTTTCATGCATGTGACTATCAGCTCTGCCACACTCCACAGGCAGCATCACGGGGAGACTTACTTGGAATGACTGATAAGCTTGTCCCCTGCCCGAAAATCAACTTGCTGTAGGAGGTTGTGACACAGCCACACAACCCTTTACAATAACTGACAGGCAACCCTTAAAGAGTGTAGACCCCAGTATCTCTCGCTGCCACTTCAAAAGGCATTTCAGGTGTTGTTCAGCGTTACTTATGGGATCTGAGTCGGAGTCACAGGTAGGACAGACTCTGTTGGGGATACAGGAAATTTGCTGGGAATATGTCCTTCTCCACCTTGGTGCCATTATAATTTCTGACACGCTTCAAGTTTTAAAAAGCATCATCAGCTCCCTGTCTCCTCCTCCCTTCTCTATTATTCCCCCATCCATACAGCATCTCCATCTGCATCTCATTTCCATCTCCAAGCTCTGGCTTGGTGACACCAGGTCCTCAGGCACCATTGATCTGCCTTCTCTGAGACAGCATTATGCTCACCGGCACGCCGTTGTTAAAGGACTGGAAATGCCAGGCTCTCAGAGGCTGAGATCTGGGCTCCCCACTCCTTATCACTGGTCAATATGTTGTTCTCATTTGTCTGGCTAATGAAGAGCTGACCTTTCTAAGTGGGTGCGCTTTGCTGAAATGACAACTGCCAGAGACTAACAACAAAGGCTAAGCTCTGAAGGCACTTTTGGCCTTTCAGACCACTTTGGCATATTTCAGTCAATTGGATCCTGAGCTCAAATGTCAACCTCTCAGTGTTGGCTCTCCTATTACTGGACTTGGAGAAGCTCAACAAAAAATGGGTAATATTGGCCCAACCTGTGCCCTGCTTGTTAGAACCAGATTTCACTTGGAGGCATCTTGCACATTTGAGACATTCTCACAACCCAGCATTCAGCTGAAGAGGAGCACTGGCACATTCCAGCTCCACACCCACCCGGTGTGAATTTATGCTGCTGCTCAGAGGAGCAGATAAAGACAGGGATGTCAGATGCCTCCTCCACACACCAAACTGGGACTGTGCTCTCTGCTGGAGCAACTATGCCTGCAAAACAGTAGCTACTCCGGGAACACAGGGGCTGCTTCATCTCTTTGTCTGAAAGGACACTGCCCTTGGTGGAGATCCTGCGAAAACAGCGCCCTGCAGAACCCACCTCCCCGACTCAGCCTTATCCAGTGCAGTGAAAGACATATTCTTGCTTTTTAATGTTCTCCCCTTCCTGTCTCTTATTCCTTTCACTTATCATTCCCAAGCACCCACTCTTTCCACGCTCCGGGCTCTTCTTAATCCATGTCCATCTGATTCCCTTAGGATTTCCACAAGAGACAAAAGGCTTGAAATGGGGAAGGGAGTGAAGTTATGTGGGGCACACTATGAGTTTGGGCGTCTCCAGCTTGCTTGCCTCCGCTGTTAGTTGTGAACTCTTTCCAAATATCAGCTTCTCATAGCTGTCATGAATCTCCCTGCAGGGGAGTTTTACAACGACTGACAGAAGGAACTTTATGAATCTTAAAAAACAGTCGCATTTCTCTCTCTTCCCAGTGGGGTGCAGCCGCAAACACACGAAAGCCAAATCTTTCTATCTGCTCTAATTATCAGCAAGGATACAAGTCACCACGAGGAGAAAGGTATTAAGCCTTGTATCTGAAACTCTTTGGAATTAATTGTAATCCTTTGCCTGCGGTTTCAGTGATAGGAATGGACTCAGTGGATGCTTATTTCTGTCCATCCTTTCTCTTTCTCTCTTTGGAGTTTTGCATTTAGAGAAGCAGTAGGAGACTTTCAGGGAACATAGAGGGATTTGAAATAAGACCTCAGATTCCCATTCAGTTTTCAGTTTTTCCCTCATTGCTTTCATTTAAAATCCATTCTGAACTGAATACCACATACCTATTCAAACTCTGCTCTCAATTATCCCTCTCCACTGTGGATGCTGCCTATGGAAATGGCCTCAGCTGTGCCAAGAAGAATTTCAGATTGATATGAGGAAGAACTTTCTGATGGAGAATGATGCTAAAGAATAGAATGGGTTACTCAGGGGAGTCAATTGGAAATGGTGGGCCCCCAACAATAAAATAACTTAGGGCCTCACCTCCAGAGAAGGTTCTGAAAGCAGAGAAGATTCTAGTTTCCCTGGGTCAAGCTTAGCTTTACTCACAGCAGTGGGAGAGAACTAGGTTCAGGGCTTGAAAGGAATCTCTTCATGTTGAGACTGAAGAAGAGAAAGGACTTTGGATGACACTAGTTAACTTAAAGAAGGTCTGGCTCCTGGGCAACATAGGTTTCTTTTAAACCTGACACATCAGGGGTGAAATTCCAGAATTTCCAGCATGCTTCTGTGTCCTGTTACACTTACTTGCATGGACAGTCAAGATGGTCCCTTGTCCAAATGTCAGCTTTCCATAGCCAGTGCCACCAGTGTTAGCACTGTGATGGAGGCCTTTACAAGAACCAGCAGGGGGACTCCTGGGTTCACAGACATCTTCCTATTTTAATTCTGGGGAAAAAATAAATTCACCCAAAGGGGCCTGGACCCTTGAGGCTGAGTATCTTCCCTCTGGAGGTCAGAGGACCACGTGTCGTCCTGGAACACTGACTAGATGCACCCCTGGGGCCTGCCTCTCATCTCCCTCTTTCCTCTGGTTTCCATTTGAGGCTTACTGATTTCTCATGTTCAGCATCTCTCTTTCTAAAGGTCTCATTTCCATTTTACAGCATCATTTTCAGGACAATTTCTCTGATCAGTTTTCAAGACATGTCCTTCCCTCCCCTCGAGGTGTCACACATTTCTGATGACAATGAATTGATTACAAGGAGACGGGAGAAGAGGGTTCTGCCTTTTGGAGGCTGACTAGCATTAGATGAGGTTCAGACTCCAGCCTCACAAAACACTGTCTCCTGAGCATAAGACAGGAAGATGATGGACACATTGAGCTGAGCACTCACGTGCTTTTGTAACCTGGTGAAATGTAAGTAGAGGCTCACAGAAAGTTTATACCTGAGCCTTGTTATGGTGAAAAACTGTCCCGGGGACTGTTCTAGGTTTAGGTCACACAATAGTCTCAGCCTAGGTGTCTGACCTCATAGAGCAGCTTAGCGGTTTAGCAAGGTCCCTTTAGAAGTTGGTTTATGAGTATTTACGTGGGGTTGCTGTAAATAACATCCCTTGACCAAACAAAGTTCCCAGTGCTGAGAGTCATGACCATAGGAGTTCTGGGGGTCTCCTTGACTCTGTTGGGTGGATGCCACAAAAAATGTAAAGAGCAAAATGCAGACAGTCTCATTACATGGTGTGAAAGCAATCAAATTCTATCCCTGGATGTGAAAAACAGATATTGAAGCTCTTTTATTGAATTAAAATTTTAAGCTATCAATCTATTTGTGTGTGTGTGTGTGTGTGTGTGTGTGTGTGGTACCGGGGATTGAACTCAGGGGCACTCGACCACTGGGCCACATCCCCGGCCTTTTTTTGGATTTTATTAGAGACAGGGTTTCACTGAGTTGCTAAGTGCCTCACCATTGCTGAGGCTGGTTTTGAACTCGCGATCCTCCTGCCTCAGCCTCCCAAGTGCTGGGATTACAGGTGTGCGCCACCGCGCCAGGCTCTATCAAGCTATTTTGACTGAGTTTACGCTAGCCTTGCTTAGTCATCTCCTCAAGCAGTTACTTATTAACTAAAGGTTAAAGCATTAGCTCTCTTATTGTCATGAAAAGGGTAAGAGAGAAAGGTTAATACTTAGGTAAAAAGAGGTATCCATTGGCTTTAAGTCAGGAATTTAAATAGCCCTTCCCATCTCTTCAACATTTCACAGTGTTCACTGTCTAAAGAGTAACTTCTCCCCCACTTTAGCCTCCACAGGTCATGAACAAAACCAAATGCCAGCCCTCAGCTGAAGCCCTCACACTTGTGGGCAGCAAAGTGTTGCTGTGCAATAATCTCTGTGTTCTGCTGATAGAAGGGAACAATTTAATCATGGGTTTCTTGAACTCCAGCCTTGCCTTATAACCCCTGCACATACAGGGTCCACTGCATGGGAAATCTGGCGTACAATCACTGCTCAGGGTTCTGGAAAGATGCTTTCCTTGCACAGATATTTTCTTTGCATGGTTAGCCTGTCAAACTCCCTGGCCTCTCTAACATGTTGAAGTGTAGGGGCTATTACAGCTGTCAGGCCCCTAAGAGGCCAACCATGAGCTAGAGGGGTTCTTAGCTTCTCTCTGTATTCTGGAAAACCTACAGCAGATTCCTGCCCCAACATTTTTCCAGAAAGACACCTAGGAAAAAAACAAAAAATCAAAAAAACTACTGTCTGGTCTCCAGCCTATCCTGCCCACCCCGGGAAAACCAACCAAGTCCTTGAATCTCCCGGGATTCATATGAACAATATGAATCCCCTTGACGCTTTAATTTAATAAGACCTCAGAGACTGCTGAGTGCGTGGGATTTAACAACATCATGTATTATTCATTGTATCCATCTTCACAGAGGTGCTGACTTTGCCCCTGCTGAGCCAGGCACTTTTGCACGTGAGAACTTCATGACTAACCACCCTGTGTGTTTTTCAGGGAGAGCCTACCCAAGAACTCTCCAAGCTACATGACACAGGGATGCATGTACCCTTCCAGGCTGCATGTGCAGTGTCAGGGAATCACTTGCTGGTCCCCCTCTTCCCTAGCCACTATTTTTAAGACTGATCTGTGTTTCCCATTATGTCCCTCCTGATGTGACATCTTCACTTGATCACAGAAAGCAGAGCTGAATAAATTAAACTGGCCTTTGCTCAGCATCCAGGGCACCTAGCTCATGTCAAAAGGAGCCTGGGGCCCTTCAAGCTTTTCCCATTTTCACTTTATCTGAATTTTATAATGAGCCAGATTTTCCCAGCATTAGTCTAAAAGCACCACTCTCAGAGACCCACCAGCAACACTGATTTTCAATAAGTGCCAATAGCAACCACAGCTCCTTACTTTCATGTTTTTTAAACTTTTTTGGCACACACACATTCTTACCATGAGGGAAGGGTGGGTGAGATTTTGAAAAAGAGAATGTGCTGCTTTATTCTCGCCACTCAGACTACAGATAAGTTTCTTCCTTATTCTCAAAGTGGAGGCCGAATCAATTATCTTGGTAACCCAGGAAGAAGAGGGTTAAAGGCTCTGCCTGAGTGAACCAAACAGTTCTGCTCCGGGAGACCTCAATTGCTGGGTTGGGAATGAGAACAGTTCCTTTAAGAGAGAGTAGGGAAGGTAAAGGAAGAAATCTGCCTGCAGAATTTCCAGCATTAGTTAATGAAATTGCAGGGTCCCATTATTTCAGGAGAGAGATTCAGGGGAGTTTTAGTATCTACATCTGAAGATTTATGTTTGGTCTTCCGAATTTGCATCGTCACAGTATGCCAGTTTCCTCTCTATCTTTTTGGCAAATGCTTCCTGGCCTTAGCTGAATCCCTCAGGATCCCGTGTTCAACTTTCCTCCCTGCACCAATGATTTCATTTCAGATGGATGATAGGAATGTTTTTGGCTGAAAGTAATTTAGTATCTTTACAATGGCGTTCTAATCCTTCCGATGAGGTCCCCAATTCCCCTGTACAACCTTAGATTTGGAAGATAAACTGGGATGTTTTGGAGGGGCAAGAAACTGAAATGAGAAGGGTTGGAGTTTCCCAGCCCCACTCCCTCCACTTACTTGGATTCACGGTCAAGAGAGTTCCTTTTCCAAATGTCAACTTAACGTTGCTGCTTCCAGTATTGTCACAGTCATAAGAGGCTTTACAAAAACAGGAACAGGGGTTGCTCTTTGCAGAAGGGCACTAAACTACAGGTTTTCAGGTTATTTGAGGATGTCCTGAAAGCAGCTTCTGCTGATGAGATCTGGGCTTCCAGAGGTCAATGGAGCCCTGATATCACTTTATCATCTATATTTATATCTATACATGATATATATGTATGTACACATATATAAAATATATATTTAAATTTAAAATTTAAATTTAACTTAAAATTTCTTGCTTTTTTTTAATGACTAAACTGCCACCTTCACAGTGGTAATCCATTTCTTTTCTCTTTTCTAACTGCCTTCCCCTGGCTGGTGCCCACATAGTTTCTGCTTTATCACACTTTGGGGGTCTCTGTTTCTCTGCTTTTTATTAAAATTGCTCACATCAACTCACTGGATTCTGGTTTGCTGGAAACTCACTATAGAAACGGGGAGAGCTAGGGAGACATGTTTAAAGGTGAGATTTGAGGGCTTTCCTGTCTTTCCTGATCTGCTTTTCTATGACAGAGCAGGCAAAATAAGCAGGCAACCCTCCAGGAGGGCTCCCCAGACACCATTAGACACCACTGAGAAAGGAGAGGCTGTGGCCAGCCATAGTGGCTTCAGCCTTCATACTCACTTGGGTGGACGACCAGCCTGGTTCCCTGCCCAAACACTGGCTTCTGGAAGCCACTCCCTGAGTAACACCACAGCACACAGCTTTACACAAACGGTGCCCCAGGCCCCCTGGAGGAAGGAGCCTGGCGGGCTCTCCTAGCTGTCTACCTGCAGCGGGGCATGGCCTGAAGCTCACTGACAGAGAAGTTTAGTGTAGTGTCACCTTGGGGTGCTTATTCTGTCCTTCACAATGTCTCTTTTACCAGTGGTAGACACGAACCAGATTTTTTTCAGTTTCTTTGCTAGTCAAATATTTAACATCTTCATTTTCCCTTCACAGGATTTAAACCTTGTTTTCACCTTTCTTTCAGCCTTTAGAGCTCTTCCTAAAACAGTCGGATTAAAAGAATCTTTAAAGTCACAATATGCTAGGTCTCCCGAGTGAAGCTAAGCTGGCTCTCACCGTGAAGTTCCTGGTGTTGAATCCTAGGGCTGATCTTCTGGGACCCCATCCGTCGGGTTAAAATAGGAAAGTCTAAAAGGCCATGTAGAAAAAGCTCAGGGAAGTCCTGCTCCCCAAGAACTTCTGGTCCCTGAACACTTACTTGGATGTATTTTTGTGCTCATCCCCTTCCCCCAACCTGGGAATTGCCAGCACTAACAGGGAGCCATCCTCAAAATCAGTCCTGGGAGACACCTACCCACCGCCCTTTAGTCTTGAAACAGACAAGCTTTCTTCAATGGCTCAGGGACATTTGATTGAGGAACAGCTTCCAATTTTGCAATGTGAAGAGGATTAGGAGAAAATCTGTTTGCCTCTGTCCTCCTCCTTACTCCTCCAGACTCCTCTTCAATAGTTTTAAACTATTTATAGAAACAGCCCCTTTAGGGTTAGAGAAATGTGGTAGGTTTCTAATCTCCTCATCTTTTTTCTTGCTATCTATTTACTGCAGTCATATATTTACAATCTAAATTTACATTTCATTTCCATTTGCAGGAGCTTCTAATGCACTTTTCGATTACTTCCAGAACACTGTATGTAATGATAAACTCTATTGAAATAAACCAAATCACAAGGAGTTTTTAGGGCTGGAGGCTGACATTTCTCTCTACTCCAGGCACGTCTGGGATGAGCATGTTATTATTACTTTTCCAGGCAAGACCAAGATAGGGGCAGTCTAGCCAACTGAGTGACTTGCAGGGTTGACACGCTATGTCTAAATAACTATCTATTGAGCATTGCTCTTTGGGATTAATTTGGATTTTCTTTTTAATCTAGTTCCCAAATGTCAGCTTCCCATCTTTTTAGCTCTTAGAATCTCTCTGACAGGGAAAGCTTAAGGTAAATCTCACGGATGTTTTTTTGAATCTCAACCAATATTTCATCTCTGAACACATCACGGATAAAGGAACTAAAAGAAGGATGAATATAACACCTTAGGGAAAGAATTTATAACAGTTCTTTTGGAAAGATGAGAATTATAAAAATGGAATTGCGCATGCCTTTTCAGGTTACCGTTTCTAATATCTGGAGGACTAATATCTCTAAATAGCCAGTTTGGAAACATAGCAGCTGACACATCTGCTCCTTAGGCCCTACTTAGCCACTGGACACACAGTCATGGGCATTCTCTCCTGTTTAATGCTGTTGTTGGTATAGGGTCTTTAGGAAGGTCTTTGGAGGTAGCATAATGCGTAATGAGGGCATTCTGATTCTAGCTTTTTTTCTCTTTCTTTTTTGCAGTGCTGGGGATTGAACCCAGGGGTGCTTTCCTTCTGACCTACATCCTCAACCATTTTCATTTTATATTTTGAGGCTGGGTCTCACGCAAGTTGGCTGTGAACTTGCCACCTTCCTGCCTCAGCCTCCCGAGTCTCTGGGATTACAGGCATGCCCCATTGTGCCTGGCTTGATTCTCGCCTTTCTAACATGGATGATCATTTGGCAACAAAAGTAGAAGATTTATTTTGAGCTACCCACTGGATAGTTGGTATCTTTTGGGAATTATGAACAAAAGTTAAATTCTAAGCAGTTGTTTGGAATGAGCTTCTGTTGTCATAGCAAATACAGACTCCCTCATGAAGCAAAATTTCAGCTATACTGAAGTTAATTGAAATTAAGTTTGTTTTGAGGATGGTGGGGCAGCACTCAAAATATCCCTTGGGTTTTGCAAGATGGAGAGAAATGTTGTTATTACATTTTGGTTAGAGAATCCTTCTCTCAATCTTCCAAGCTAAGTTGCCATTTTTTTCACTGAGGAGCACAGAAATGAATGGATATCAAAAGGGGCTTCCCTGATGCACAGAGCTCAGCCCAGGCAGGGATGAGAATGTTCCATGAGGACCCAATTAGAAACACAGCGGTTAACAGCATCCTGGGGCAGGTTGTCAGAGGTTCACAATCTTTATAACTAATTTGAATATTTGCTTTCAATCTTAGCTTTTCTCTAAATAGCAGCTTGCCCTTAGTAGCAGTATCAGAAAATCTTACATGGGTTTATCCAACTAGCGTGGCTACAAGGTTTTGCATTATAGGGATTAGATACTGCTTTTCTTTTTTTTTTGAAATTTATTTTTATGTGGTGCTAAGGATCAAACCCAGTACCTCACACATGTTAGGCAAGTGCTCGGCCACTGAACTACAGCCCAGCCCTAGATAGTGCTTTTCTTAACTGTGCCAACATGGACGCCTTGGAAAGGCAAGGTGATAACAGAGGAGTGGGTTATCAGCTGTTTATAGAGGAAGGCTATACCTCACAGGCTCCTTTTGGGTCAGGTTTTACACCCCCCTGTATTGGCTAGGTATCTGAGTCTAATCTGTGGTTTCCTTTCTTCCTTCCTTTCTAAATGCTTTCTGCCCCTACACCTAAAGCTGCAATTCAGATTCCATTTGTCAGACACACACTCTTAACATTAACAGAAACAAATGTAACATTCCTAAATGCTTAAAGGTGTTGAAGACATTCCTAAAGAGGCTTTGGTTAGGGGATGCCTAAATTGTCATTTCTACCAGAAAGACCCATGGTGAAAAATGCCAATAATTGGGTGAATAACTCAGTCGGCTTTCACTGAATTTCCAAGCATGATGGCTTAAGTTTAGAAACAAATAATCTTCGCAGAAACATACCTGGATTAACACTTAGAGTGGTTCCTTTTCCAAATGTCAGCTTATTCCCGGCCCCAGAATTACACAATGACACGAGACTCTACAAAAACTCAGACACTCAAATTCCCCTTGACACTTAAAACGTTTACTTGTTATTGAAGAACCCTCCTGATAAAGCCAGGTTTTTATAATGAGGTACTGGTGGTAGGATTTATGGACCACCAAAGACCTTCCTTTTTCCCAGTATTTATTGTCACTTTACTGGAAATGTGCCAAATTGCCCTGATGGCTGCTTGCCTTGGTAAAACAGAAGCAGGGCCTGCCTCTCCCATTTTACAGAAGAGGAAAATAGAGCTTCAGAGAGTTAATAGATTTTCAAAAATTCCACCAGTTATAATAAAAATCAAGCTTTGTTCAATGCTCTACTGGCACTATCATTCTGCTAAAGGAGCAGGTGGAGACAAACAGCAGGGTCCTACATGTGGTAGTAGGAACATATCAGCTGTTTGAACTGGAATCCATTTATGGGACTGCTGTGGTTGAGAGTTGGATTATAAAACAAAATGGAAAATTTGGAGATCAGGATTTCAGAGAGAAGTTTGGAAGTATTAGTTATTGAGACTTACATGGGTTTACTGTCAGTTCTGTTCCCTTTCCAAAGATGAGCTTTCCAGATCCTCCCTGAGTTACGCACACACAGAGACTGCTTTACAAATACTGCAACAGCCCTTCCACCAGGTGCCTGGAGAAGGGGTTCCGCACATTCTCCAAGAAGAAGCCCAAGGGCAGGAGGACAGATAGGCTATTATACCATCGTATGGTTATTCCCCCAAAGGGAGAGGAGCCATGGAAAAATTTTGATCACTCTTTTGCTCATTAGATTGTTGTCTTATAATTAGTTAAGTACACAGTTAATGTGGTTGGTTGGCAGTTGCAGCTAATTTAAAAGAGCTAAGTCTTTGGAGTCAGGAAGATTTGAATGTGAAACCCAGGGCAAGTATTTTAATTTGCTGCACCTCAGTTTTCCTATCTATTTAGCGGGGAGAAAAGCAACAGCTTGATGATATTGTAAGGGTTAGGAATATGTAAGTGGGGTGCAGCAGTGGTCCCATTGCTCAATTCCTGGCTTCATTATCTGAGGCTCATTTATCAAGGTGTTATTTTCAGAACCACAAATAAACAAAACATCAGTGACTGCCCTCCTAAAAATAACACCCCCACTAATAAACAGTTAGCTCTGGAATCTGAATTAATGAATTAAGTTCCAGGTCCTCTTTCTTACTTCATTGACTCGAAGAAGTTGCTCAACCTCTCTGTGCTGCTATAAAAGTATAAAACATAAAAATATAACAGCACCTAATTCGCAGACCTGGAATTAAGGATTAAGTGTAGCAATAGGCAGAAGGCATGGTGAACATTGTGTAGTATATAATAAGCAATTAAATAGATCATCATTATAATTTTCCTCCCAAGAAGCCAAACACATGGTCAAAGCTCCTCTTTCACAATGACCTAAAAAATCTGGAAGTCCCTCAGTACTTCTCTTTCTATAATAAGACAACATGACTTAGAGGGCACAGAAGAGCCACCAAGCAGTTTTACAGGGTGGTTAAGTCATTTGGGGAGAGTTTAGAAAAAGCTGTACCCAGCTGCATGTGTACTCCCCCAGGGGATGAGGAGAGGGCTTATTTTAAGCCAGGCAGGACTTATAATATTTTTAGAGATGGGGTTGGAAGCCACAACCCACTCGTTAATATAAAAGGATCTCACAACACAATATGGAAGAGGGGTCAATGCTCTCCTCCACTTACCAACCTCCACTGTGAGTTGTGTTCCCTTCCCAAATGTCAACTGATAGCCGGTGCTTTGTTAAACACTGTGCTGCGGGGCTTTGCAAAAACCTGTGGTATCAATTTCATGAGCCCATCTTTGTAGAGCCTCCCAAGCTCTAGAGTTGTTCTCCAATCCAAGATGCAGAAGAAAGATAGGTGATGGTGAATTTGTTTTAGGGAGCCCAGGGCTTCGGGGCTGAGACGTTTGTCCAGAGATAAAATTTTCACTACACACCAGAAGGCCCCAAAAGCCAATCACGTGTCCATATTCCATGTCTAGAGCAATCCCACATCTGATGCAGTCTATCAGAAGCTACACTCTCACTGGGAAAGAAATTGGCTTTGCAGAGTTCATAGGTAGTGTTTGGTGGTCATAGCCATGGCCTGAGACAGGGCCAGCATTTTCCTTCAGGCTTTTTCATCCATGCTTCAGTCTGATGATGGCTGCGCCTTTCCCCTAATATCAAGTTCAATTTTTTTCCTTAGGTCAGCTAGCCTTATCCCTCCCTTAAATATGGAATGATTTCATCTCCTTTTGGAACCCAGGGTTCTGTTTTGAGTTCACCAAGTTTTGCGTAAAGAATGTTTGGGATGCAGATAACACTGCCACGTCAAGGACTATGATGCTTTCTCCCCCTTGGGTTTGGGCTGACCAGAGATGTCTTTGTTTTGTCCTGGACTTTGGTATCAGGCTCAGCTGTGTGACCATGACCAAGTTCCCAACTCTCTGAGTTTTACTGTCCTCATTTGCAAAATTAAAGAGGTGGGTTAGGAGATCTTTTAGGACTTTCTGAGCTGAGAGTCTTTGGATTTGATTCTCTGGATCTAATTCACCCAAAAATGTTGTGCAAATTATTTCCCCTGGCCCATCTAATCTTTCTTCCCATTTCCTATACAAAATTAAACAAATAAGCCAACAAAAGAGAAGTAGGTCTTTAGTTATTACATAGGGAAATGGAGTTTTCTCAAGTCTACCATCTGCCTTAGCATTTGATCTTTTTAGAAGTTAGAAATCAGGATTTTGGAACCAAATCTGATAGGAAAAGTGTCCCCCCCCCCCCCCTTAGGAACTTCCAGAAAATTAAAAACCCCAACCAAATAAGTTTGGTTTAAAGATAGTACTTACTAAGCTCCACTCGTACTTGAGTCCCGGCTCCAAACGTAAACTTTCTGGTTCCTTCCTTCCCACAGGAGCTGCTGCCTTTACATAAACTACAGACTGCAGACTTGTGCTTACCCACCAGAAAGGTGGTTTGATATTTACAGCCTTTTCCCACTGGATAAGGGAATTCATTATCTGGCCAAGTGTTTCAGCCCTCTGGTTTCTGGGTATCAGGTTCTGAGAGATTCTGCTATAGCAACTCTGACTGGGGGTGCTCACCCAGGCTTTTGAGTCACTGAGCCCTTTTCCCAAGTTGAATGTCTCAGTGCTCTTCACACAGTGCTGGGCCCTTTCCTAAGGGTCCCTCTTAGCTCTGGACTAAGGCTTTCTCTTCTCAGACCCTACTCCTGTCTCTAGGGTGACTAGGTGAATGAGGGGGTCAGCTTCATGAGTGGTCATTTGAGGTTGCTTCTTTCCCATGAATGTAGCCCAGGACTCAGGCAGGAGGGCAGGACCAACCATGCCAGGATAGTCTAAAATTCTCTGGCTTCACAGGGATCTGAGGGTCCATTTCCAAAAAACCTAGCAGGCCATTTCTTGTTGTCCGTGTTATTGTACTGACACTGGTCATTTATCACTAGTTCTGACCCAGCATGGGGAAGGAGACCCCAGCGGGCCATCAAAAACACGAGGGGTGCCAGGCATCCCTCTTCATTACTGGAAAGATAAAAGTACCACTTTTCCTGTGTTGACTGCCAGGAGCTTAATTTCAGGAACGTGATTCTTAAAATGCTTTCTCATATACTTTACAGATCAGCTTACAAAAACTTGCAGTTGGGGAGATAAACCTGCTCTGCAAAATAAAGGCATACAGGCTAAGGCTCATCATAAGAAGAAATTTTTGATTATGTGGTGTTTTAGGTTATCCATGCTGTGTGCACATTTTTTTCAGAAGCTAAGCTACTTAATCAGGGCCCCTGTCAACTGCAACCTAGGCTCAAAACAAAATCTGTTGTTGTTTATCTACAATTTTTGGCCCATTAGCGAAACCCTTGTATCCCTTAAGACAGTGACAGCATCTTCTCAGAAACTGACTCAGAGGATCCTTGGGAAAAACCATAGGCTCTTAACAAATATTTGTCAAATTGAATTGTATTAAACATTCATATTTTGCTCTTATTCCTTAAGGAACATGTGAATCTCTGACAATCTTCAGATGGAGAAAAGTAATTCCACCAGATAATACTTGCTGAGTTTCACAATTCCTCTAGTCTGGGCTCCAAATGTCATTTTCCTGTTAACTCCATCCCCACAGGAGTGAGCACCTTTACAAAAACCACTGGTGTCAGTGTGGTTCAAAGGGATGTGGCTTCAGCTCTGCTCTTTCCTCACCGGAGAGAGAGACCCCTCTGTTCCCATAGGTGTCTCATCTTCCCTGGGAAGGGGCTGTCCTCCTTCCCTCTTTTAGAGTAGAGATAGGAGAGAACAGAATGGATTTCAGGGTTGGAGATGATAAATAAGATATCAAAATGTTATCACACACTCTGCAGAGTTGTTTTTTTGGGGGGGGTAAAATTGATGGTTTCTCCAAAGGCTGTTTTCAGCACTTTTATCTCTCCCAGATGCAATAATAACTGGATTCCAAGTTGGCATCTGGGCCTGGCCCTCCAGGCTCTGATGAGTCACACATATTGAGCCCAGAAACGATGCTACCCTCCAACGAAGAGGCATTTTTCCTTTTTCTCTCGCTGGGCAATGTCGAGTTCAAACAACATGCACAAGAAGATATAAACTAATAACTCTCAGGTCAGCTTTGTCGTTTTATACATTAGCATGCTAGAGGATACAACTTGGAAGGCAACTTAGGATTGCCTGGGCTGCTTCTCTCATTTCAAAGATAAAGATGCTGAAGCCCCGAGAAGTAAATTTGCTCAAGGTCATGTAGATAGGTAGAGGCAGAGCTGGGGCGAGAATTAGGGACACTTGATTCCCAGACCTGCCTTCTGCTGCTTCATTTATGTGCCTCAGGAGAACAAGGATCTTCCCTGAGTAGTCTCTGTCCCTAGGGGCATGATGGGCTGACCTAGGGTATGATTCTCCCCGTTGAACAATAAATAAGTCATACTAAAGGGGATGTGACACATAGTTATGATTTTAGAGTAAGATAGAACTTTCTCATTCATTTTAAAAATTTCATTTCTGAGGCTTCAGGCAACAGCAATTGATAGCAGGGGAAATGGCCCATGAGATCCCAGGGAAGCCAAGGAAAAGATAGGGATTGAAAAATTTGCCCTTTACCAAAAGGATAATCCAACAGAGAGTTGGCTCTGATTATTCTCTCTGCAGGCATCATTACAGGGACTGACATCGAGAGTACATATAAAACGGAGTGGTGCTGCCTCTTGTTCCCATTCTCCCGGTGGACTAAGAGACTAAGAGACACATCGCTCTTCCTCAGAATCCTTACCAGTGTGCTCCGGAGAGACGCTCCTAGATGTCACTTCTTGGTAATTGAGATATAGCCTATTTGCCTTTCCCGCACAGGAGAAAAACTGCAGAGGAGACTCTATAGGCTTGAGAAATAGGGTTGACAGGAGCCAGGCTAGGTCCACACAGCCCCATGATGAAAAGTATCACTGACCTGCTGGGCCCAGACTGTTCTTTCCACAGGCTGCTTCAGAGGTAGCAGCAGTAACACCATGGAGGGTTCCTTCTTCCTCACAGGTCTTCAAATAACAGCTCTGTAGAGGGCACTGGGCACAAAACCATGGTAGGATTCTTCATGCTCATTCTTGTCCAGATGTAGCAAGATGTTTTCCTGAATCAGAGGCCCTGATAATCCCTGTGCTGCCCCTGCCTGGGCGTGGAAGATATCTGCTGGCCCTGTTCCTTCCCTGGTGTGCTTCCTGCCAAGCTGAAGAAGACTGTTTCTGTCCCCAGGATCTTGGAATGGACTGTGGTGCAGGAATATAGGGTATAGAAACTTCTCTGGACGACTCACCCCATTATCACACATTTTTCAATTGTTTCTAAGCTTTTCATTTTTAATCATGTTTCTGTTCTTTCACAAGAGATCCATTAATCTGTATTCATCCAAATAAGTGTCACCATGTCCTCAACTGTTGCTTGGGGCTTTTTGTAGATGAAAATATCCATCTATCCTCTTAGAGTGTGATCTCATATCCTTGAAGAAAATTCTCTTTGAGTGACTGGTGGGGAATGGACCTTTTGGGCCAACAGAGGAGCAGCTGCCAGTCTCAGGGTTGAATGGGGGAATGGAGAAGAGGAGCATTTTAAAAAAAATTTAAGTTGTGAACAAAGAATGTTTTCCTTCTCTGACCTACTTTCGGTTAACCTCCAGCACGACCTGTGATGGAGATGGGATAATTAGAGCAGCAGAGGGCGCTGCAAGGTTAAAAACGAAGGGGCCTACCTCAAAGGACACTGGGAGAAAAGTCCCGTTTTTGAGTGACAAGAGTGATCAAGACCCAGACTATGGGACACATCTCTTGGCCCCACTTAAGTTGGGCTCAGAAAAGACAGTCTTGCTTCAAGTGGGGCATGGTGCCTGCAGGAAACCTGGCATCTCAGGTTGCATATCAATACAGTTAAAGGGTGGAGATATTGAAGGGCACTAAGTAAAAGTGGTTTCCATATTTTGAGGATCTCTCCATTCCTGAATTTTGGGGTCACTCAGTCATACCAAAGTTGCATTTTTTGGAAGACCTAAGAACAATAGGCTTGAAGGCTCATTTCTTATGCTCCTAATGCTCTCTGGGATTTGGGAAGAAGGTCTTGGGAGCGCAGTGCTCCGTGACAATGTGCTTATAGTATTGACAACAAATTGAAGATGCAAAGTCTTTTTTTTTCTCCCCCTTACCATTGATTGGTATAACATGTCTTTTGCCAAGTTTTACAACTTTATTTTTTAGATTTATTCTGCAGCTTTTCTGTGAGTAGTTTTGATGAGAATAATGCTCAGAAACTACATCTATCTGTCTAATAAAATGACAATAGCAACAGTAATACCTAAGATTCAAAGTAATTTATTTGCTGGGTGCATTGCATGTGTTATTTCATTTTATTTCCCAATTGTCCAGGGTAAAAGCTATTGTTATCTCCATTTTATAGGAGTTGGGTCATGTTGAAGGTCACAAAGCAAGTAGATGTTGGATGTGATATGAACCAGGCAGGTTGGTTCCAGAAGCCCACTTGGTCATGATGCTGTGTGACTTTCTGAAAAGTGCCCTTCCTGAAGGACACCTTTCAAAAAATGTTGGAAGGACACCAGGGCAGGGAAATCTTGATTATGCCACCCCAAGCAGGGCTCGGTGTCTGAAACTTCGTATGAAGCATTAGGGAACAGAATGTGCCCCTCTGTATGTGAAGGCCCATGAAGCCCATGTCTTGTTGTTGGATGTGGTCAGATATAACTGAGTTGGGCAGTTAGAAGAGGGGTAGCCGTTCCACTTGAAAACTGTTCCCTTCCAGAGCCTGGAAGACTGTGGGTGGGGACTAGCAGAGTCCTTGGGTTTGAGAGATGGAAGCTCTGAAACAGACTTTTGCCTGAAGGGACCGAGTTCTGTGGAAGGGACCCTGCCACCAGCAGCCTTTGCTCAGGTGGGGTGGCTCTTGTACCCTGAACCTTCCTCTTCCACATCCAAGGTCCCCTTGGATGGTCCTTTGGCTCACTTACTATTTACTTTTGGAATTCTCCATGCATAAGTTTACTAGATAAAATACAGGGTTTCCAGTGAAATTTGAATTCTCTTAGCTTAACTGTGTCCTAAATACAGCACATTCCAAATTTTACTAAAATTTTTGTTGTTTATTTGAAGTGCATATTTAACTGGGTGCCCTGTATTTTTACTTGCTAAATTTGGCAACATAATCTGTGCCTCTGGTGAGTTTTAAGTGGAGAAACTTGTATTCCTTTATTGCAAAAATATTTATTGACTGTCTATTATGTGGCAGACACAAGCCTGGGGGCTGTGTCTACATGTCAGTGAAAAGCTAACCAAGGTCTTTATCTTTGTGGAGCTTATATTATGGTGTGTGTGTGTGTGTTGGGAGGAATGGAAAAAGGAAATAATAAATATATAAATATTTGATTGTTTCAGATGGCAATGTGTGGGAAAATATGAACAGAGATGTCATTGAGGGTGATGATGGGGGAAGGTGGGCAGCTTATTTAATTGAGCAGCTGGAGAAGCCTCTTTGGGCTGATATTTGAGAAAAAATTGGGACCAGAGATTTAGCTAGAGAGGTGAAGCTGCAGAGGACCAGAAAGAAAGCCACCATGGCTAAAGGGGAATGAGAGCAAGAAGCAGATGTGGGCAAGGATAAAGAGCAGGCAGGGTGTAGAGGTCCAGGAAAAGAAGGCCAGCTGACATCGTGTGTTTGCAATTTATAAAGACCTGGAGAATGTTTTACCCAGGGACAAGAGCAGAAATAAGGGAACCAGTTAGGGAGTTATTACCACAGTCCCCATAAGAGATGATGATGGTTGCAGGAGGTGGTGGCTGTGGAGATGGGAGAAGCAGATGGACTGGAGAGATATTTTTATGGTAGGACTGTGAAGTCTTACTGATGAGTTGGCTATAGGGGAGAACAGGAGAAAAAGGAACTCTTACAGAGACTCCTAGGAATACTCCCAGGTTTTGGGGAGTGAGGATTCTCTTTTCTAGAGCAGTGCTTTCCAAATGTTGTGTCATAATTTGTGTGGCATATAGCCAGGAGGGGCAAGCTCAGGGGCTCAAACCACCCCAGGCACATAGCCACTATGAGCACTATCTCAGCAAGCTTGTAACCTGCTCATGACAGGACACCCACCAGGAAGCTCTGCTGGGGGGAGAATTTTCCAGCTGGAGCCAAGTGTGTGCTGCAAAGGGCTTTCAGGATCAGGGTACTCCCCCAAGCACCCCAATCAAAGTTTCCAAGGCTAGGACAGAGTTTTAGAAACAATCTTGTCCAACTCTCTTCTCTCCATCTTTACACAAGGGAATCAGGGAATTATTTATTTATTCCATTTATTGAGTAGTACAAAGGCACTCATTCATTTATTGAGTTCTACAAAGTGTTCACTGCTGTGCCAGGTACTGTGAGAAGAGCTGCTCAAAGTGTGATTTGTGGACTGATGTACCAGTCTGTGACCAGAAGATGCAGAAATGGAGTGTAAATTACTTTTATAGCAATGGGATATCCAAGCATGTGATCACTGAATTTGCAGTGTCTCTCTTCCCTTCCTTTCTCCTTCCTCCCTCCCTCTCTTTCTCTTCCCCCCCTCTCTCCTTTTCCTTTCATATCTTAAAATAATTCATTTTCATTGTCAAAAATTAGTTCAGGTTGGAGGGGGACCGACATCACCATAACCACCCAGTTTCCCTGGTGGGGGCATCTGCCTCGGAGTTACAGCTCATTCAGTCACATGACCTCAGGGCTGCCTGCTTCCCTCACTTCCTTTCCAGCCCCTTCCTGCCAAAAACCCTAAGGTGTCTTAGAGATTTCAGGAACCCTGTTTTATTCTGTTTATTTTTATGTGGTGCTGAGGATCGAACCCAGTGCCTCACATTTTACCTATGAGCCACAACCCCAGCCCCCGAACCCTGTTTTATTCTATATGTTCTGCCCTGACACACAAAAAAGATGATTCTTACCGTGGGCTTTAGCCTTTTGTTTTTCTGTAAGTGGATTCATTTGTTGATGTTTGTCTTGTTCTGCCCGCCATTTCCCCTTCTCTGACTTACAAAGGCTTGGCCTGTTTCTTTTGTAAGCTTACTTGGTTTTGCAGTCATTCTCTGGCTCTTTCAGTTATGTCTTTCTCTTGTCTCTCTCCATTGGGTTCCTCTGAGCTGGGGGTTTTGAGTGGACTCTGTGGTGGTGGGGAGTACAGAATTCACTATTTTCTCATTTCTTCTCTTTTCAGACAAAGGCATGCTGTGTAATCAGGTGACCCAGAATTCTCCAGACCAGACGGTGGCAAGTGGCAGTGAGCTAACGTTGCTCTGCACTTATGATGTTAGCTACTCAAATCCAGATTTATACTGGTACCGAAAAAGGCCAGATGGGTCCTTCCAGTTTATCCTTTACAAGGATAACAGCAGATCTCACTATGCAGATTTTGTTCAAGGCCGATTTTCTGTGAAGCACAGTCAGACCCAGAAAACCTTCCACCTGGTGATTTCCGGAGTGAGGATGGAAGACAGTGCTACTTACTACTGTGCTGTGGATCCCACAGTGATGCAGGTGCCCAGGAAGTCTGCACACAAACCACTGGGGAACAGCTCTGCCGAGCTACCTCTCAGGGAAGGCCATGACCTGGACCTAGCATCCTTCCCCTGGTCATTTTGTGTGTTCCAGCCTTGTCAGTAGCTTTTTTTTTTTTTTTTTTTTTTTTTTTTTTTTGTGTGCTGGGGATTGAACCCAGGGCCTTGTGCATGTGAGGCAAGCACTCTACCAACTGAGCTATATCCCCAGCCCATCCAGCCTTGTCTACTGACCAGTAAAAGGTCTCATCACAGCCATAGGAACATCCTGGCCTGTGAGGAGCACAGCATCTCCCACTTCTGACTCAGTGGCTTTTGTCATCCAAGTGACTTGTGTTGGCAAGGGAGAGCTGCAGGCTTGAGGAAGCATTATCTTTGTGTCTCCAAGTCTGTGCTGTGTTTGCTGTGAGAGGATCAGAAAGGCACAGGTGGAGGGCCAGTCTAAGGAGAGGTCATCATCAGTGCCTTATTTTAGTCTCCATCATTATATTCATTATTATGAATGGGTTTGTTTTCATTTTAAGAATCAAATTGGACACAAAATTAATTTACTTTAAAAACTTTCCCCAGATTTCCCTTCTTTCTGCATTTTGTTATGTCTAGTAGCCATCTTATTTCTCCTTGATATTTTCTGATACCTGCATTTTACTTACCATATTTGGAGAACATTTTTTTTTTCTTTCACTAAAGAGCATCAAGATTCTCCTATACAGTTGAATTCCAGTTTCCAAGGCCTTGAGTTTGAAGCTCAGTGCTGTGCTCAACAGAGATCATTTTCTCTAGGGAAAATTGACTTGGTGATGTTGAAACAGATATATCCTCAGTCCCTGGGGCTCAGTCCCTCCTTCCTCTACTTCTATTGGCTTTTCTGTCTTAAAAGAACTGTTAGAGTTAATAGAGGTAATCCTAGACATGGAAGAGACCTCAGACATTGTTTTACAGGAAATACACTGAAGTCCAGAGACGTGGGGGACAAATATTCACAGTGTTATAGCTGGTTACTAACAGCCAGGGGTGCTGTGGTACACTTCTAGGGCTGTCTCCTGCAGTGCACCCCAGGAGGCTTTAGCAGTAGGCAGTTTGGGCAGCAGTTTATCTGGCACTTAGAATGTGGTAGGCAGAGAGTGTAAACACTATATGGAACAATGGAAAGAGCATGGGGTGAGGGAGCCTTGGGCAAGTAGCTCATTCTCCTGGGGCTTCTGTTCTGCTGTCTACTCAGTGCATTACATGACCATCATACATAGTGCCCCAGATCTGAAGGCAGACAAATCTTCCTTGGCTCTTTCCTTAAATCTCTTCTTTTTTCTTTATGATACTGGGACTGAATTCAGTGGCACTTTACCACTGAGTTACACCCCCAGTATTTTTTTTTTTATTTTTAATTTTGAGACAGGATCTTGCTAAGTTGCCAAGGCTGGCCTCAAACTTGTGATTCTCCTGCCTCAGTTTATAAAGTGGCTGGGATTACAGGCATGCACTATAATGCCTGACCTTAAATCTTTACTTGAGGCTCTTTCTGGTGGAAAAAAAAATCCATGGTCCCGTGATACTAAGATATATATGTATTTTTTTCTGGCACATAGGCTAAAGGATGGAGACTACAGAACTGTCATAAAGTTCAGTCTAATTGATATTCAGACTGATTTCTTGTCCTCATTTTGGGGTGCAGTGTGCAGAAATTTTGGACTGACAGTCTTGGGGTCTTGGTTGTGCTCCAGCTATATCCCTGCCTTATTGAATGACTTTGGACAAAGTATTTACTTCTTTGAGGGGATGAATTTTTTTTTTCATCTGTAAAATGAGGATGTATTCTTCATTCCTAGCAACTTCAGATAAATATTCTCACTTTATACAAGGTAAACGGGAGTAAATGCTTTGGAAACAGGTATTCTTTACATATACAAGGCAAAGTTCATGAAATCTTTTGTTTTTCCCTGGACAGACCTGGCACATCCATCTAGGTATCCTAAACCTATTTACTCCTAGTGCATTTGTCCTCTTTCCTTTGGGTTGTGAAAACTTAAATGTGGGAGTTTGCAGTTGGTGATGGCAAGGGCAGTTGTTGGTGAAGTTAACTCTCTCTCATTTTTTTTTTTTTTTTTTTTGTACCAGAGATTGAACTCAGACCACTGGGCCATATCCCCAGCCCTTTTTTGCATTTTATTTAGAGACAGGGTCTCACTGAGTTGCAAAGTGCCTCGCCATTCCTGAGGCTAGCTTTGAACTCGTGATCTTCCTGCCTCAGCCTCCCAAGTGCTGGGATCACAGGCGTGCGCCACTGTGCCTGGCAAGTTAACTCTCTTGGAGAGGCATACCCCTTGCTTGGGACTCCACACAGGAGAGGGAGGAAACCACAGTACTGTGTTGCTGGGGTTCTGCTACCTCAGCTGGTACACCTAGACAAAGCTGTGACCTTGCTGAGGTGGGAGTCGCAGGGCTCAATGCACACTGAGGGTTTGGTTATTGTTACAGCTCTAACAGCAGTGGCTGTAGCAGCAGGAAACACAGGGCTGAATCCCCCAAGCATGAGTCTCGGGCTTGGGGCCCAGGAAGCTGTGGTGTGACCTATAAGCGCAGATTGGCTTTTGGCTGACTATTAGTAGTTCCCAGATCTGACTTTCCCCCACGGTGGTCTGCAATGAAGAAAGCCAGAGGCAAGGTGGCACACAATGCTGTTTAATAAATGCAACTGAGACAGGGGCTGAGAAGAAAGGCAGAAAACCATCAACATTAAAGGCCCATGCAAAAGAATCAGTGTCTGATGATCTCAAATTCCCTGGGCACAGATTGGCAGGCAGAGACTATATATATATATATATATATGTATATATATATTTTTTGAACAGGGAAAGATAGAGGTCTCATTCCTATCCTTCCCCCCAAACACACTTGCATAATGAGTTGCTTGAAAGTAAGGCCCATATCCTATTCATCTTCTCTTAGTACAGTGCTTGGGACTTAGAGGGAGTCAGTCCATATATGTTAAATCAGTTAACAGAAAGAAGTGCCTTTCCTTTGTATTTTACTCTGATCTTTGCTAATAGAATGGAGAGTATTTAGATGAGAGTTTAAAACCCCACTGCCTGCTTGGAGAGTATTAGGGAAGTCAAATGTAATTTCATTTGTAAAGGACCAGGAAAAGCAGAAAGTGCTGAAATTGGACCTCAACCCCTCACTGCCGTGTCACATCTCTAGTGTGGCTGCTGGAGAGCGTATAGAGGGGGGTAAACTGCAGGAGAGGAGTACAGGATGCTGGTTTGGGACAAATCTAGTGCTGGGTTGAGCAGAGCCTTCCCCATGTAAAGGGATACCTCCTGACCCATTTTCCTCATGGAGAATGGAGTTGGTGACCTGTTGGTCCCCACTTTCTATTTCTGGAGGTAAAGAAAGTAAAAAGGGAATGAAAGATCATTTTTAAAGTGTATCAGGTGTAGGAGTAAAATAAAATAGGTCCTATATATTTTTTATATTCTTCTTTCACTGTGTAAAGCAGCATGTAAAATAGTTAGGACCATAAACTCCCATTCCCCAGGACTTTTGTTTTCTACTAGGCTAAGAATGAAGTGGGATTGTTGCCTTTAACGGGAAATTGGTTTGGTTAGCAACTATTTAAATAAGGCTGTAGCCTAGGAGACAGCTTTTGGTTTCCTTCAGGGAGTGCAGCTTCCTCATGCCAGTCAGCCTGCAAGTGAAGGAAAGTTGTTAGAGAACCACAATCAGTTGAGTCTGGAAAGAGTTGTAGGGGTGATTACCTGGGGGATAATGGGCATTTGCCATGCTGTACCACTGCAGACATTGCTAATAGATTGCATGTCACACGTCTCTTCTACACATAGCAGTAGCCCAGCTACTCAGTATAGTCATGAAACCCATTTGCTATCCTGCAGTCATTCTTAAAACCCAGGCCCACAGAGGGAAGAAACCTAGCTAAGATAACATAGTGGGTTAGTGACAAAGGTAGGACTAAAACTCAGGTCTTCTGACTCCTAGAATAGCACTACTTATAATACCCTTGCTGCCTGTGATCCTGGGACTGTTAGTTAAAGTGGCAGGTGGGGCTGCACACCCATTTGGGAATAACTGGGTATGTTTACCGTTTGGGTCACACCAGTCCAACACTCTAAGTCTAGGGTTGTTCCTAGAATAGGAGCTGGGACTGGTGAATATTTGGGTTATTGGAAAAAGAATGAGAGGTAGGAGCTTCAAGCCTAGTCCCAGGTTTGAACATGTATTAGATTACCTGAAAATGGAATGCAAGTTATAGGCAAGTAATTAACATCACAGCCCTGACTTTGTGTGAATGCTGGGTAGCTAACAGTGGACTGTCCACTACTAATGGGGGTGCACGTTCACCCCTGAATGTTCTTTAGGTGAAGAAGCTCTACTTATGGCCTTGCAAATAACCCATGGTCCCTTGGCTGAATAAAAAAAATAGTGCTAAAAAGACTAATTCCCCTTATTTAGTTTTGATTTTCTCCCAGTGGTGGAAGTGGTAGTTATTGGCTGGCATATTAGAAAAAAAAAAATACCTTGTAGTATATAACAGGTTTTGAGTCTGGCTTAAAATAAAAGGATTACAGGAGAAGGGATGTTATACTGAGTGGCTGAGATGGCTCGCCTTATTAATTCTAAGTACGTCTCTATGTGTTTATTCCCTTCCCAGTGCTTCTTGGTTTTTTAGCATTTCTAAACCTCTTTCTCCTATGTACAGTATAACTTGGGTGGAAGTGGGAATAAAAAGCAGCTAATTCTTACCTTAAATGAAAAATAACTTGGCAGTCAAGAGAAAATTGATGGCAACGCTCTTAGCAAACAGCATTCGTAGTCCCAGCACTGTGAGGGACATCATGTTCACCTTCTCGGCATGCACTGTGGTAGAACAAGAGTGCAGATGGTGGCTTTACAAGAAACTAAATTCCCTCCTAGAAATTGAGTCTACAACACTAATGCCAGCCTGCCCCAAATCACCATAGTTCTTTCTGCCCTGCATGCTTGGCTTTGAGCTTGAGAGCATCTAGGGATCTCAGGTTGCTGCTCCTACCCAGCCAGGCAAATTTTAGAAACCCATACTGGCAGCCAGGCAAGCTCTGCTGGGGAAGTCAACCAACTGGCTTCCCCTTCTTTTGACAGGTTTTTATTTTCTTTTGTGATCTGATGCTTTTTGGTCCTAGTTGACAAATACAGAGTTGACTTCCACCCTCAGTTCTGAAATTGGTGCTTTGACTTGAACTTACCTTTTGGTTTATGGCAGCTCTCTGAAGTGTTAGAATTGTTTTCAGGCTTCACTTGGTTTTGATTATCTGGAACAAACAGCAGTGGTCAAGGTTACATTGGCAACTGAGAGACTCAAAGGATTTTTGGGTTTTAAAAGTGGCTGAAGCCGGGCGCGGTGGCGCACACCTGTAATCCCAGCACTTGGGAGGCTGAGGCAGGAGGATCATGAGTTCAAAGCCAGCCTCAGCAACGGCGAGGCACTTAGCAACTCAGTGAGACCCTGTCTCTAATAAAATACAAAAAAGGGCTGGGGATGTGGCCCAGTGGTCGAGGGTCCCTGAGTTCAATCCCTGGTACCAAAAAAACAAAAAAACAAAAGCAAACAAACAAACAAACAAAAAAAAAAGTGGCTGAGACTTAAGGTAAATAAACTGAGGACCAGGGAGTATAACTTAGTTAAGGTCCTATAACTGTTTACACAGCCAGCCTACTTCCTGTTCTGGGTTTTTTTTTTTTTTTTTTTTTTTTTTTTTTTTTTTTTTGGCACCAGGAGGCCAACATCCAGGCATATTAGAACATGCAGTGGAACTAGAATTCTTAAACCCATGACAGATAGGGCTGCCCCTATTTAGTGCTGGACCAGACTGCACCTGAAACTTCAATGTCGGACTGTAGTAGTAGGACAGTCATTTGTATGAAAAGGAATGGTTGGTGAAGAGGAGAGATGGGGGTGAGATGAGCCTTTATCTTAGATCCCACCTAGGGATGCAAGCATTTCCTTCCCACTCAATGATGAGCACTCTAAGTTATTTATTTATTTATTTTTTCCAGCATGATGCTAAATTGAAGATGATCTGTCCAGAGTTCACATCTCTAACTTTTCTTTTCCCCCAACTTCCCTTCCCTCCAGTCTCCAGTCCCTGGAAGCTAGATACCTACCAATTGGAACTGTGTTCAATTCAAACTCAGTGGAGTGCACCATTTCATTATTGTGTTGAACTGAACACCTCACTGAATTCGGATCTTCATACCGACCAAGCTTGACAGCACTGTACTTCCCGCTGGGGGAGACGACTATAGCAGGGTCAAATTCTGCTATCTTCTTGGATGATTTGAGATTTATAGTTACATTCTTGGGATAGAAATCTTTCACCAGACAAGCAACATTTGTTCCATTTCTCATGATGAAAACGGATGGTTTGGTAGGAGGCTGATTTCCTGCAAGCATCATCAAATTATTGCATGAGATGATGAATTACAATTTTATAGAAGCTAAACAGTGGTGTTACCTTAGTTCTCTTGGGGTCCAATACTACAATCCAGAACTCCCTGAATCCTGTTAATGGCCTGGGCTTTTTAGAGAGTAGAAATGAAAGGTAGTTAGTTTGACTTCTATTTAGGAGCTGCTAAGAGATAGGACTAGAAGCAGAGAGAGAAAATAACAACTACAAAGAAGTTTCTGGATCATCTGGGTTTCAGTTATCTGTGACTTTTTAATCAATCTTCCTTCTGGACAGTTGAGTTCAGGCTATATATCTGCCTATCTCAGTTGTTTTATTTTACATGCATGGACCCTTGGAGGGAGATTGGGTTAGGTACTTACTTATGATTTGTGTTATGTCAATTGAAGAATCAAGAGTCTGAGAAGGTCCGTATGATGGGTTCAGACACTCTGAGAATGGAACTCACTGCAGGGGGTCATCCCCATTTTATGGACTGGAAGGGATCTGCTGAAGTTGAGTGGCATGTCTCTTTGCCTTCAGTATTGCATATTTATTTTGTTTGAGGACCTGACTACTCTGCAATTCCTTTTAGGCATTTAATCAGAGAATAGCAACTATTATTCTCAGAAAGTACTTACAGGCATAAAACTAGCTTAAGCCCGTTTTACGCCTTCTTGTTTTATTCTAGGAGGAGCTGTGGAATGTTGGTTCCAGTAATTGGGTCCCCTACTGGCCTTGTCTTCTTTCATGCTTTACCTTGAACTATCATCTATCTGCTGCTCTGTGTATGCATCTTTTTCTTTCCTTAAAACTGAAAGTCTTGAAGCTTTGAGAAATGTAGTAATGGTTTTTTTCACACTGTGCCTTATTGAAGTTTCTGAATCGTGATAAATTTTGTGTCCATGGAAACTTGGATTCATAGGCTATCTCATACTATTTCTTTAAAGAAGGAGACTTGCTAGTACCTGGAGTTAGGAAAGAAAATCAACCTGAGCATGGCAAACTGGAGGTATTTCCAATCCTAAGCTACATTTCTGATTTTCAATATTAATTGCTCTTATGAATATGGCTTAGTATTAATAATTTTGGAGTGTTTGACTTCTTGGTATCAAATGAAAAATATATTGAATTCTAGTGCACTTTTATTTACTCTGGTCTACAAGCAAGACACTAGGTATTACCGAAAGGAAAGTCTTATAGTGAATGTGTAGACAGAGAAGGAATGATTTTTCTAGTGCTCTGCCCAGAATCTGGATTTAAGCTTCTGCTGTGTGGCTCATGATTGTGGAACTAGAACAGATTGCCTAGTTGCAGCTGGTTGAGAGGGAGTGATTGCTGGTCAGGAGGTTCCTGCTGAGCATCACTTAGTAGATGAACTTGGCTATTCAGGGATTTTCTAGGGAATAAGCTGTTCAGAGAAACCCCCTCATCACTGCTATCAAAATTCTTCATTTTTTTTTTTTTTTTTTTTTTGTCTGCCAAGAAGCTCAGCCAAAAGACTGTATTCTGTTCCAATCACTCAGGGCTGGAAACCCATCTGAAAAATTGGATTCCTTTTTTGGCTTTAGCTCTAGACAAAAGGGGAGATTGGGATTTTTTCAAAGTGCTTTCTTGGAACTGGCTTTCAACCTGCATGAGAAAACCTTCACTGTTCTGTTTTCTTGCATAGCTGAAGGCCCTGATAGCAGAAACTGATAGCTCTAGCACTAACGGCTGGAAACCACAGGCCTCACCACTCACCTCCCTTTGCAACTGTGGTATTTCTTGCTCACTATCCTGCCTTTGGTTTGAGATATAGGATGGTTGGTTTTCAAGGGACTTATGAGATAGAAAGGATATTTGCCCATAAAAAAGCAAACCCAAACAACAAACAAACAACCCCCCAAAGAACAACAACAAAACACTCAAACACTGTCTTCTTGGTTATTTAAGGGGTGACCCAATTCTAGTCTGATTTATTTGGACAGTAAGGGCTTGCTTAGGATTTAAAAGTCTAAATTAATCAGGCAGTTGCCAATGATCACTTTGGGTTGGGGAAATTGTTTTCAAATAAATTTTTTTTCAGTACTAGATTTTAAGCCCAGGGACACTCTACCATTGAGCTACGTTCCCAGTCCCTTTTATACTTTTATTTTGAGACAGGGTCTTACTGAGTTGCCAAGGCTGGCTCGAACTTGTGATTTTCCTGCTTTAGCCCACTGAGTCTCTTGCATTACAGATATGCATCATCACACCTGGCTTAAATTAATTTGAACCATGTAATATAGCTGACAAGACAGATTTCTGAAGAAGTTCATGCACTCATGATATTGAGCTCTCTGAATCTATTAGTCAGCATTTCAAAAGAACACGACACACTGAGTTTTTAAAACATTTTTCTTCAGATTCTCTTTCTAAATTAATGTCTATATGTTCAAAATAATTCAAAGAAAAGTGTTTTATTTGATCCATTATTTGATATCATGGTAACCAAAGAAAAGGCTCTCTGAATGAACTGAACTTTTCTTTTTAAAATATCAATAGAATGCCCTCAATGTAGTTGCCATATGTATCCTTGTTGCCTTTGTATTTGACTTAAACAAAAATTTGAAATCTTAAAATTTAAGACAAGATTTAAATCTTATGTAAAATTTGAACAAAAGGTTTAATTGTTTATCTTCTGAGACTAGTCTCTCTTCTTATTCCATGAATATAATTAAATTTCATTATATGTTTAGAGTGAATTTGGACAATTGTTATTTTATTTTCACAGTTTCTTTTTTAATGAGTACTACTACAATGCTAATATTATGTGTTGGTAAACAATACAAAAAGAAGCATATACCCTTCCTTAATTTATGATATTAGATATCTTCTATTTTAGATTCACATTAAGAGTCTTCCTGGTCCTCTAAGAATCACAACATCTGTAATCAATATTGCTCAGAATTTCAAGACTGTCTGTCAATATGAAATTTAACTTAAATTCTGAAAGTTTGCTTTACCTGATTACTCTAACAAGCTAACCACCTGACTCCAAGATCTCACAAGCTGAAGAACATTTGTGATTTGCAAGGAGGCATGCAGATTAGTCAGAGATGTGTTTAGGATTAAGCAACTTCCTAGAGAATATGTGCCAAAGTGTTCCTGCCACTATCTCCCCTGCCCCTGAATGCTCCAACTATTAGTAAAATTTTTTTTTCTCCGATTGTATTTTCTGGGTCACATTGAAGGTTTCAGCAGTAAGTGGGGACTGTGTTTTAACATTCTTATATTTAAAAATGAAAATAGCTACAGAGCTACTTCAGTGGCTCAGTGTCTTCTCTCTGGCCTACTTCACCTCTGTACCATACCATCTCCTAGTTACAAGTTAATCTACTTGTTATAATTTATAATGTAAACTGGATAGCAGCCCCAGTCCCAGGGTTCAAATTATTCATAGAATTATAGGGGAAAAAATAAAACTCACGGGGTTCCACGAAGAGTTCGGTGCCAGTTCCAAAAAACATCTGTCGGGTGTCCCAGGAGCACATTGTGATACTGCCTTGCAGGTAACCAGCCTGGGGCTGGTCCTGGGGCCCGGACTCAAACATCTGTGCCGTGCCTCCCTAGCCTTAACCTTGTGTCTCAACCTAGAGACCTGGCAGCTCATAGAACTACAAAGATGCCCTTGATGAGGCCAGGGGCTGAGTAGAGTCTCAGTTCCCTTTGAGGCTAATAATAGTCAAACTGCTGATGGGAGTTTGACTCAAACTGAGCTTGGAGTCCCCATCCAAAAGATACTGGTACGGAGTTGAGACAGGGCAGGGAAGGTTGTCAGATGATTGTTATTTGCCTTCAAGATGGAAAACTTAACTTCCAATTTATTGAGAGGGCTCTCCAAGAAGAACACAATAGTTTGGTATAGAGATGGAGCACTGGATACTGATATTTCTTACAATAAATGCTATGCCAAGGAGAGGAGGGCTGAGCAACAGGTCCTGTTCTCATTCTCTGGTTCCCTTCTCTTGGGTTGCAAATGCTATGTTTTGATTAGAAACCTAATTTCTCCCCATCACTCATAGTGAGTCTCACAATAATAAAGAATCTGCTTTCAAATTCCCTGAGCCTCATGAAAGGCTTTCTAAGGACCTGAGGGTTGAGTAAGAAATTGGTTGCTGTTGGGGGATCCCATTGGTGCTGTGTGTTGTGGATGCAGGTCAGAAAAGCCAGGGCTTGCTTTGACTTGTTCATTTTTTGTTTTATAATTTCTCCTGAGTCTGGATCCAGATCTGAGTCTCAGGAGTGTGTAGTAATCATGTGAAACAGAACTTAAAGACCATGACGACTACTCTCTCTCCTCACCCAAACTCAAGAGTCTAGAGATAGAGCTGGGCAAAAGAGAATGACAGTTGTGTAGAGCCATTATTTGCTGTCAAAACTTTAAGGACTGGGGACTTTATTTGAAATTTTTACTTCCCCCACTTGAGCTTCCCATCATCATATTATACTCCATCTCTGCAGGAAGGCATAACCAGAGAAGTAAATGGAGCATCCTTGGGAAGTGTGGTCAGCGTCCCAACAGAGAAGCTAAGTATCAGTTTCATCAATTTCCTTTTTCCCTAAGACTCCCAAAGGCACAGCCTCAAGATTTGATTCTAACACTGCAGATAATTCTGAATTTCAAGTGGAAATGATTTAAAGGGAAAATGAAACGCAATACTTTTTGCTCAGATGCAATTTGCCAAACATCAATCAGACTGCAATCAGCTACAACTTGATTCTGTTTCCCTCCTTCTTTTCATTGTTCTAATCTCTCTCCCCTCAAAGATAAGAAAACTCACCAAATTCTACTATTTCTCTGGAAGAAACAGGAAAAGAAATGAAGGTGGCTGGAAACATAGAACTTTGTAAAGGTTTCTGAGGTCTAAGCATTATATTTTGGCAGCGTGTTTGATGTCTATTATCTTCTGAGTGTCGACATTTAGGAAAGTCTCTATAAGTTCATATTATCCTCTGAGAGGCAGAGACCATGTTGGCTGTACTGGTCACTGCTGGGATTGTCAGATGGCCTCACCACATTCATGTTCCTTTATTCACTTCTTTATTCCCTCTGAAATAAACAAGATTGTTGTCTAACCATGCAGGACGTGACACCTGTCCCATTGGACTTGTCATTTTGGAAATCATCTGAAAGATTATTGTTCTCTGGCCTGGTCCCAGTGATTGACTGCTGGCAGCCAAACTACCTGAATATAGCCCCTGGATTTCCAAACACTGGAATAGGTTACCAGTGGACATTGTCTCCAGGATAGCACCATTATTTCTCTCTTGCTCTGAAATTGGTGGTTGTGTTTCTACATCAGATGTGGGTTCCTGGACCCTTGTGCAGAGTCCCCACATTCAGGGCTAACAAGTGGCAAGCATGGAACTGCTCTCTGCAGACCCAAGCTAGGGTGGGAATTTGGGGATCATTTAGTTTGAGAGAGCCAAGATGATTTGCTGCACATTCTAAGCAATAAATAAATAAATGGAAAAGGAGGAATTGGCTTCTGAGAGAGAGAGAGAGAGAGAGAGAGAGAGAGAGAGAGAGAGAGAAAGAGAGAGAGAGAATGGAGAGCCTTTTTATTTAACTCTTTCATAATATTTCTCTTCTTTCTAATACTCCTTCTTCCTATGCTGTGACCATGACTCTTTTCCCTCATAAACAGTGGAGAGACCCTCCTGATCTAGAGCTTGCAAATTCATTATTCATGGTGGTCAGAACCAGAAGCTTGAACTAAGGAGTTTTTAGATGGTCATAGAAAACTTATCAATACTCAGCCTTAAAACAGTTTCTAAGCATACACAGAATATTTTCTTAATAGAACCCTAATATACTTTCCCTCAATTTTTACCTCGACTCTTTGTAACAAATGATGGATTTCTAATTTAGAACCTTCCAATTTCCCAAGAAGCTCCGTTCATTCAGTACTGGGCTCCAACAACTTTAAGGGTCTATGCACACCTAGCTACAGTAACTTGCACAACTTACGTGGCTCCACAGTGAGTTCAGTACCACTTCCAAAGATGAGCTGCGCTGTTCAGGCACAGCTCTAGGTCTCAATACAAAAAATCTTGAAACTATTTGCCCCTATCAGTCTAGTTCATCTGTTTGGAGGGGGTAGGTGGAGCAAAATGAGGGTGGCTGGAACATAGAACTTTGTAAAGGTTTCTGAGGTCTAAGCATTATATTTTGGCAGCTTGTTTGATGTCTATTATCTTCTGAGTGTCGACATTTAGGAAAGTCTCTATAAGTTCATATTATCCTCTGAGAGGCAGAGACCATGTTGGCTGTACTGGTCACTGCTGGGATTGTCAGATGGCCTCACCACATTCATGTTCCTTTATTCACTTCTTTATTCCCTCTGAAATAAACAAGATTGTTGTCTAACCATGCAGGACGTGACACCTGTCCCATTGGACTTGTCATTTTGGAAATCATCTGAAAGATTATTGTTCTCTGGCCTGGTCCCAGTGATTGACTGCTGGCAGCCAAACTACCTGAATATAGCCCCTGGATTTCCAAACACTGGAATAGGTTACCAGTGGACATTGTCTCCAGGATAGCACCATTATTTCTCTCTTGCTCTGAAATTGGTGGTTGTGTTTCTACATCAGATGTGGGTTCCTGGACCCTTGTGCAGAGTCCCCACATTCAGGGCTAACAAGTGGCAAGCATGGAACTGCTCTCTGCAGACCCAAGCTAGGGTGGGAATTTGGGGATCATTTAGTTTGAGAGAGCCAAGATGATTTGCTGCACATTCTAAGCAATAAATAAATAAATGGAAAAGGAGGAATTGGCTTCTGAGAGAGAGAGAGAGAGAGAGAGAGAGAGAGAGAGAGAGAGAGAGAGAGAGAAATGGAGAGCCTTTTTATTTAACTCTTTCATAATATTTCTCTTCTTTCTAATACTCCTTCTTCCTATGCTGTGACCATGACTCTTTTCCCTCATAAACAGTGGAGAGACCCTCCTGATCTAGAGCTTGCAAATTCATTATTCATGGTGGTCAGAACCAGAAGCTTGAACTAAGGAGTTTTTAGATGGTCATAGAAAACTTATCAATACTCAGCCTTAAAACAGTTTCTAAGCATACACAGAATATTTTCTTAATAGAACCCTAATATACTTTCCCTCAATTTTTACCTCGACTCTTTGTAACAAATGATGGATTTCTAATTTAGAACCTTCCAATTTCCCAAGAAGCTCCGTTCATTCAGTACTGGGCTCCAACAACTTTAAGGGTCTATGCACACCTAGCTACAGTAACTTGCACAACTTACGTGGCTCCACAGTGAGTTCAGTACCACTTCCAAAGATGAGCTGCGCTGTTCAGGCACAGCTCTAGGTCTCAATACAAAAAATCTTGAAACTATTTGCCCCTATCAGTCTAGTTCATCTGTTTGGAGGGGGTAGGTGGAGCAAAATGAGGGTAGCTGGAGACATAGAACTTTGTAAGGGTTTCTGAGGTGTAAGCATTATATTTTGGCAGCTTGTTTGATGTCTATTATCTTCTGAGTGTCGACATTTAGGAAAGTCTCTAGGTTTTCTGTTATTATCATCTCAATCTGCTATTTCTTACTTCCACATCTTGCTTTAGGATCATATTTTCGCAGGGAGAAAGGAATCATTGTGGCTTTGCTGTGAGCTGCCAAATGGTTATTGTGAGCAGAAACATAACTGTAGGGCTCAGGTTAAGTCAATCACAACAGGACTGTGCCTCAGGTGGAGGGGGAAGGACATGAAGGCTGGAGCAAGTGCCACCAACTCAGAAGGCTGGGGGACTAGCCAAAGGATCATAGTAATCCTAGGTGACTACCATGCATATGAATACTTTACTACTTGACAAACAACTGGCGTCTATACTACTTCAATAAACACTGTAACCAACTCCATGAAGTGTATTATTAGATCTGTCTCACAGATGATGCCACTGAAGGTAAAAGTAGGTAACACAATGAGGACTGAGTTGGGCCTCACTCTCAGGTCTTTGGAGTTTCTATCTATTGAACCAGATTAATAGGTGACACCTCAGTAGCCTTAGCTGTCACCTGTCCAAACCTCTGTGATCACACAAGGACTAATTAACAGCTACATAGAGAGAGTTTTGATCTCTTTCCAGTGCTTTTTCTTTTTTTTTTTTCATTAAATCACAGAATTTCCCCCGGGTCATAGGACATTCATAACACTGGACTCCCCTGTTTTGCCTACCAAATTATTTCTAAGAATTGGTCTGGGGGAATCATCAGGATTATAGTGTGTTAGAGCCAGCAGAAACCTTGGAAATCTTTCCATCTAACTACAGAAAAGTCACAGAGACCATCAGTCAAGAGAAGATTGGAACTTGGCCTCTGTGTTTTGGTTTAAAGGCTCTTCCTTACACCTCACACCCACATCTGGAAGGACTGTAGTGTGGGGTCTGGTCACAGACATGGCCTAAAACTGTGCCTGGTGAGTGCACAGATGGGGAGGGAACAGTTTCACTAGAATAAGTCAGGCAGAGAAAAGCCAATGAAGGTGCCAGAAAGGACAGTGGATTAAGAGGGCTAGCGGGAGCACACACCTCATCCTGGATTTGATCAGAACTTCAGTCCCTGTCCCTCAAAACCATCCCTGGCTGAATTACCGATTGGAGGAATTTTTCAAAAACCCTGAGAACTATTTCCTAATCTGGAAATTTAGGGAAATATTTAATAAAGACAATTTCCAAATATATTAGCCATAAGAAAGAAAAGTAAGCTGCTTATGTAGTTCTAACTCCAAATAGGTTACTTTGCCAGAGATCAGTATTTTTCTACAGCTGATAAACTTCATCCAGTAACCACTTTACTTTTCTCTTTACACAGCCCAGTCTGGCCCCAGTTGCCAAGTCATGTGATATCCATCAGATGGGATTCTCTGTCCTATCTGGCCCAGTGTCTGTTTCCCTTAGTCTTGGGGATTGTGCTTCAGGTCAAAGCAGCAGAGGACTCCTGTGTCACAGAGAAATCCAAGCTTTTCCCCGTGTTACAATCTGACAGAATTTGTGTTCTGCATGAGAGACTACAGGCTGGAAAGAAATTTTTTGCTTTGATTGGGGATAAGAAAGGGTGGAACAGTAGCCCTAGAGCTGTGATTCTTAGCCTCTGGGTGACACATATGTGGGGTGAAGACCTAGCGGGTTATGTCCTCCACTCATTCTAACCTTGCAGGAATTACATTTGCTATCCAGTGGGAGCTTTGCATTGCTGCTGAGCACTGCGCAGCAGACTTCTCAGTACATAATGGAATTAGGTTCTTCAGTCCATTTTAATAATATATTCATGAATACTGAATTTCAGCAAGCTTTGAGTGCCACACTCACACTTAGAAGTGACAGTTAAACTAGCTTCTGTCATATGTAAAAATCAGCATCTATGAGATTGCCTGTATGCCCCTGTCCCTCAAACCATCACAAAACTAAGGAGGTACTATGCATTTTCAGATCCATAGAGAACTCATAAAGCACTTGAGGATCACTAAAATGGAGAGTGCTTCTCAGCTGCAGTGAAGCAGGAGGATGTCAGGAGATCTGAATCTGTCCCTCCCATAGTGTGTAACTTTGGCTGAGTTCCTGAAGTTCACTGAGCTTTATCTGCCTCTTTTATAAAATGAAGATACTATCCTCTGTGTTGGTAGGTTGTAAGATTAAATAAAAGGATGTACATAAAGCATTCTGTAAACTAGAAAACCCCAAATGTAATTATTAAAATGTTTATTAGGTTTAGACTCAGAGGAAATAAGTTTTATTTGAAGCAGGGGGATGTAATTTCACTAAGAACAGAGCTCCCTCACAGGAAGGACTGTTGGGAGAGGTTGAAGAGGGAGAACAAGTCCTGCTTCTAGGTGTTCTTTGATCTGAGGATGGTGCCCACTTCATAGGGTCATGGGTGAGGACTAGAATCAGGTTTCTGTTTTTCCTGACTTCCACTTTCCTCTCCAGTACCCCCTTTCTACTCCAAAAGTAGAAGTCCCTACATTGGCCTACCAGCCACACTTCTCCACCCCCATTACTAATCTGACCTCATTTTCAAAGTCTCTCCCTGGCTCTATCTTTCCTCCAGCATGGGCCTCCTGACTGTTCTTCACACACTCCAGGCAGCACCATGTCCTCTGTCTGGAAGATCAATTCCTCCAGATAGCTGCTGACTCATGCTGCCACCTCCTCAGGTCTCTGCTCAAATGTCACCTCTCCAATGAGGACTTCTGTGACTTCTCTAAAACTGCACCCTGCTTCTTCCCACTACGGTTCTTTATTCTACTTTCCTGCTTAATTTTTTTTTTCCACAGAGTTTATTTTCACCTAAAATTGTATGTGTATATATGTATATACACATATAAACTAACAGTATGTGATCATATATATATATGTATGTATATATATATATATATATATATATATATATATATATATATATATATTACCATCTGTCTTTTGCCATTAAAAGTAAGCTCCAACAAGGCACGGATTTCTGTTCTGTTCATGCTGATTTCTTGGTACCTAGAATAGTGCTTGGCATATAGGGACAGTGACATGTCACAGGTTGGGACTCAGGTTTGGTCCTGTAGGTTTCCAGCTTACTTCCATTTCTATTTCCTTTTGCCTAAACTGCAACTGACTTGTCTTCTGATTGATTCATTTATTCATTCATTCACTCCTGTAACAAACATTTATTTAGTGCCTTGAATGTATTTGTGGATATAGTAAGGAACAACTTAAAAGTCTTTGCTCTCATGGAGCAAGGGAGACAGGCGATAAATCAATATAAAGTTTCAGGTGGACAAGAGGACTATAAATAACAGAACAGGAAATGGGATCTGCAGAATGACAGGTTGGGGAAGACCTTGCTGGAAGTGACATTTGAGTATAGACCTGGAGGAGGAGGGAAGAAAGCTATACTGAGTCTCTAGGAGAAAATGGCTCCAGGGAGAGGGATGTGCAGGCCCAAAGTCTCCATTCTGAGGCATGCTTATCATGAATGAGAGAGGATGCCAAAGATGGCAGGCCAGTGGCTGGGAGCAGTGGGAAACATATCTTTTGGAATTTTGGAAACATATTGATGAGCCCAGGATTTTATGGATTATTCTCCTTAGGGGAAACGAGATGCTCCAGTCATCATCTGGACCTTTATGTGTTTAGGGTCTCTCAGGCCCTGGGGTGCAAGTGAGGGATGGGCCCCTCCTGCCTCATCCTGGGGAAGGAGAATGGTTGTTTGGGTAACTGGTTTTGGTGTGGGGGCAGGAGTCCTTCCTTGGTGAAGAAGGTGGTAGGGATGGCAGCCGGAAGGGAAGCTGCATAACTGTTGGTTCAGACTCAGCTGGAGCCTGAGGGACAGGTTGGACCAAGTAGGAAGAACCTCTATGGATTTTTCCACCCTGTGGATCTGCAGCCCCGATAGAAGAGCAGGGGGCTTACGAGCACAGATTCTGGAACCAGACGGATGATTCAAATTATGACTTTGCTAAGCTGTTTGATCTAGAGGAACCCCTCTGAGATTGTTTCCTGATTTATAAAATGCAAGTAATGGTAACTAGTCCCATATAATCACCATGAGAACCGAATAAATGACATTCATAAAGTGCCCAGCCCTGTGGTCTGATGGCACTCAAAAAATAGCAGTTGATGTCATGATGAAATACAACAACAGCATCCTAAGTCCATCTAGTGGCCCACTTTCGTGAGGAGGCTTCTGATGATGGTGGCCTTTTCCTAAAATTCCTGCCATTGTCATGCTCAGTAGCACACCTGTCCATTGTGGCACCTTGTTGCATGCGGTTTAGTCCTGTTCTTTGTTTCTGTTTTATAAAGTTAAATGGTATCCCTGGGTTTTCTCTATCTAGAGGGTGAAAATGTGCAGTAGGATCCATGGCTGTGGGTTTGTATAGACCTGTTCTGTTAGTTTTATGTTACCTGGGAGCCCTGCGAATACAGACTTGAAAGATGCTCCTGAGGAAAGAAAGCTTCAAAAGAAAGTAGACTTCTGAGAAGATAAAGGCTGGTTATAGTGATGCCTCTTTAATCCACTATCAGTTGGCTAAAAAATGTAGGTACCATTCAGAGATAGTCTGGATGCTCCTAATCTTTTCATTTTAAAGAATGATGGAATGCACCTGCTTAGAGTTTTCCAAACGTCAATTAATCACATCTCCTTTTTTGGGGACTATAATCCATCTGTTACAATTTGCTAAATAATTTTCTTTAATTTTACTCACTCTTTTATTTATAAGCTAACTTATAAGGAAACTTTAAGTCGTATGGTTCTGATGACCTACTTGTACTATTCTGATCTCTATTAAAAGACCAATTCAAAAGAAAAAGTCTATCTGTGGGCCATCTAGAATCCAAGCTGTGCATGCCCCACTCAGAGAAGTTGTAGACCCAGAAAATTAGAAAGTAGAGGAACTTAATTCATAGGAAGAACTTGGCAAAGAACAAAGGGAGGTCAGGGAAATCTGCCACTAACATTTTTGGGAATGTGGATAAACTATTACTTTACCAAGAAGTTGTAAACTCAAAAATGTTTAAAGGCAAGTGCCTGAATTACTCGGATTTACAAAATCTTACTAAGATTTTTATTAATATTTTTTTTAAAATGTGAATTTCTCTGCTCTGCCTCTGCTAGCATAGCATTAGCTATTTCCCCGTGCGTACAAATTCCCTCCTGCTTCCCCCACAGCACCTGAGGCCTGGAAATGCCTGCTGAGGCTGGTCCTTTGTCTTCCTCTGCCCTCAACACTCTGCCTCCTTCGCTTCATACATTCAGGACTATCCTATTCCAGACTATTCTCTGAGGAGCCTACCACATTGTAGTTTTTCCATCCTGCTTCTCTAGAGCCTTCTCTTACTTTAGAAATCTCGTCGAATGTCAACCTCCAAAGTGTGTTGTTTCTTTCCTGGTAGCCAGATCGGCAGATTTAGGACCACTGACCCCCATTGCTAGACTTCTCTAGGACCTTTGGATTTTTTTTCTTTTTGTATCGTTTTATTACATTCTCTGGCTTAAGATATGCACTAACTTGAAACTGCTGCCAAGTAGAAACCAGTCTTTTTTTTTTTTTTCTTTTGCAAAGCAAGACACTATTGAGTTCAAATTTCACTTAAGTGACAACAAAATATGCTTTCTGTATTGAGCACAATCCTTCAACAACATCAGCACTGACTCCTTTATAACAGTTAATTAGTGAGTGGCACCACACCTCGATTGTGGGGAACCTGGACAGCAGGAGTCCTGAGGGAGCTTCTCCTGGCTGTGTCCTACAAACTTCACAGCGTTTCTTAGTTGGAAGCATTACACATTCACTTTGTTCTGCCTGGAATCTGGTCTCACTGGGAACCACATCATTTTTTCTTGCTAAAAACAGAAATTTGCAGCTCAAACAATAAGAAACAAATGTCTGGAACATCTTCCTTCTTTCTAAAGAGAAATGTAGCAACACATTTGTAGCAAGTGATCACTTGCTCTGGCTTACCCTCCCTGCGCAGGGAACTGGTGCAGTTCTGGGCTAGGAGCTGGTGTTTGGCCTATGGAAGGTCAGAACTGTTCATATTTGAATCACTTTAACAGGCACCTGGCTCAATTCAACCTCATTTCAGGTCCATTCTGACTCTGCTTGGGGATTTGGACCAGTGACTCTTGTTTCTTTAGCCTGACCTGCATTCCATGAATTGGGCAGAGTTTTCTCTCTGTTTTTGTTGAATCTGTAGGGTTTTTTTCACATCCCCAAATTCTAATTTTTGGTGTCACCTCTCCCCGACTTCTATGAAGAAGTTAAGTATAGTTCATCTCCTCCCAGGAGTACAGAGTTATCTGTACCCCTTGCACATTTTCTGAGATTTCTGCCTCCTTAGGTGGAGAATACATTAACCCCAAGTTCCAGAAAAATGGGTTACTTACTTGGTTCCACAGTCACACGGGTTCCTTGTCCGAAGATGAGCTTATCTGTTGCACAGCCGGTGAGGGTGATCCAAAAACCTCAGCAGAGTTCCTGTCTCCCTTCTTCCTGTGAGCTTTGGGGTTGGAGGGTCTTTCATGCTCAATTCCTTGAAAAATGGCACTTGCTGCTCATCTAACTGGTTCGTGATGATTTAATAACTCCAGGCAGCAGCAGGTTTGCTTTAAGGAGGCTGTTGTGAGGATAGGTGGGAGCATGTATGGCCATGGTGAACGCTTCCAGCACAGCGACTTGTGAAGTTCTCTGAGCTATAGCTTTTTGTTGGTTTAGATTGTTCTCATTTCCTAGACCCAAGCCTAACTCTGTCTCAGAAAGCTGCCACCATCAAGCTGGCAAGTCGTAGAATTCTTGAATCCTCCAGAGTTAAGACCTTTACAGTCACCAGTGTGGCTTTAAGCTCAGATAATATGTGGCACTAGGGAAGACAGGGTGGCATGAAGCACTGATCAGGTATGGGTGGCAGGTGATTGCCTGCAAACAAATCAATGTCTCTTTAAATCCACCATCCCAAACTGCAAAAGCAAAGTGCTCAGACGAATCTTGTTAGGGACTTGGGTTTAGAAATTCCACATGAAATGGCTCATATAATTCTATTTTGCAATAGAATCAACATGAAAGTAAGACAGGGATCATTTTTAAACAAACACCTATTTGTATTCCCCACATGTGCTCTAAGAAAATGTTGTAATGCCATTTTCACCCAGGGAAGAACATCAGTGAGCGAGACCAGTAGCTGGGGTCATCTCCCTGGTCCAGTCGACTCCTTGGCATCCCTTCTGGGCTACAGACCATGAGGGAAGTCTGCCTGCCCCATTTATCCCCTGCGGCACCAGACCCAGGCACCAGGATCTCCCCAGGGAAATGGCACTTGTGCCCTGCAGTTTTTGTACAGGTCTCTGCGGGTTTTGAAGCACCGTGTATATCCCCCCAATCACAGTGTTACAGAGCTTTACAAAAACCTCCTCTGTTTTTGTAGTATAGGCTTCTGAGAACCTGCGGAGCCAGATGTTTTCTTGAAATCATGCTCCATCAAGATCAAAGGGGTTGGCAGTTAGGTCGGGCCAGCCTGGTCCAGGTGCTTCTGTCTGAGGCGCTCGGCTCTGTTGGCTGGATCTGCCCTGGTGTGGTGACTAGAAGGGACTTCTAGAAGTCAGCATTTCCATTCCCATCTGTGCTTTCTGACCAGTCTGCCCTCAGATGCCTCCCCACAGAGGAGCCGTCAGGTATCTGAATGTCTCATGTGCATTCTACATGCTGTGGGCTGGGCAGAAGATGTTTGTGGTCAATGTAATTTCTCCTGTCACCTGCTTGGCTTCGGAATCACCTTGGCCTGCCCTGCTTTACACTTGAATAGTGCTATACAGTCTACAAAGGGCTTTCATGTAAATTAAAAATTTTATCCTCTCCATTGACCTCCCAGTTGTTTAATTCAGGGCCAGTAGCCCATATGGTGCTTTGTGCAATTTTGAAAAAGGCAGCCTGCTGGGTGAATGCAGAGGCGGCCCCTGGGGCTCAAGCTTGGCAAACAGATCACAGTTTTGTGGGCTTTAGAAAAGGTATCCCTTTTTTCCAGATGATGCCACTCTGCACCAGTGCCTCTGCCGCTCCAGCAGGGCATGAGCTGAATGTTAGCCCCACTTGTCCTCTTGACCAAGAGCCCTTGTGCAGAGCACAACCTGGGCAACCAGAGGCAATGGCTCTGGCCAAATCCAAGTGACATTTTTTAGTGAAATCCTTGTTCAATTTCTGATTTTTGGCCCAGTCATTCCCATCTTGAAAAATTTCCTTGAAGCTCTCAAACCACTATTCTTGTTTGCTTTTGATCTCTGTGACTATCACTGTGAAAACAAAGCAACACGACAGGTTCACTGAAAGTGACCTTAAGTGTTAACTACTGAAGGAGAGATGGGTTTTATTGTTGTTATTTATCAAAAGGGAGCAGGATTAAAAAATCAGGTTGTTATTCACACTTTTCTTGGAGGTCAGTGGAATCCGTGGCTTACTTTAGGTATCACTATTTAGCTTACAATTTTCTTGATGACTCCTGCCACCCCACATGCCACTGCATGCTTGCACCACAGACTCCAAGTGACTTCATCTCTATATACAAAGGCTAACATTCTTTTGCTGATTAAAAAAAAAAAAAAAAAAAAAAAAAAAATGGAGGGCTGGGGTTGTGGCTCAGCGGTAGAGTGTTCATCTAGCACGTGCGCGGCCTGGGTTCGATCCTCAGCACCACATAAACATAAATGCATTGCATTGTGTACAACTAAAGCAAATAAATAAATAAAAAAATGGAAAAGAGGAAAGAGGAAAAGAAGAAATGTTATTACCTCAGTAACAATGTAATGGGGGTGGCTTAGGGCGGGAGGCAGGGAAGTGTCAAGTTTCATGGGGAGGGCCAGATGAGAACACAGGGTGGTAACTTAGACTCTAGAATACAGCTAGTGTTAGGTGCTGGTCTTTGAAATGGTACGAGGTGGTAGTTACCGTGTTGAACAACAAATTAAGCTTCTGATTAACTAAGAGACTCATTGGCTTCCTCCTAGTGTTGGTACACAGACTTTCCCCAAGCAGCGGCCATCAGCATTTGAGTGAAACAAGTTATAAGAAATGAAAAGTTGGGAACCCTGAAGAGAATGCAGCTGTGTGGGTCCCAACCCTCCACCCCCTCCCCACACGTAAGCATATCCAGGTTCTTTACCATGCACCTTGGCAGAGCATCCTACCACAGGAGAAGTATACATTCCACTCTATCCACATGGGGGCTTTGTCATGCATGATCCACAGACTCTGGATACAAGTGACAGTGTTGCAGACCCAAGATGGGGTTCCAAGATGCTTCTCAACCACAGTTGTGAACCTCCACCCTCTGAGATGAAGAGCATGCTCCAAGGAGTAATTGCTGCTTTAGTCTGGGCACTAGAATGAAGACGCAGAGCAGAAGGGAACCCAGCCCACAACTTGAAGCCAAGTGCAGCTGGCCTATGGACCAGTGAGCAAAAGTGACATGTTAATCAGCTAACATGTTGGGGTTGTTTGCTATAGGTTTTAATCATAACAGAAATGGCTGATTATTACAGATGGTGAATCTTGGGAGAAGCCCAACCTGCATATACTTATAACTCTGTATCTTAAAAAAAAAAAAAAAAAAAAAAAAAAAAATTGCATGCCTAAAATTTTTGTGGCTTCTCACTATCTTCAGGATAAAACAATATGCTGAAGATATTTACCTGCTCCCTTAAAGTTAGCAGCACTGAACTTCCTGCTTCTGGAATGTTCCATGTTCTTTCATAAGTCATTGTCTTTGCTGTGTGATTCCTTTTGCCTAAAATATCTATTCCTTTTTCTATTTCCCAATTGGTTCCTAACCCACCTCATTATGTCCTCTCCATTTTCTGAGTCTTGGCTTAGCTGTGGATGTCCCTAGGAAGCCCTGAAAGATTACCCAAGATTGGGCTCGGCTAGGTGCCTACCCTTACCTGAGTTTTCATGGCATTCAATGCTTATCTCTATCATTGCACTCAAAACCCCTTTTCTCTTTCATTAGGGGGAGACCCTTGAAAGGCAGGTTTTGTCTTGTTTGTTTCTGTATACTCTGTGCCAGCACAAAGCCTGACTCAGCAAGTGCTTAGAAAGTGTCTTTAAATTCATTTTAAGGATGAGGTATTTCAGGTCCAGAGTGGATAAGCTAAGAAGTGATAGAGCTACAGCCAGATTTTCCAACGTCTTCCCCCTGCCCCCAGTCCCAGGCTGTGTTGTGGAATACTACTTTACATTGTTTAGCAGTGCACAGCACCATTAGTTATAAACACATTGATTTTTAACATTAGCCTGGGTTAAGCATCATTGGGAAGATTAATTTGTTGTGATTTGCTCCACACCATGTAATACATTCTAAAGCCAAATAGAAGTGACTTTCCCGTTATCTACATATTTGCAGTATTCAAATCACATTCTCTTCCACTAACATGGGGAATCAAAGATCAATTGCACCTCTGGAGGGGAATCCAAGAATGTCACAGCTGGGAGACACTTCAAGGATCACATATTCACTTCCCTGGGCTTTTAGATGAGAGAGTCCAGAAATATCCTAAGAGGTTATAAAACCTAGCCAAGGCATCCCATTAAAAAAAAAGTACAAGATATGTAAAAAGATACTAAATATATGCACTATGAGTTGTACATATTAAAAATTATAAAAATAAAATTAAAAAAGTACAAGAAATAAAATACCCATATTCCAGTGGAATGATCATTTTTGGCACATGAGGCAAATATACTGGCATCATAAATACCTGGATGAAAGTCGTCTTTAGTCTCTCATCCAAGTATTTATGATGTGGAGATGTTTCAGTCTCCCCTGTTGATTTCCTTCCCTGGAGTGGTCATAAGATGGTTTGGGCAACCTGGCCTTTGCTTTTTCAATGTGACTTTTCATTGTTAAATGAGATATTCTTCTACAGAAGGGGAGGATTTGGCACAGTGCATGCTGAAGTCCCTTACATCCTGGAAGAAGTCTGGGCCATTCTCAGTGCCAGGAGGGCTCATTTTCAAAAGAAAGCGACACTTGTGGGGACAGTTTACAATGGTATTGTCCAGTCCTGATGGGACAGGAACTCATACTTGAAGACTCAGAGCACTTGAAGCAAACTCATTACCAAGCTAAAAATAGAAAGGAATTAGACAGTCCTCTAGTCTTGGGATTTTAGACTTTGAACTAGTGTTATTTATCTTTATCCTTGGTCCTGGCATTCACACGTATATTTTGAGGGTTGTAGACAAACTATAGTGTATTCAAAGGAGGATCAGGTTATTTAAGACACTTCAAACCACATCCAGGGAGGAACAGCTAAAAACATTGTGTGGAGGGATGTAGATCAAAAGAAGGAAGACACTGGGGGAATTTGATCATAGTCTTCAGATATCTGTCAGGGAAGAGTTGGTTTATCACAGCTGGAATCCCATGTCTGTTTATGCACTCTATCTGCTGCAATATGTTGGTTTGGTTGAAACATATGGGGAAAATCTGGCCTTTCACAGATATGTAGTTCAAAAAGAAAGGGGTGTGTTAATAGCCTTTCTGAAACCTTGGGAATACAGTATTGTGACACTACACAAAGTTTGACAAGAGATAGTTTCTTAAAGGTTAGTTGCAATGTGGAATCTGAAACCATGCAGATGAACTTATTACATTCTGTTACATTAAAACACTAGCCTATTTCACAGTTTGGATGGAACTTTCACTCATGCATAATTTTTAAACATCATTTTTGGTCATTTGAGAAATAATTGTTTCACTGCATTAAGCAGCTTCCACAATTTGACACATTTTATTATACAATGTCAAAATATCACAGTAGCTAATGTCACCTCTGGTGTCTTTAAATCAGAAAAGTGTTCAAATATTGGAAAGCCACCTAGCTCACAATAGGAATTGTTAAGTTTTCTGAACCTCCAAGTTTTGCCCCAAAGCTTAGATTTTATTACCAGCAAAACTTTCTGTTATTTTTCTTGATGTGATGGACTCAGTTTGTTCATTTTTAACAAAATGCCTGCCACATGCCCAAGTCTGAATAGCTGTGGTTTTCTGTCATCATTCTTTCAAGTAAAGATGGCATTTAATGGAAAGTATGGCTAGTTTGGCTGGCAACTCAAATAATTGCACAATGTTTCCCCATGACATAAAGATCATAATTTGGGATATAGCAGAAGTACTTTATGTGTACTTCCAAACTTGTCACACAGAATACTAAAAATATTTTTAGCTGAGGTTTTTTAAAATGAATGGTTGGAAAGTGGTATGGAGATTCCTTAGAAAACTTGGAATGGAACCACCATTTGACCCAGTTATCCTATTCCTCAGTATATACCCAAAGGACTTAAAATCATCATATTACAGTGATGCAGCCACATCAATGTTTATGGCAGATCAACTCATAATAGCTAAACTATGGAACCAACCTAGATGCCCTTCAACAGATGAATAGATAAAGAAAATGTGATACACAACACACACACACACACACACACAAACACAAAAAAAACTGGAATACTACTCAGCTATAAAGAAGAATAAAATTATGGCATTTGCCAATAAATGGATGGAGTTGGAGAATATCATGCTAAGTGAAATAATCTCATAAAACCAAAGGCCAAATGTTTCTCTGATACATAGATGCTAATTCACAATAAGGATGGGGGGTAGCTAGGGAAGAATAAAGTTACTTTAGATTAGGTAGAGGGGAGTGAAGGGAGGGGAGGGGGCATGGGGTCAAAAGGATAGTAGAATGAATCAGACATTATTACCCTATGTACATATATAACTATATGACTTGTGGGATTCTACATCGTGTACAACAGAAGAATGAGAAATTATTCTCCATGTATATATGGTGTATCAAAGTGCATTACACTGTCATGTATAACTAATCAGAACAAATAAAAAAATAAATAGATGAATGGTTTTCACTGCTTTGTCAGTATTAGGGCTGAACTGTGATTTCCCTTCATTCATATGTGGCAACTCTAACCCCCTAATTTCAGAATGTGAATATATTTGGAGACAGGATATTTAAAGAGGTTAAGTTAACATGAGGAAATCAGGGTGGGCCCCAAGTCTTTATAAGACAGAAAATTTGAACATATAAGGAGAAGAGATACTGGGAAAGACCTTGTGAAGACACAAGAAGTTTTCCATCTGCAAATCATGGTCAGAGACCTCAGAATAAATCAACACTCCTAGCACCTTGATCTTGGACTTCTAGCCTCTAGGAATGTGAGAAAATAAATTTGAGGTTTTCTCTTTCTTTCTCTTTTTGAGATGGGGTCTGCTGCCCAGACTGGAATCAAAATCCTAGGCTCAAGTGATCTTCCTACCTGAGCCTCCCAAGTAGCTAAGACTACAGACCTGCATTACCACACCCATCTCAATTTCTGGTGTTTAATCCACCTAGTCTGTGGTATTTTATGTGGCAGTCCTAGCAAACTAGGAAAGTCAATAACATTGATATGTGGAACTATCTTCTTTTCCCTGGAAATACATGGTAGTGAAGAATGCAATGGGTATTAATACAGGATTGGTGCCACTGCCTAGATTTGTGCTTAGACTCCAGCAATTTTACCCACATTGTTTTTGCAACATCAGTGACATTGTGCATGTCAACACCATGAAAAAAAAAAAAAAACAAAACAAATAAGGTTTGGTATTATTATGAAAATAGTTTTGACTTCATAGATACACTGGAAAGATCTTGAGGCTCCTAGAAGTCCATGGGCCATACTCTGGAAACCACTATCTTAATTCTGTGGTGTTTTGCTGCCAAAAAGGCAATGGTATCAGTAAATTGTAGCTTTTCTGTACTGCTTCACCTTGCTCTACCTGATTAAAGTAATCAACAATCAACTTTATGGTATGCTTTGACTGACTAGCCCTCCAGTTCTGTAGAAAGGATAAAATTGACCTACACACTTTGGTTGAAAGCTCTAGAGTTAAGGACCATGAATCCACATGGCATCTGCCTCTGACTTATTCTCTTAGCATCTCATTCTGAAGGAGAACTGAGCTTGACAATCAACTGTTGGGGTTCATTGGCACAACTGTGGAAATCTGGAGTACCTCTTAGCTCCACTTTCATCACAAGTGGAATGAAAACTTGCTTTTGAGCTTTTACCATTATCTCAGATCTTGAAAGTCAATCATTTTAAGATACCTCAGTTATGCATATGTCTTGAAAAAGAATAACAGGAATCCAAAATGTGCAACCTCATTATTAATGGCTCTCTTACATCTTTTACTTGTGCAGTAATCCCATGTCATCAGTGACAGAATTCATTGTTGTATTACAAATATGTCAGATAAACATACAGATTAATTTGCTCTAACTCCCATAGATTCAGGGAGTTACTTGAAAAGAGCAGTATTCTTTAAGAAAGTATATACATTTTCAAAAAACATGTAATTTACCTTGTCATTGTCTGGATTTTCTGTAGACTGGTTGGCCTCTTTAAAAATGAAAAAAATTATACTGAAGGGCGTCTAGGTTGGTTCCATAGTTTAGCTATTGTGAATTGTGCTGCTATAAACATTGATGTGGCTGTGTCCCTGTAGTATGCAGTTTTTAAGTCCTTTGGGTATAGACCAAGGAGTGGGATAGCTGGGTCATAAGGTGGTTCCATTCCAAGTTTTCCAAGGAATCTCCATACTGCTTTCCATATTGGCTGCACCATTTTGCAGTCCCACCAACAATGTATGAGTGTGCCTTTTTCTCCACATCCTTGCCAACATTTATTGTTGTTTGTGTTATTAATAGCTGCCATTCTGACTGGTGTGAGATGAAATCTTAGAGTGGTTTTGATTTGCATTTCTCTATTTGCCAGAGATGTTGAACATTTTAGATGCCCTTCAGTAGATGAATGGATAAAGAAAATGTGGTATATATACACAATGGAGTATTACTCAGCAATAAGAGAGAATAAAATCATAGCATTTGCAGGTAAATGGATGAAGTTAGAGAATATAATGCTAAGTGAAGTTAGCCAATCCCAAAAAGTCAAATGCCAAATGTTTTCTCTGATATAAGGAGGCTGATTCACAATGGGGTTGGGATGGGGAGCATAGGAGGATTGGAGGAACACTAGAATGGCCAGTGGGGAGGGAGGGGAAGGGAGGGGGCAGAAGGGTGAAGAAAAAATAAAGATGGTAGAATGAGATGGATATCTTTACCCTAAGTGCATGTATGAAGTCACGAATGATGTGAATATACTTTGTATACAACCAGAGATATGTAAAAATGTGCTCTACAAGTATAATATGAAATGTAATGCATTCTGCTGTCATTTCTAACAACTTAGAATAAAAAATAAAAATAAAAAAGTAGAAAAAAATGAAAAAAATTTAGAAAACATTTTATTATAAAATTTTTGAAATATTCCAAAAAATAGGTAGGTTAATGAATTATCTATAGAATGATCACCTAGATTGAACAGTTGTTGACCATTTTAGTTAGCTTTTTCACTACTGAGACCAAAAAGCCTGACAAGAACAATTAGAAGAGGAAAAGTTTGTTTTGGGGCTTACAGTTTTAGAGGTCTCAGTTCATAGATGGCTGACTCCTTTCCTTTAGGGCTCCAGTTTTGGCAGAATATCATGGTGGAAGAGTGTGGTGAAAGAAAGCAGCTGGGCACATGGTATCAGGAACGGGGGAGAGAGAGAGAGAGAGAGAGAGAGAGAGAGAGAGAGAGAGAGAGAGAAAGAGAGAGAGAGAACGCAAGAGCACTTTGCTTACCCAGGACAAAATATAAACCCCAAAGGCATGACCCTGGGGACCCACCTCCATCAGCAATACCCAACCTGCCTAAAGCTACCACCCAATTAATCCCTATCAGGGGATTAATGCACTGATTAGGTTAAAGATCTCATAACCTAATAATTTCACCTCTTAATTTTCTTGTATTGTTTCACATGTGACCTTTTGGGGGACACTTAATATCTAAACCATACATTAATTTTGCCATACTTTCTATTTATTTTATTCAAATAATTAAAAATAAATAACAAGTATCCTGGCAATTTACTTTTAAATACTTCAGTAAACATTTTTTAATTAGAATTTTTTATATAACCATAGTCTCATTTACTACCTAAAAATTTAATAATAATTCCCTAAAATCATTTAAAAGCCAATCCATACTCAAATTTCCCCAATTCTCCACAAAATGTCTTTTACTGAGGCCTTTTCCACCTCTTTTTAGTTGCTTTAATAGTTCCTATTCCACTGCTTCCCCTCCACTGTGCCTTTTCTTTCTTTTAACTTCATTGATTATTGAAAGGACTGGGCCTGTTGTCTTGTAGAAAATCTCATTGTATTAGTCCATTTACCATTACTCTAATGAAATACTTGAGGCTGGGCACTTTACAAGCAAAGACATTTGTTTAGCTCACAGTTTTGGAAGCAGAAAGCCCAAGCAGCATGGTGCAGGTTCTGTGAAGACTCCCTGACTATGTCACATCATGGCAAATGGCATCATGGCAGGAGGGCTTGCAAGAGGAAGAGATCATATGGTGAGACAGGAAGCTAGAAGAGACCAGAGAGGGGCCAGGCTTTTTTCTTTTGTAACAACCTTCTTGCAAGAATTTGCCAGGGTCCCATGAGAAATATGTCAATTTCTTCTGAAGGCAATACCTTCAGTGACCTAATTTCCTCCCACTAGGTTTCACCTGTTAGAGGTTTCCCACCATTTCCCAATGCTGCCGCAGTGAGGACCAAGCTCCCAATGTGTGAATCCTTGGGGGACACTCTCAAACCAAATTCAAACCACAGAACTCACCTTCTGGATTTGTCTAGTAGTTTCGTTGCTGAATCCTTTAACTTGTTCTTCTAGTTCCTTTATCTACTGTTAGAATTGAAGGTTTGCTTAATTTTAGCTTATTTATTTTCATCAAGGATACTGTGAAGGCGATGTGCATTTTGTATAGATCATGTCAAGATGGACACAATGGCTTGATGAGAACAACACACTGGTCCCATGGATAAGATGGTGACAGACAAATCTATTTTTTTTTTTTTTTGTAAAATTACACATTTTATAAAGTTACACTTGCAACTGGCAAGTATCTTAAGACTTTAAAATTCTTTAAAACTTTTTTATTCTTGACTTGGAATTTTTTTTCTGCATGGTTTCTTTGGGTAAAGCAGGAAGCTTGTCGTATTTCTTTCTGTAACCGTGAATGCCTACAGTCTGCTCTATAGAAATATTGAAAACTCATCATTTTCTGTTGAAAAATTATTAGAGTCTGCACTTTTATCAGACGAGTAATCTAAGGATGTTATGTTCCATTTCTGCACAAAAAATGAGAATTTCATTAGAAGCACTATGTCTGTGAATTGTTCTTATTTCCCGAAAATGGCTCCTTCGATTTTATTTTGATTGAGTTGATGTATTCTCTCCTGTAAGCCATAGACCCACTTATTTTGGACAACTTAGGAAAGAGGCATGGGCATAGTTTTCATCCCCTGTGCATGGATTTTTCCCTCCTAGATTGAAAAAAAGCAGGTGGGCTTGGTGTGCTATCTGGTGATTGTAATCCCAGATAAAGAGATGTGCTCTTAGATCAAACCCACAGGGTCAAGAGAAGAGTCAAGGAGAGCCCAGGCCTCTGATCCATGGGTATTAGCCTTGACTGACCCTTTGAAGTTAACAAAAATATTGCTTAGTTTCCAGGAAATATCTTTTCAAACTGCAAATTTAAGTGGTGGAGGTAAATTTGGTCTTTACTCTGGGAGGAAGGAATTGCTCGGTGGTGTTAGAGAGGGAGATTCCTTGATTCTGAAATAATATTCCCAGTTGTGCCAGGTTTCTCACCATCTGCAAGGACCAGCTCAAGATTCCTCTCCTTCAAGAGCTCTTCTGGCTCACTCCACCCCACAAAAATTTTCCTTCCACCACCTGTTTACTCATTTGTGACTTTCTAATAACCTACATTTTACTTACGAAGAGCCTGTGTTTTTCATCCCAACCCAAGACCCTGTGTCCTGCGCTGCCTACTAGCAAACTTCTGGCCACAACTACTTCCTCATTGGCAGTTTTCTCATCAAAACAAGGCACATTAACTGTTAGGGTCTGGGAAATCGATGTCAGAATTTCACCTTGTGGGTTTGTCTCCAGTGACGGCCTTTAGAAATACATTATTTTAAAAAGCGGGGACTCTGTCATCCTGTCACTCTCCTGTAAGATGGAATTAGTTTCACAACAATGGCTCTTTTGAGCCTTTGCTTTGTTTTGTACTAGGTATTAAGCTCTTTGAAAGAAGAAATTACGAATTCAAATTCAACTTCTTGGTTCATGTGTGACTGAGCATATACTCAGTCACTGTTAATTCCATTCTCTTTATTTTCCCCTGATATTCTGTTATACAGTGCTGTAGGTAGGTATATTTAATAGTGTTGAAGCCTGAGGTCGGGATTATTTTTTGTTGATCGATTTGTATTACTTTGGTGATACTAGTTCACATTCTGAAACTATTGCAGTAGATAAGATGGAGTAAATACCAAAAGGAAGAAGCTGGGGCAAGAGCACCATAAAGCTCATGTATTATTTTCCCATGATGCTCAGTGGAGTCTTCCTAGTGCTGAGATGTACATGGCAGATCATAGCTGGGTGTTTTTGAACAAAGGCTTAATATGCTTCAACCTCGGTGGTACGTAGACACAGTGAAATACATCAGTACAAAAACTCTTCTTCCTTTTTTTCCCTGTCCTTGGCACTTTGCCATCAGAACCCTCTACCATCCGCAATATCTCCGAAATCTCCGTTCACCAATGCTGTTATTGTGGTTAAGTGCTATGAAACCCAGATGCACAAAATTCTTACAAGCATACAAATCAATAAATAAAGCATTAAGAACCTAAAAAAATAAATGGGCAATGGACAGAAGAAGAAAGTTAATTATTGGTTAACCAACTTGATAAACTATTTTAACCCTCTAGTAATAAAACTGTAAATCAAACACTAACCACTTCTTGACAGATATTTAAGCATTGCTTTTCCTAGAAAAGGTGAAGCATTTAGTGCTGGAAAGATGTCAGTAGCAACACATATTGTCATATTTTTATTGAAACATGTCTACTTTGGGGGATTTACTGTGAGAAAACACTATATATATATGTATTTAAATATAAAGTGAAGTTTATTATCTTTAAAGAGTGAGGCCCTTATATTTGATTCCTTACAAAAATTACAAAAAGCAATATTTCACAATATTGCAATGCTTGTGCTCAATAATTTGATTTTGAACAGTACAGTGCATTTGAGTGAGGGCACAATAAGTTGGAAATGATCTCAATGAACGGTTATTTATGGATGTTTATGGAAGCCAGCTGGACTAAGTAGTTTAACAAAAAACAACTGTTTTTGGTTCTTCCAATGCCTTGAAAATTGCTAGTGTTTGATATTGTTTAAATTAAATGTTCTACTGTGGAGATGAGGAATACTCACAGGATAAATATCAAAACAATGGTTCTAATATTATGTAAATAGATGTTGTGACTGAAGAATGGGTATTGTGAAAACTTTACATATGGGATGATAAAGTGCTATACTTTAAACAACTTAGACAAAAGTGAATTTGATATGCTCTGAAAAAAAGTTTGAGGATAAAAAAGTGGCTCTGATGGTGATTAATACATTGGTTTGAGATATTTGTGAAGAATTTGAATAAAGTTATTTTGTGAATTATGATAATAGAAAAAACCAGCAATTAAAATTCATATATTTTATAAATATGTAGATATAACTAAATTAATGAACTCAAAATTCTAAGCAGATTTTAATATATAATCCTAAGGGTTTATATATTCAAGTTGGTCCAAATCCTTAACTTTGAATCTTCTAATTGAGGAAAATGGGGGCTTTCTTACTTTATTTTATATCACTGTATATGTGTGTATATACATGCATATAATATATATTAATTGTGTAGATAAATTATATATATAATTTGTTCATATATATGTGATAATCTTAAATAACAAAAAAGTTATGTTTAGATCTGTTAATCACAACAAATTTTGTAATGAGAAAAATGTAAATGCTACCTAAATGCTCAACCATAAGAAAACTGATTGAGAAAACAATAGTATGTCCCTAGATACAGCATTAATATAGCTTATTAAACATACTGAGTAAGAAAGTAGAAAATTGATTATTTTTGATTATGCAATGTTAAAAATGGTATAAATGTGCCTATAAAGTATGATTACATTTATAAACTATGTATTAATATGTATATTGAAACTGAAAACTGGAAAGAAATATACTAAAATAGTAAATGTACTTAATTTTTGGTGGCAGTCCTAATTTTCTTTCAACATAGAATTGTATCATGAATTCTAGGGAAGAAGGAGCTCAGGGCCATGAGTTTAGATCCCAGCCAGTGTAGATTGGTTTCCCAGTGTAGTTATCCACTGAACTCACTTGCTGACAAGGATGCTTGTTTCATTGCTGAACTATTACCAAGCTGTTCCTGCTATTGAAATGAAATGTGTTCCAGGTATCTCCCCCACCCTCTGGCCCTCGTCTTCCCTGTGCTGCAATGCCTTTCTCCACGATCTATTCTGTGTTCTGGATGCCCAGCTAGACCTCTTCCTGGGTGTGGGAAGGAGGGAAGCTCAGACTCTCCATGTCTGATCCACATGGAGTCTCCAAAGAGAGTACAGCCTAACGTCTTTCATTTCGGGCAGTGTTCCTCACGGTTTGAAAATTCTGCTGTGGTTGTTTCAGTCTTTACCTTGTGGCTGTTATCCCTTTTAAAACCCAATGCTCCCTCTCCCCCTAATCTCGAAAAATTCAAGTTTCCCTTGTTTTCATCACTTGAATATTAGTGCAAGTTGATTTCAAGTCATTTTTTGAGGCTGGATTTTGATGGGAAGAAAATAAAAGTGTATAAGGAATGTGATGAAGAGGAGGGTCCAAGTAAAGGGCCTAGGGATGAGAATGGGGCACAGGAGGGTCCACTTCACAGTTCACAGGGGCTGGCAGCCAGCAGCTCCCTTTGCCACTGCCAAGCAGCCACAGATAATAAACACACTTTTTTTTTTTTTTTTGCAATAGCACACCTCAAGTTCTCATATTTTCTTTCAGAGCTCCCTAGAAAACACACATCCTAATACTAATCTTGACATTTTCTGGGGAGGTCAGGTTAATATTAATTCAAGTGACAAACACTTTGAGTCCACAACAATATTCTCGCTGGTTTTAATGTCTTCATGTTTCTTTCCTAGCATGTTGTCCCTCTACTTCTTACCTTTCTTAGCTTTAAGTAGGCACAACAATGACCATTTTCTTGGGGAAAAGAGTTTTTAAAAAAACCCTACAGACTTAGGGATAGCCAGGGTACAATCTCTCACACACCACTGCAACACAAGGACATCCTCGCAAAACCTGGTGCAACCTAGCAATCATATTCCACTTGCCAGAATCTCCATTGCCATTGTCCTACAGAGAGAGGCCAGGTCCTGATGCTCTTGGCTTTGAATGTCTATCCAGCATGTGAGCACTATGTGGGATTCAGAGAGTGAGATGAGCAAGGTCAGTGACATAGGAAGGCATTATTTTAACTTTATGAAAATATTTGCAGATTTTCTAAAGTACATGCAAAGTTGCAATACCTACTTTCTAATAACTTTCTTAACTCTGTATCAGTCTTCTTTAAGCTTAGTAGTAAACTCAGTCTTCTCAATTCCTGAAAGAATTAAATACCTGGAGATGCCCTGGAGAAAGTCTCCTAGTATCTCTCTTAGACTGGGTGCTAAATGCTTGATGATATCACATGTATGGGAATTAAACAAAATTTTAATTGGTGCATTTAAATTACACATAATAATGGGATTAGTTGTAACATATGAGTACATGCATATAACATAATTTGGTCAATTTCATTCCCTAGCACCTCCCCTTTCCCTCCCCTCTTCCTTCCCCCAGTCCCTTCCTCCACTCTACTGGTCTCTTTTCTATTTTCATGATGTATGGGAATTTCTAAGAAGCCGATTCTCATGCCCTGCTCTGGTAGATGCTTCCTGGGTAGTTGGTGGTTGTGGCCCACATCTGTTGCGAGTTGGCCCAAAGCCATCAACTTTTGTTCTCTGCATTGGAAAGGAACTCAAATGTGGGGTGTTAGGGGTACAGGGAACCACAGCATGTGCACCTTATGGGGGCTCTGGTGCCTCATAAAGAAGCTGCATCTGTTGGATGAGGCAGCTGGTGAGAAGGCCAAGTCAGCAGTGGATATGAACAGTTTCCCAGCACCGGGGCCCATCTGTCCCACCACTTCCAACGTGCCCTCTTAGAACATGGGCTCTTCCAGATTTATTAGCCAAGCCAGATCTGACTATTAGCATCATTGTGATGGTGTACACACCACGAACAAGGAGATCCTTCCAGATGTAGTGGTGGAGACAAGATAGCTTGGGGTCTGGAAGCCAAAGAGCCATGGCAAAACCATCCTGACCCTTACTGGCAAGCAATCTATGCAGAGAGAAAGTTATAGTAGGAAGAAAGCTTCTCTTTTGTTTTTCTCATTAAGATAAAGTTAGTAAATGTTGGTGCAAAATTGTCTCCCCTCCACACAATCAATCTGCACTGATAGCTGAGTTAATCTGTACATGTAGGATAGAGTCTCAATTTTCATCCTAAATTCTGTATGTGCAATGTACAGGTACTGTGAGAGATATATTCCAATGCAAATACAAATTAGAGACTTGCTTTACACAGAGACTTGGAGTATTTGCATTAGAGAGGGGATGATTTTTCTCTGGAGTCAGATTCACTTATCTTGGGCCTCTAGACTAACACAAGCCTGTGTTGACTTGTTCTAGGTTGTTTACAAGTAGACCGGGGCCTGCCATAAGCACACTGTAGGTGTGGTATTAGGAAAATAAACATAGGCCCAGAAAGATGGAGTTGTCTGAGGTGATAGTGCTTCTCTTTTCCATCCAAGGCCTATGATCTGAGTAGCCAGTCCACAGAATTGGTGCATTTGGGGCTTTGCTTGGGAGCTTTATAGGATCTGTAGACTCCAAGGTTCACTTCTGAGACTTTACAGGAGTGATTTGGCAATGGCTCAACCTTTCCTAATGATACACGCAGTGATGATGTTGCTGGACCTGGTTATAGGTAGAAACTCCCAAGTCTTTCTGAACTAGGCACCCCCAAGGGTTGTAAGGTCAGTAGAGTTCAGGCTCTACCCTGCTCTGGGAACACGTCTTTGAGAAAAAATGCCCACAAATGGCGCAAGGTGGTGCTAACATGCAGACTTACATGAGATGGGGTGGGGCTGAGAAGCAAAAAGCAAGAATAAGAAGGGACCTGTTTTAGGTCACTTCCCTGTTGAGATAAAAACAGTCTGCGCATAATCATCATTGGAGGATGTGAACTCAGAGTGAGGGGCTGGGAAGGAGAACTGAGAGGTGAAAAGTTTATAGAGATCAACACTCTGTGGGCAGATTTCAAAAAGGTATGATTTTAAAAAGTGGAGGCCAAGGATCAAGAATAGAGATTTAGGAATAAATGCTGCAGAAGATACCAATTGAATGACCAGGTCTGAAACAATAATAGCATTTTTTAAAAAAAAACAATGTTATACCATCACAAGATAGGTCAGGTTGCCCAGGATAACAGAGAAATGAAAGAGGAAATCTCTCCACAGAGGTTTCTGAAGAAATTTAAAAATTTAACTTGTATATTAACCTTGTAATGTAAATGAGAATGTACAGAGAAGCCCTGGTGGGAGTTAGCTTCAGAAGGGAAATATTGGGAAATACAAATAAGTCATGACACTTGCAGAAAAAGTGAAAATTCCATTTGCCTAACAAATGGTCAGACTTAACATAGTTTGGAAAATATGATTTTCCATCAGAAAATAGCAACATTTCAGTACATGGGTCTGGATGCCTCTTGTCAAGTAAAAGTGGCAGCTGCTGTTCTGTGAGTTCAATAATGGAGACAGAGGGGGCAATTAGTCTGATCTCTGCTTCTGTGGTTTAGCAGGTCCTCTGGCTCAGAAACACCCTGAGATGGTTTGTGTTTTCAGGCCTTTTGTTTTTGATTGCTGTATGGGGCTATTACTGTACCTAAGGGCCTTGACTTTGCCTGTATAGGCATGAAAACCCCATACCGGAAATAAAAATGACTTATTGCAAGCCCTGCCTAAGACCTACTTAATATTAGTACTGCAAGTAGCTTGTAAGTTTGGATTCTGAGACTGTAGCATAGGAATGTACACTTCCCAGTCTTTTTCTTACTGCCCCTAAATATAGCCAGAGAACATTCTGCCTGGTTACTTGGGAGCCAGTTTTATCTTACTTTCTTGTAGCAACATTCTAAAGGGTTCCTTTAGAAAACTTGGGAAACTGTAAGACTAAAGATAAGCCACAGCCTGAAGCCCAAGCTGCTGACTTGAGCACAGATGGGAGAATGTTAACAGCCAAGAAATATGAGGTCTTTGGCTCTTTTCCCAGAACTGCCAGGCTAAGACCTTGGCAGAGACTCAACAGGAAACTGAACCCTATTTGCATATCCTTTTATACATGGGAGATTAAAAGCTTCAACCTTGAGTGATCACAGTTTTTGAGAATCATGAGGAGGCATTAAAGAAGAGGAGGAGTGTCCCAAGGGAGGTGAGCTGGAGGCGATGCAAGGTAGCTATGGGGTTAGCAATGACTTTCAATCCCCTTTGATTAATCATGAGTATATTTCATTTAGTTCCTTTTTTGATTTTATCCTTATCGGGTCACATAAAGGCATCAGCAGGGCAGGGATCTGTGTATCCCAAGTCTTGGGAGTCTGTCAGATTTGATCCCCTTTGTCCCACGGCTAAATGCTCCTCTTTCTTTCTGGGTAGAGACCTGTATAGCTTCTTGGTGCTGAGGGAAACTTGGAGGTAATCTAATATAACTTTTTATTGTACAGATGAGAATCTGAGGCTCAAAGAGATTAACCAACTTGTCCAAAGTCACACAAAAAGTTAGGAGTAAATGTTCTGACTCACAATTTTCTTTTCCAGCAGGCGCCTGGCCCTCCTTAGCAGGTGTAAGTTTCCTCAGATCTCAGAGAGCTGCTTTCCAGCATAGGGTTTGGCACAGATGTGCTTCCTGATGGCTCCCATCAGAACATGCATTTCTGGCAAGAGAGCAGCTCTGATTCCCTGGCTTTTCCCCTGGTTTCCCTGGACCAGGTCCCTATAATTCTTTAATGCAAGAAGCCAGAAGACTGGAATGAGGATACGTACTCCTGGGATTCATTTAGGGGAACTGGGCTTTCTTGGCCACATAGTATAGTGAAAACTGCCCTATGCAGGCAGCATGGGCAAAATGAGGATGGACAAGTGTCATTCTTCACAGGTTAGTAACTAACTTTATAGTTTCCATTTTAAGGATGAGAAAGAATCTTTCTATTCCTAAATTCGATATATCCCTTAATTAAATGTATCCTAAGATGGGGAGGCCCTTTGCGAGAGCATCCTTGGAGCTGGATAATACCAAGCTTTCTGAAAATTGAGACCCCCTTCTCCAGCTCTTGTCCCAGACATCTGAACCTGCTCAATTAGAAAGAAGTTTGATATGAAAAATTCATTCTCCCTAGTACTTCTGGTGAAGTGGAGACACCTTCATCCCCCGGACAGACCAAGGACAATGAGGGCACAGTGTCTTTCTGAGGAGATTGATCTCACAGTGATGGTCTTGCCTTTAGGGCTTTTACTATCATTAGCAGCACAGGAAAGAATTCAGGGAGGTTGTGTGTGAAGAACACTCCTGATGAGGTTTTTGTTTGTTTGTTTGTTTTTGGTACTGGGGAAGAAACCTAGGGACATTTAACCACTGAGCCACATCCCTAATCCTTATTATATTTTATTTAGAGACAGAGTCTTGATAAGTTGCTGAGGCTATCTTTGAACTCACAATCCTCCTACCTCAGTCTCCTGGGCTGCTGGGATTACAGGTGTGTGCCACTGCGCCCAGTGTAATTAGGTATTTTTATGAAAAGTATGCTGGCTCTATAAGTGGATTTCTTGTTTTGGAAAAATGCTAGTGGTCATTGGCATGATCCTTCCATTACACATCTTTCAGTCTTTTCTGATTGGAAATCACTCCACTTCTGACCATTAATTGTTGGGAGGAATGGAGTATTAGTATTACTGAGTGCTTTTAGTGTGCCAGTCACCCAGGTGTGCCAGGTGCTCACCAGCAATTGTTTAATTCAATCCTTGTAATGACTCTGAAATTATTTCCCCTATTTTATGGATGAGGCTTAGAGTAGAGGCTTAGACCTTCTTTAAGGTCCCAGAACTACTAAGCAAGAAGTTGTGATTCTCATATTTTTGATTCTTCTCACCCCTAAAAGAACTCACAAACATAAACATACATGCAGTTCATAGTTAAAATTTTAAAAAATCATTCATGTTAAGATAGGTGAAAGGAACTTGCCAAATTTAGTGACAACTTGTAGGTTGCTTTTAAGTTCAACACACACTAATATTTTTTGTGAATGATTAAGCCTATTTGTTTTTGTATATGGCTTTGCCTATCTGCACTCTACTGCCACTTATTTAAGAGAGGAAAACATATTTTTTAATTGTGCTGAGACCTCTTCTTAAAGCAGTGAGAAAGTTGTCATAGATCTGCAAATGTGAGGGACTATAGGAGATAGCTATCTGGAACTCCAAGAAAACCCCCTCCCATCTTTTTCTTATCTTGGCATGAATCACATATTTTGACCTTTGATATTTCCCCAGTGTCCCAAAAGTCAAGGGCTAAGAAAAGCAACCTTTTTGGGCAGCCAGCCCCACCTTAAAGGCAGGTGAGGGTTAGTTTTATGAGTACCCAGTAAACATCCAGAATAACCCTTCTGGCCAATAAGACTTCTGGAAGACTCACTCAATATTCATCCCATTGGGCCCCCATCCATCACTTTTCTCCTCACTCTTTGCCCCAGTCAGTTCTGGATTCAGTAAGTCAGAAGGGAAAAGACCAAGGAAGTTCAAAGAAGTAAAATGGAAAAGTAGTGTTCATACAAGGAGAAGAGTGTAGTTCAGGTATATAAGGGTGGAGGTGTAGACTGGGAGGGGAGATCCAGTTAGGGAAGGATTGAAGGAGCCCTAATTAGGAAGGGCTGATGCAGCTAGCTGGAAGCCATAAGTTCCACCTGATATGTATGTGACGCACCTGTAGGCACCCGCAAACCTGAAGGTAATATAACCGGGTGAAAGCGGTCCGAGTTAGGAGAACGGAGAATTCAGTCAGCCGGGCAGTCACTCGGTCGGTCGTCAGAAGAATCAGAGCGGCCAGAACGTAGGCAGAGCGGTTACAGAAGAGAAACCAGATAGAAGAAGTAATGACTGGCCAGAGTTAGGCCGAGGCTCCAGAGGACTGGTCAGAGTAAGGCCGAGGCTCCCGAGGAAGACAGAAGACAGAAGACAGAAGAAGGAAGAAAGAAGAGAGAAGAAAGAAGCTCTAGTCTTTCTCTAAGCTAAGCTCTATCTTTCTTTAACTCTAAGCTAAGAAGAAAAGCTAAGCTCTATCTTTCTTTACTCTAAGCTACTCTACTCTAAGCTAAGAAGAAAAATCTTTCTTTCCCTCTCTAAGCTCTAAGAAAGTAGAAGTAAAAGTAGCAAAAGCTATACTCTGCCTCCGAGAATTTTCCTCCCGTGGCGGCGCCGTGGCTGGCCGTGACAGGCAGCTTACAAAGGATCACAGATCATACATGGATTATACATGCAGATTCTCCTTTTTTTCTGGCTACCAGGGAGGTTCCAATCCCTCTCAGTTTCTCTAGGTTCCCAGTGGCAAAACACAATAATATTCAATTTAGTCTCCCTGTTTCAGTCTGTTGGCTTGTAAATACAACTGATTGTCAAAACTGTTACTGGTGATAACAAGTCTCCCTCCATGGAAGATGGGTAATGCTCATTGTCTCCAAAAGATTGAGTTTGGAAACACATTCACATTTCAGAAGTTTGGTGGTACCAGTTCACACAGAAGAGTCTGAAGTTAAACTCAGGATTTTGCAGGTGAGTATCAGGGAGTTCCAATATTTCTATTGTCCCCCCAAAGACTGACTGGACCTCTGGGCAAGAGGAGGCATTGATAAGAATCTCAAGAGACAGAATAAGAATCTCACATCACCTCACAATGAGAACTTCTGCTTGCCACAGAGAGACAGTGCGAGGTGGATCTGCCTAGGCATACCACCAGGTGCTGGGGTCTGAGGCTGGGAAAGTGCCACAGACATACACAGAGGCTGCTGGTCTTCTCAGATGCTAAGTGCAGGGGCAGCATCATGGGGACCCAAGAGGAAGCTGTCCTGGTCTCTATGCACAGCTTCCTTTGATAGAGCAGTCTATGAAAGTCAGAGAGGACTCTGGGAGGGCAATGAATTCATTCTTTGCCCACAGACATGATTTTAATAACCAGTTTTTGATATACTCCAGAAAAAGGAGACTCTTGGGTTGTGTGGCATAGTATCCCTGGAAGCAGGCTGCCTCATGCTCATGTCCTGGCTTTGCCACTTACCAGCCATGAGACCTTGGGCAATGCCTTTACCTCCTTATGCTTTGGTTTCTTTATTTGTAAAATAGAAATGGGCACGCCTCCTTGGGAGGCTGTGAGGATTAAACAACTCAGATTCTCTAATAAAATACAAAAAAGAACATGTTAACTACTTTTGAACAGTGACTTGCATGACTTGCATATAAAAAAGTGCTCTAAGACTGTAGGCCATCAATCAAGATTATTACTAGTAACTTCTTGCAGTTGCTTATGATTTTCTTTTTCAAGGGGATTTTCATTTTTAAATTCTTTTTGCAGAAACTTCATAAAGCTTTTCTTTCCCCAACAAGTATGAAATGGGGACGACTCATCATAGGATTTACGGAAGGGACCTCAGGCTGTATCTAGCCAGGCTTCTTCACCTTACAAATGAGCCCAGGGAGGTGATGGGCTCAAATTCTTAAAAGGCAGAACTAGATTTTGAACAAAAGTTGTAGTCGGATTTCTTTTTCCATTTTGTAATAACTTCACGCACAGCAATTAAACATTGTCTAATTTCTTTATGACTCACCCAGGGCAACTCAGAAATGGACCAGGCCTTATCCTGTGGAAGGGGCTCATCAGTGGTGATTATAATAAAACTGTCATAATTATGGTACCTCATTGGCTTTATTTTTCTTTACAGCATTATCATATTGTTGACTTTCGCTTATGTTGAAAAAAAAAGGAGGGGCGATATTGTCTCTGAATGAAAGGGAGGGAAAAACTGCAAGGCAGTCTGTGGCTATTGATCCATCTGTTCCTCAGCAGAGCAGGCTGGAGGCCCTGCTGTGAGGAGCAGGATCCCTAATGAGCAGGGTTGTACAGGTCGAGATGAGAGAGAAGAAGACCATCCTTTCTTCTTTCACCCAGCAACACATACCGTGCACCTGCTATGTGCTCAGTATGATGCTAGGAATCCATAGGAATGCAAAAAAATCCAGGGCAGTGTTTGAGACTTCAAGGAATTTCTTTAGAAAGGGACCGAGATCACAGACTGAACTGTAGGCAAGCTCTCTGGAATTCTTCAAGGGCCTTGTACTCCCACAACAGAGAGAAAACTTCTTGTTCTCTAAGCCTTGAAGGCACTAGTTGGGAACTCAGCTTGGCTGGGAGGAGAAAGATTTTCCAGGTGACTGGAGGAGAGAGTTTCAGGGATGTGGACCAGAAGTGCACGGGTAATAGAGCACTTTCCTGGGGCAACCAGGTGTCAAGGTATGGAGGAAAAAATTCTGGATCAGAGTTCTTATGGTTTTGCCTCTAACTTGTTGTGTGATACTGGGGAAGTCACTTCATTTCTCCATTCTTCGTGTTCTACTTCTCCTGAGAAGGTTGAAATCAGGCAGAGGTTAAAGTTTCTCATTATTCTACCACTCTGTGCATGTGGGAGTGTATATCCTCATATGGAAAGAGAAATGGGCTTTGATGCTGAGAAATGGGCTAGCTGTGAACTCAAAGATTTTAAGCTGATTCTTCCTATTGAAGAGGGTCATTGATGATGAGCCACCTCTCTGATTTCCACTGATAGTGCCAGTTAACCTGGGCCCTTTGTGGTTCTTTGTTCCTTATTTATGAACTTGGTGCATGAAGCTCTTCCTCACTTCTTTAGAAGACCAGGGCAGTTAATCTTCTACCAACCACTCATGATTATAGCACAGGTACAAAGCAAACATGGCTGAGGTCTTAATTTAGGAAGAGCTAAGACAGCACACATGAGGCTGCAGTTCCTTGGCATTGTCTCTGTGGAGGCTGGCTTCCCTTTTCAATGCCTCTGAGTAATACTTTGTCAGGTGGCAAGTGAGGTTGGAACTCGACCCAGTTTTGTGGCTCCAGCATACCCAGTAGCCCAGGAGGCTGAGCCCCTAAAGCTTGGTGTGGGCTTGCATACAATCACCCTACTCCTCAGATTTCTCTGGAATGACTTCATGGGGAGGAGGAAAACCCAAGAACCTTACTTGGGTGGCATATGTTTTATTTTAGCTTCATAAACTATTGGGATAGTTTTGGGGAGGCACACCAATCTTCATGTGTAGACTGTTAGATTTCTTATTTAAATACAGAGTTTGGAGTCTGACCTTATTTAAATTAACACAAGCAATTGCATTTGGCTGTAGTTCATGTCCTAGAGCAGAGGCTGCTTGGGACCAGTGAGAGAGATACATCCTTCACTTTGCACACCTTCCTTTTCTGGAGAATCAGTCCATAGATAAGGTCACACAAGTGGGGAGAGAGTCAAGGCAAAGGGATCAACATGACAGATCTCATTTTCCACTTGTCAATAATTTAATTCTGCCTTCGTCCTTTTCATGTTGTAAGTTTTGATTTTTTTCTGGTCTGCTTTGTGTCACCCCCTCCTACATATCCTCCAGCACACTTTGTGCTATTAGTGGAATTCCATCATCTGGGCTTGAAAAATGAAAGTTTGAGCTACTGATCAAGACCCCTCAGCAAGATAAATAGGAAAAGCAGTTTCCTTTCCCCAACTCACAGAAAAGCTGGTGTTATTATTTGTCTTAAAACTGTACACTAAAATGTTATTTCTCGCAGAGGAGTCAGAAAACACCTAGATTCCAAATACTGGGTGCTCTATCCATACCCAGGCCTTTGCTGGAATATCACCTTCTCATTATAGCCTTTCTTGACTTCCTGATGGAAAATTATAATCTCCCTGGCCCCTTGGCAACACCCTTTCTAATATTCTCTCTCTCTCTGTTTTGTTTATCTAACATATTTACTTCTTTAATTTTGTATTTATTTCCACCAAAATATGAGCTTCATGGACTTCCCAGAGCCATATCCCCAGTGTTTCTAAAAAAAGCACCTGGCACACAGTAGGCACTTAATAAATTGTTATTGAATGAATGAATGTTGTTACATTCAATGAAAGCAACTTTAATCTCTAGAATCTATACTTGGGATTGATTTTCCTTCTTAATAATTTGTTGCCCTAGTAATATATTTATACTGACATTTCTTTTCCTGAAAGTTATAAATACTCATGAGGTTTAGTCCTTAAGCCAGAAGAGGATAATTTAAACTCCCTTAGCTTACTCTATGCATGCAGGTAAAAAGAAAACTTATGACTGTTAGATTTCTTATTTAAATACAGAGTTTGGAGTCTGACCTTATTTAAATTAACACAAGCAATTGCATTTGGCTTGACTTCCTGTGTCCCATCACCAGGTCTTTTTCCTATTGAGTGTGGCATGCTGGCTGACTGCAACCTCGGGAGCCCTTGAGCATGTCTCCAGAGAATGCCTTCAGCATTTGACGTCCACTACTGTGTGCTGATAGATCCATAAATGCATGTGTTTGTGATAATAGCTTAAATAAATAAATAAATAAATAAGACCCCAGTGGATTCTGTATTCTTGAAGAATACCCAAATCATGTGATGGCTGGGGTGGCAGGGGGTTAGGAATTGCTGTTTCACTTAGGAAAATGTGTTATTGTTTTTATTTATTTATTTATTTTGATTATGAAAATAGCAGGCTCTTGCAGCTTTCTTTGGAGAGAAAGCCTGAAAAATTCCTTTGTGAAATCAAGTAGAAGTGTTCAGCTTTTTCCCTGTCAACCAAAGACTCAGGACCTGGGATGTTGGGTCTCAAAGGTGAGAAAAGTAGAGAAAAGAGAAAAAGCCTGCCATCCTCCTTGTTTTACCAGTGCCACAGCAGGATGTCCAAGAAACTTAGGGACATTAACGTCTGCTCACCAACAGGAAGTTGTTTGGGGTTCTAGAGTGCTCTATTATCAACCCAACAGAAAATTCCATGGCAGTCAATAGCATTGTGGGAGTGGACAGATGAGGCTGAGAGAAGCATGCCTGTGGGCAAAGTCAGCACCAGTCCTGTGCACTGTTGTGTCCCCTGCATCCAGCACAGGGTGCCACGCCTGGCCTTCACTCATTAAATCTTTGATGTACCCATTTGCTTAATATATATTTATTGAGTGCTTAATATGTGCCAGACTTGTTCTAACTGCTGGGGTTAAAGCAATGAATAAAACAGACAAAAATCTTTGCTATCAGGGACCTTGTATTCCAGTGGAGAACTGGACGAAAAATAAACAAGTAAAATGCACGGCATGTCAAAGGGTGATAAACGCTATGGAGTATCATTAAGCAGATATGAGAGACGGTGTTTGCTCAAAGAACAAATGAAGTGCCCTGACAAAAAAATTAAAGCTGTCCAATCCTATCATTTCAATTAATATTGGGGGAAATGTGTTAAGTTGAAGAGTAGGAACAGAGCCTTGACTCTGAGTTTGTTCACCTTGTCAGCATGGAAAATTTATGAGGCAGCACGTACTGTCTGAGACATTGCAGTGTGCTAAGACCCTGCCTAAAGCTGGGAAGGCTGTTTAGAAATTAATTTCTATTCTTTGCACAGTGGCTCCTGTACCTTAATCCACCACGGTGTTTTCGGGGTCCATTTGCTCATTTTTGAATGCAGAGAACTGTGGATATCAGATCTTGAGCTGGTTTGTTGCCTCTGTATAAGTGATAAGCGGGTGACAATGAAAGAGACACACTCAGACATTTTGCCTCACAGTGCGGATATAGGTGGGTGGTAAAGTTAGCAATTCTATAGACTTGACAGAAACCCATAGAATTTCTCCAGCTCTCACTACACCAGCCCTAGACCCCTGTAGTTGCCATTTTAGGCAGGCTGCTAAGAAGGAGAGAAAAAGGCAGTGAATCCATGAGAACTGCCAGACACTCCAGGGAGTCTGGTAAGACACTTCCTTTGACAAGCGTCAGGAGGAAGGGATATGTGGGCTCCTTTCCCATGTGTGGCCTGGGAGAAAAGCAGAGACAGCAACACAGTGTCTGCTATGACTCTTGAGAGAAGGCACACAGAGAGGCTCAGCGGGGACTGGGGGCTGAAATCAGGGGCACTGTGGGCGAGGTTCATGTCCTGCTGAGTCTTGCTTTGTTGAGGCCCTGGGTCCTGCCTTACCTGTGTAAGAGAGGGTGAGATGGATGAGGAAGCAGATCCTCTACACGGCTTTACACAGGGACCCCTCTGCTTCCCAACTGCCCCTAGCTGGTTTCTTTTCTCAGTCAACACCTTGTGTGTGATGCATTGTGCCAGTCCCTGTCCCCAGCGGTCCCATTCCCCTGAGGAGTCTTGCCAACCACAGAAGGCTCGCAGTACCTGTTTCCTGTTGATGGGATGACAGTGCTACTTTGAGATGGATGATGTGGTCCCATAAGTAAGGCCAGCTGAGGGAGCTTGTTTGATTGATAGCAAGGTTTCTGTTTCCTGCCCTAGAAGTTAAATTTGATATCATTGCTCCATTTCCAAATTAGATATACATGGTGTATACTCTGTGGTGATGTTAACAGTTAATATCAAGAAGAAGAATTATCGACATTTACAGCTGTAATCAAAAGAACCATCAAAGGAGGAGATCGATACTACTGAACAAAGACTCTGAGGATGTTGTAATGATCGTTGTGTTCCTTGCAAACTCCCTCTAGGCAAAGTTGGATAAGGGTGATTCACCCATGTGTAAAAGAGCAATCCAATGAAACACTGTCTCCAAGTTTGAACCAGTTTCCTGATCTTTATTGAGCTCATCTATCTTTTTTTTTTTTTTTTTTTTTTTTCCTGAAGGGTACCTATGTTGAATTCCACAAAGCAAAATATTGTAAAAAACAAACAAAACAAAACATAGAAACCATCACTACATTCTGATTTATGACAGCCTAAATTTACATGAACTTCAAAAGAAAGAGGTGTTTGAATTCTTTGGACCTATACGTTGGAAATTAAAAACCAATAATCTGAAATTTCAAAATTGAACAGGTAAATTAATAATGGGAATTAGCAAGTACAGCCAAAACATGGAAGAGGATCACTTGGTAAGCAAAAAATCAAGGGCAAAGGTGTCTTGCAGTGTCTGGGGATGGGCCCAGGATCTTGGTTCCTATGCTAGTGGAGGAAAGATTTGCTTAAACTTTCTTGACCTCACCATTGTGACTGGAAAAGACTGAGAGGGAATTTAGGTAAGGGTGGTTCAAGTTTGCCTGATCCCACACATCTCTGTTGCACTTTGTCTAAGCAACTACTCTGCCCACTATTTCTGAAGGACTGTAAGCAAGTACTCAAGGTGAACACATTCTTGGTATTACATGTTGTGTCATTATTACCCACCTGAATCACAATGACGTGCTCACTCTCTATAATTCTTTGAAAGTTGCTAAGGTCTACCTCTCAGGACTTAATACTTGATCTTTTATATCAAGTCACCTATCTCTGGGATCAGCCTGTAAAACTAGGCCTTCTATTATTACTTACTATCACTCTGCATCAGACCCTGGAGATTTACAAATGAATGACAAACATGCTCTTGTCTCTCACAGTGCTTATGTTGGAGCATAAGAACCAATCATCACTTAAATATTTGCATAATCAATTTTTCCATTGCAGCTGTGATAAGTATTCTACAGAAGTGGGAAGATCATGATAGCACATTATTGAAGCCAGGTTCTGGTCAGGAGGGCAGGGAAGTGACTTTTTGATTGAGACTGAGTCTATTATCCTTCCATATCCACTCTGCTTCCTACTACTCCAGGAGGCCAACCTTAATGGACTGCATCTACTTGGTTCTCTCGCTCCCTGGCATCCCATTTGGTCTAGCCAATGGGAGGCACCAGCAGGAGTCTAAAAGGAAGGAGGAGTTAGAGGTGAGTGTTATTACCCTAAGTTCTTCCTACCAGACTCGGGTTGGCAGAGGCTGCCTTCCTCTGCTGGAGACTACAGCTCCTCTTTACAGCTGCACATTTCAGTAAAGACTGCTCCCCACCATGCTTCAGGCCTAGGAGGGTAGGTAGGAGCTACTGCCAGCCCCTGGGTGTTTCACCATCTTTTATTGTTTTCCCATAATCCAGTGTATTAGTTTCCCACAGATGCCTTAAAGTACCACAAACTGGGTGATTAGAAACAATATAAATTTTTGTCTCACAGTTCTGGAATCTCAAAATCTGAAGTCAGGGTGTTGACAGGGCCATGCTTCCTCTAAAACTTGTAGGGGAACACTTCCTTGCCTCTTGTCTCTTGCTGGCAATCTCTGGAGTTCTTTGGCTTGGCTTGCAGTTGCTTAACTATGGTATGGTGTCTTGCCTCACTGTCACATGGTGTTCTCTTGGGTGTCTTTATTTATCTTCAGGTGGCTTTCTTATGAGAACACTAATTATATTGGGTTGGGAACCACTATACTCCCCTATGACCTCATTGTAGCTAGTTACATCTTCAACTACTTTATTTCCAAATAAAGGTCACATTCCAAGTTATTAAGGGTATTTTAGTCATCATTTTCATTGCTGTGACCAAAAGACACAACAAGAACAACATAGAAAAGGAAAAGTTTATTCTGACTCATAGTTTTAGATGTTCAGTCCACAAATGGAGGACTCCAGAGCCCTGGACCTGAGGTGAGGCAGAACATCACAGTGGTTATGAATGGGCTCAGCAACAGTGGCCTTCCACTCATCAAGGCTGAAGTGGCTATGGTCACTGCTGAAGATCCAGCAGAGACCGACACTAAGCCTCTCATGTAGCATCACTTCTCAGGGAGATCAGCCAGCGACCTGGTGGCAAGTTGACATATTAGACCACTTCTATCATGGAAGGGGCAGCAGTTTGTCTTTCCTGGAATAATTATTCTGGGTATGAATTTGTCTTCCCTGTACATAATGCTTCAGTGAAAATCACCACCCATGTACTTACAGAATGCCTTATCCACTGTCATGGTATTCCACACATGGCATTTCTTCTGACAAGGAGCTCACTTCACAGCCAAAGAACTGTGGCGGTGGGCTCATGCTCATGGGAATTTACAGGCCTTCCCATGACCCCACCATCCTGAAACAGCTGGTTTGAGAGAACAGGGAAATGGCCGTTAGAAGATACAGGTAGAGCACCAGTTAGGTGACAATACTGGCAGGAGTGGGGTAAGATTCTCCAGAAGGTTGTATGTGCTTTAAATCAGCATCTACTATATGGTACTGTCTCTCCTATAAGTAGGATTCATGAGTCCAAGAATCAAGGGGTGGAAACAGGAATGGTACCACTCACTATTACCCCTAATGATCCACTAGCAAAGGTTTTGTTTCCTGTCCCCTCAGCCTTATACTCTGTTAGCCTAGAAGTCTTAGTTCCAGAGGGGAAATGCTTCTACCAGGAGGTATGGCAATTATTTCATTAAACTGGAAGTTAAGAAATTCCCCCGGCCACTTTGGCTCCTCCTTCCTTTGAGTCAATAGGCTAAAAAGGGAATTATGGTGTTGGCAGAGGTGATTGATACAGATTACCAAGGGGAAATTGGAGGTAAGGAAGAGTATGCCTGGAGTGCAGAAGATCTTTTGAATGTCTTTTTACTTTAACATGTCCTCTTACTATGGTCAGTGGGAAACTACAACAACCCAATCCAGGCAGGATGACAAACATCTCAGACCCTTCAGGAATAAAGGTGTGGGTCATCCCTCAGGTAAAGAACCAAGATCTGCTGACATTCTTGCTGAACACAGAGGGAATACAGAATGGGTGGTAAAAGGAGGTAGTTATAAATACCAACTATGGCCATGTGACCAATTACAGGAACAAGGATTATAACTACCAGGAGTGTTTCTTTCCTATTTTGTTAATAATGTCTTTTAAAAAAATATTTATTTATTTGTTCTAGTTGTACACAATGCCTTTATTTTTATGTGGTGCTGAGGATCGAACCTGGGCTGCACATGTGCTAGGTGAGCGCTCCACCGCTGAGCCACAACCCCAGCCCTGTTAATAATATCTTTGTGCCTATATATACACATTCATTAAGTGGACATGTTTGTTTACTCTCCTCTTATTTTTTCATCATGTAATGTAATTTTTTGTAGTTTACTCTGAAATTTGTTCATTGAAAGTGCTAATATGTTGTGTAAGAGGAGGTTACCCTTTCTGCAAGTTTTCTTTTTTCTCTTTTTTTATTCATTCTTTTTAGTTAAACATACAGTAGAGTATATTTTGACATATTATCCATACGTGGAGAATAACTTCCCATTCTTGTGGTTGTACATGATGGGGAGTGACACTGCTTATGTATTCACATATATACACAGGAAAGTTATGTCTGATTCATTTTGCTGTTTTTCCTAGTCCCATCCCCCTCCCTTCCCTTCATTCCCCCTTGTCTAATGCAATGAACTTCTTTCTATTCCCCCCACCCCATTGTGTGATAGCATCCGCATATCAGTCAGAGAGAATATTCAGCCTTTGGTTTTTAGGGATTTGCTTATTTGGAACTGATATTCTCTAGTTCCATCCATTTACCAGCAAATGTCATAATTTCATTCTTATTTATGGCTGAGTATATTCCATTATGTATATATACCACATTATTTATATATTCACCTGTTGAAGGGCACTAGGTTGGTTCCATAGCTTAGCTATTGTGAATTGAGCTGCTATAAACATTGATGTGGCCATGTCACTATAGTATGCTGATTTTAAATCCTTTGGGTATATACTAAGGAGCAGGATAACTGGGTCAATTAGTGTGATTCCATTCCAAGTTTTCTGAGGAATCTCCATACTGCTTTCTAGAGTGGTTGCACCAATTTGCAGTTCTACCAACAGTGTATGAGCATTACCCACATCTTCGCCAACGTTTATGGTAACTTGTATTCTTTTCTTTTCTTTCTTTCTTTTCTTTTTTTTTTTTTTTTTTTTTTTTTTTTTTTTTGTGGTGGTTTTGGGAATGGAACCCAGGTCCTTGTGCATGCTAGGCAAGCAGTTTACCAACTGAGCTATATCCCCAGCCCTACTTGTGTTCTTGATAATTGCCAACATAATGTAATATTGATTGACTTAATGTCAGTAATTTTTTTAATTTTAGTTTTTTTTGACACCTGGGATTGAACCCAGGGGCACTTAACCACTAAGCCACATCCCCAGCCCTTTTTATTTTTTATTTTTAGACAGGTTCTCATTAAGTTGCTAGGGCCTCACTAAGTTGTTGAGGTTGATTTTGAACTTGCAATCCTGCTACCTCAGCATTCCAAATCACTGGAATTATAGGTGTGCACCACTGTGCCTGGCTCTTAACATCAGTATTTAAAGTGATATTAAATCTACAATATAGATTTAGTGGGGTGTCAGAAGAGCAAGCATCACTCAAAAACTATTTTTGCCTCATATTCTGGGGAAGGAACTAGGGTGTTTTGGTTGTATGAAGGGTAGTTATGTTAGGAGGAATTATGACATTGTTATTGTGTTTATTTGGAGGTCAAGTATGATGTAAGGAGTCATGTTCATGTATCAAGTTGACAAGGGGTAGACTTGTGACAGTTAATCTGAATTGTCAGCTTGATTGCATTGAAGAGATACCTAAGATTAAAAGGATTCTGGGTGTGTCAATGAAGGTGTTTCTAGGAATGATTGGCATGTGGAACAGCAAACCTAGGGTAGACCCACCCCAAATGTGGACATCACAGTCCAATAGATTTGGGGCCTGAATGGAACAAAAAGGTGGGAGAAAAAGGAAGCAGCAGATGCAAGTTCCATTCTTCCTACGCAGGTGCTTCATGGCTCCTGTGATCACCTGAGGACATTGGACTCCAGCTCCTTCACTCTTTCAAAGGGGACTCTGGCCGGTGACCTTCCAGGGAGTTTCCAGGTCTTTGGTCCTAGGTTGAGGCTGCATTGTTGGTCCTTCTTGGTCTAAGCCTCCAGCTTCTTGGACTGAGCAGCTACTGGTTCCTCCAGTTGTCCAGCCTGCAGACAGCAATTGTGGGCATTGTGGGATGATCTAGTTTCTGATTCCATAAGCCAATCTAATAAATCCTCATTTTATAATTATATATATATATATATTCAGCCTTTGATTTTATAATCATATAAAGTGCTAATGTATTGTGTAAGAGGAGGTTACCCTCTTATATACATATACCCTCTTACCCTTATAGCAACATTTTATATATATATATATATATATATATATATATATATATATATATATATATACTGTTGATTCTGTCAACAGAGAACCTTGAGTAATATAAGGAGTTATAACCCCATCTTTTTCTGGCACCTGCCCACACTTTTGTAAATATCTCTTTCACTAGATTCTTTCTAATCACCCCGACAGTGCCCCTGCCTCCTGCTGGGAACCTGTCTGAAATCTGTCTGAAATAAAGATGAGGGGGCATGAGTAGAGACAAAACATCCTATATAGGGAATGAGGACACACACACACACACACACACACACACACACACACAGCACTGAGACAGAAGTACCATGGGTTAAAAGCTTTATCAATATCAGAATAGTTAGCAGGGCTCAAATAAACCTTTCTTTCTAGAACCATCCAAATTATTCAGGAAATCGTCTTGGAAAATCCTAATAATGTGTGTATGCTTATGACTATGATTTATATTGTTTATAAGTTACAGGTAATTTTAAGAGTTTATTGTTAATGAACAGAAACAACCTTCCTCTAGGCCTAAGAGAGCTGGTGTGAACAATAAATCAAAGCCAGAGGTAGAAGACAGCTCAGGCAAGGGAAGGAGGTGACTGGGGGAGGCTTGGGGTGGGTGTGGCTAGGAGAAGTGCTCCCAGGCAGAGAGAGGCAGCTGGGCCTGTGCCAAGATGGAACTTGGACAAAAATGCACCTGTCCTGGGGTTCTCAGGTGGGAAGCGGAAAGGCCTGCCAGGGCTCTGCCCTCAGACTCCACCTTAAGTTCTGTGAAGTCTGTTTTCCTTCAGCCCAGTTATCTTTCTGTGTCTTTAGGTTACAACTTCTCAGGCCCTGGCCACTTTGTCTTCTTGTGACTTCTCCGTGGAACTAATTTTTTCTCTACTGTTTGTAAAAACTCCTAGGGTTTTTATGAGAAATAAATGAAATTACATTTGCTAACACTTGTTTTATTGCTTATCTATATTGAGTTTTCTCCTTGCCAAAAAAAAAAACAATAATGATACCTGAGATTTGAACAGTTAGTAGGAGAAGCAAGAGCAGTTGGCGGGGGGTGGGGGGGAGTATTCATCTTCCCCCCTAATCTCCAACAGTCTCCTACTCCTTGCTGGCTTACACTCTCTTAAATGCTGTGAAAATGCATCCTCAAGGCAAGTTCTGAAGGCATCTTGCAACCAGATCGCCATCCCCTAGCAGTTGTAGAAATTGTGAAGCTGCCATTGCATGTAGTGTTGTACAGTTTACAAATGTGGCCTCGCTCTTGATGTTTGGTCTGTTTTTATCTCCTGTGTAACCCTCCCTGGTCCTCAAAGATGCTGACTCAAGTGACATGACTTCTGCCCAGAGGATGTCTGACCCGAAAGCATGTCGCTGTCCACAACAGGAGAGCAGAAGAACAGGAATCAGCTCATTCCAAGATCAGAGCTGGAGGAAGGACCCAGGCCTCTGGGCTGTGGCCCTGAAGTCAGGCTCTGTCGGCACAGGAACTGCTATTCCCTGCAGCTTTCCCAGATGGGGTGAAGAGTGAAGAAAAGAAGGGCTGACTCTAATTTGCAAACTGCCACAAGCGTGTCTTGCTTTTCTGTTAGAGTAAGATGACTGTAAGGTTGATGTGGTTAATATTTCATTTTCAGGGCCAGGGTGCTGGCTGGGAGGACCAGGCAAATCAACTGACAGTCATGGAGAAAGATATGTTTATTGGCTTTGTCGGGAACGGAAAGACGAATGAAAGATTTGAGGGCAGGAGGGACCTCAGCGAGTCTTCTAATCCCTGTTTCAGCTTTCAGTCCTCCATGTTCTCAAGCATAAAGCTGTTTTACCTGTTCTTCAAACACGTTCCTTAAATTTACCCTCCACTCCTTTTTTTTTTTTAATTAAAATTTAATTTTAACTGACATACAAAAATTGTACATATTGATGGGGTACTATGTGATGTTTTGATACCTGTATACACTGAACAATGTTTAAATCAGGTTGATAAATATCTTCTGAAACAAGCATCATTTATTCATGGTGAAAACAAACTTCTTGCTTTCTAAGATAAACAGTACAATTATCTGTAGCTACATTAGTATGCTAAAGTACACCGGAACTTCTTGATCCTATCTAACTATAACTTAGTTACCACATCAACCTCTGCCTACCTTTCCCTCACCCTGCTCTCCCCAGTCTCTGGCAACCACCATTCTACCCCCAACTTCCATGAAATCCGTGGTTTTAGATTCCACATATGGGTGAGATCATGCAATGCCTGTCTTTCTGTGCCTGGCTTAGTTCATTTAACAATTTGCACCAACTGTTGAGAAGCAAGTGGCTGGATGGTCTACCTCTGCTCAGACGAGGCTCAGCCAGAGCATTATTCACAAGACTGGGTTGGAAGAAGCCCTGAAACTTCCAGGTCCCCTTTCCTCACTGCTTACTCCAGTTCTCAAGAAGCAGCTATGCTGTCATGGAGATGACTGCATTTAGATTCAACAAGATCTTAGTTTGCATCTGAACCCACCACTTACATGCAAGAAACTTCTCCCTCTTGGCCTCAGTTTCCTGAACAATGAAGTGGGGATAACATTGTTCCACATAGTTGTTGGAAGTCAGGAAATTATGCATATGGGTACACCCTGTGATCTACAGTTAGACTTGTGTTGGGAGTAAGCTCACCAGTGTGGAGGGTAGGAGGGCAGGCTTCGGTTTGTGACCCACAGGCAGAGCAGCAGCATTGTGGGCAGGGTGGTATGGTATTAAGTCCCCTACTTTTTCACAGTGGCTCCAGCAATCTCCAGGGAGACTTGGCCAGTTGAGTTCTCATCCCTACCAAGAAAGATGAATAGCAAAATTTGGTACTGCAATTTTTTTTTCTTCTTTTAAAAGGAATAAATATCTCTAGCTCTTGTTGCTCCAACAAGGTATTAGCTTCATTACTGAAAAACAACCAAGGTATAGGGAAAGTAGGAAAATTGAGGAGCCACATCAGAGTATCACCCCACCAGTGTGGGACCACAAAGCCACCTTCCTTTTCAGTTTTTCCAAAAACTCTCCCAGGCAGTAATTTCATTGGAGTCATTTATTCATTCATTCAATCATTCTGAAAGCACCTGCTGACTTCCGGGGGTTACTCAGGATCAGGCTGCATCTGTAAGAAAGAGAGTGATTTGGGTTTTCAGGGTCTCATCAGACCCAGGAAGCTGCAGGGACTGTGGTTCTGAGGCTCCATGGTGACTCTTACCTGTGCAGCAGGGCAACTGGAGGGCAAATGGGCAGATCCACTGTATGGCCTCCCCCGAGGACTGAAGGGCTCTGTTTCTGGGATCATCTTCCACTCTTTCTTCCTCTTCTCAACCTTGGCATTTCAGCAAGTGGCCTGTGTGTTCTTAAGGCTTGCCTGCTGACAACAAGGAACTGAGCTTAAAGTGGCAGATGTTCTGTCCCCAGAAAACCACCTCACGAATTCTACAGACAGTCTGGTCCTTTCTCTTTCTGCTGCAAATGGTAGCATCTCCCTCCTAGAGCGAGGCTTTGAGTTTGTCAGGGGAGATGCTGATATTTAGCTTCAGACTGCTGTTAATGCTGCTTTCCTTCTATTTGTGGCTGCGTTTTTAATTTTTTGATTGCAACATATTTATTTTGGATATTTTATTTATATACCAAGGCTGCTGCTTCCTCAGAAGAGAGTGTACTTTGCCAAAATGCCAATCTTCCATGAGACAGGAGCCCATAACTGTAGCATAGAATTTAACAGAAAATATTATTACATCAAACTTAATTTTGGGTAGCAGTTAAGTGCCTACCAAAGTACTCTGCCCATGTCAAGTGCCCTGTACATGTTGATGTGGACTAAAGAAAACACTAAATCAAACAAACATAATGAGAAGATGGAATAAGTGGAGCAGGCAATGAGAGTTAAATGAGAAAAAGCAAAGTTAAAGTGTATAAAAAGGTTTAATGGAATATTATAGAATTATCTGCTAAAAGGACAAAGTAGAATAAACTACAAATAAAAAGGAAATAAAACAGCTTAGATAAGAGGAATGTGGAGGCAGAGAAAAGATGGCAAGATAATTGGAACAATTACATCCATGCAGCGGATCTTGTCCTTGACCCATGTTGGGAAGTTTAAAGAATTATGGAGGCCTGAGTACAACCCCTAGAGGGTCTGATTTAATTAGTGTGGGGTGGGTTCTGGGCACTGAAATTTTTAAAAGCTCCCTAGATAATTCTTATATTAGCCAGGTTTGAAAATCACTGTGTAAATAAAGAATGTGGTGTAGTATAGGTTTATTCTAGTATTGTCTTCAGGAGACAGGGCAAAGGTGCCACTTTGTGACCACAAGGGCTGCTGTAGGATCAGGGGCTCTTCTTGGTTTCTGCTTCTTGTCCTTTTTTTTTTTTCTTTCTTCTTCTTCTTTTTTTCCCCCATGACCATATGGAGCCCAAATAGCTTTCCTGCTTGGTGACTGCTCACTGCTGGCCTCTTGCAAACCAGAGGGAATAAGGATCTACTTAGGTCAGCACCAACCATCTTCATACCCCCCTGAGCTCCTACAACAGTGCTGGGCATTTACTGGGTGCTTAGTGGGTACTTCCTGGGTACTATCGCTCTGGCCTCCTGGGTCTTTTTATACTGAATGAATTGGTCCAAGTCTGTGTTTTCAGTTCTTCCTAATCCTGCTCTGACCTTCTGGATCCAAATTATGTCCTCCTCCATTCTGAGAGGTAGAATTCAGCCAGGGAAGCCCACTCTCTGTGATTTCTGACATTGGATAGTATATCACCGGTGTGTGTGTGTGTGTGTGTGTGTGTGTGTGAGAGAGAGAGAGAGAGAGAGAGAGAGAGAGAGAGAGAGAGAGAGAGAGAGAGTTGTAATTCAGCCTGCAGCTCACCAGACTGAGCGATGGGTTCTTGCTATATTTCAACTTTGTGTTCTCCCTCCCCCAGCCCTTCCTTACTTCTATCCAACCTTCCTTTTGTTTTGTAATTTCCAGGTTTACTGGGGCTCTGCAGTAATTCAAGGAGATGTATCATGAAGAGTTAAAATGTGTCTAGTTCCTTGAAGAGGCCACTTGCTTTTGGAGGGAGGTATATTACTTTCTGCTTTCCTGGAATTGCAGACTTCACAGTGAAGATTTTCTGCTATAGAGAGCCATGGGTAGACTGGAAACTTTGTGCTGTCTCTGGAGTCCTCTTTGTCTTGTCCGGCTTGCTAGAAGCCATGGGGGACAGAATGTGGAGAAGCAGAACAGTGGCTTTTGTGCTGCTAATAGATAATCTTATATCTTTGTTGATAGAAGCCCATTTATTTATTTATTTATTTTTGGCACTGGGGATTGAACTCAGGGGTACTCGACCACTGGGCCACATCCCCAGCCCTTTTTTTGTATTTTATTTAGAGACAGGGTCTCACTGAGTTGCTAAGTGCCTCGCCATTGCTGAGGCTGGCTTTGAACTTGTGATCCTCCTGCCTCAGCCTCCCAAGTGCTGGGATTACAGGCGTGCACCACTGTGCCTGGTGGATAGAAGCTCATTTATAAAAATTAAAACAAAAATGTGTGATTTCTTCCTTCCTTCCTTCCTTCCTTCCTTCCTTTCTTCCTTCCTTCCTTCCTTCCTTCCTTCCTTCCATTACTTCTGACCAACAATATCCAGAGAGGTAAGAGGCAGAAAATCTGGATTGGGAACAGATGGATAGCTGGTTTTAAAGGATTTGAATAGAATTCCCCCCCCCCCCACTTTGCAGTATTAGCTGTATATAAGAAAAAACTATCCCTGTTCCCCTCTGAAACAGAGAAAAGAATTTTGCTCAAGATGATGGGGAGGAGGCTGGAGCATGGGTCAGGGTTAAGGAGAATATAAATGCTTTTCCCCACATAGAAGTAGAATATGGATGCTTTGGTGCTTATAGGGGCTGAAATTCCATAGTTGGAATTATATAACTATGGAATTAAGGTCTTAAATATATCTTATGTCCTCTAACCTGCCAGCCTCCCCCACCCCTCACCCCAGGCACAGGGTGGTGACATAGCTGGGCTCTCCTAGAACCTTAGGGAGACTTCCCGCTTCATCCCCCAGGGGAAGCCAATGAAGACCTTTTGTCTTTCAATCAAAGAGGGAGGAGAGAGGTATAGGAGCCTCTGTGGGAGGGAGAACCTGTGCTCCCCCCTCAGGTGGCTGGGTGGAAGGTGGCCCTCCCTTCTGGTTAGGTCTCTGATGCCAGAGACTGGAGACAGATGGAGAGGAGGTGTCCTCTTTTCCTTGGGATGGAGTCTTAGTGGTCCCATAGCCACTAACAAGCACCTGCATTGCCCACAATTCCACAGTGCCTCCAGTTCTTGGGCTCTGAACTAACACACTTACTATTTTTCACTAGGTTTTTATTACAGATTGGGAGAAAAAAAAAAAAAAAAAAAAAAAAAAAACGAGGCTGAAAAGAATGGTAAACTGCAGGCAGAGCTGATGGAGGAAACAATGGAAGGAAAACATGAAATCCCTGCAGGGTACTTTTGGGAAGGCAGATCAGTAGCTAAAAAGAGTGGCCCTGAGGGGAGCTTTGGGGGTTAGAAGAAGAGAGTTCCTAAAGCAGTGGAATGGGAAGGTTAGTATTCAAGTGGAATCTTGGACCTAAACCCAGTTCCCTTGTCACTTCCCAGAACCTGGCCCACTCCACATCTGCTGCTGCCCCAAGGCCACAACCTGTTCATCTCAGATGTTCTGGTTGGTTTTGTGGGATTCATAGAGACTTTTGGTGGTAAGTGGGGACAGGTACAGGGGCAAGGACTGGGGTGCGTACAGTTTATTTGTAATATGCAACTTGGTTAGAAATGCCAGAGTGGTTGTTTTATAATCACCGTTGTACTGCTGTGTTAAGCCTAGTTTGGAATGTAAGTGCTGTTGTATACATCATGCCTATGACAAGTTAAAGGGCTCTTAACACTGAGCTGCGTAATGAATGCTTAGTATGAGTGAATGAGAAGATTATTGAACGGGAATATGAGGTATCCTTCTGGCAGGGCTTTAATTGCAAAAGAGTCTGAGAGGTGGGGCACGTGCACCACTGAGCAGTGATTGTGGGAACCTAGGAGGTTACCAAAGGAGGGCGAAGAAAATGCTGCGAGGCTGCCCTTGTGTGTGGACAACCTCAGCATCCGTCAAAATGAAATAACATTGTGTCACGGTACATGACAAAGCACATGGCATCAATCTAGCCTGACAGCAGTGTGCAGCTGCTGTGTAAATCCAGGGACACAGGGTAACAAAAGATGCACAGGGAATGGTGCATGCCAAGGAGATGGGCTAGAAGAGCCAGGGAGGAGGATTTTTGGAAGACTAAATTGACAATGATCTCTCTGTGTTGGAATACCTTGTTTTCAAAGTGCCAGCTTGAGTCCCAGATTGGTGACCCAGAGTTGAGCCAAGAGTCACAGCTTCAGCCTGTTAGTATAACTGTTGTCTTTATTCACAAATTGGCTGTTCTTGTGTTGACTTGGTGTGGTTGGGTACTGGTCAGCATACCAAACGCCAAGCAGAAAATTCCCAACGCCACCGTCTGCCCAGAGGACTCCTTGTTAATAAATATTATAGCACAAACTCCATATTTATCCAGGGAAGTGTGATAAGGAAGGGAATATAGCAGAAAAAGAAAATATAGCTTAATATGCCAAGGCATCTGAGAAATACTTATTTTTTGTGGAAGAGATAAGATCCAGAAAATTTTCTGCTTGTTTTGATAGGTTAAACCCTAAGCGTCAAGTATGTGGAGGTTAAGGATCAACTCTTTTTAGGGCAAACAAAAAGAGAAAAAGCAGCCTCTGTGTACCCACACAAGGGAGCTGTGCAAGGGGCCTATGTCCCCATGATAACCAGGGCCTGCCTGTGTGGTAATTGGGGACCCCAGCTCACTCAGAGTACAGAGAGGCTCTCAGCTCTCCTCTGGACAATTCAGGGGTGCTTAGGCTCTGCCAGTTCTCTTTCAAGGGTATATGAAACACATGCTTTTGACTGGTAGAAAGGGCTTGGAGTGGCTTGGAAAAAAACAGGATCAAAATGTAGAGGTTGAACCCAAGGTTCAGTCGTTACATGCTATTGTTAGAACTGCCGGTGAAACACCTTTCTGAAATCCAGGGAGTCCTCCTCTTTTGACGTCCTCTTTGGCCCCAAATCCAAGTTGAGGAGTCAGCATCATGTGGTCGATTGCTACCCTGGTTAAGTGGGAGAGTTTTCGGAAAGCCCCTTCACTTCTTTTGTTCTTTTCATTTTAGAGCAGGGAGTAGATTCGATTGGGGACGGCTTCGAGGAGCCTGCCATCCGTGGCTGTAACAAACCAGCATCCCCAGATGGGGTGCGGGAACGTAGGGAATTTATGAAACCCTTGTGGCAGCTCCCATGACCACAAGGGATGATACTGGCTCCATTTAGCATTTTTAAACTCAAGCATTCACCTCATGCCAATGTGTGTAGCTGGGTTCTCTCATTTGAGGTTGTTCATTTGGAAATACAGGAGGATGAGGCATTATTTCTTTAAATAAAATATTCCCTTTCATTACATCTGTGTCTCAGGGATCCCTAAAGCAGAAATTCAGTTCAAACATTAAATTCAATAATCATATATTAAACACTTACTATGCAATGCACTGTGGGGACTGGAGATGAAACAGACCAAGGAGCCCTGCCCTCAAGGGCTTTATAAATTAGGAGGAGGATGAAGGAAGTAATCAAATAGTCGTGGTGAAAGGGAGGACACATGAAATAACTCAGGAGAGGCAGGTGCAATGGTAGTTTAGTTGAGGGGAGATTATATCCCCAGAGGAGTTTTGCATTGGAGTTATAGATTCGTGAGTTGTGAGCATGTAGGTGAAATTTAATGCAGTGAGGATGAATGAGATCACTTGGGAAGAGAGAGGGAAGAGGAGAGAGACCCAGGCAAGGGTGATTGGTATTTAGAAGCTCCATAGAGAAGGAGGAGCCAATAATGGAGAGAAAACTCAGCAGAGCATGGCAACTCTGAGGCTAAATGTGGAAGGCCATTCAAGAAGGAATGGGGGGCTGGGGTTGTGGCTCAGCGGTAGAGCGCTTGCCTAGCACGTGTGCGGCCCGGGTTCGATCCTCAGCACCACATATAAACAAATGCATTGTGTACAACTAAAAGGAAATAAATAAATATTAAAAATAAAAAAAGAAGAAGGAATGGGTGGCCAACGGTGCAGCAGCAGCTGGGAGGTTGTACATCGCTGGCTATCACTCATGTGTCTGTCTCAAGTCCGTTTCCTCTTACTTCAAACTGATCAGTGCGTGACAGCAGAGTCCGTGTCTGTTTTGCTCACTCTACACACTCAGTGCCTGGCACAGAGCAGAAAGTTAAGATCTGTTTGTTATACAAAGAAAGGAAGGAATCAAAGCCAAGCTGAGGTGTTTAATTCAGTAGGCAGAGTAATATCTGAACAGCATTTCCAGATTGCTGACATGGAGTTGGGTCATAGCAAAACATGCAGCCTCCTTTTGGAGGCCTGTGGAGACCTGCTGGCCTCAGCCATCTCTCTTCTTGACATCAGTAGGTGCACAGAGATGAGGAAACAGTAAGAATTCATCTGACGGATTCTCCCACAATCCTTTAGGATTCTAGTGTTGGATGCTAGAATCTCACAAGACATTAATGGTTGTGCCATTTAAAGAAGAATTCTGCCATCCCAGTCCTGGGTTAAACAGGTATCTTTACAGCAGGGGTTCTCAGAGTGTTTAACATGCTAATAAGAATTGTGACTATTAGGGAACACTTAATATGCAACACTTGCTGAAATTATCTGACCACGGAATTCTTTGTAATTGTGCTACAACTGTTCTCATCTTGAGGGGCAGGGCTATTCTGAAGAACAATTTGCAAATGTTGCCCCAGAACTTTACAACCCTTCCAAGAAGAAAAAAATATCACACCCAATTCCTTTTTAGTGGACATCAGGAGAAAGTCCCCATCAGGGAGACAAGTTTCTCGTCTGGTAGGTTGTAATTATAATTCTGAAGTATTTGATTCCTCCTCCAACGTAAGAGGAGTATGGACACCTTCCCAATGCTGTGGGTCTTGGGGTCGCTTTTACAGGAGGGGTACTAGTCCCAGCCCAGTTGATTTGGGACTTGGCTGTTGAAGGGCTGTGGCCAGCGAGTCTGAGTGGACATGATGTTTACCAAATCAGAGCAGAGGCCTGAAGAAACTTCTTGAGCTTCAGCTAGCAGCATTCTTGTTCTTTTTCTTCTGCCACAAGAACAGTGTATCCCTAATAGTGACTTATCTGTCCGCCTATGCTCTGAAATGGAAAGATGAAGGATGTGGAGGTTAGTGGCAAACTTGTAGCCACCAACTCGTGGTAGAAGCAGGAGCAAAAAATAAGATTCCATTGCTGAAAACCAATGGGCATGTTCTATTACTACAGCAGAGCTGGGCGATACAAAGGAAAATATGGACAGCGGATGTGAACATGACCACCGTTTCCTTCCAGAACTCTGAAAAGAGACAACTCCAGAGGAGAAACAGAAAATGGAATCATAATGGCCCCATTTATAGCTGAACTTTCTTTATACTTCACAGGAGAAGATTTTCTCTGTATAAAAACAACTCCAGGAATGGAAACAACTGGATCTTGCCCAGATAAAGATTTATAGATCTAGTGTAGGCTATAAGGTGCCCGTATATCTGAGAAGAAATCTCAATATTTCATACCACACAAAATCAAAGAGCACACCCACATGGAAGTTCATGGTCAGTCCCAATGGCATTATCTGCCTCCCTGCAGAGCACCTGGCTTTCTTAGTAGTCTCTCCAGGTTTCCTCACTGTTCCCATTAGTGGGATGGGGAGGAGGTCTGTGCCCCAGCAACTTCAGGGGAATGATCATGATTGGAGGAAATTATATATTCTTTCCCTCTCCCCTTCCTCTTTGCTTTACTTAGTTCTTTATCTTCTCAACTCAGACTACTACCATTTTAGCTGGTCTCTTTCATGGGGCAGAACATAGAAGAACTATTTTGGAAATCTCTAAGCTTGTCTTGACAGGGAATTAGATATGTCCTTTGGTTAAGGAGTTCCTGTGAAAGCTTCGACACACATTTACTTCCCTGCAAAAAGAAACTGATTGTATCTATTCCAGGGCCCAGTATTTTTCCCATCAAATTTCAGTTTGTTTATTTCCAGTTATTTACTTTAACTGCAAACATCATAGCTGTGTGTGTGTGTGTGTGTGTGTGACTATTGCACTTTTGTGGATGCTCATCTTCCCTCCTGAGTCATTTGAAGGAACCCCAAGCACGTTGTACCTGTGGTGGGGGAAAGTGTGTTCTGATATGAGCTTGTGTCACCTCCTCTGAGAAGCCTTCCCCAGCTCTGGGCCATCACAGCCATCACTGTGTTCACAACTGTTTGCTCCTTCCTCAGTTACAAAGATTCTATTTTCACGTCTGTTTCTACCACTAGAAAGAACATCTTGAGGACAGGAATGGAGCTTTGGTTGGTTTTGTAGCTCAGCATATGGCACAGCACCAGGAACACTGTACGTGTTCAGTGCATATTTGAGGGATGAGGATAAGCCTTCCTATAATTGTAGCCTTGTGTGTTTTAATAATATAGCTACCAAAAATGACCACATAAAACAGAAAAACACTAACAGGGCTCATCACAAGCCCAGCTGGGAGTCACTGGGAAGATAATAATCATATGGGGCCCCTTGGATTCCCTCAAAGCCAGCTCTACTTGCTGCTCAGGTTTTGCTTACCTGTTCAGGGCCCTGCATGTGACCTGGCTCAGTTCTGCTGTGGTCCTGTGCACCCCAAAACGGGCTCTTGAATATACCAAACAGATATCAGTGGCCTCTGAAAACCCTTAGGCTCCAGATTGGGGTACATTTGAGGTCTCCAAGACCGTTCAAAAGTAAGAATATGGAAAGACAGGGCCACGTGCAACCCAGAGTCTACCATGATAAACTCCCAGAATTTGGGAGATTTGCCTATTTATTTATATAAGTACATTTATGTAAGTTTCATATTCAATGATAAGCAAAATCAGATTTGATCCTTGTTCTTCCAGAGTTTTACACAAACTAGTGAAAAAATAGGCCTAATCAAATTAATGAAATGTTATAAGCCGACTTATGAAAGTATTTAAAAAGAAACAACCTGACTTTTTGGGAGGTCCCAAGATGCCTTTGAGAAATCTATGTGTGGATTTTGATCCTCCCCCCAAAAATCAGCAGGAGTTAAACAAATGAAAGGAGACGGCAGAAATGTTTCATGGAGAGGGAATAGTATGTGCAAAGGCCCTGGTGTTGGAAGGCATCTAGTATATTCAAGCAACTGCAAGAAGGCACGTTGGACAGGAACATGGAAGATGAGGGCAGGAAGAGCAAAAGGTGTGTGGGGGAAGTGGGTAAGGGTCAGAGGATTTTTAAGGCTATAAATTTTTTTTTTCTATAAGGAATGGGGAGTGCTGATGAATTTTTAATCAGATACATTATATGATTATATGCGTTGAGGAGACCACTCTGGCTGCTGTGGGAGGACATATTTGAAGACACCAGAGGCTGGATAGCTTATTCAAAAGGCCATAGAGATAACTGAAAAGAGAAAGTGGTAGTATGAATGAAGGCGTTGTCAGTGGAGAATGGAGAACAGAGAATGGATTTGAATTGAAGGTGTTATTCAGTAAGATGAGGAACCTTAGAAAAGGACCATATTTGCAAGGAAGATTGATTTACACTTGGGAGGTGAGTTGAAGCATCTTTGAGGTATCTAGATAGAAATGTTGAACAGTCAAGTGGACAATAGATATCAATTCATGTATTCAACATATATTTATTGACTATTCAATTTTTGTTAGTCACTCTGCTAAGAACTATGTGGAACAGGAAAATATATTGAACTTGGGATTCTTCTCTTAAGGAGCTTCAAATTTATTGGACAGTCATGAGGAATTGTTGGACATGTTTTTTGTTTTGTTTTGTTTTGGGCACCGGAAATTGAACTCAGGGCCACTCAACCACTGAGCCACATCCCCAGCCCTATTTTGTATTTTATTTAGAGACAGGTTCTCACCAAGTTGCTTGAGTATGTGAAGGTGAAATTTTGTGTTGCTCCAGAAGATGTAACAAATATAAAGATACAAAGTTATAGGGAGGCAGATTTCAATTTGTTATAGGAGGTAGTTTTTTTAAAATAAGAACTATCATTGAAGATATTTGAAGGGAGAACGAATGAACATTTATTCAATCAATATTTAATGAACATGTAAATTGAATGGAGGGATTCCTACTTGACCTTTAAGATCCCTTCTGGCCTTCAAATTCAATGATTTTAATTTTCTGTTTAAAATCTTAATTGTTCAGAATGAAGGTCACAGCTTGGATTCCCTTGGGTCCATTTCCTTATTTGGACCCTAACTATATACTCCCTGGGCACTTACAAGATACTATAATGAGAACCTTTTTTAAGGCTGTGACACCTTCAGACTATACAGTGTGTTAGGTGACGGAACTCTCCTTTTGTCCGCTGTCTGTGTCTTCCTCTGATGCAGGGCAAGAGGCAGCTCCCATAGTTTTAGATTTCCTTCTGTTTTCTTGCCTTTCAGTCATAACCATGGTTCTACAATGTTGGTGTCCTGTTTGTAAATGCAGCCAGTGAGCGGCACTGTTCCTGGACACGGGATGCCTTCCTCTTCCTGCCTTTGGGCAGTTGGATGGGAATTTTCTGCTCTGAGGGACACAGGAGGCATCCTGTGGCCTCTGCTAGGGAGCCAGGGGGAAATGGCTCTTACCATTCCCTGATAATTGAACTGAGACCTTTTGTAGAAAGAGGTAGACAGTCTCTAGGATTTCTCTTCAATACTCTGAATTCTTTCAGATGAGCCCTTTTCATAATGGGTAAAAAGCAGAATGATGGAGGTGACAATAACGTGAACTTGCAGCCAGCTCTCAATTGCTGTTACTGTGGCATGGGGAAGAACATGAGTGGTACAAAAGGTATAGCTGACGGTCATGTCATTTAATTGGGTTTGGGACTCCTGCAGAAATACTTGGTCCATGTCCATACTATAACACCTAAGTATTATATGAAAATATATAAAAGCCTTCCTCAATTACCCACCAGTAAGCTCAGGAATTTCTTGAATTTCTTCAGGTCTCCGCCTTTAATTCTAGTCTGTCTTCCCCTCCTCCTCCCCTTCCTCTACCTCCTCCTCTTCTTCTTCTTTGTCTTTCACCCATCTCCAGTTCTGGGCTGCCCCACCCCAACACAAGCAAGTTCACACCCTTATCCATCCCACAGGAGGAATGGATCACTAGAGACCCACACTGTCGTCTCCTATCCTTCTTCTTCCCAATCAGCCTTAATCAAACATTAAAGTATTCATGTTCTCTTTTCTGCCTTGATCTTGAAAGAGTGACAAAAAAATCCCAGGTTTCAGTGGATAGTCCATGATGGTGTGGTAAAAAGCACGTAGATTCAATAAATATTAATTCATTTCCTAATCTGCTTATGGATGAATGGGAAATGGTCATACCTAGAATTTATGTAATACCTTCTTCCATTGAGCCTATAAGGACACAATATCACCCCAATAAGAATATTATATTAGTAATATGAATAAACTGTAACATGATTTGGGGGTGACCAATTGCTTACCAGTGAGACCTACACCTGGTTGCATATCAGAATCCCTTTAAGAGGATTTTATAAATAGGATTCTTGAGTAGCATTTGGAAAATTTGATTTATGTTTTTCTACCTCCATGAAAAATTTCAGTAATGATATGTGTTATGGTTTGAAGGTGTCCCCCAAAGTTCATGTGTTAGAAACTTCATTCCTAGTGCAACAGTGTTGAGAATGTTGAGAGGTGGGACCTTTAAGAAGAGTTTAGGTTATGAGGACAGAATGGTCACAAATGGATTAATGCCATTATCATAGGAGTGGGTTAGTTGTCACCAGAGTAGGTTTCAGATTAAAGGATGAGTTTGGCTCCCTTCCCTGATGTTCTTACCCTTCTGCTTTCTGTCATGGGATGAAATAGTGTGAGGGCCCTGGCCAGAAGTGGCTCCTTGATCTTAGACTTCCCAGCCTCCAGAACTGTAGGAAATAGATTTATCTTCTTTATACATTACCCAGCCTATGTTATTTTATTTTAGTCCACAAAATGGACTAAGACAATGGATTCCCTAGACCAATGATTCCCAAACTTTAACCTGTGTAAAACTTGCCAGGGGATCTTGTTAAAATGAAGATTCTGATTGTAGATCCAGGGTGAAGCACAAGACTCTTCATTTGGAAAAATTTCTAGGTGATGTGGATGCTGTTGGTCTAGGCTACTCTTGGAATAGCAAGGTCTTATACCAGTGATGTTCAACTCCATCAGGAGGGTAGGGCCACAGGAGGGAGGGGAGCTCTGAAAATCAGAGCTCCAAGCCCACCAATTCAATAAAATCTTCTGGGAATGCATCTCAAACATTAGTGTTTTCAAAGAATCTCCCCCAGGTGATTCAAATATACAGATGGAATTGTGAGAACCAATGTTCTAGAGATAATTAGGTTATATCTAATGTCCATTTCTCTGAAGGACAGGAGAAAACTGGGCACATATTCATTACATTAAAATAACCCAGGACTGGGAGGGTAGCTCAGTGGTAGAATTTTGCCTAGTGTGTGTGAGGCCCTGGGTTTGAACTCCAGCACCCCAAAAGAACAATAGCAAAACCAAATAAACAAAAACCAAAATGAAAACCCCAATACTTCCTTTTCTGATTACAGCAGAATTTCTAAAAACATGTCCTTGGATTACCTGCATCAGAATAGCCTTGGGTACATGTTGTCAATGCATATTCCTGCATCTGCCAAAGATAGAATCTTTGCAGTCTAGGCCTAAAAATGGATGTTCAAAACAATCTCTCCAGGTGTTTTGTATGTGCAATAGAGCGTGATAAATACTAAAGAATAAAATTAATCAATCAATTAATTAATTAAATTTCTTTAGCCTTGTAGTCAGAGGTCTCAAAACAAGTTGTTCATGACAGAGTTTCCAAACTTTCTCTTTCTGTGCTTCACTGCACTAGTCTCCTTGTAGTAGGCAGCCTGCACAGTGGCCCCCAAAGATCCCCACTCCTAATATTCATGCTTTCACACTCTTCAATGTGGGCTGCACTTATTGACTCATTTCTTACCAAAATTGAATGTGTCAGAGGTGGTGGGACCCCACGTCCAAGCTTCGGTTATAAAAAGACTGTGGTTTCCAACTTGGGCACCCAAAGTCCTTGCTTTTAGGGATGCAAGCTGCCATGTTAAGAGAAGCCCTATGGAGACGCCCACTTGAAGACTCAGGCTGTCGACATTCATGGGTGGACTTGAGATAGATCTTCCAATAGAACTCTGAGATGGCTGCAGCCCTGTCCAACACTTAGACTGCAGTGTGACGAGAGACCCTGAGCCACAAGAGCCTGCTAAGCCACACTTGGATTCTTGACCTACTGAAACTATGAGATCATGATTTTTTTTTTTTTTTTTTTTTGAGCCTCTATGTTTGGAGGGAAATTTTAACATTAGGTAACTGGTGCACTCACCCTGAAGTACCCATTTCCTCTTTTCCACTTACCCAGTCTTGCCTGTTTCAAGCCCCGGCTGTTCTAAGAAACTTTTCTCACAGTGATTGTTCCTTTCATAATCTCCTAAAGCACTGAATCATAACATCAGTGACATTCATTGTTACTCATGTACTATGGTACATGTTGTCTTGGATTTTTGTATTCATTTGCAAACTTTAATTGTAATTTCTAATGCTCTATCTTTTAATGATAAATTATAAATACACTGATGAGAATAGAACTTAGAACTTTTTCTATTCCCATGACCTACTGTATACCATAAGTACAATAATTGTGCTATAAATATGATAAAGAAAATAATACTTTGGAAGGAATACCAAATAGAAGGCTTCAGGAGAGTTGATTTTTAGTTGAAGTTTTTACACTTATATCTACTGTGCATCCTAACGCTTTAACTTTATGTGGGGAAATGTTTCCAGAAAGATATTTGAATACAAAGACAGAGTTGGCCATTACAACCAATAGGATGAAAGCTCTCCTTTGGACGATTATTTTTTGTATCTTTAAGCCCCCCTGCCCACTAGTTTGCTCAGTAGCTTCCTCAAGGCCTTGACTTTGTAGTCTCAGATTCTCATCATGGGAATTTTTTTTTTTTTTTAATTCGGTTGATTCATGGCCAACCAGAAATGCCTCATTGCCAAGAGTGTTCATCTCAGGATCTCTCAGCAACAAGCATGAAGGAAGCCTGTGCATGATCCCTCTCTGCCCATCCCGGTGGGTCTGCAGAACTCCTCACTGCTAAGACAAGATAGAAAACATTCAATACCTGAAATAGTCATGAAAGCATTTCAGAAAATGACTCCACTCATTCTTCTTCACTGAGTAAGGGTTAAAGCTATCTCTAATAGCTTCGGAAATTTTGATTAGAATGCTAATGGAAAACCATCATTGCTTTATCTAGTTTATGCACACCAATGCTTTCACAATAATGACTGCAATGAGCTACAACACCCATGAGAGAAGAAATTCTGTTCATCTCAGCCTGCTTCCACAAAGAGAGGGCCTTCTCAGTATTGAAGGCTGCTGTTTTCAACCAGGAGTCTGTGAGAGACAGACACAGGGGCCCTACTTCTCCCCCCATCAACCCTAACGGCCTCTTCTGCCCTTTCAACTGATAAGAAACTGCCCCAACTTGCCTGCAGCCTCTCTTATCAGAGGTTACTGTTGAGGTAACAACAGGTCTCATCTTAGGTGTGGTGCACAGTGTAGCCCAAGATGATCTCTAATTGGACGTGCCACCTCCGTGTGACCCTAGGGGTTCTTGAAGTGATGAGAAACAGCGCAGTAGCACTGTGGATATCTGACCCACAGTAGTAAGTGCCGGCATCTTGTGTAGTTGTTTTTTGAATATCAAGTATAAATTGATTTTTTAAAGTATCAATTTTTCCTTTTAAATTATTTATTAAGTTGTCTGTAGAATTGTTTAGTTTGTATATTAGAAACAGGGAGTTATCTTCATTCTTCTTATACCAGCTCATTTGGTAATTCTTCAAGTTGCCTCCTGTTACTCTGCAGCGGAAAGTGGCAGGTTTCCCAACTAGAACAGTTAGAGTTTTGGTGTCTGGTTCCAAAATTATATCCAAACAGAACCCTGGAATGAGAAGCCTAAAGTCAGAGAGGCTGCCCCAAGGGGTTGGAGAGTCAGAGCCATGCTCAGCAAGGATTCACCTTTGTAGCCCCCTCTCACACCCACCAACTGCTCCAGGGACACATTTCCCTAAAAGGAAAATGCCCAGAGGCCAGTCCTTACCTGTACAGAGGATAGAGAGGTAGAAGAGCAGACAGGTCCACAGCATGGCTTCAAGGGGCAGGAGGTGACTGCAGTAGGCTGGCGCTGTCCTGGATGCCCTACCCAGATCTCCCACTGTCTGCCCCTGAGAAGCCTTGTCCGTTATAAAGGTGGTTTGGTGTTAGTCATTTCCTCAGAGAGAGATGCAACAGGCTGGTAAGGTCACAGGTTAGGTTGTTAATTCAGCAAACATGGGCTAACAACCTATTGCAGGCTGGATAGTATTTGGGAGACATAAAGATGAATAAGATATGGCTCCTTCCTTCAGTTTTTTTTTTTTTTTTCTTTTTTCAGGAAAACATACAAAGGAGTGTCAGCTCCTTGAAAAGAGGTAGAGCCGGAATGTTCTGGGAACATAAAGGAAAGAGCTGCTTCTGCTTGGGATGCTCAGAGCAGGGAACCCTGATCTGAGCCCAGACACTGTGTCTGGAGGGCTTTCCCAGGAGAGAGAGAGGGCAAGTAACAGCTTGAGGGTGTGCACGAGGCAATCTGTCTGCAGGTGATGGCCATTCTGCCTTTAGATCTCTCCTGTGTGGTCCCCGCAACCTCCTGATCTGTTGCCTCTTCCAGTCTTACTTTCAGCCACTTCCCCACTAGCACTTTCTACTTCAGCCACAGAAAATACTTGCAGGTTCAAAGATGTGTGATAGTCTCCCATGTGCTCCTGCTGCTCCTTCTTCCTGAAACAACCTATCTTCCTCCTCTATTCCACACCTTCACCTGAGGGAAATATCCCCTGGGCTCCCTGCACATGTTGGGACATGGTACTGATTACCTTTATTGTGATGGTCTAATAATTTGTTTGTTTCATGAATTAAGCTTTAAGATCATTTAGATAAGAAACTGTACCTTATTTAAATTCACATCCCCAGTATGCAGCACAGAGCTTGTCAATATTGAGTAGCTCAGCAGATACTTGCTAGTCCAAGCAGAATTTCTATTGGAGCCTCCTGTCTCTCAAGGAGCACACAGGGCTTGCTGCTCATGTAGTGAAGGCTGAGTTAGAAAAGAATTTTCCAGGAACTGAGGCTAAACCTTGGAATACCCTTGTCTTCTACCTATTGTTGTAGGTGTAGGGAGAGGTGGGTCACTCTGCAGCAGCAGGGTAGTGCCTACCTGGGTAGAACCTGATTATAAGAATGTGCGCCTTACTGCCCAGGTGGTGTCACTGCCCACACCATCTACATGTAAAAGGAGCATTGGTTTTGCAGGTTTTATCATCTATGGATTTGAATATTGCTTTGCAATTTACCAGCAGCTGGGCAGGTTGTCTGAGCCTTGCTTTGCTTATTTGCAAATGGGGTAACTGTAGTTACTTTGCAGGGATGTTGGGCGGTTGAAATCAAAGAATACACGTGAAGCTCTTACCCCTTTGCCTGGCACACATTTGCAGGCTCACCACAGACATTGGTTTCATTACTTTACCTCTTTTGCTTTGCCATGGTGGGGTTAGTGGTCTGGTAGTAGCACCCTGCCCAAGTCATAGTTGTTGGATTCCGGGCAGGGAGGCTGAGCCTCCCAGGTAGGAGGCCACACCCCCCCCAGGTACTTTGTGAAAAGACTACATCTCCCAGGTGTCTTAGGCTGGTCAGCCCTCAGGTGCCCTCGCCATTGCCTCCTGACCTCCGGCAGCCTATGGAGGCACGGACTCGCTCCAGGGGTCTCTCTGACCACCAGTTTGCTATTTAAGCCTGCTCCAGACTGAAACCATCTCTGTTCGCCCCTGTCCCTGTTCCTGTTCCTGTTCTCCCCTGTTCTCCCTTGTTCTCCCTACCCTTCCGTGTGGCCCCTAATAAACCCCCTTTTATTAAAATGGCATTCCCGGCCCTAGGTTAACTTTGTCTAATTCTCTAACAATAGTCACCAGTGAGGACACAGAACTTGCCATTTCCTTCTGGCATAGAACATTCTTCTGGGGGAAGGAGGTGCTGCCCAGCTGTATTAGCTGTTGGCAGGACTTTGGGCAGGTAAATGGGTGTGCTGAATGGAGCTGTGTCAGAGATGTGTGGCCTGAGGATCTGTATCTCCTATGCCCTTAGGCAAAGGACTGTCTCCAGCAGCTAAGGGTGGAGAACACATATAAGTTAGAGCCCCAGTCTTCTTTGTCTATCTGGGATGAAGGAAGACCTGGGTTTTAAGAAGCAAAAAGAGGTCAAATCAAACGAATTCCTACTGGCTGCTACTTGTCCAGCTAAGTCCTTTTCTCTCAGATGGTCTCTGCCACTTTCAGTTCTGTGGTATCAAACACTGATCCACAGAATTGCTCCAATATCTATGGGAGAGACTGCCAGAACTTCTGATTTGCTCTCTAATTGGGAATTTCAGGACCTATTTTTACCTTTGATTTGAGAATACACCCACTCTCTCCTCATCCTCTTAAAGTTCTCTGAAAGAAGAAAGGAAAAAAAAAGATAAATTTGGTGAAGGGAAGTCCTTTCTTTGCTTTATCTCCTACTCATTGTTCTCAAGCTTCTCACACAAAGCTTTAGTACCAGAGAAGTCAGGCTGTGATGTGTGTAGATCTTCATTCAGGCACGGTCCTCATCAGCAGCTGCCCTGCTTCTAACTGTGGTCTTTTTTTTCTCTTGTTTCTCTGCTGTCACTAGCTGGCTGGACAAGCAACTGAGGAGGAGGAACAGAGGTGAATTAAAAGAGATGATCTTTGTCTGTGTTCCTGTTGGTCAGGATGTGGTTAGTTGGGACTCAACTGCTGGTTGTTGGGAACTGCCTTTAGTTGGGAAGTGATTCTTCATTCAGTCTATCTGATCTGGGCTCAGGATGCTTGGATGGCTGGGATTACTTTATTTCTCTGATTTGTTTTACTGAAAAGTCTGGACCCCATTGGTTGTTTTAAAACCAACATGGGATGTTTTTGGAAATTAGTGAGGAATTCCAATGGGTGTCAAGGAAAATCACAGTGTCATTTGTCTCTAAAAGGATCTTGGCTGCCAATATTCCATCTGTGACTCACTTACCCAGCTGTGTGGCACTGAGTGAAGCAGCTGCCAAGCAAATCAGCACAGAGGCAAGTTGGGACTCTTCTGAGTTGAAATTTCACTGCTGTTACTAACTTGGGATGTAAATAAATAAACTTTTCTATATTTAGTTGTAGATCAGGGTTTGGTCCCTTTAGGATATTTTCCTGGCTCTCATCATCCAGTTCATCTGGGGGTCTAATTTCACACTGCACTCTCCTTCAGGAACACTCCCATCATTATTACAACCAAGCATTTCTCTAACTCCCACGTGTGTCCGATTTGGCATCTTCATCACACTGTAATCCCCACTGTGGTATGACCTTGCATTGACCTTGGCTCTTGGAACAACATCTGGCACACAATAGACTCACTATACATTGCTGAATACAAAAATGAACCATGTCAATTTTATGTGCTGAGACTTGCAGATACTGGAATACTTAACTAGTTTAACCTTCCTGATCACCTTTCTTTTATGACTATCCTTCACAGGATTGCATGGGGAAGTTGAAGAGCTCTCAGTTAGATGGAGAGGTGGTTGGGACAGATTCTGAAATATTCCATCATCTCCACCACACTTTTCTTTTTGATTCCCATGGATCACTACCAGTAAACCTGCCTTGCACAGTGCTTGCCAGTCAATATATAACTCTGGAAGACTTTGTTTTCCTTCCTTCGAACTTTCCTTTTACCTCTGGAGGTAGCTAATTTTGTAAAAGAAGAGAGATGATTGCTCTCACTAAGACTGTAGCACAGGGTAATGACTGTCAGAACCAGACCTGAAAAACTGTCTTTCCTTTTGCATGTCTTGTAGCATTGGTCTTTGAACTTTGGCTCTGGGGAGACATTATTGAGTAGTTACTTCCTGTCAGAGAATGCAGCAGGGTTCCCAGAGTTGTAAGCATCCTTTAGGAAACCTATGTCCTCTACATGACATTCAACAACTCTGTGGTTATGTCCCCAATGACCTCTACCCTGGGGAAGAGCAATCCTGGGAGGAATAAAAACTCACTGGGTCTGTGCCTATCCATCAAAGTTAGAACTTTGAAATCTGACCTCAACAAGAAATTTTGCAAAGGATGCTTCCCAAGTTCTTTATCAAGTAGAATCTCTTGTTTTGTGTTATCCTGTGCCCTTGAAGGGCTACTCTTTGGGACACCAGTGCTGATGAGCTTGAATGTTGGCTGCAAATGAGAAATCCAGCAAGACAGCAGGGGATTAGGGTCTCCACTGAAGAATAACCATAGGATACAAGCAACAAGAAACCCTGTATCTTCAGAAAAGAAAGTAGAGAACACAGTTCTCATTCACCTCCAGTTCTTAGATCAGCAGTTCACATCAAGGAGTTTCCACGGGAGGCAAGGGAGGTGGTTCTTGACTAAGCAGAGGCTCTTGTCATGTTTGCTTGTGGAGCCTGGAGATTTGGGTTGATCTTCATTTGACCTTTTTTCTCAGGATGTCAAACTATCAGGCATACTTTGACTTTATTTGTTGCCTTCTTAGAGGTGGGAACTTTTTCACGTCAGCTAGTATGCTTGTTAGGTGAATAGAACTAAATCACTACTTATAATTATGTTACATTTTAAAATTATTCCACTATTCTATCCATTTAACGAATGGGAATACATTGTATTTTAATATCTTATAAAGTCTCTGCTTTCTTTCTTTCTAAGGGTCAGGCAAAAATTACTTTCTTATTTGTTTTTTCTATGCAGGAGGCCTTTAATAATTTATCAACATCCAGTGAAAAAGGTCCTGAAGGTCTTTTGAGTTGTGTTTCTCTGAATTTCCATTGATATTTAGTTCCTACTAGAGGGGATACTAATAATGTAAGGAATGCTTAATGTCAGAGACTGACTTGTTTCTTATTAACAACTTCCTAATGACTCACCCAGTCCAACCATAGGGGAATGTGGCCCTCATCATCCTGAGATCAACACTCAACAATAGGAGTAGTTAAGCCTTGCTCTAAATACCTTGACATCTGATAGTTGGCTTAATTCTTGCAGCAATCCTCTAAGGAAGGTATTATTGTTGCCATTATTTTATAGAAGAGGAAAGCAAGGCAAAAAAGCAACTTGCCAAAGGTCATATAGATAATGAGTTAATAAGTAGAGGAGCTGGGATTCAAATCTCAAGAAGTCTGACTTTCACGTCTGAACCTGAGCTCAATTATTTTACTGTGCTACCCAGTCTCCATCCATCCATCAGTCCATTCGTCCATTCATATATCTATCCATCACCTAGTGCCAATCAATTTAATTTTTATGTGTGTGTATATATATATATATGCGTGTATATATACATAAATATATATAATATATATAACATGCATTTATGTATATATATTTAATAGTTTTGGAGTTTTTAGAAATGTCAGCTAGTTGTTAAAGGCTTATAATTAAGATGTTAATTGCTTGCCTTGGTTTTGTATGTGTGTCTAATTCATTTGTCACTTTGGGTATCAGCGAATGTGCTTTAATTTTCAGGTGAAAGATTTAAGTAATTCAATAGGATTTAATTTTCACTTCTCGTGATTTAACAAGATAAAAGTGAGGAAGTGCTACCTGCTGAATACATTTTATTATTTGAGAAGTGCTTATTTTATTTATTTGCGTCCCCAATGTACACAGTATATCAATTTGCAAGCCACGAGGGCCTTTTAGTTTTGAACGAATGAATTGATGAATAAATGGATTGAGTTCATGATGACACTGAATGTCCTATGTCTTGTTAGCAGACTTTAAATTTTCTGTTGTGCCTGCTTGAGACTTACAGTTTTTGTTCAATGTGATACCCAGCATGCATCATGGTGCCTATAGCGCACAGTAGTAAATGGCTCTATCTCTTGGCTGCACGTGCTTAACAGTTAAGGTGCTGGAGGACAACTTTCTGTCCACAGACAATTGGTAACGCTCTGATTCCACTGTGTCTTGAAAAGTGTGGTGGATATGGGTGAGCTTTTGGTTAGCTCTCTGCAGATACCAATACACAGAGTCATAATTCCCCTTGAGATTATCATACTGGCACTGGAACTTCACATCTGTCCCCATTGTGGCAGCCACGTTGGAAGATTGTATGATTTCAGTCCTGCAGGAGCCATCTAGGGAAGGAAAAAAAGATAGGAAATGAGAAATGAGAAGTGGTGAGAAATCGCACCCATTTACCTGGTGGCCACTTACAGAGGAAGGGCAGCGAGATGCAGAGAAGCCAGTACATGGTGCGTCTGCGGTTCTTCTCAGTGCTGAGCGCCACACAGCCTACTTTGCATGCACAACACACTTGGGCCACCTTATCTACAACAGCCATGTGGCTGCTTCATTGCTGCAGCAATAAAGGAAAGAGGTCCTTGGGGGTGGTTGGTGCCTGCGCTATCTGAATACACACTCCCATTTGTTCAGAGGCGGCAATCCAACGGGCCCCCTTAGAGGGGGCTCAGGTGCCCCTTCGCCACTCAGGGGCTTGTGTTTTCGGCGTATGGTGCCATTCCCTTATCAGTCCCAGGAGGCTTATTCTCTGAAAGAAAGCAAGCAGGGAGATAGTCTTTTGTTGAAAGACACTCAGTGGGTCATGATCTCTTGGGTCCTTGTATCTGAATTTCAGGAATCTCAGGTGCACAGAAGGGTGGGTGAAGGTAGGGGCAGTCATTTTTCTGAATGCACTGTGGATTCTGTGGCCTAGCTGGCAGTGTCCAGTTCTGGAACTCACTCTTCAGATGCTAGACAGGGAGGAAATAATTTGTTCATTTTAAATTAATCATCAATCAACGATCCATTCAGGAAATATTTATTGAGAGCCAACTGCATAACAAGCTTTCTGCTGAGAGCTGAAGATACAATGAAAGCAAAAATGGACCAAAGTTTCTGTGGCCATGGAGTCTAAAGTCTGGTGATAATTTTAACTTGAGAAAAAGGTCCAACTTATCAGTCAATACATGTGGAGTTGAGCAGGAGTGAGGTCAGGGCTTCTAGAGTCCACACCCATCCAGGCAGGGCTTTTCCCCAGTCTACATAGCAAGTGGTGAGCTCACCATGGAAGAGTCCACTCTGGAATTTTCTCTGGCAGTCCATGCCCCATCCAAGAGTCAGGGGTTCCTTTTCTGCCCACCTTCCTTGATAGCCACTCTCCCAAGAAATCATTCTATTTGTTGACAATTACAGTTCTGGAATTCCTGACTTAGCACAGTTAGTGTTCTTTTCTTGGAGCAGACTCAGCTTGGCTGCAATTGTTCCCACTGTGAGGGCAACTGCAACTTTTATGCAATGGTTTCTTTTTTGTTGTGTATGCAAAGACTGTGGAATGTTTCAATTTAGGATTAATAATAAACTGCCTTTAAGACCAATCTTATCTTGGGAGTTGAGAGGTCAAAAATTCTATTTTATTGCTTTTCTCAAAGTCTTTACTCTCACCTCTGCTGCCCTCTTTCCTCATCACTTTCCTTCTGTCTCTCCCAAGACTCTCATTCTGCAAAATGCTCTCATGAACAACTTTAAAGGGAAATAAGATAATGGGTAAAGAAATGAGGAGACACCCACCCCAGGATGCCTGGTCTTAGGGAAGCACACAAGAGGGTTGGGGGCATCTATGACCACATAGATGCATGCAGACACATGTGGAGGTGGAAAGCTAGTGGTGGCTGTGTGCCTGCAGTGCAGCAGGTAGTGTGACACTGGTGAGGCAATATGGATGATGTTTGGGACAGTGGAGCTGGCTAGAAAGAGATATGTGTGCTGCCGGGCAGCTCTGGACAGGCTCACTCAAGACTCTTAGGGAAGGCTGTCCCAGGTGCTGGCAGAATGTTCCAATAAATGGGATGGGTCTGTAACTAAATGGGGAGGTCAAAGATTTATGTCAGATTTTCTCTGGATCTTGGTTTGCTTGCCAACCTGAAGAAAGAGGAGAAAATAGAATTCATCAAAGGAAAAGAATATAGACGTTCAACTTAAATTTCATATTCAAACAGTTATCAAATGGTTATAGGTACAACAACCATTGTTCTTATTCACACAACTGGGTTTATAAATAAGAGAAACTATGAACTATGTAACGGCTTTGAGGGATCCAAGAAGACCCCTGCCTTATGGGTACCTAGGATTCTGCCATTGAAGATTTGACCATAGGAAAACAGAAACATTCCTGGAAGAATTGACACCTTGTCTAATGTTCAAAGTGAGTGAGGATTAATTTCTATTGGCAAGGCCTTGGGGTAGAGACCTGGAGAATCTTTCAGCACATAATCAGGACACCAGGAAGTGATTATCTCTCTTTCTCCTTCACTCCCACATATCATGCACCTACTTTTGAGGTGTTTCTTGAATCTGTTTCCTCTTTCCAGGTCTTTATCTCTGATCCTTCTCAATGTCTACTGCAAATTTTGCATTGCTTTTATGTCTGACTTCATTGCTTTTAGTCTCAGACCAATCTTCCCATAGTGATCTTTCTGGAACACTTTCTAAGCATGTTTCTTTTAATGTACTACTGATTTCTGCTCATTTTTTTATACTGCTGATTTCTGTGGAACAAAATCTATGTCTAACCTTAGCCTGGTTTACAAGACATTTCCTTATCAGAACATACCTGAGATAGGGGTTTAGGATAAGAGAGGGGGGTGAGTAGGAGAGAGATAAACAGTCTTAAAGGAAACCCCCACGAGCCATTGAATGCATAAAGCACTGTTGTAAATCTTGAGTGATGTGCCCTTGGCCCATGCCCTTGTAAAATGAGGGAGCAAGTGCAGGGAAAACTGGTGCAAAATTGTGTGGCTCTGTTCTGGCTCTACAGCCAGTCTGGCCCCTGAGACAGCCCTTCTATAAATATTGTACCCCAATGCAAGGAGGGTCTTTTCACTCTTGAGATCACCCTCATTCTCCCTTGAATGCGAATTTAATTTCTAAATAAACCCCTGTCTATACCTTTGTCTGGCTGATGCCAGACTTTTCCATCATGTATGCCAAGAACCTTGCTGGTGCTGAGTCGAATTATTCCTCCCCTCTTGAACACCTGAGACCCTTCTGTGGGGACATCTCTTCTCCCGTGACACATTGACAGCTCCTGCCACTACTCGGCCCTGGGGAATGCAGGCTCCATTCTCACAGAGGGAAACACCATACATGGCTCTATGTACCTCCTTTGCCCAGGCCACACTGCCTGCCTCGGTCTTCTTCATTCCCTCCATTTGTCAAAATCATTCATGCTTTATGTCTCTTTGACTAGAACGTCCACCAAGGAGCACATCTGAGTCCTCCTGAACCAAGCTAATTTCTCCTTCCTTTGAGCCATTGTGCATTGCACTCTGACCAACATTTATCATGGTCTGTCTTTAGATTTCTTAAGTGATTATTGGTGATATGAAGGTCTGCATATGGCTCCCTTTGGAAAATAAATGCATCCCTTTCTCTCACAGCATAGAAAGGTTCATTTCTATGCAGTAGATTTCCTAGGGAAAGGATTTTCAAGGGACTGCCAGTGTATTCTGTCCAAGGCACAGCGGATACTCTGAAAGGAACTTGAAAGAAAACCTTTCTGTAGGTACTTTCTGGCAAATGAACCAAATGACCTAGGTCCGATCACTAGCAATATTTTGGGCTCACTGTCCTTATTGGGGTCTTTGATGTTCAAGGTTGCATAGAGCGGTCATTTCCCCAAAGAGTAATCCTGTGTGTGTAGTTTGAAAGGACTGACCAAGACTTCCTGCTCTGCCATAGCAGCATGAAAAATTGGATCTCCTAATTAATAACCAGGGTTGCTTGACTTTGAAGTATTATAAAAGGACTATGATTTCAAGGTAAACAACCTCAGATACTTCTCACCTGGGCCAAAGTGAGTGTCAGGGCTAAGGTTGAAAACTTGGGAAGGATTCCAGGCTTTTCAAAATCACAAAGCAGGAGTTCTGTGTCCTGCCATCAATGTCAAATCTAGATGTCAGACCTGGTATCAAGGCCTCAGGCAACATTCACCCACCAGAGATCTGGACCTGGAAATCTGAGCCCTTCAGCAGGGCTATATTTGAATGCAGTGAGCTAACCTCAGAGGCACCCCTTGCCTCTGGAGTCAGTATGTGTTGACTGTCAATATCCCCTTATATGGAAATTTCCCTACATTGTTTTTTGTAGGTATAGAACAGAGATTTCACCCTAGAGGCCTGTCCCTTAATCATATTAAGGCATCTTGAGAAAGTCATAGTTTAAGGCATGCTTAATATGTGATCAACCTGCCTTCCATGGACAGTGATAGAAAAATCTTATCTTAGAATGAAATTTTTTTAATCTCTGTTCTCAGAGAAGGTGTCAAAGGACAAAAATTTTTTTTTTTTTTTTTTTTTTGAGAAGGATGAGGACCATGTACTCTCAGGACCTAGGCTTAAACTGTAAAGAGTGATTTCAGTTAGAAATTTTTATAACAGGTGTATCTTATAAAAGCAGGACTTCCTTTTTTGTCTTTTTCCTTTAGCAGAGCTGCTCTTGAAGACTGCTGACTGTTGTTGGGCTTCTGTAGTTGGAGTAAGAACCATGGATGGAATTTAGAACACTCTTCTTTTGTTGAGAACAAGTTTATTCACAGCTAAAGTAATCACTTGTTGTTTTGGAGACTATGAAGTCATCATAAAGGTGAACACAGAGGGCATATGCTGAGATGGTGAGTATTCTGCTAAGAAAAATTAAATGGTATCTTTTTAGTTAAAATGAAAGGCATATTTTCCCCACAAGGGAATTTAGTCAGGGACATTGATATGTGGTATTACAAGACCTGAAACACAGCTGAACACCCTGTTTTCCCTGTTGGGGCCATGAAGGTCAGACTCTACCTGGGGCAGTGAAAGGGCAGGTGCACAGCTTTCCTTGTGAACTACCCCCCCCCCCCAATCCGTCAATCATCTGAGGGCATGAAAAGAGCCAGTCACAGAATGAGAAGAAAAGGCTTTTTGTGCTTGGAGATATGGAGATGCCTACAGACTTTTACAGGGGAGCACTGAGCAGGTTGCTGCTATGTAGAAGCTTGCTGGGAGACAGGGAGAATCTCTCCTTAGATTAGGGTCTCAAAACATGCTCTGTTTTCTTTCTGGAAACATTTAAATATGCTATGAGTGATTAGGAGAGCAGGCTGTGTCCATGCTGCCATGGAATACATTGACATGAAGGAAGAGGGGAGAGCTGCTTGGAGAAGAGTCTCCTGAGATGGAACCAGGTGGCCTGAAGGAGATCTCTGGCTCAGTGGAGTCATCAAGCTCCATGGGACCCACTGAGGGGCATGCATCCACACTAATCACCTGGGGGACATACGGAGACTTCATATTCCACATGACGAGGCTGTAAGGTATTCTAAGTTGGTTATTAATGAAAAGGTGCCTGAGTTTTATAATCCATAGGGTAGCAAGGACACGTGGGCAGCACAATGAAGGACTGCCTGAAAATAGGAGAATCCGAATTCTTGAAATTATGTTTGAAATAACATTTGTACAATGACAACCCTGGTTTAACCTAACAACCTGACCATCCTTACCTGTTTCAAGAGTAAGAATGCACAGCAATGGATTCATGACTTAAAATTTAGATGTCATTAAGAGTTGGAAAACGGCCACAAATATTAAATTGGCCAATTCCACTTTCTACATATATATTCATCCATCCATCCGTCCAACAATATTTTTTGCTCAGTACTGTGGTTATTCCTTGGAATGCAGAACTTACTAAGACATTCTCCTCCAGGGCTCACATCTGTGTGGGTAAAGACGGGTAGGACTCTGCATTTCCTTGTCGAGAGAGTTCTCCTGGTTAATGACATGATTAAGCAAACTCTCTTCTCCATCTCTTTCCCAAGGGATTGTGTCACCCATGGAGCCAGATCTGCTTTCCAGCAAACTGCTTTTTATTTCTATGTTCTGAGGTGTGGGGGAGGCATTGCAGCATTCCTTGCTGTGCTGCAAGCTTAGGGGTGCTTTAAAGGTTTTTGGTTTTGGCTTCCAACAAGAAGCTGCATCCTGAAATTATAGGGCAAGGTGGGGACAAAGACGGAGTGGCTCACTTATAGTGATTTGGCCAGTCCAGCATTGCCCTCCAGTGGTCAAGTGCAGGAATGTGGGAACCACAAACTCCTGGAGTGAAGTTCTGAGAAGGATGCCTGTGGATTAATGAGGGGGCTCTGGCATGGCTTCCTCAGATGGTGGCTGGGAAAACGGAACTGGACACCATTCCATGAAGATTAAGATTCATTAATGACTGGCCACCTTAGGAGGTCTGCATAGAAATAAAGAAACAAAGACCGGTTTGTTTTTCCAGTTTGGTTTTTGCCCAGAGAAATAGTAACTGACAAACAAGGTGACCAGGTTGTCTCAGGGATTAGAAAGCACAGGGGTGGTGGAAGTGTGGGGAGGGGTTACCTAGGACTGGACACCCAGTCTTCTTAGTTTGCCCTTTTCAAGGGGCTAGAGAAAATTCGATCTAGAATTTCTACTTCTAGATTCATGGGTAGTCCAGAAGGAACACAAATCTTCTGAAATGAAATTGGATGCAATATTCTGGGTGTAAAGAAATTTTTTTCTTCCATTAGGTTTTTCTCAAAGGGGTCGAATCCATAAGAAGGTAAGTTCACATTCCTCCTGGGGCATAAATGATTTCAGATTCCTCTGTCTTATATGTAGGTGGTCCATTAAATCCAGTTCAGAGAGAAGCACCCCACCCCATCCCCACCCCCACCCCCGACCTCCTCCACAACTGGGTCAATGTCACTGGAAGATCCACAAGCATGGGTCAATGTCACTGGAAGATGCTAAGCACGGTAAAATACTGTCCTATCTCCCAGATCATGGATCTATGAGTCAAGGCTGAAGCAGCTTTGGCAGACAATCTGCTCTTGGCAAGGTCTGCAACTAGTGTAATGTTTGTTTCTCCCCTTCCGTTTCACCTTAGCACACAGTGTCCATAGATATATTGTCACACATCGTCTAAGGCAATGGAGTTCTACGCACCCCATCTTCCCCTGCTTTATTCCTTCTAGTTGACCTATGACTTGGCTTCCTGAACCTTCAACAAGCTTGAAACTCTCCCTGCCCCCGTTCTTGCCTCTATTGGTCTTCTGCTCTGTATCCCCAAAAAGATAGAGAAAAGGGTCCCAGAAACTTCTTTACCAAGTGTTGCAAGCCATCCGTGGGCTGTGTGTGGACTGTCACTCATTGCAGCCTAATTGAATAGGGTAATCTGGTGCCTGGGAACTTCCAGTGGACATTTCCTCTGGTTCATTTCCCAGAGACATTTTGAGCCCTATCCAAATTATGCGAGATGGGGTGAACTGCCAAGATGCCAATCAATCTGCTGACTGTAAGATGTCAGGAAGCAAGACTTCACCCTTGAAACCTTACCTCTGCCTTTGATATACCCCCTTAACTAAACCATGGGAGCCATTTTCTAGTTGTCTAGCTCCAGCTCCTGTGTGGATTGGACCTATCAGGTGTTCCAGTTCTTTAAACCTAATTCTGACTTTGTCTTTTGTTCTTCACTAATTATTCTAGACTTTAATTTCTCAAGTGGCTCACACCCTCCTTGGCAGGAAGAAGAACCTCTTAATGAGGTCTGGCCTCCTCCCCAAAACCAAGATTGAAAATAAAACAAAATAAAACATGACCAGTTTAGGAGCTGGGTAACTGTAGCAGAATGCATGAAAGGTCAAATTGCTTACATGTTACCCATAAAGTTCAAACAGCTGAAGACCTACTGTAGAAGACCCCAGAACTTACCAATTTGAACAATCCAAAATGTGAATCAAGGTCAGGAGGTCTGAGGGCAGGATACTGAGGAAGGATGGATAATTTTGTTGCAGGATTCTTGGAAGACATGGCAATTTATAGTAACTCTGTGTGTGTGTATAGCTCTCTGTGCACTAGTGTGTGGTTAACCTGAAGCTTTGTGAATTCAAGACCTGTGCATTTTCTTGTGCATTTTCTGCTCTTTCTCATGCTCCTAGTGCCTCAAGTGTAGTAAGCACCTGATAAGCATACCCCAGCACGGTGGTTAAGAGATGATGCTTTGGAATCCAACAATCTGGAATCCAAGCTCTTATACCTTAGTTGTTCAAAGATAGGAAAGTTTCTCAGCCTTTCTGAGCCTTAGGTTTGCCATGTATAAACTGGGGATAACAACACCTTTCCTGAATCCTCCACACCCAGAAAGTTTGTGAGGGTTACAGGGAGGATACTTGTGAGGCCTGGGCATAGTGTGTCTGGCATTGGGTCAGTGCTCAGGAAATAATAATGGCTGCTTATATTATTTCTACATGTGAGTATGTGCAGATCTCTGTGTGTTCATAACATTTTTTCAGTCAGAGCCCAACTTAAATGCAAAATAGGATCAGTCTCATTTCAGAAAAGGAAAACATGTTTTATTTGTTTTGTTTTGCAGTGCTAGAGAAACCTAGGGCCTCCCACATGCTCAGTAAGTGCTCTACCACTGAGCCACGTCCCCAGCCCAGATAAGAAAACTGTGAAAGCATGGGTTTGGACAGATTCTCTTCCATTACGCTCTTTGTCACTTCATTGTATAATGTAATGATTTGTGCAAGTTTCCGGGGACCAACATGCTCCTGAACCCTGTCTAGAATGGGAGAACCCCCTGCATATAAACAGGCTTTCTCTGAAACAGGCATGGGGTGGCAGTGGCTGACCCTCCTCTGCTGCTAAGGGCCTGGATGCTCACCTGACCATCAGCACACCTCTGTCTTCTGTTCTGGACAACCGTGATTGACCCAGTCTTGGGAGCCACCAACACAAGAGAGACTTGGAAGCTTTGTATTCAATCATCATTGAGAGCCTATTAGGAGAACAAGGTACCATGCAGCCACTTGAAAGGCTGAGCGTCTAGAGATAGCCATTACAGAGGAAAATCCTTCTACTTGGCTGACTGGGGCCAGGTCTATGGCTTTAAAGCAATTGGCGCAGATGCTGAGTGAGGGGGTACATTCATTTTGTGCTCAATAAAACAACTTTTATTCAGGCATGTGAATTGTTATCCCCTCAGGAAAGGTGACAGCACAGAAGCAGGTTGTAATTTCTTGGAGAATCTAATTCCCCTGTAGCTGGAGACTGAAAGAGTGAGAGAGGGGGAGAGAGATGGATAAAAGGGAGCTCTGTTATCCCAGGAAGTCCTGGGTAATTAACTAGCCTGAATTTCTCCTAGAGTTTCCGGGTGGTGCCAGATGTGTCCAGGCCTCTATGCACCACCCACAGAGCCAGCATCCAGAGTCCACCTCCTCCTCCTGGCTGTTCCTCATGTCTGGGAACACATCAAAGGAGGTTTGATATTCATAACTGCTGTGAGTCATTTTCACATGCAGCAGCGGGGAGCTGCCTGTACCACTGCACGCTGTATTCAGCCCTTTGTCAGAGCAGCTGAGCTGAACCAATCCCCCATTATGGGTGAGAGTAGATTCCTCCTGGGAGGCCTGGATTTGCCCCCAGACCCCTGTGCAGAATATAATGGGTCTCTTTATTGAGAAATAGTTATTAAAACATCCTCCAATCTTGGACTAGGCATCTCCACCACCCACAGGGACATCTCTGCATGGTCCTTCCACAAAAGTGTGACCACCTCCAGGCCCTACTGTTGGTGTCAATGACATCCGAGGCCTCCCTGTTTGTCTCACTCTGAGGACAAAGGATGTCAACAAGACTCCAACCACGACCCCATTTCTTCTTCACTGGAGGAGGAAATTCTGCTTGCTTCTGTTAAGTTTGGCTATTGTTGGGAAAAGTGTCCTGTGTGACACTCTTTGAGGGCTGGCAGAGGCTTGGGAAATTAAAGCTTTAGGATCGTTGAGCTGGAAGGGGACTTAGTCATCATCCAACTTGAGTTGCTCAAGTTACAGATGAAAAATGAGGCATGGAGAGGCTAAGGGAACTGTCTGAGGTCACACAGACAAGTGAAGATTTCTAGCACATGCAGTCCTGCTCCAAAATAGGAGGCAAATAGTGCCGGGGTGAATTTTGGTATTGCTTTTTCATAGAGGGACAAATTTATGGGAAAGAGGTGGAAATTAGGAGCGCAGAAGTCATCTCTCCCAGTTTCACACCTTAGTTTCTCTGTGTGCAAAATGGCTGCATGATTTACCCATATTTCAGGATTCTTGAGGGGCTTTGCTAGTAACTTGGAGAAGTCCTGGGCACCTTGGGCTTTGAGGTTAATGAGAGCAGAGTCTCTGGACTGAGTAACCTGTTCCTCAGCCACCACCAAGGCCTTGAGAAGCTCCTGGGTTTGGGAGGTGGGAGAATTAAATAAGGAATGGACAGACTCAGTATTGGGGTGAGGAAAGTGTAGGGAGTGGGAAAGTGGGTGGAAGAGAGCAGGAAAATAGCAAAACCTGCCCAGTAACCATCTCCTGGCAAAGTCGTGTCCTCCAAGTGGAAGTATTTCATGCAGTCAGCAGGATTGGGCTCCCTGCTTTTGTTTGGGGCAGCATGGAAACGCTGGTCCCCTATCTCTTTGCATCTTAATTCACTCTAGGCATGCTACATCTCTTCACTTGGCCAGAACACCAACTGTGGTTTGCTCTTTAAAATGCCCAGGGTTCCTTTTCCCATTTGGGGTTTGTGGTGGAAGGTCAGACCACAGAGCTGTCTGGTGGTAATAGGGGTTCTGAATGAATGAGCCCCCAAGGACTGCCAGGGAGATCAGAGAGCAGCAGATGCTACTGGGAAGGAATCTGGCAGTGGAAGCCACACAGGGTCCTCACCAAGCCACTCCTGTGGGGCTGCCCCTCCTTGGCCAGCAACCCTGCATGGCGATGCCCCCTTAGCCCAGAGGCCCACATTCCTACACGAGTCTTGTCACCCACTTTCTCCTGTCACTACCTTGTCAACAACAGTATCCCAAGACATAAAGGACAACTCTGCATGATGATGCAGTGAATGAGTGGGTAGGTGCCTCCTGTTTAATAACCAGAGAAATATTGCTGTGCGGCATCTCTCCATATGTTGTGGCATCTGTGTCTGGCATGTAAGGGACTCATTTTCCTCACATATCTCATTAAAGATGTAAAGCAAAATGGAGGGGCTTGGAGCCCAACTCTCCCTGAGCCTGACTGCTGCTCTCGTTCCTTGCCATCTGCTGCCATCTAGTGGCTACTCATCTCTTCTGCATCTGCGTTTTTAGAAACCTGCTCAAGTCCTGGCCCCTGTGAAACAGGAGTAAGATAGTTACCACAAAAAATAAAAAGCAGATTCCTTGTTATCAGCTGAGGGGTGGCACCCATCTCCTGACATGGAACTGCCTCCTGGAGCCCAAGAGCTCTCTCCCCTCTCTTGAGAGATCCTCTGGATTTTCTTGCAAATCTGCCCACCCTCCAGAGTCTAAATGTGGAACATGAAGATCTGGCCCACTAGGAAAGTCTTGGAAACAGCCAAGGTCAATCCCTTGACCTGGAGATACACAAAGTCCCACATCCCACGCTGAGCTCTCTCCTAATATATTGAAGAGTCCTCAGAGGTTGGGAGGGAAAAAGACACTGAGCAGGAAGGGCCTTTTGGCTCCTTCTTCGGGTCCACAGATCCTTTCCAGCTGCCCTCCAGTTTCCTTACAAATTGGCTCTTGGAAGTGGAAACTCACTTCAATCACTGTCTCAATTCAGTACTCAGATTTCCTGGGGACGAGCTTGTTTGACATTTGCTCTCTGGTCTGTGGTGGCATCAGAATGTGTTTCCAGTCCTCATTCATCAGCCGGGGCTTGGAATAGCTGTGAAACACTTCCCAGGGTGGAGGACACTGTGCTAGTGAAGAGCTGAACTTGTCATTGCAGGTCGTGAGAATGGCGAGTGAAGAGCAGCCGGGGTGCACACCAGCTGCAGGGTTTATGCACGGGCTGCAGGTGCCTGTGCATCACTGTGGGCCCCCACAGAAGAGGATGGAAACTGTACCTCTGGGCTGGGGACTGAGACACAAAGAGTAATGATGCTTTTTTTTTTTTTTGTCATTAAACCAAGCAGTTAATGTCCTTCTCTTTAAGCCTTGGCATGTACTCATTAATTTTATTAAATGATTCATTTTTCCATACGTACTCAGCTTTCGGAAATATGGTGATGTCAACACAGAAAGCAGCCTGTGACACAGTCTGAACCCTTCAGGATCTTATTTTTAGAGATGGAAGTGAGGAAGGAGCACCACAGTCAAGGAAGTATTAATTCTCCAAGTGAAAACATGTCTGGCATGTGAAGCAGGGGCTCTGAGTAGGAGTGGATCACCAGAGGTGGCAACATCTGGGAGCTTATCATGGTAGTAAATGAGTCAAACTGCTCAAGGGATTGCAGTTGTTCTCTAGGATATGTGGCCTTGTAGTCCCCACACCCCAAGGACACTACTCTAGCTGTTGGCCATCTCCCTGGATCAGAAGAAAACAGGAAGGGGAGATGTATTGGAGAATGAGAGTGATCAAATTATGTTATGTGCATGTATAAATATGGCCCAATGGATCCCACTATTATGTATAATTATGATGCACCAATCAAAAAAGAGAAGGTAACAGGAGACACAAGGGAGTCTTCCATGACCCCACTCATTGACCTACAATAGATTAAATCCCTTTGTCAGTATTACCATTCATTCATTGATTAACATGTTCATTCATTTATTCATTCAAGAAATTCATATTCTACTAGCACTGGGTTTATAGAGATAAATCCTAAATCCTAAAATTTCCCAAAGTTTTAACACCAGCTTGACACAACCTTTATAGAAGACAAAACCCCCAAATCACTGTGACTCCTTGTCTCTGTCTTCAGTCACTTTGCTTGTTAAATGCCTGTGAATTTTCAGTTGCTTTCAGATGCCTGCACACTTGGTCCTCTCACCTTCTGCTGCATTGTGTCACAATCCCTTCATATCCTCGTCTCTGGTGACTGGGCAGATTCTTGGTTCCCAGTCAGCAGGGATGGTCAGAGTGGACACTACTGGCCATTTGGAAATAGTCTACAAAGAAAAGATCCTTTGATTTAGTCTTGGTTGAAAGTAAGATAGAATGGTTTGCAATGGTCTTTGATATGCTCCAGGAGGAAGAAATCCTATTATGCCAAGTTTCAAAAGACTGTGCTGCTATGATAAAGATATTTACATTGCATCACCACAAAACTCAGTGAAGAAGGCTGTTAAGAGACTAGACAGTTGGGGAGAAAGACTTCATGTAATTTAAATTTACACAGATTTGGCTTCTTCCCATGTTTACTGACAAGAGCAAGAAGCTTCCATATCAACTCCTCAGGAATATAACCTTTAACAGCAAAGTATTTGATCAGAAAGAGCTCAGAAAAAGTGTGATGATATTCATTTAGTTTTCAGAATGTTTGTGTAGGAATGATTTGTTTAGTTGAGTTGAAACGTTTTATTACGTTGACTCATCCCTTTCTCTCATTTTTTTCTTCTTCTTTCAATTGTATAACTTTAGACTTTCCACTTTCTCCCTCTCCCCTGCCCTGGGGCCTTGTTTTTAATCTTAGCAAATCACATGACATGAGGAGCTGCAGTGGGCTTACTCCCAATCCAATTTCTTTGCCAGTACTGCTGGGGATTTGTACTCTGGAGACAGGGCATGCAGGGAACAGTTGGGCCAGGTAGCTTCTGCTTCCCCAAGGACGCCAGGACTCAGGACACAGCTGCTTTAGGCTTTAGCTCTGTGCTGGAGATGGGTTGATCACCTTGGTCTTGTTCTTATCATCCACACATGCAACCCTCCAAACACCCTCAGATCCATGGTGGTACTGAAGATCAGTTGCTGTATCTTGGTTTCTTCTCTCTCTCCTGACTTCTGAAAATGTCCCAAATAAGAAAAGTTCTCCTGAATTTCGTGAGTTTGTGGACTGTTGTTCACTTTAAGCCTAATGTGGATTTGTGGGAACCGCAGCCCTGGAACTTTCCACCTCCTTATTTTTCCCTGTCCCTTCATGTCTTCCCTGAGATTGTTCAACCAAAAACTCACACCTGCTGTATGTACCTCCAGCTTCTAACATGGACTCATTTAACCTTTACAATCCACAAATGGGTGTGTATTTTATTTCCACTTTATGAAAGAGGAGGCGCTAAGAGTTAAAAAAAAAATTTCTCAAAGTTTTAGAGCTAAACAGTGTCATAGACAGCATTTGAATCTTGGTCTAAAATTCTGGAAATTTCTATGACCATATATATATTAAAAAAAAAAAAAAAGGGCAGTGGAAGGCCAATTCTCCTCCTTCCTCTTCTACCACCACTTTATTTTAAGGGTGAGGTTGAAGATTACTCAGATGTATACCATGGACCTGGTGCTCCACTGGTAAGACTCCAGGTTCCCCACCAAGTGGCTGGAACCCAGTCACTCTGGTCAGCAGCTTCAAGTTTCTGCAGGAACCAGGATCCAAAGCCTAAGGTTTCACTCTGGGTAGGGTAGTAATCAGGGAACAGCCTAGTCACTATTAGTCCTTGACACCATGCTGTAACTCCTAGTGTCCTTTCTGAATGAATTTGAAATAAACTTGGGGGTCTTTGGTTGGTTCGTTATGTACTGCTAACAACTGGAGGCTTTCTAGGTTGTATAGTGTCATGTGGGTTTTCCATCCTCCACTGGGGTGAAGAAGTCTCGCATAAGCAATTCTCAGTTTCAACTCTGTTTGCTAAACTTGGGTCTTGGGCAAGACGCCAAACCTTTCTGGAACTCAATTTCCTTATTATGTAAGCAAAAGGCTCAACCAGGTGATTCACTGGAAACCAACATCAGGTGCTTAGAAAGGAGAGGTCCCTCCAGGAAAGACCCACCTTCACTCATTTCCTGCAGTTCCCTCAGGCAACGCACTGCCCTTTTGCAATTTGTTTTCTTCTGGAAGTCAGCTACAGGTGTGGCTGGATTTGATCTTCCTTGTGTAAACATATGGGGGGGAGTCATAGAGAAGTTTCCTGCCAGGCTCTGAAGGCCTCTGGGATCACTTTGGATGACAAATAGAATTGAGTTACTTTGTGGGGTGTTTTTGTTTTTATAGAACATATGAGTACGGGGAATTCCGGGAGTGATCCGCCCTGATACTCGACAAGCTCCATACAGAGAACAGGTGCGAGCTCTAGGGCTGGCAGCATGGAAAAAGCTAGAGGAAGGCCCCACAGAGCTTCCTATAGCTGGAATCACTCAAAAAACTAATGAGGATTTAGCCACATTTATTGAGAGAGTGGAAAAAAGCCTTCAAAAGAAATTTCCACCTGGTACGATGAGAGATCAATTCGCAAAAATGTTAGTGTGGGAAGAAATGACCGCAGATCACAAACTGGCCTGTGCTGGGTTAAAAGATAGATCTATGGGAAGATGGATTATTGCCTCCAAAGATGTGGGTTCAACAACTCACCAATCTCAGATATTGAGCACTGCTCTCAATGCCCACACTGAGGTATTAGCAACAGTTTTAAATGGAAAAGGAACCTGTTTTAAGTGTGGACGGCAAGGCCATTTTAAAAGAGACTGTCCTAATGGCCATGGTAGGCCTCCAGAATGCTCCCCTGGCCAGACTCAAAGTCCAGCTGCCCCTAGAACACTCTGTCCTAGATGTAAAAGGGATATCATTGAAAAAAAGATTGCAGGTCTAAATTTGATGTTCAGGGGAAACCTTTAAACTCCTAAGGGGGCAGCCTCCAGCCCCGTTACATCAAGGAGGTTCCCCTGCTCCCAGTCCCCCTCAGGTCCATTGGACAGTTCCTATTGTTCCAGGGATTAGACCAAAGATGGATATTTATATATCAGAAAGGAAATTTCGTTGCCTAATTGATACTGGGGCAGATCGTACTATACTAAGGAAAGAAGAGATTCCACCCCAATGGGAACTAATCCCAGGGCCTCAGTTACTTAGAGTAGGTGAAACACTCATTCAAAAGAGACCAAAAATTGGCTTAAATGGAGAGATGTAGATGGAAACCAAGGGGAAGTTCGCCCCCTTGTGGCCCTTAGATTAACTTCTAATTTATTAGGTCAAGACATCCTAGGAGAAGCTGAGGCTTACATAGAGGAGCACCTCTCCATCATTACTCATGGGCTTCACAGTCACGATGTCCCCACTGGAGTGTAGTTCTCTACTGCCACTGTCCTCAGTCTGTGAAATGGAGAGAAACCAAGCCCTCTTCGATCCCTGTTAAAACATCAAGGCGTTGCAGTCTGACATTAACAAGGTGGTATCTGGCAAACTGATGTAACTCCGACACAAGGCAGACAGACACAGGCGAATGTGAAAACATCCAAAGTTTATCCCTTTCTACACAGGAGATGGCCATATCTTTCAGTTTGTGAACAAGCACCAGCAGATAGGTGAGCAATGAATTAAGCATGAGAGTGACATGTGTGTCCCAAATTCACAGCTCACAATGGCTCAGGAATAGGTCTTGGCCTGTGGAAGCTCCTTGGTGTGCCCTATCAACCTACTCCTCTCCCTGATGGATGTGAGTGGAGGAAGAAAGGAGAGATTCTTTAGTAGGAAATAACTGAACATGAATTTTATATGTAGACTTCTTTTCCACAGCCTAATTTTATAGATGAGGAATCTAAGGCTCACAGTTCTTAAGTGGCCTAACCAGGGTCATACACCTTGTAAGCAGCAGAAATAGAGTCAAACCCAGATCCTTTTGCTATCACTAGCATATATGCCACTGACAGTGAATTGCAAATAAACCTGATCTGTGGTGAATCATACCAATGTTCTGTTTCTGCCATGGGCACCAGTGGAGACAAGCTTCCTTCTTGACACTAATCTTAAAGGTTAAACTATCTCCCCCAAACTCATTTCCATTAATAACATATTAAAGATCTTTTATGGAAACTCAAATGATCTCAAATCTATTTACATTTTAGTAACACCTATTTATGTTACAATTTTCATAAATTAAATATGCAGTATATAAAGCCAGTCTTAATTTATTGGTGTGTTGATTTCAGCCTAATTTCTCAGTCTAACATTCCAGAAATCCTGGGGCATTAAGAGTTGATAAGAGTTCTCTGGGCCACTTCTCTAAGTAACTAATTTGCCTTTTAACCCACACCTTTAATGGCCGAGTTCCAAGTGGTCACTAATGGATAGATTTCAGATATCACAGCAGGCTAGGAGGGATGCAATTCTTTTTGTGGAGGAAATTTTGTGTGCATTAAATTCTACCATTTAAGTAACTAACCTATGGGAATGGCCAATCCTGACCTGAATGATGATTTTTGGAAAATTTCAAATTCAAATCATGCTCAGTTTTTGATGTTAGAGAAAACCTTAAACTGGAACAGCCATGCTGTCCCTCTGGCCTTTCCCTGTAACTACAGGGAAGCAACCTTCCCCTTGTCTCTAGCGGGTGGTTTTCATCTACTGCTGTAGCTCCGTCTGTGTGGATGAGAATGTGATTGCCATCAGAGCTCAGAAGTACAAAGCAGAATTGTCCCTTGCAAGAGGATTCCCTTCAGAGTAAGAAGTTCTTACAGAACCCATCCTCAAAAACCTTTGGTGAACATTACCAGGTTTTCCTCTGGATATACCACAAGAGATGAAGGGCTGCCAGTACATGAAGGTCCCTTTTGGTGACAACACTTAATTCAGGCCCTGTTGCTAAGTATGTTTCCATCCGTCCAGATCACAGTGGATCCTGGAAGGTAAGCATCCACACCAGTCCACTGACTGAGCAAGTGCCCTAGGTGGATTCCATGTAGAACCAGGACACTACCCCTGGAGGTGAAGTGGAAGGGAGGGGCACTCATCACAGCTTGAGAAAATGTAGCCAAGAAAATGCAGTCCTAAGGGACACCTGGACCCTTGAGGTCCTTCAGCTATTCTGAGGGAAATATAGTGCTCCCCTCACCCAGAGACACCATTACTACTATGCTCTCTGATGGTTCTGTGGCTGGAGAATGAGTTGGTTGGGCACCTCTGAGAGATGTGGACAGCTCTGGGCTGAACTAGGGAAGGGGCAGGTCAAGAGTCACTTATTTATGTCTTACCCAGTGGAGGTCAGATGGAAGAATACATTTCCCAGGCCAATGCTTTCCAAATTTATTTCCTTCTGAGATCTACTTTGGCTAGGCAAAATACCCCATGGGCCTCTACCTCTTTGGCTCTTTTTTGCTAATGTAAAATAGGCTCATTGGAATGAATAAAAAGAATGGTATTACTTTGGCTCAAACACTAATGAGCACTTTCACTTTGTCATAGTGTAAATATTAAAGTTATAAGAGACAGCCCAGGGACCAACTAATTATTTTAAAGACTCAGTGCTTGCACAGTGTCTAAAAATCTATGCCTAGGAACTATGTCCTCATTTAGCACTGAGACTCCTGGGTTCTCTAAAACCAAAGTCTCCATGTACATCTAGGGGCCAACTAGGATGGAGTTCCTCACAGACCCATAGGATGTTAGAACTGGAAAACAAAATCTGCTGGTGCACCCCATCATTTGATGACTGGGGATGAGATCCGTGGAGTGCGCTGATCTCATAATTAGCTAGAGAGGCCTATGATTAGAATGCAAGTTTAAGGCTGTCTAGTTGGATCCTCTTCTTACTCTCCCTCTTTCTGGGGAAGGGACAGTGATTTCTTGATGGCTAGAATAGGAGGTATTTTCAGTGCTTAGGATGATTTTATTCCCTAGGGAGTGTCTTTGTTCTCTCTTCTTGTTTTTCTGCTCCTAGAGAGTGCACAGTGTTTATCTGTTATCTTCAATTATTATTTTGAAACATCCACAATTATTCCATTTTGTTCCAAAATTATTGGTAAAGCAATGCTTCTGTTTATAGTTTATTTTATTTTATTTTTAAAAAATATTTATTTATTTGCTTTAGTTGTACAAAATGCCTTTATTTGTATGTGGTGCTGAGGATCGAACCCTGGGCCGCACACGTGCTAGGCGAGCGCTCTACCGCTGAGCCACAACCCCAGCCCTATTTTTTATTTTTTAAAGCAGGGCAGGAAGCCAAGATTAATTGTTACGGCTAGATGTCATGCTCCTCTTTTGAACTCGCCTCCTGGTAATCCTCATGACCTAGCAGGAGTGCCTGGGGTAGACAGCACTCAGAATTATTACATTCAATTGAATTATTTTGAGGACTGTGGCCAAACATGACTGTGTAGTGAATGGCTCCTTCTGTCCCCTAAAGTTCGCCATTCTCTTCCTTCTAGTCCTTTGAATGTGTTCAGAAACAAAGCTTTATTTTACTTTTGAATAAAAAGGGTTCACCAAACAGGTTATGCTTGAAGCTTGTGATTTTGAACAGAAATAACGGAGAACTTTAATGGAAGTTTGAAAGAATTAAATTCAGAAAAAATTAAAGGCAGTTCTACTTTACCTAATAGGTGGTAGATTTTAGGAACTTTTTACTCGAGGAGTGGAGTATATGAATGTGTGTTCTAGAGAGATTTATACAGATTTATTCATGTTAGACAATTCACTTTTAGAGAAATAGGAATGTTTTAAGGGCACATAACCTAGTATTTAAAAATTTCTCTTATTAGATGATTTTCTCATTATAAAAGTATGTGTTCATTAAAGGAAAATTGTGATTTACTTATAACTATAAAATAAGAAAGAAGAAGATCATTCCAAATTCCACAACCCAGAGATGACAACTATATTATTTTGGATATTTCCTTCTGTTTTTTGGTCTAGTTTTGGTATTTTTTTACATTGTTGAGAAACTTAACATAATGTATTCAGTTTTACGTTAAACATTCTTTTCATTTATTAGAGCAAGATATTTCCCCAAGTGATTTAAAACTCTTCAGAATATAATTTTTCATTTTCATTTTAATTATAAATTGATAAATTAGAGTTACATATATTTGTGGGATGCAAAGTGATGTTATGATTTATGAATATGTGGAATAATTAAATCAAGCTAATTAACGTATCTATCACCTCAAATGCTTTTGTTTTGGAATTACTCTCTAGTGATTTTGAAAGACATGCTAAATTATTTACTGTATTCATGATGCTGTGTGATGTGTCTCAAAGGAACAAAAGCCAGCCACCTTTCTCCCTGCCTGAGTCTTTGTGTTCTCTTACTATCGAATTCTATCCTCTGTTCCCACCTCTGGTAACCTCCATTCTGCTCTCTGCTTCCTTGAGTTTGATTGTTTTGGTGGCACATGTAAGTGAGAGCATGCTGTGTTTGTCTTTTTCTCTGAGCACATTTTTCTCAATCCCATCCATGTTGTTGCAAATGGCAAAATGTCTTTCATTTTTAAAGCTAAGTACTCCACTGTGAATATGTACCATAGTCTCTATCCATTCCTCTTTTGATGGACACTTAGGTTGATTTCACAAGTAGGCTGCTGTCAACAGTGCTGTGATGAACACACAAGGGCAGACATCTCTTTAACATACTGCTTTCAAATATTTTGGGTAAGTTCCCAGAAGTGGGACTGGATCTTACAGTAATTACTCCATTTTCTGTTTTTTTTTTTTTTTTTTTTTTTTTTTTTTTTTCAATGCTGGGGATAGAATTTAGGGCCTCAAGCATGCTAGGCAAGCCCTCTGCCTGTGCCTCTGAGCTACACCTCCAGTCCTTCATTTTTAGTTAGGTTTTTTTTTTTTTTTTTTTTTTTTTTGTATTGGGGATTGAACCCAGGAGCACTTAACTACTGAGCCACATTCCAGCCCTTATTATTTTTCATTTTGAAACAAGGTCTATGCTAAGTTGTTTAGGGCCTTGCTAAATTGCTGAGGCTGGCTCTGAACTTGCAATCCTTCTGCCTCAGCCTCCTGAGAAGCTAGGATTCCAACTGTGTACCACCATGCCCAGTTCATTTTTAAGTTTTTGAAGAGTCTTCATACAGTTTTTCATAATATTGACATTCCCACTAACATGTGCAATGGTCCCCTTCACTCCACCTCTTCTCTATTATTTTTCTTTCATCTTTTTGAGAAAAGCCATTCTGATAGGTGTGAGATGATATCCCACTGTGGTTTTAATTTGCATTTCCCTGATGATTAGTGATTGATGTTGAGCATTTTAAAAAAATATCTGTTGGCCATTTGTATGTCTCTTTTGGGAAATGTCTATTCAAATCCCTTACCTATTTTAAAATTAGATGATGTGCTTTCTTTCTATAGGATCTTTTGAATTCTTTATATATTTTGGATAGTAACCCCTTATTATGCTTGCAAATATCTTCTCCCAATTTTATAGGTTATCTTTTCATTCTATTGTTTCTTTTGTTGTGTGAAAGGCTTTTATTTGGATGTAATTGTACTTGCCTATTTTTTTGCTTTTGTTTCCTGTGCTTTTGAGGTTAATAAGATCTAATTTTTAATGGTGACATAGTATTCTACTGGTGACATTTTGATTATTTACAATTATTTGAAAGTACAAAAAACATTTAATGGACATTTTGCTTTTAAAAAAATTCTTCTCAGATGACTTTTTTTTTTTTTTTTTTTTGGTAGTGAAGACCAAACCCAGGGACTCATGCATGCCAGGTAAGCGTTCTACCAGTGAACCATGCCCCCAACCACAGATAATTCTTTTAAAGATAGATTCCCAATTAGTGAGACAAGAAAATAACAAATTTAAAAACTCTTGATATAAAATAACTAATAACCTACTTATACTATGTCATTTTGCAATCATAATCAGTAGCAAATGTAAGTGTTCTTACGTGCCCAGTTTCACTAGCGTCAAGTTGTAATTATTTCTTTTAATCTGTCAATTTGACATGATTGATAGCAGTTTTCATTTGCATTTAAAAATTTCAGTGTAGTTGATGTTTTTTCAAATATTCGTTAGCAATTGATAGATAATTTCTATTTCAACTACATATCTCAATCCATCAGGCAAGGTGGCAACTAGATCCATTTCTTCTGGAGTATTCTTTTTTGTTAATTTCATTAAGATTAGTGAATTATACTTAGTCTTTTCCCAGTTCATCAACATATTTTCTTTGATTAAAAAGCACTTTTTTTTCTCTTTCTCAAATGGCCTTGGAGTGGTAGTGCGTTTGCTGTTGGCGACAGGAATATCTGTGGCAGCACCTCGGTTGACTAACTGGCCCTCAGTCTATGAAATCAAGAAACTGAATATTCTTGGTAAACCAGGAAGGAATCAGCTCATCAGTAGCAAGTTTGTGCTGTTTAAGCTGAAATGAGATTCAGGCTCAACCTCAAATGCCAACGTATCTGCTTTTTTAGTTTCTGTCCACAGTTATTTTGATGTTGTTTCGAAATCAACAAGGCAACAAATTATGGCTTACATGTACCAAAATTCAATGTAATGTTATTTGGATTTCTGACTGAAGTATCTAGAGAGCAAAGAACTTTCACATTTTATTAAGTTTTTGTCTCTTTTTGAACAATATTTGTACAGAGACACATTACTATTAGTTTTAAGGCATTCCAATATCTGCATGGAAATTATAACAGTAACAGGATTATTTAAAAATTGGGTTTAAAAGTTATTTCTGATATGGGCTGGTGGTGTAGCTCAGTGGTAGAGCATTTAACCTAGCATATATGAGGCCCTGGATTCAATCCTAGAACTGCAAAAAAAGTTACTTATGATATATATAGTGTTTGGAAAGTGTGCATCTCTAGAATTTTCATATTTTTATGTGAATTAAAAATGTCTTTTCAGTAGACTGATAGTCTAAAACATGCAGTTGAGCAGAATAAATTATGCAAAATTGAAGGAGTGTGATATAAAAATGTCTAACCCATATGTTGTGAGCAAAATTAGCAATTTTGTGGTTCTTACCAAACTTATTTCAGTTAGTGAACAATGAACTGTAAAATGTTATTCCTGCCACATGCTGGAGCCACTTAAGCTGGTGATGGAAGTAACTAGCCATTTTTTGTTACGATATGTTCTACTTTGTTTTGTGATAAGTTCTGTGAGAGATCTTGGTTACTTCTATTCTGTTATTTTTAATGGTCACTTAAAAATAATCAATCACTAACAGTAGCCCCAGGCCCATCACCAGATGTCTGGCCATGGGACTCATGGAAGGTGTAGCTCCTTAGAGGTAAGAGCTTTCCAGGCACTTCTCCATGAACCCTCATTCCAGCCCTACTTTGGTGGCTGGAAGTGTTTGCTTCTTGGCTTTTCCTTCAACCCCAGCTTATCCCTCTGTGCTTCTGCTTCAGGTAAATAGGCTAATTACTCTTTTTTCTAGTGCTCTGTCTGGTTCCTTCTCCCAGACCTTTATGTCTCCAGCTCCTTCCACATTTGTAAGATCCAATTCAGCAATGAATCTATTATTTCTTTATTCTGCATCATTCACAGTGTTTCTTCTTCCCTAGGTGAATCATAACTGATACAATTATTGATTTTGGAAAAGATTCTAGAAATAGAAATGGAGTGATAGGAAATGGGTGATGATTCTGTGTTTGGATGAGGCTTTCCTCATCACCCTATTCCATTGATAAATAAGACACCAGTAATTCCTGACACTGAGTGTTTATAAAAGGCAAGTTGTTAGATTACCAGGGAGCTGATGGCATAGAACAGTAGTGGGAATAAGGAGTATTAGATTTGCGGGTTGCTTCAAAGTGCCATAGAAATTCTGGAGAACAAAGTAATGAATTCAGGACATCACATTCTCAGTTCAAAATCTAGGCAAGAAACTGGAAATATTATGTTACTACAGAGAAAGAAGCCCTTATCTCTCATAACCCCCAAATCTGATATTTCTGAACAACAAACCAAAAGACCAATTCTGTGGTTAACTGGATCCCAACACTAATTTAATTCAAGAGCTCTAATGCTTACAACAAGGCATTTATTGGAATAGATTTGGGACCCTGAGGTCTGAGATGATAACATGTGGGCAGATTCTAGTGAAACTGAGAACCTTGAGACCCCTTGGTTTTCTTTTCTGGTGGAAGCAGCGTTTTCTCCTCTGAGCTTAGTGCCCCCTTTCTTGAAAAACCTGGAATGATTTTTCCTGGGGAGAAATGCTGACACTCCTCACAACTCACCTCCCCAGACCTTTCATTGCTCTGTGCCTGTATCCAGATTCAAGTCCTGGCAGGCTCCACGGGGGCAGGTACAAAAGACAAGTTCCCACAAGTGCCAAAAGAATTGCAAAATTTTTATAATTTATATTTGCATGTTCAAAGTTTACACTGTAACTTTTCCTTTTTTTCTTCTTCCAAAAGACCTAGCCACTTTGACTGATCAAGATCATATTGCATTGGGAAAAGAGAAATAACCAGACTTCTTTGGGGGGATTTCTGGATACCAGCTCTGAAATGATACTAGTCCTTGGAGACCCATTTTCACCATGAGCCAGCTTCCCATTGTCTACTTACCAGAATTTATTGAGGAGATTTATTGAAGCTGAATGATTAATTGTATTCTGGCCCAGGTCCATCTCACCATACATTCATTTGGGCTCTAGACTCACTTCGTTGTTCTTTCCCAGGTTTAATTGAATGAGATACACTCAGCAAATGGTTGAATAGTTATATTGATTATCTGATCTGTGAAATGAAGGGTAGAAGACATTAGAACTGCTTCTATATTTCAAAATAGCAAATCTAAAGGAATACTGCATACTGGAGAAACTTAAGAAATTAGTGCTTCTACAAAGGACTTAAAAGATGCAGGGCTGGTGATTCCCACTACATATACATTCAACTCATCTATTTGGCCAATAAATTTTAATCAGATGATCAAAACAATTGCAGTTATTATTCTAGATGTAGTTTCATTGCTAGAGTAAAAATCAGCATATTCTTTGACATCTAATATGTGAGTGATGATATGAAAACTATTTTTTCCTCCTATTTACCTGTTAGTAGAGACCATGAAAATCATTTTTTTTTTTTCATCTGGAATGGCCATCAACGTCCCTTTGTTACCTTGCACCAGATAATATCAAATCTTCCACCCTGTCTTATTCTATTCCATAGGGAACTGATTGTCTCTCTTCTTTCCACAAAACATCACATGGCTCCATTGCACTGTTGTATCAGGGGAACATGAAATAGCAACAACTTTAGACACCTTGGTAAGACACATAATAGGCAAGAAGGTGGGGAAAATCCTAGAGAAACGTTGGGCTTTCTTCTTCAATTAACCCTCTTAGAGTTTCATCATCTGGGGAAAGTCAAGATACCTTTTCCAAGATGAAGGTCAAGTTGGTACATCTGGGTCTTCTTACCATTAAAAAAGTCTCAAATTCCTAATGTACCTCACTGGATTTTGGAGGCAACACAAATCTTATTTGGGTGTGTTGTTCTGGTCCAGGACTGTTTACTGAGAAACCCAAAAGGTTTTCCATTTTTTAATAGGGGCTGGAGAAAGAGAGAGACTGCAATGTAAGCTTTCCTGTCACTTTGATCAGATGGCACAGGCAATTCAGTGGTGATTAAAGTGTCTATTGAACCTCTGGAAAGCCTTTTAGGTGAGTGATAGTGAACTTTTATAATCTGGGAGAAAAGTCATGCTGTATTCTGCAGGTAACTGTCTTATTTGAAAGAACTCCAAGCTTTTTGCAAGGTCCTAGTAGAGACTAAGTATTTGACCACAGATCACTAAGTTATCATATGACCATCATGAAGTGGTTGTTGCTTGGCCCATCATACCATAAATTTGAGAGTGGTATATTTGAGATCAGGTTCAAGTACATTCTGATGGTGCATAGAAATAACATTAGCAAGAAGTTCTGTTTATGATAGTTCCTAATTCTGCTACACTACCTTGTCCCTTTCAGTTTGTACCTACAGCCTCATTAAGGGTTTCTTATGACCAAGTAATTGATAGAGGAAAAATATTGGGCCTTATTTACACATGGTTCTGTACAATCTGTCAGCACCATCCCAACGTGGACCTCTAGAATACTATAGCTCTCCTCAAGGGTTCGGGTGGGGCTGAAGGACAGTGATGAAGAGAAATATTTTCACTGGGCAAAACTTCAAGTATCTGGTGGTTCATTTGACCTAGAAGAACATATGAGCAGAATAAAGTGTCTAACAGTTTGACTAGATGATCAGGGACTTTGGTTGGGGGTTTTTGTTTGTTTATTTTTGTCTTCTCTTTTTTTGGAGCTGGGGATTAAACCCAGGGCTTCACGCATGTGAGGTAAGTGCCTTAGCACTAAGTTGCATCCTAGCTCTCTGATCAGGGACTTAGGAGGAACTAAATTGGATAACTAGTGACATAAAAATCTAGGGAGGTATATGGATATTTTGCTCAGAATGGTTAGAGTATAAAAATATTTGTGTTCCATATGAATTCTAACAAGAACAACAAAAAACAACCTCAGCAGAAGATGATCTTAATATTTAGGTGAATCAGATGATCTATTTTATAGATGTCAGTAACTTCTTTTACCAGACACTCTGTCTCTGGCCAAGAGTGAAGAGTTATGCATGGACTCAACAACAGGACTTCTACTAACCAAAGCCTACCAGGCTACAGCCACTGTTGAGTGTTCGACCTGTCAAGAGCAGAAACTGACTGAACTCCTGATGTGTCTTTGGTGGCATTTAGTGAAATGTCCCAGTCAGATCTCCTTTAAGAGATACTATATGGAAGAACATGATTGACTCATAGCTTCCTGCCTCATCCCTCTGGATCTGCCTTTTCATTTGCACTGGGGCCCCACAGTCTCAGGCTGCTTCAAGCCAATGATTGAACATTGGGGTTACTAATGCCAGTAACAGGATGCAGGATGCAGGACTCCTCCGATGGGAAACGTTGTCATGTGCCCTCCCATTGGCCTGGTAGGAACTTTCTTGGAACCATATTACAGACTGAAACTCTTTGCTCAATCCTCCTTATTTGTTCCTCTTTGTTTACAAGTGTCAGATCTGCATCAGTTTGACGGTCTCCCTGTCTACTGTAGTTCCTTTGTTTATAATCTTCATAGGTGTTTCCTCCAATAAATATTTAATCCTGTCTTCTATGTTTTATGTCTTAGCAACTAGTACAGGTGGTATCAGGAATTGTCTAAGAAAACATGTGAGCTTGGCACTGACTTACTACCTTCCTGGCCAAGGGGACCCCATCCCTAGTAGTATTTGGGGCCTGGATAGTGCCTAGCACAAGGTAGAAATACAATTGCTGAAGATTTCACTTGTGGTTATGGTGGTGGCAAAGATTGGTGAATGAAAATTTCATAGCAGGTGCAGAGATTCAGGCATTTGAAAGACAGGTGTACAATATTTACAAAAAAAACAGAGTTCCTTTGCTATTGCTCAACTGTATTAAAACTGAAAAGGGAGAGTGATAAATGACGGCATTAACAAATAGTTAAAGGCCAAGTGTGAGAATCAGAGGGCCTCTTTTCTAATGAAGAGACCCTTATCTTCTACAGAGGAAGGGCAGACACAGTTGATGAACAGATAGGATTTGATTGAATTACAGAGCTCCAGATGCATTTAAATGCTTAGCCAGTGCAGTTCAGTTTTGCTATGGTAACAAGAGCTCTGGTTAGGAAAAATTTAAAACCTGGCACAAGGGTTAGGGATGTCTGCATAGATGCCCTGGAGGATTTTTGCTCTGAACCCTCACAGCTTGCAGAAAGATCCATTATAAGAACAAGCATTTTCCCTGTGCAGGAAGACGGCACACAGTCTGCTCCTAGGCATGGAACCAGTGGCCCCTTGGGAATGATCCCCCTCACCTCTACTGGTCTGCAGGCCGATAACCAGAGTTAATTCCTAGCATAACCATTATGGGCTAGGTTATTCTGGACCAGCTAAACCATGAAGCTGAGTGATCCCAGAAGCACTCCATTGTAAAATAAAAATACTACATCTGGAATTGAGCCCAATCTGCACCGAGTTTACAAGTAAATTTCATGAGTAGATAGCCCAGACTCCAGGACACTTTTCATACAATTGTACCAATGCCTTTCCCACATCTTTCATCTATGGCCCTATCAGCTGGGGCATGTTATCTAGTTGAAAATAAAGAAAAAGCCTGAGATTGATTTATAGGTGGATTTTTCTTGGCATATATGTCCAAGCAAAAAATGTACAGCATCCGCCTTATAGCAATGTTCAGGGAAAACTTAAAAAACAGTAGAAAGAGAAAAATTCTCCAAATATGTGGAACTGTGAGCAGTGCTCTGGCAATCCACATTTTATATAGAAAGAAAAATGGCCTGAGGTAACAATATATACAGATTCCTGGCCAGTGGCCAATGGTCTTGTTGCCTTTTCAGGGGTCTGGAAGAAAAGAGTTAGAAGATTAAAGACAGGACATCTGGGATAGAGGAATGTGGATGGACATATAGGAGTAGACATAGCGGATTTTTATATTGAATCTTAAAACCCGTCAGAAATCATCCACCATGGGAGTGGCACGAAATATGTGGATCAAATGTCTCCAGTACTGCCAGGCGCAGTGGCACAAGCCTTTAATCTCTGGCTAGGGAGGCTGAGAAATGAGGATTGTAAGTTCAAAGCCAGCCCCAGCAAAAGTGGGGTACTAAGCAACTCAGTGAGACCCTGTCTCTAAATAAAATATGAAATAGGGGTGGGGATATGGCTCAGTGGTTGAGTGCACTGAGTTTAATCCCCTATACCTCCCCAACCAAAATGTCTCCAGTAATGAATAACTAGGTAGACAAAACAAATCCACTAATAGATATAGCAGGCTTTCATTACCAGCCCAGTTGGACCTGGCACAATGAGCATAAGAATAATGTGTCTATGTCACAAATGGCTATGGAACCTAGGCATGGACCCAACAGCGTGGACTCTCCCTTACTCAGTCTGAAATAGCTACTGACACCTCTGAATTTCCAGTATCGTGGCAACAGAGATCAAGTTGAATCTTGATATGGCCCTATTACTCAAGTACATCACCAGTCACTTGGAAGCCAATTAGCTGCATGGACCTCTTTTCATTGTGGAAGGGTCAACAATTTATTGTGATGGGATGGATACCTATTATAGGTACTGATTTGCCTTTCTTAACTTCAAAGTCTGAGCCTGCCATACTGTCTATGGCCTTATGGAATGCCTCATCCATAAACATGGAATCACACAACATAACATCCAACCAGGGGACTTATTTTATAATAGTGATGTTCAGATATGGGGCTATAACAATGGTTGAATCAGATACCACACTTTCTGGAAGCAGCCAGATTCAAAGGGTGCTGAAATGGCATATTGAAGCTTAAATGACAGTTCAGAGGCAACACACACAGTGTGTGTGTATGCATTACACTGGAGAACTCTATGGCTCTGAGTCTCCAACAGGAAGAATACATGAGTCTAGGAAACAGGACTTGGAAGCAAGAGCTGCCTTACTCTCATTCCTGATAACCTATGAGGGCTTTTGTGCTTCCTGTTCCCACAGCTTTGAAATCTACAGGGTTGGAGGACCTGGTCACTTATATGGTTCTCTTGCTGAGGGACATGGAAAGGGTCCCATAAAATAACACAGTACAATTTCTGTGTAACAAGCCAACCCAAACTTTGGTACTTTAATACAGTGCTTTGTTATCATCTCTTGAAGTTCTGTGAGTTGACTGTCCTCAGTCAGGTAGCTCTTGCTTAGGTTCTGCCCTGCATTTACAGTCAAAAGTTGGATGGACTGTAGTCATCTGAAGATCCTATTGGGCATGGCATCCTAGATGGCTTCTTCTCTCTCATGGCTGGAGCTTGGGTTGGGATGGTTGAACAGTGGAGGGCCCATTAGACATCTCTCTCTGCATGTGGCTTTCCCTGGCTTCCTTATTGTCTGATGGGATAGCCACTTACATGGCAGCTGTGTACCCCCAGAGACCAAGACAGAAAAGCTGCTTTTGACGAAGCCCCAGAAGTCACATAACATCACTCCCACAGCCTTCTTTTGGTTATACTCAAGTATCTGAGCCAGTTTGGATTCAAGAGGAGGTACTGCATGGAAGTGTGAGTATTGAGGAACATGGCTTACTGGAGGGTCATCTTTGGAGACTATATTTACAGTTGCCCTCGCTACTTTCTGAGTAGAGAGATTCTCGTGTTAATAACTATTCTTTTTACCAATAAATATTTATGGAGAACCCACAGTGTGTGCAGAGATGGAATATAAGTAGAAGAAACAGAAAAGGTATTGTACCTATCCTCAAAGTATGTGCACCCCGCCATGAAATATTCATATTAACACAGAAGCTAAGGGTAGGCTGAGAATCCCAGAAGTGAGAATTAATGTACTGGTACTGATGGACAATGTGTGTATTATAGCTCTCTGAGGTGAAATAAATAGATTGATAATGGGATTCTGTACATAGTTGTATCAACAATAAAACGATGGAATACATTCTTACCTCAAAATTTTCACAACCCAATGATCCTTAATCTGGTAACTCATTCCTCATAAGACTCATTCCTCATAAGACCTGCTTAACTTAAAGAATTATTTATGAGGATACACTGAAGTAAGTGTCAGAAAGGATCTTGTAAATTATAAATAAGGCTACAAATATAAGAGACAAGAGGAACTCATGATAGGTGTGATATGAATATTTGCTGAATATATGAAGAAGACGATAAAACACATTCTTGAAACAATTTATTATATGGATAGTGGGATTGTTTTTTTTTCAGATTATAAGATTATTGCCAACTCAACTTTGTTATATTTGCCTAATTTTCTTTTCTTTTTTTCTTTTTGCGGTGCTGGGGATTGAACCAGGGCCTCATGCACGTAGGGAAGTGCTCTACCTCTGAGCTATATCCCCATTACCTTGGAATTTGTGTCTTAATCCCCCCTCCACCTTTTTTAATGTCCCAGATTTATGGCTTATTAAGAAAAACAGCAGATGAAGGGGATATATGTCAGAGAGACAGTGTCATGGTTGGTGATAAAGAATATCATTTATTTACTTATGCACATATCACATCAGATCTTTATTCATTTATTCAATAGTTCAGACAAAGTCCTGGGCTTCTTGATGCTTATACTTTGGTGGACAGACAAGAAATACACAGACAGACATATAACATAATGTCTGCTATTGATGCTTGCTGTAAAAAATTAAGTCAGGGTAATGGGAAAGAGGGATGAATTAGGTGGGTGCTTTTTGTATAGGCTGGAGGGAAGATGTCTTTGGTGAGCAGTGAATGGCATGATAGAGAGAGCCATCTGGGGATAAAGACCCTGAGGGATAGCCCGCTGGGACATTCAAGGAACACCTAGACTCCTATAGGGGGTAAGTATGGCCACGGTGGAGTGAGAAAGGTAAAGAAAAGTAGGAAATATTTAGTGAACTTGAGAAATGTATATTTGTTATGTTCTGTGCATTGCTGGGGATAAATGAGACATGAAATGCCTTTGAGGAATGGAGTACCCTAGAGGAAGCAGGCACTATGCTATGTGGGGATAATTGCTGTGCTGGAGGTACACAAAATTCAAAGGGAGCCACAGAGAGAGAGAGCCTAGGTTTGCCTGGAGGATCAAGGATGACTTCAGTTAGGAGATGTCAGGAAACCACGAGGAGGAGGCAGTGATGACGTCAGATGCTCTAAAGAGAGGGAAGGGTGCAGGCAAGAGGGAAAATAACATGTTATTTCCTGAGTTTGGTATTTTGGTATTTCTAGAGTGTCAATCTGATGTTCCAGGAAATGAGGTTGGACTGGTGGTGATGTGGGTTTGTGCCCTGCCAAGACTTTTGAGAAGTGAAGAATAATAACCAAAATTGATTTTTATACTGAGCCACAAGGCAACTGATTCAACAATGGTATCATTAACTAAGAAAAGAAATACAGAGTAGAGGAGTTTGGAGTAGGGAAGTGAAGAGATGCTGGATTTTAGGTATGTACAGTTTAGGTTTCCTAAGGGTCATTTGACAGAAAAGCAGTTGGAAGTATAAGTATGGAGCGAAATAAAAGTCAGAGGCATAGTCATTAGCACATAGGCATTAGTTAAAATCATGGTGTGAGCAGAGAACCAGATTAAGATTGGAGTCAGAAAAACAGCATTTACGCAGGAAGGGGAGGTGAGCGGACTCTGTAAGAATCCCCATAGCATTATTACCCACCACTTTGTGTTCTGATATTCATTTATGAGCCCAACTTTCCCAGTGGTCTGTGAACCCCTTGAAGGAGACAGTTATAGCTCATTTTCTTTTGTTCTTTTGGTAACTGTCCTAGTGCCTAGCACATGGGACTCTTAAAATATATGTATTTAAATGAATGAATAAATAATTAATTGATGAAAGGACTCTGGCTTAATGTTTCTGCTTTGTACTTTTATCAGTATGACATTTTATTACAGTGATTTGTGTCTTTTTACTTACATTACTTTTTTATTATACAAGGAGCAAGCATTTATTGAAGAAAAATTAGAAAAGAAGAGAAGCTAAACAAATTACTTTTAACCTGCTTGCTGGGAATAACCAGTATTAACATTTTCATGTCTATCATTTTAGATCACGACTATCAATAGAAATACAATGTGAACCATATGCATCATTGTAAAAATTTTAGTAACTACACTAAAAAAATTAATTTTAATAACATTTTATTTAACTCAATATACCACAAGCCTTGTCATTTTAACATGTAGTCAATATAAAAAAGTATTAGTGAGCTTGTTTACATTCTTTTCTTCATACTGTCTTTGAAATCTAGTGTGTATTTTATCCTTATATCATATCTCAGTTTGGATTAGCCACAACATAAGGGTTCAGGGGCCACATTTAGGCAGGGCTATGTATTGCATGCTGCAGTTTGAGACTCTCATATACGTGTAAAATGTATATAATGATGTAGTTCTACATAAAATTATAATTCTCCTTCTACAAAATTGGGGTAATATGAAACCTACAGTTTTGTAACTTTTTCAAATAAACTTAATTTTAGAGTAGTTTTGGATTAATAGAAAGGTTGTAAAGATATTCCACAGACTTCCCAATACTTCACTCCCAACGCCCCCTCTTACTGACATCTTACGGTGGTATATATGTCACAGTTAACGAACCAGTGGTGCTATGCCATCGTCAGCTGAAGTTCACACTTCATTAGTTCACTTAGAATTTTACCTCATGCCCTTTCTGTGTTCTAGAATACCATCCAGGATGCCAGACCACATTCAGTCATCCATCGTGTCTCCTTAGTCCCTCTTGGCTGTTGCAGTTTCCCAGACTTTTCTTGCTTTTGAAGACTTTGAAAGTTGTGAAGATCTATTGTCCATGTATTTTGTAGAACTTCCCTCAGTTGAGACTTGTTCAATGATTTGCTCAAAATAAGACTGGAGTTGTGTGTTTTGGGGAGGAAGATCACAAAGGTAAAGTGCCATTTTCCGTCACATCATATCAAGGATACATATTATTGACATACTTTATACCATTAGTATTAACTTTATTCACCTGGTTGGGATAGTGTTTGCCAGATTTTGTCACTATACTCTTTTTCACCCCTCTCCAAACTATGATCTTTAGAAGGAGATCACTAGGTTTGTCCTACACCCCAAAAATGGGATTTATCTGCCACCTCCTTGAGTGTGGGGTGTCTACACAAATTATATGGAAATCTGCAAAGAAGATTTATCTGTTCCTCATTTATTTATTTATCTATGCTCAATTATTTACATCAGTATTGATTCATGGATATTTATTTTATACTTTGAAGTACTAATCAATTCTACCTTATTTTATTGCTCAAATTGTTCTGACTTTGGCCGAAGGGAGCTTTTTCAGTTGGCTCCAGTATCATTTTGACATATCCCCATCATTAAGGAGTGTTTTGGGTTTTTTTGTTTGGCTTATATGCTGTTACTGCAAGGTTCGTCAGCTTATTTTGTGTGCCCCTTTTGCCAGACTTCAAATCAGCTCTTCTCTAATGAGCTCTAGTTACTTTTGTTGGAAAATGGTATTAGAAACCAAGATCTGAAACCTACGCATGCTCATTGCTATAGGGGGTACTGTTGATTTTCAGCTGGCAGAGCCAGGAAATATGTGCTGTACATACACGTTTCCATATGTATCCATTTGTATCTATATTAACCCAAAGTTCATAATAATGGGTGAAACTTTTCCACTTATTAATATATTATAATTCGCAAACATTTTTTCATACCAACAAATATGCATAAATTGCTTCATTTGGTGATAGTACTACATTTTGTAGTTATTCAAAATTTATTTTGCCAATTCACTATTGTGGAGTATCTACATTGGTTAAGATCTGTGTTATTATACATTACATTCTTACAGATATTTTTGTGTGTCTACTTCTTACAAATCATGTTATTTCCTAGACATAAACTGCCTAGGAACTAAAGTGCCTGGGTCAAAAATATGATCATCTTAAATGCTTTGAAATGCTTATTTCTCAAATTTCTCCAAAAAATTTGTAGAAATTTTCATTACCAGTAATGAAGACCATTCTCATTTTGCCAATACATAGCATAAACTTTGCCATTCTGACTGGCATAAAATAGTCTGATTGCTTTCAAAATCACAGTACTTCAATTATGTAGTAATGGACATATTTTGTTCGCTTAGCCTATTGGCTTCCACTATCATTTTGTTCTATTTGTGTTCTTTTCACTTTTGCTGATTTGAAAATATTTTCATATATAAATGATATGTGGCTTTTGTAAATATGTCTATATATGCTACATAATCATAAATATTGCAAACATTTTCTACTTTATCATTTGTCTTCTAATTTAATGTTTTAATATTCAGATGTTTAAAAATTAATTTGTCAAATTTGTCAATTTTATACTTCATAATTTCTTACTTGTAATTTTTACAAAGTACTTCTACTTTTTCAAGAGTATATTATCAGTCATGTATCTATTCTTCCAGTACTTTTATAATAAAAGCGTTATAAACCCATTCTGCTAATAAACATTTGGGCTGTTTCTAATTTTGGCTATATGAATAAAATTGCTATGAACATTAGAAAAAATTATAAACCTTTTCTATTTGGAATTTATTTGTTGGGGAAAGTATCTAATTTTATTAGTTTCTGGATGGTTATCTGGTGTCTTGCAATAATTTATTAACAAGGTATTCTGGTTTAGAAGGCTAATTTAGGAAAGTGCTCTACTACTGAGCTACCTCCCCAGCCCTAGGATGCTAACTGTAACATATGCAAAAGTCTCTTTATAACTGAGTCTTTTACTTATAACTTTAGGCTTTATAGTTCTATCAATTTGTCTGGATATCTATCCTTGTATTGGTACCTCATTTATTTTAATGAATGTAGCTTTAGAACACATTTTAATATCTAACATGGCAACTATTTAAATTTTTTATTGGATATATATCTCATTTATTCTTTCAGATAACCTTTAAAAACCATTTTTAAAAGTTACAAAATAAAAAATTCTTTTCCCATTTTGACTGGAAATGTGTTTAAATTTATGTATTCATTTGGCAGAAAGTTGAATCTGTGGGCAGGTAGAACATTTATTTGAAGATCATGGACCATTGAAGTAATGGCATTAGATTATAAGAAGCACTGATATGGTTTTATAAAAGGTTTTCCTGGATAGTAAGTTTGGCCCACCCTCCTCCCTGCTCCAGGCAATCTGGGCAGAATGGGCTACACCAGCCTTTCAATCTCTAACAGCAGGGGAATTCTCCTTCCTGCTCTCTGGCAGTGACTGGAGGTCATTTTAAAGGCTTTTGTTCTGCTGATATATTTTACCCATTGTGTTTATGTACAATGATGTCTCCCAACCCAGTTGTTCCACTATAGTGAAAGCAAAACAAAACAAATAACCCTTCCCTTAAACGTTCTTTTAATATTATTAAACACCTGTGGTGTACAAGCTCCTTGCTGAGTAGTGTAAGGAACAAACAAAAACCCATCAGCTCCACATAACTAAGGTCTCTGTACTCAAGGCGCTTGCAGACCAGAGAGGAAGACAAGACAGGTATGCAAGAAGTGAGCTGCCAACGTGACATCACTGAGCATGGCTTGGGAAGAGCTGTGCACAATCTCCACTTTCACCCCCAGTTACCAGCCCAGTACACTAGGAGAGAGGTAGGAGGCAGGCTTTGAAAGATGGTGAACTTCAAAAGGTAGAAATGGGGACATATTATGGGAAAAGCAAGCAGCAGGAGCAGAATTTTGGAATTAGAAAAAGCATAGTTGCAGGTAGAATCTGGAAGTTTGAGCAGGCAAAACATTGGAGGGACAAATGAGAGATTAATCTGGCAGCACTATGCATCTGAGCAGGAGGGGTCTGAAAGAGGAGAGAATAATTAAATGTCCAGTGTAATAATGCAGTTTAGGTGTTAAATTTGTCTCTAGTTCTTATCAAACTGGGTGATTTGAGAGGATACACAATCTGTCGAATCTGAACAGTTGGAGGTGTTGCTTCCTTTTTGTGAAATGCAGTAAGCAAAAAATAAATAAAAACAAAAACAATTTGAAAGCATTTTGTTTGGTTAGTTTATTTTACCCAAGCTTATTATTAGTGTTTTCAGTTATGTCTCTTTTGATTTAAAATAACAGAAAAATCCAACTCAAAATAGCTTAAGGAAAAAAAAAAAAAAAAAAAAAAAAAAAAGGAATTAAGTGTGTTGCATTGTTGGCATCCCAGCTATGTTCCTGGGTACTAGGACTTCAGTGCACACTGCTCAACCTCTCAACCTGCTCCTGTCAGCACCTGAGTTTCTTTGCCTAAGGACTTTCTTTTATTGCCATATCCTGCTCGGTAGAGAGACCTCAGTGCAGGGGATTTAATGCTCCCACCTCCAGGAGCTGCCCTTACCAATGGTGTATGGGATTTGGGGTGTCAACACCTAGCTCCTGGTGGGATCACTTGAGACTAGGGTTTCACACTGTTTCCTGAGTTTTCCTGGGAGGATGAAACTCCAGTTGCCCACAGTGGCAGCTGGCTTGTTAATACCCCTTATTGGCTGACTTCCTGTCCAGTTTCTTCCCTATGCCCCTTCCTGTGCTTTCTGAGATCACCTTCCAATTAAATCTCTTGCATTCCTTCTCTGCTTCTTGGGGGACTCAAGCCAAGGAAGCTAGTGTGTGCAATAACACAATCCCAGGTGGCTACTAGTCACAGCCAGATCAGGGGCCTCTAACCATGTTATTGAAGCTAGAATCTGACAGGCAGTCAGTTGGATCAAGAAAGCCAATTTTAAGTGAGTCTCAGGAAGTTGGAGACTGTCCCCTGAGGAATTAAAATGTTAATTCTTTCAGAGCCCTTCCTCCACCCTTATCAAGAACCTGCCCCTGTCCCAACCTGTTGCCAAGGTAAACTGTCCCAGGAATTGCCCCTCCCTACAGTGAGCTATAAAGTTGTTAATTCATGTATCCTGTTTTTTTTTTTTTTTTTTTTCCTGCTCCATTCTGCCCTTCCCCCTTCAACCCATCTGCTTCTCACCTTTTGGCCTGCCCACCCAGCATTTCTGGGCCTGGTCACATACACACAGGAAGGAGAGAAATAAGGGGAAGAGAGCAGGAGTACAAAGGAAGCCTGGAACATATTAAAAAGGCAGACCCGCCTCGATTCTTGGGATACCAGGATACCAGCAATGGCCCCCTCTCCCGCCGGGGAGAAGTCTATGTTACCTCTTTTAAATAAACCCTGCTTTATGCTTGCCTCTGCATGCTTCTCTAATGTTCAAACTTCAACATTTTGGGGAGCAGAACTTGTCACCGGACGGGCAGTATCATTATCAGGATTCAGTTATGCTCTTTTCAAGGGTCTCACTCTCCCCTTGTGGTGGGAAGAGGGTTCTTGGCAGCTCTAGCTTTACATCCTAGCTCTAACCTCTCCAGAAGTCTTCTTAATAGCTCCATAAAAAATTTTGGAGTGTGGGTTTAGGTCATGTGTTCATCCTTAACCTGGTCATTGTGGCCAGAGAGATGACTTTTAATTGGTCAGGGTTATTGGAAAAAGCCAGGCCAGGACCACCTTGTAGAAAAGGGGGGTTTATTAGGGGCCATGTGGAAGGGAAGGGGGGTAGGGAAAGGGCGGTGTGGAAGGACAGGGAAGGGACCAGGGAAAGAAAAAAAAAGGGGGGAGCAAAGGGAAAAGGGCTGCATTCTGGACTGGCCGGGGCTTAAGTACAGAGGGGTGGGAGCATGACTTGTATGGTCTGGATTGGCTCAGAAAGGGAGAGCCAGCCCTGGGGCAAATTCCCATGAGAGGTGAGTATTCCCAGGATCAGGGGGTGTGGCTAGTCTTCAGGTATCCAGGGGTATGTGGCCTGGTTAGGCTACCTGGGAAGTGTGGCCTCCCTGCCCAGAATCTAACATTCCCCCCTTTTTGTTTTCTTAGGAAGTGGGGCATCGTGTTTTGATCTGGCTGCTTCGAGCTGAAATGGGGCGACGTGGGGTGCTATGAGGGGGAGGAGATGCGGGCAGGCAGGTCAGGCTTGAGGGTGGAAAAAAAATTCCCAGGAGGTAGGCGCAGAAAAGATGAATCTCTCCAGGTATGAGATGGATGAAGTTTCCTTGAAGTCATAGATCGGTGAGGGTGTCAAGCCAAGCTTCTGCAGAAAGTCACTGAGGGAGTCAGCTGGCTATCCTCTCGAAGAGCATGTTGTAGGCCTTGGGAGTTTACAGGTAACACTATTATGAAAGCAACAAAGGAAAAGAAGGTGAGAGGGATTATTGTCCATAGGCCTGTGTTCCACCAGGTTGGATTGATGGTGAAGAGGCCAATGGAGAGTGCGAGGCGCATCATAATGAGCATAGGGTGGCAGGTTAGGGACCTCTTGGAGCAGGCTGATGAGTCTAAATCATCTCAGGTTGGAAAGTCATCCGTTGGTTTTTTCAACAGTTGATAATCCTTGAGAAAATGCTGGTTAAAGGTTCAAAACAAGAAAAACAGAAAAGATTATTTTGAGTCTGTATTGGGGACATGAGAGAAACTAATTTTTAGGGGATCGGTGGGAAGGGGAGAGCAAGTATATTGAGGTAGTTGTTTGTCATCCTTTTGTGGATCTTCAGCTGGTTGAGCAGCTGGTTTCAGTCTGAAAATATGAATCCAAGATGTCAAGTTCCCTGAGGTTTCATGAAGCTTAGCAGCCGTTGGTGTGCACAGCACAACCTGGAAGGGGCCTGTCCACTTTGGGACAAGGGAGACTGATCCCATGTCCTGGGGAGGGGAGAAATATACCCAAGAACCAGGTGTTAATGGAAATGAAGCAGTGAGTCTACTTGGGTCAGGAAGGATGTAATCTTGGCACGTCCATAGCTGATGTCTTATGAGAGATGAGAGAGAAGAGAGATCTTTGGGCAAGGGTCCTTGAATTGGGGAAATTCTGGGTGGAAGAGCTGGATGCTCAAACATAACCTAAAAAGGGGATAGTAAGGAAGGTTTCTTTGGGAGGACTTGAAGCCTGAAGAGGGTGAGGGAGGGGAAAGAGTGAATCTACTGATTCGGGGGAAGATGGCCGACAGGAGGGAGGTGCTCTCTGGACGCAGTTGCTGAAGGACGCGGAGTGGGAAGTTTGAGTGCTTTGCTGGTGGTTCTATCTCAACTGAAAGGGAGCCGAGACATTCCTGCACCTCTGGACAGTGAAATACAAAGTTCTCAGGGCCACAACAACCAGGGACAGAGTCCCAGCGGTCCACAGCCCGAAACAACGCTGTCGGTGCTGCAGGCGCAGGGGCCAAGACCATCTCGGCAAGGAGACGATCCACCCAGCGGCTTTGAAACTGACTGGCAAGGAAGGATAAAAAGAGGCCGAGAGGCGTGGGCGGTGTCCACGTGGAACTCTTTCGCACTGCTTGCCAAGCCGACCCCCGCACGATCTGGACTGACACAAGGGTCTGCGGAGCAGCTGCTGAATGGGAGGAGAACGCCGCCATCTTTGAGAAGTGCAGTGGCTGAGCCAGACAAAGGGGAAAAGACGGAGGAGACAACAGCTGCAGACATCCAGGGAGCCCCATCGCTTTGAAGGCAGCGCACACCTGGGTGAGACTCGGGTAACCAGCAGGGGAGGGCGTGTCTGAGGCCAGCCCAGCGGCCACAAGAAGCTACAACTGTGGGTGGGCGTGGGGAAAGGGTGCCTTCTGGAGGGTCCCCTTCCCGGAGCCATTCATCTGCTGACACACAATCACCCTGAGCCAATCTTCCCCTGAGCGGCGGCTGGCATAGGGTGCAGAATTGACTCGCAGACTTTCTGGACGTGATCCAATGCAGTTGGCTTAAACTGGAAAGGGAAAAGAGAAGGGGGGCTTCCCAGGGCCCGTTTTGTTTGAGACTTGGGGTTCGACGTTTTTTTTTTTTTTTTTTTTTAGGGTTGGTCGGTCTGCTTGTGTTATTGGCTTTTGTTAGATTGTTTATTGATTGTTTATTGTTCTTTCTCTTTTTTTGGCTTTGTTCTGTTTTGCTTTTTTTTTTTTGCATTGATTGTCAGAGTGTTTGATTGTTTGCTTCTGCTCCTTTTCTCGTTCCTTCTTTTCTTCCTTCTCACTTTGGCACCTCTTCTTTCTCCTTCATCTTTCATATTTGCACCCTGCCAGTGCATACTAAACAGAGGCAAAAACAAGCTGCACGCAGAATTTGGGATTTGTAGAAACAGCGCAATTGAACTGGATAGAAAAGAGGTGCTATATATAGTTTACTCTACATTTTCTTGATTCTCTATCTCCTCTCTCTTACAGCAATTTCTACTCTTTTATCATTTTTTTTCCTTCTTTTCCATCTTACTTTATATATAAATTGGTCTCTCCACCTAAGTGTCTACTCCATTCTCTATCTTCTCTCTTCTACTGATACTAAACCACTTCCAGTAAACCACGTCAATAGAACTCTCCTCTCATACTTTCCAAGAAAGAACAATTCAAGACACTTCCTTCTTCTTAAACATAATACCTCTGTATCCAATACTTGAAGCTATAAAACCCCATCAGAAGCATACAGAGTAAACTGGAAATAATATCTCGGTTAACAAAATCTGTACATTGTGATCAAAATTGAATTTTCTGATTAGAAAGTATTAGGTTTTAAAGTGTAAAGGAATTATAAGGGGAGCTGATAGCTTCGTACTACAGGAACAGCATAAGGAATTAAGGTAAAATCGAAATAGTCAAGGTCCCACGGTGCAGGAAGAAAAGACACACAAGCAGCATGAAAAAACAAGGGAAGAAAGTGACACAATCAAATCAAGATTCCTCATCAGTAGATTTCATGGCAAACACAGTTGGTCAAATGCCAGAGATGGAATTTAGAAATTACATATGCCAAATGTTTAGGGAACTTAAGAATGAACTCAAAAATGAGATGAGGGAGCAAGTACAGGAGGCAAAAGATCATTTTGACAAAGAACTCCAAAAACAAATACAGGAAGTAAAAGATTACTTCAATAGGGAAATAGAGGCTCTAAAGAGAAACCAAATAGAAATTCCAGAAATGAAAGAAGCAATAAACCAAAATAAAAGTTCAATTGAAAGCATCTCCAACAGAGTAGACCACTTGGAGGAAAGAACCTCAGACAATGAAGACAAAATATTTGTCCTAGAGAAGAATTTAGACCGTACAGCAAAACTCATTGGAAATCAAGAACATAACATCCAAGAATTATGGGACAGCATAAAAAGACCAAACTTAAGAGTGATTGGCGTAGAGGAAGGGGCAGAGTTTCAAGCCAAAGGAATGAGTAATCTATTTAATGAAATAATTACAGAAAATTTTCCAAACTTGAGGAATGAATGGGAAAACCAAGTTCAAGAGGCATACCGAACACCAAACAAACAAAATCTCAACAGATCCACACCAAGACACATTATAATGAAAATGCCTAATATACTGAGCAAGGAGAGAATACTAAAAGCCACAAGAGAAAGGAAGCAGATCACATATAGGGGGAAACCAATCAGACTATGTTCAGATTTTTCAACCCAGACCTTAAAAGCAAGAAGATCCTGGAATAGCATATTCCAAGCTCTGAAAGAAAAGGGATGTCAACCAAGAATCTTATATCCAGCAAAATTGAGCTTTAGATTCGAAGATGAAATAAAAAACCTTCCACGACAAGCAAAAGTTAAAAGATTTCACATCTCGAAAGCCAGCACTTCTGAACATCCTCGGCAACATTTTTCATGAAGAAGAAGAGAAAGATGATAATGAAAATCAACAAAGGGAGATATTAAACTAAAGGAAATACCAACCAGAAGAGAAACCTAATCAAGCTAAAGACCATAATTTAAATAAAAATGGATGGGAATAAAAATCATATCTCAATAATAAACCTGAATGTTAATGGCCTAAACTCGCCAATCAAAAGACACAGATTATCAGAATGGATTAAAAGAAACGACCCAACAATTTGCTGTCTCCAAGAAACACACCTCATAGAAAAAGACATCAACAGACTGAAAGTGAAAGGCTGGGAAAAGTCTTATCACTCACATGGCCGGCGGAAGCAAGCAGGGGTTTCCATTCTCGTATCAAATAAGGTAGACTTCAAACCAAAACTAATCAAGAGGGACAAAGATGGATATTTCATATTACTTAAGGGAACCATTCATCAACAGGATATAACAATCATAAATCTATATGCCCCAAATAATGGAGCACCTACATTCATCAAACAAACGCTTCGCAAGTTCAAGAGTAAAATAGACCACAACACAGTTATTCTAGGGGACTTCAACACACCTCTCTCAACAATGGATAGATCATCCAAACAAAGGCTAAATAAAGAAACTTTAAGCCTCATTAAAACAATTAACAATTTAGATCTAACAGACATATATAGAATATTTCATCCCTCAGTAAACGAATACACTTTTTTCTCAGCAGCACATGGTTCATTCTCCAAAATAGACCATATATTATGTCACAAGGCAACTCTCAGCAAATATAAAAAAATAGAGATACTACCCTACATGCTATCGGACCATAAAGGGATGAAATTGGAAATCAACAACAAAACAAGGAATAAGAAAAACTACTCCATCAACTGGAAGCTAAACAACATGCTACTGAATGAACAAGGGGTTGAAGAAGACATCAAAGAGGAGATCAAAAAATTCTTAGAGGTAAATGAGAACACAGATACTTCATATAGAAATCTCTGGGACACTATGAAGGCAGTAGTAAGAGGAAAATTCATTGCACTGAGTTCATTCCTTAAGAGGAAAAAAACCCAACAAATAAATGACTTAACATCACACCTCAAAGCATTAGAAAAAGAAGAACAGACCAACACCAAGAGCAGTAGAAGACAGGAAATAATTAAAATCAGAGCAGAAATTAATGAAATCGAGACTAAGGAAACCATTCAAAGAATTGACAAGACTAAAAGTTGGTTCTTTGAAAAAATAAACAAAATTGACAGACCCTTAGCGATGCTAACGAAAAGAAGAAGAGAAAAAACTCAAATTACTAACATTCGTGATGAAAAAGGGAATATCACAACAAACACCTCAGATATACAGAATATAATTAGAAATTACTTTGAAAACCTGTACTCTAATAAAATAGAAAATACTGAATGCATTGACAGATTTCTAGAGTCATATGATTTGCCTAAACTGGATGTGGAGGCTATACACAATTTAAACAGATCAATTACAAGCGAAGAAATAGAAGAAGTCATCAGAAAGCTACCAACAAGGAAAAGTCCAGGACCTGATGGGTTTACAGCTGAGTTCTATAAGACTTTCAAAGAAGAACTAATACCAATGCTCTTCAAACTATTCCAAGAAATAGAAAAAGAGGGAGCTCTTCCAGACTCTTTCTATGAGGCCAATATCACATTAATTCCAAAGCCAGGCAAAGACACATCCAAAAAAGAAAACTTCAGGCCCATATCTTTAATGAACATAGATGCAAAAATCCTCAACAAAATCCTGGCAAATCGGATACAAAAACATATCAAAAAGATAGTGCACCATGATCAAGTGGGGTTTATCCCAGGGATGCAAGGCTGGTTCAACATTCGGAAATCAATAAACATAACACACCACACCAATAGACTTAAAGACAAAAATCATATGATCATCTCAATTGACGCAGAAAAAGCATTTGACAAAATACAACACCCCTTTATGTTCAAAACACTGGAAAAACTAGGAATATCAGGAACATATCTCAACATTATAAAAGCTATTTATGCAAGGCCCCGAGCTAACATTATCTTAAATGGTGAAAAATTGAAAGCATTCCCTCTAGAAACTGGAACAAGACAGGGATGCCCCCTTTCACCACTGCTATTTAACATAGTACTGGAAACTCTGGCCAGAGCAATTAGACAGACGAAAGAAATTAAAGGGATCCAGATAGGAAAAGAAGAGCTCAAATTAGCACTATTTGCTGATGACATGACAATCTTCCTAGAAGACCCAAAAAACTCTACCAGAAAACTTTTACAACTAGTAAATGAATTTGGCAAAGTTGCAGGATACAAAATCAACACACATAAGTCAAAGGCATTTTTGTACATCAGCAACAAAGACTCTGAAAGGGAAATGATGAAAACTACCCCATTTACAATAGCATAAAAAAAAAAAAAAAAAAATACCTGGGAATCAACCTAACGAAAGAGGTAAAAGACCTGTATAACGAAAATTATAGAACACTAAAGAAAGAAATTATAGATGAACTCAGAAGATGGAAAGACCTACCTTGCTCTTGGATAGGTAGAATTAATATTGTCAAAATGTCCATACTACCAAAAGCACTATACAGATTTAATGCAATTCCAATCAAAATCCCAATGTCATTCTTCAAAGAAATAGAAATAGCAGTCATGAAATTCATCTGGAAAAATAAGAGACCCAGAATAGCCAAAGCAATCCTGAGCAAGAAAAGTGATGAAGGGGGCATCACTATACCGGACCTTAAATTATACTATAGAGCAATAGTAACAAAAACAGCATGGTATTGGCACCAAAACAGACTGGTGGACCAATGGTACAGAATTGAGGACACAGAAACTAATACATATAATTTCAGCTATCTTATATTAGACAAAGGTGCCAAAAATGTACAGTGGAGAAAGGATAGCATCTTCAACAAATGGTGCTGGGAAAACTGGAAATCCATATGCACCAAATTGAAATTAAATCCTTATCTCTCACCATGCACAAAACTCAATTCAAAATGGATCAAGGACCTAGGAATTAGAACAGAGACAATACGCCTAATAGAAGAAAAAGTAAGCTCCAATTTCCAACATGTCGGATTAGGCCCCAAGTTCCTTAATAAGAATCCTGTAGCGCAAGAATTACTACCAAGAATTAATGAATGGGATAGATTTAAACTAAAAAGCTTCTTCTCAGCAAAAGAAACAATCAGTGAGGTGAATAGAGAGCCAACTAATTGGGAACAAATATTTAGTACATGCACATCAGACAGAGCACTGATCTCTAGAATATATAAAGAACTCAAAAAACTTTACACCAAAAAAAACAAATAGCCCAATCAATAAATGGGCTAAGGAATTGAGAAGACACCTCTCAGAAGAAGATACACGATTAATTAACAAATACATGAAAAAATGTTCAACATTGCTGGCAATTAGAGAAATGCAAATCAAAACTACTCTAAGATTTCACTTCACTCCAGTCAGAATGGCAGCTATCAAGAATACAAGCAACAATAAATGTTGGAGAGGATGTGGGGAAAAAGGCACACTCATACATTGCTGGTGGGAATGCAAAATGGTGCAACCATTATGGAAAGCAGTATGGAGATTTCTTGGAAAACTGGGAATGGAGCCACCCTATGACCCAGCCATCCCACTCCTGGGTCTATTCCCAAAGGACTTAAAAACAGCATATTACAGTGACACAGCTATCTCAATGTTTGTAGCTGCGCAATTCACAATAGCTAGGTTGTGGAACCAACCTAGATGTCCCTCAGTCAATGAGTGGATTAAGAAAATGTGGTATATACGCACAATGGAATTTTACTCAGCAATAAAAGAAAATAAATTAATGGCATTTGCAGGTAAATGGATGAAGTTGGAAGACATAATGCTAAGTGAAGTTAGTCAGTCTCAAAAATCCAAGTACCAAATGTTCTCTTCTTATATAAGGAGACTAGTTCATAGTATGGTTGGATGGGAGGGTACATACGAGGACTAGAAGAATACTAGAATGGTCAAAGGGAAGGGAGAGTAAGGGAGGGAGCAAGGGGGGAGGGAGAGGGAGAAAAGGAAAAAGAAAAGAAAAGGTGTTTGAATGAGATGGATATCATTTTCCTAAATGCATGATTGAAGACCTGAATTGTACGAATATACTCTGTATGCAAACAATTGTATGTAAAAAGATGCTAAATACATGCACTATGAGTTGTACATATTAAAAATTATAAAAAAAAAAAAGAGTGAATCTACTGGTCCTCTCTACTTTCCCTGAAGACGGGTGATATGGGATGTGAAAAATGCCAAGGAATGTTAAGGAAAGTAGATATATTCTGGGTGACTAGTGCAACAAGCACAACTGAATTGGGTTTGATCGGAGGAGGAAGAAAGCTTGGATATAAAAAAAATCTCTGCCCATTCTTTCAACCACTAGCAGAAGTTGAAAAATATTTCTCAATTACTTTGGTTATCTAAGGGATTTCAGAGGGGAGTCAGCCAGGAAGGATTAAGAAGTTCCCATTTTTCCATTCCGAATGGGAAGAGACTAATACAATATTCTGAAAAGCATCCTTTTCAAAATAAGTATTAGAGGGAGATCCAAGTCTGTGACTCGGTCGTCACCGGAGCCAGGCAGACATGGGGTATCATGAGAAGCATCCTATTCAAGATCCCGGAGGACTATGAGCCACCTTGCACAAGGGTTTTCCATGTCCTGTGTGAATGGGAAGGAGAGACTCAAGTCTGGAGTATGAAGAGGAACTTCTTTAATTACTCCCAGCTGAAAGGCATAGGTTGCCAGAACACTAATGACACCAAATTCAATGATGTTGCAGTCAAAAAGATGATCAGAGGCTGAGTCAGGCGATTCCAGGAGGTTTATGCCCTCAGAATAGGATGGAAAAGAGAATGGAGATAGGAGAGGATTAATTGTCAGGAAGGGGATGTAGGGGTCTGGGTAGTAGATTGGACTGAAGCCAGAAGAGAAGGAGAAGATATTGCTGCTTCTTTTGCTGCCCTATCAGCCTTCATGTTTCCCTGAACTATGGGAGACTCACCACTTTGGTGTGAAGGACAATGGGAGATCCCTATTAGTTTGGGCAGAAGAGAGGCTTCCAGGAGCTTTGATTGCAATGAGCAAGGGAGGGAGTCTGGGTATCCCAAACTTTGGGGTCTACCAGATCGGTGGGGCAGGGTACTGGGAGGTTTCTGCATCAGTCGAGGGCTGAGGGTTTTCTGCATGGGTAGAGAGTTGGGGGGTTCCTGCATAGGTAGGGGGTTGGGGGGTGCCTTCAGAGGCACCAGTGTCCTCTAAAACTGCAAGAAGAAAGATGGAGGTGAAGCTGGGTGCAGTGGCGCATGCCTGTAATCCCAGCACTTTGGGAGGCTGAGGCAGGAGGATCGCGAGTTCAAAGCCAGCCTCAGCAATGGCGAGGCACTTAGCAACTCAGTGAGACCCTGTCTCTAATAAAATACAAAAAAAAGGGCTGGGGATGTGACCCAGTGGTTGAGTGCCCCTCAGTTCAATCCCTGGTACCACACACACACACACACACACACACACAAAAAAAAAAAAAAAAAAAAAAAAAAAAAAGATGGAGGTGAAGACAGAGATGAGCCAGGGAGCACAACTCAGCTAGGCAGATCAGAGAACACAACTGAGGCCTGAAATTTGGCCAGTATGTCTCAGCCCAGTAAAGGCATGGGACATTGAGGCATTACTAGGAACTGATGGGTGAAGAGGTGGTGGTGTAGCCAGCAAGACAGCATAGGAGTCTTGCAGGGGTGAATAGCATTTCCCTCTACCCCAACAATAGGGGATGGTGCTATGGTAGTGGGGCCCCAGAACTCCTTCAAGACCGAGGAAGTGGCTCCTGTGTCCAGCAGGAAATTTATGGGGCAGCCATCAACAGGCAGGGTAACCCTGGGCTCCTGTAAGGTGATGTCAATGGTCAGGAAAGGAGCCCGCGGGCCCCGTCAGTCCTCCGTAGTCAGTGCCAGCAGGTTGGGGTTTGTGACTGGTCCAGCCCCCCTGTGGGGATTGGGGCAGTCAACACCCCAGTGTCCCACCTCAGAACTTTTAGGGCACAGATGCTTAGGAACCCTGGGACTAGGGCAGGCCGAAGCCTAATGTCCTTTGTTCCTGCACCTATAACAGGGCCCTGGAGGTTCCCTCTGTATGGACTTATGAACCCGTTTTTGAGGCCCGAGTGATGGGGCCCTGTAGGGCTTGAGCCAGCATATGATAAATTTTAAACTCCGTGGCCAAAATCTCGGTCTGAGGTGTTGCGGGCCCTTGCTCCCACTTTCTTTCTTTTATTTTATTTTTTATTTATAATAATTCATAGTGCACATATATAGCATCTTTTTACATACAACTGTTTGTATACAGAGTATATTCGTACCATTCAGGTCTTCAATCATGTATTTAGGATGATATCCGTCTCATTCAACCACCTTTTCTTTTTTTTTTCTTTTCTCCCCCCTCCCTCCACCCTTGCTCCCTCCCTTCCCCTCCCTTCCCTTTGACCATTCTAGTGTTCTTCTAATCCTCCTATGTACCCCCACCTAACAATACTGTGAACTAGCCTCCTTACAGAGGAAAGCATTTGGTATTTGGGTTTTTGAGATTGACTAATTTCACTTAGCATTATATTCTCCAACTTCATCCATTTAACTGCAAATGCCATTATTTTATTCCTTTTATTGCTGAGTAAAATTCCATTTTGTATATATACCACATTTCTTTATCCATTCATCTACTGAGGGACATCTAGGTTGGTTCCACAACCTAGCTATTGTGAATTGTGCTGCTATAAACATTGAAGTGGCTGTGTCACTGCAATATGCTGTTTTGTAAGTCTTTTGGGAATGGACCCAGGAGTGGGATGGCTGGGTCATAGGGTGGTTCCATTCCCAGTTTTCCAAGAAATCTCCATACTGCTTTCCATAACGGTTGCACCATTTTGCAGTCCAACCAGCAATGTATGAGTGTGCCTTTTCCCACACATCCTCTCCAACATTTATTGTTGTTTGTGTTCTTGATAGCTGCCATTCTGACTGGAGTGAAATGAAATCTTAGAGTAGTTTTGATTTGCATTTCTCTAATTGCCAGCGATGTTGAGCATTTTTTTATGTATTTGTTGATTAAATGTGTATCTTCTTCTGAGAAGTGTCTTTTCAATTCCTTAGCCCATTTATTGATTGGGTTATTTGCTTTTTTGGTGTTAAGTTTTTTGAGTTCTTTATATATTTTAGAAATTAGTGATGTATCTGATGTGCACTTATTAAATATTTGTTCCCAGTTAGTTGGCTCTCTATTCACCTCACTGATTGTTTCTTTTGCTGAGAAGAAGCTTTTTAGTTTAAATCTATCCCATTCATTAATTCTTGGTAATAATTCTTGCACTACAGGATTCTTTTTTTTTTTTTTTTTTTTTTTTTTTTTTTTGGTACCGGGGATTGAACTCAGGGGCACTCGACCACTGGGTCACATCCCCAGCCCTTTTTTGTATTTTATTTAGAGACAGGGTCTCACTGAGTTGCTAAGTGCCTTGCCATTGCTAAGGCTGGCTTTGAACTCGCGATCCTCCTGCCTCAGCCTCCCAAAGTGCTGGGATTACAGGCGTGCGCCACTGCGCCCGGCTTGCACTACAGGATTCTTAATAAGGAACTTGGGGCCTAATCCGACATGTTGGAAATTGGAGCTTACTTTTTCTTCTATTAGGCGTATTGTCTCTGGTCTAATTCCTAGGTCCTTGATCCACTTTGAATTGAATTTTGTGCATGGTGAGAGATAAGGGTTTAATTTCATTTTGTTGCATATGGATTTCCAGTTTTCCCAGCACCATTTGTTGAAGATGCTATCCTTTCTCCACTGTACATTTTTGGTGCCTTTGTCTACTATAAGATAGCTGAAATTATATGCATTAGTCTCTGTGTCCTCAATTCTGTACCATTGGTCCACCAGTCTGTTTTGGTGCCAATACCATGCTGTTTTTGTTACTATTGCTCTATAGTATAATTTAAAGTCTGGTATGGTGATGCCACCTGCTTCACTTTTCTTGCTCAGGATTGCTTTGGCTATTCTGGGTCTCTTATTTTTCCAGATGAATTTCATGACTGCTATTTCTATTTCTTTGAAGAATGACATTGGGATTTTGATTGGAATTGCATTAAATCTGTATAATGCTTTTGGTAGTATGGACATTTTGACAATATTAATTCTACCTATCCAAGAGCAAGGTAGGTCTTTCCATCTTCTGAGTTCTTCTATGATTTCTTTCTTTAGTGTTCTATAATTTTTGTTATAGAGGTCTTTCACCTCGTTCATTAAGTTGAGTCCCAGGTATTTTTTTTAATGCTATTGTAAATGGAGTATTTTTTCATCATTTCCCTTTCAGAGGCTTTGTCACTGATGTACAAAAATGCCTTTGACTTATGGGTATTGAGTTTGTATCCTGCAACTTTGCAAAATTCATTTATTAGTTGTAAAAGTTTCCTGGTAGAATTTTTTGGGTCTTCTAGGTATATTATCATGTCATCAGCAAATAGTGCTAATTTGAGCTCTTCTTTTCCTATCTTGATCCCTTTAATTTCTTTTGTCTGTCTAATTGCTCTGGCCAGAGTTTCCAGTACTATGTTAAATAGCAGTGGTGAAAGGGGGCATCCCTGTCTTGTTCCAGTTTTTAGGGGAAATGCTTTCAATTTTTCTCCATTTAAGATAATATTAGCTTGGGGCCTTGCATAAATAGCTTTTATAATGTGGAGATATGTTCCTGATATTCCTAGTTTTTCCAGTGTTTTGAACATAAAGGGGTGTTGTATTTTGTCAAATGCTTTTTCTGCATCTATTGAGATGATCATATGATTTTTATCTTTAAGTCTATTGATGTGATGTATTATGTTTATTAATTTCCGAATGTTGAACCAGCCTTGCATCCCTGGAATAAACCCCACTTGATCGTGGTGCACTATCTTTTTGATATGTTTTTGAATCCGATTTGCCAGGATTTTGTTGAGGATTTTTGCATCTATGTTCATTAAAGATATTGGCCTGAAGTTTTCTTTTTTGGATATATCTTTGCCTGGCTTTGGAATTAATGTAGTATAGGCCTCATAGAAAGAGTGTGAAAGAGCTCCCTCTTTTTCTATTTCTTGAAATAGTTTGAAGAGCGTTGGTATTAGTTCTTCTCTGAAGGTCTTGTAGAACTCGCCTGTAAACCCATCAGGTCCTGGACTTTTCCTTGTTGGTAGCTTTTTGATGACGTCTTCTATTTCTTCCCTTGTAATCAATCTGTTTAAATTGTGTATAGCCTCTAGTTCCAGTTTAGGCAAATCATATGACTCTAGAAATCTGTCAATGCTTTCAATATTTTCTATTTTATTAGAGTACAAGTTTTCAAAGTAATTTCTAATTATCTTCTGTATATCTGAGGTGTTTGTTGTGATATTCCCTTTTTCATCATGAATGTTAGAAATTTGAGTTTTTTCCCTTCTTCTTTTCATTAGCATCGCTAAGGGTCTGTCAATTTTGTTTATTTTTTCAAAGAACCAACTTTTGGTTTTGTCAATTCTTTGAATTGTATCCTTAGTCTCAATTTCATTAATTTCTGCTCTGATTTTGATTATTTCCTGTCTTCTACTTCTCTTGGTGTTGATCTGTTCTTCTTTTTCTAGTGCTTTGAGGTGTGATGTTAAGTCATTTATTTGTTGGTTTTTTTTCTTTTAAGGAATGAACTCAGTGCAGTGAATTTTCCTATTACTACTGACTTCATAGTGTCCCAGAGATTTCTATATGATGTAACTGTGTTCTCACTTACCTCTAGGAATTTTTTAATCTCCTCCTTGATGTCTTCTTCAACCCCTTGTACATTGAGTAGCATGTTGTTTAGCTTCCAGTTGTTGGAGTAGTTTTTCTTATTCCTTGTTTTGTCATTGATTTCCAATTTTATCCCTTTATGGTCTGATAGAATGCAGGGTAGTATCTCTACTTTTTTATATTTGCTGAGAGTTGCCTTGTTACATAATATATGGTTTATTTTGGAGAAGGAGTCATGTGCTGCTGAGAAAAAAGTGTATTCATTTACTGAGGGATGAAATATTCCATATACGTCCATTAGGTCTAAATTCTTAATTGTTTTAAGGAGGCTTAAAGTTTCTTTGTTTAGCTTTTGTTTAGATGATCTATCCATTGGTGAGAGAGGTGTGTTGAAGTCCCCTAGAATAACTGTGTTGTGATCTATTTTACTCTTGAACTTGAGAAGAGTTTGTTTGATGAATGTAAGTGCTCCATTATTTGGGACATATAGATTTATGATTGTTATATCCTGTTGATGAATGGTTCCCTTAAGTAGTAAGAAATATCCATCTTTGTCCCTCTTGATTAGTTTTGGTTTGAAGTCTACCTTATTTGATATGAGAATGGAAACCCCTGCTTGTTTCCGCAGGCCATGTGAGTGATAAGACTTTTCCTAGTCTTTCACTTTCAGTCTATTGATGTCTTTTTCTATGAGGTGTGTTTCTTGGAGACAGAAAATTGTTGGGTCATTTCTTTTAATCCATTCTGATAATCTGTGTCTTTTGAATGGCGAGTTTAGGTCATTAACATTCAGGGTTATTATTGAGATATAATTTTTACTCCCATCCATTTTTATTTGTATTATGTTCTTTATCTTGATTTGGTTTCTCTTCTGGTTGGTATTTCCCTTACTTTAATATCTCCCTTTGTTGATTTTCATTGTTATTTTTCTCTTCTTCTTCATGAAAAATTTTGCCCAGGATGTTCAGAAGTGCTGGCTTTTGAGTTGCAAAATCTTTTAACTTTTGCTTGTCGTGGAAGGTTTTTATTTCATCTTGGAATCTAAGGCTCAATTTTGCTGGATATAAGATTCTTGGTTTGACATCCCTTTTCTTTCAGAGCTTGGAATATGCTATTCCTGGATCTTCTTGCTTTTAAGGTCTGTGTTGAAAAATCTGAACATAGTCTGATCGGTTTCCCCCTACATGTAATCTGCTTCCTTTCTTTTGTGGCTTTTAGTATTCTCTCCTTGCTCAGTATATTGGGCATTTTCATTATAATGTGCCTTGGCATGGATCTGTTGTGATTTTGCATGTTTGTTGTTTGGTAAGCCTCTTGAACTTGGTTTTCACATTCATTCCCCAAGTTTGGAAAATTTTCTGTAATTATTTCATTAAATAAATTACTCATTCCTTTGGCTTGAAACTTTGCCCCTTCCTCTACCCCAATAACTTTTAAGTTTGGTCTTTTTATGTTGTCCCATAATTCTTGGATGTTATATTCTTGATTTCTTACAAGTTTTGCTCTGTAATCTAGATTTTTTTCTCTAGGATATATATTTTGTCTTTATTATCTGAGGTTCTTCCAAGTGGTCTATTCTGTTGGTAATGCTTTCAATTGAACTTTTATTTTGGTTTATTGCTTCTTTCATTTCTGAAATTTCTGTTTGGTTTCTCTTTAGAGCCTCTATCTCCCTATTGAAGTAATCTTTTACTTCCTGCATTTGTTTTGGGGGTTCTTTGTCAAAATGATCTTTTACCACCTGTATTTGCTTCCTCATCTTATTTTTGAGTTCATCCTTAAGTTCCATAAACATTTGGAATATGTAATTTGTAAATTCCATCTCTGGCATTTCACCAACTGTGCTTTCCATGAAATCTACTGATGAGGTATATTGATTTGTTTGTGTCACTTTCTTTCCTTGTTTCTTCATGTTGCTTGTGTGTCTTTTCTTCCTGCACTGTGGGACCTTGACTATTTCGATTTTACCTTAAAGCCTTATGTTGCTCCTGTGGTACATTGTTATCAGATCCCCTTATAATTCCTTTACACTTTAAAATCTAATACTTTCTATTCAGAAAATCCAAGTTTGATCACAATGTACAGATTTTGTTAACCCAGATATTGTTTCCAATTTACTCTGTACACTTCTGATGGGGTTTTATAGTTTAAAGTATTGGACACAGAGGCGATATGTTTTGGAAGAAGGAAGTGAGTGTATTGAATTGTTCTTTCTTAGAAAGTATGAAAAGAGAGTTCTATTGAAGTGGTTTAGGATCAGCAGACGAGAGGAAAGAGAATGGAGTGAACAATTAGGTGGAAAGACTGATTTATATATAAACCTAACTTATGCAGCTGTTGAGAGAACAAGTAAAGAAAGATGGAAAAGAAACAAAAATGACAAAAGAGTAGGAATTGGTGTAAGAGAGAGGAGAGAGAGAGTGAGTCAAGAAAATAGAGAACAAACTATATATAACACTGCTTTGCTATATAGTTCAATTGCGCCCGTTCTAGAAATCCCAATTTCTGCATATAACTTGTTTTTGCCTCTGTTGAGTATGCAATGGCAGCATGTAAATAGGGAAGATGAAGGAAGAAGAAAAGATGCAAAAGTGAGAAGGAAGAAAAGAAACAAAGAAAAGAGGAGCAGAAGCAAACAAACACACTGTCAATCAAAGCAAAAAAACAAAACAAAAAAACAAAACAAAAAAACCCCAAAAAACAACAAAATACAAACTAACAAAAAAAAAAAAAGTTGAACCTAGGAACAAGTCTCAAACAAAATGGACCCTGGTAAACCCTTCTTTTTTTCTTTTCCAGTTTAAGCTAATTGTATCAGATCACGTCCAGATAGTCAGCGATCCTGTTAGTGGAGTCAAGGCTGCACCTTTGGCCAGTGGCAGAATGGCACAGTGGAAGAGTGGCTCAGGGGGATTGTGTGTCAGCAGATGAATGGCACAGGGAAAGGGACCCTTCAGAAGGCACCCTTTCCCTCCACCCACCCATAGTTGTAGCTTCTTTCGGCCGCTGTGCTGGCCTCAGACACGCCCTCCCCCCCTGCTGGTTGCCCGAGCCTCACCCAGGTGTGTGCTGTTCTCAGTGCGCTGGCGGATCCCTGGATGTCTGCAGCTGTTCCTCCTTTCTGCCTTATTCCTTTCCCCGGATCAGCCATTGCTTTCCTCAAAGATGGCGGTGCTCTCCTCCCGCTCAACAGCAGTTCTGCAGACCTTTGTGTCACTCCAGAGCGTGCAGGATTGGTTTGGCAAGTTGTGTGAAAGAGCTCTATGTGGACATCGCTTGTGCTTCTAAGTTCCTTTTTATCCTTCTTCACTGATCGGTTTTATAGCCATTGTCTGGATTGCCCCCTAGCCACAATGTTATCGGGCAGCTGGACCTACAGCGCCGACAGACTGTGGACCGCTTCAACTTGGCCCCTGTCTGTCGGTGGTCCGGAGTTCATTGTATTTCACTGTCCAGAGATGCACGAATGTCTCAGCTCCCTTTCAGTTGCAAGAGAATTGCTAGTAACACGTTCAAACTTCCCACTAAGCGTCTTTTAGTAACTATGTCCAGAGAGCACCTCCCTCCTGTCCGCCATCTTGGAATCCTCCCTCCCACTTTCTTAATTTAGCCCGTATGTCAGGGTAACTCTGGAATGGAATATAAGTCATAAGGACCTGACAGCCCCCTGGACACTTGAGGCCTAAATTAGTGTGAGTCTCCTCTGCATAGGCTCTTGCCTGCTACCAGACTTGCCTTCACTCCTCTGGAAGGAGGGTATTTGCCAAAATAGTTGTGGAATCAGTGGCATAGGAACCCAATCGCTTCTCCATCTGGGATAGATCTGCCATGGAAAATCGAACATGAACTTTAATTACTCCCTCTGCCCCTGCCACCTCCCTCAAGGGTGCAATGATCTGGGTGAACTGTCCTGCCTGCTTTCTTGAACAGGTAATGGGAGGACTGAACGTGGGATTGGGGGATGGAGCCTGCGAGTTACGCGGCAGAATATCCTGTGAGTCTGGCATAGTCTCTGTGGGAACTGCCAGAGAAGGAACCGGAGAAATGGGATTGGGCAGTGGAGCCAGCGCGGAATCCGCAGAGGAGGGAGCTGAAGAAAGATCCAGGGTTGGAAGCCGCTGGCTGGCGGAGAAGGCCCAGGGGATGGCGTCAAACAAAGCGATGAAAGTTGAGTGGGCAGGAAGATGGCGGAGGAGGCCTCATCAGTAGAGTGAAAAATAAAGTAATCAGAGTACACTCAGCTGGTAAAGGTTGGCTTAAGTCCTCCAGGAAGGATGAAGGAGTTTGAGGTGCGGATGAAAGAAACGCCCCCATATTCCCATTCTGCACGGAAAGGTCTGGAGTGCAGAGCTACGGACGAACGGGGGCATGTGGCGTGGGGACAAACAGTGTCCCTGGCCACGGTGGGGTCTGGCGTGCTGTCGCACGGAGAGACACGCGGCTTAAAAGTTTTTAGTGGAGGGGTGGGGGTGGGGTGGGATGGGGTGGGGGGTCAGGGGTAGCGGAAAAGAGACAGATCTGCGCAGGAGCGCAGATTGACTGATCTCACATTCCCAACGGGAACAGACTGACGGACTGAGAACGCAAGGGCACGAGGATTGGCTGATTTCCCGTTGCAAAGGGGAACTGACTGAGGGACTGAGTGCATGCAGATAAAACGAGATTTAAGTCTGTGGCCAATTACACTGAAGCCAGGCAGACATGGGGTCTGTGTCCCACGTGAACGGGAAAGAGAGAGCCAAAGGCCTGAAGGGAATAGGGCACTGGGCTGGAGGATTGGTGGACATGTGGTGCAGCCGTTTGCTGGCGGGAGGTTGGGGGGGATGGGTGCGCAGATGCACGGCAGGGATACAAACTGACCGGGAGATTGCAAATTCAACTGTTCCCGGAAAGCAAAAGGGAGATCAATTCCCACTGTGGAAGGCCTGACCGGTTAAGAGCTCCCGAGATGGAACGGGCTTACCTATCTGGAGATGACCTGGCAGTGGAAAGTCAGCAGAGAAGTTGGCAGTTGGAAGGCTTGCGAAAAGCTGTTCCCGGGATAGCTTTGTCCTCTGGTTGGAGACGAGCCCTGCAGTGGGTGCCAAATATTGGAAAAAGCCATGCCGGAACCACCTTGTAGAAAAAAGGGGTTTACTAGGGGCCATGTGGAAGGGAAGCTGGGTAGGGAAAGGGCAGTGTGGAAGGGCAGGGAAGGGACCAGGGAAAGGAAGAACAAGGGGGGAGAGAAGGGAAAAGGGCCGCATTCTGGACTGTCTGGGGCTTAAGTACAGAGAGTCGGGAGCATGACTTGTATGGTCTGGATTGGCTCAGAAAGGGAGAGCCTACCCTTGGGCAAATTCCCACGAGAGGTGAGTATTCTCAGGATCAGGGGGTGTGGCTAGTCTTCAGGTATCCAGGGGTGTGTGGCCTGGTTAGGCTACCTGGGAAGTATGGCCTCCCTGCCTGGAATCTAACAAGGGGTCCTTGGGTGAGCAAGCCTTATCCAAATTCAGACAGGAAGGCTTAGTTTAGGGAATACAAGCAATCAAGGGGATATTGTCACCAGATAAGAGGGTAAAGATGTGGAGCCAGTGAAAACAATGTGTGCACATCTTGATTCGCTTCATCATCAGGTTCAGAGGTGAGACTGGTGTCTTGGATGCCTTTCTTTGATACCAAATGTGAGAAGATTGTTCCTAGTCCACCCATCAGCTTCCTCTCTAGTCTTGCCAGTTCCATCCACGGTGCCTGAGGTCTACACTCTTCCTGTTCTGTGGCTTCACTCCTAGGCTTCTGGAGCAGGTGGCTGTCTTTTGCGGAACCTGGGTTTTTTTGTAAGGCTCCCTCTGTTACTGCTCTCACTGTGGACTCTGTGACAGCGCAGTAATAGACAGCTGAGTCTCTGGGTGCCAAGGCTGAGATGGTGAGAGTGAGAATTTGGAGTGACTTCTGAAATGCCACAGAATATCGTCCATATTTTCTGTTCGGATTTTCAGAATACAGATGAATCATGTAAATCATTTCTCCACTGGGCGGTTGTTGATACCAGTATATATTATAATAAGAAAAACTGACTGTGAGTTTACAGTTTATACTCAGAGATTCTCCTTCTTGTTTGTACATATCTGTAGGTTGATAAACATTGCTGGAACCTGTAGAAGAGAAAAGGAAAAAAAATGACTTAATTGCTGATATTGCTCACAAGGAAGTTGTCATAAACAGCCAGGTTTTGACCCAGAAAATGAAGTAGAGAAAGGCATAGTCCAATTCTATCCCAACTTTGTTCTTAAGCCTTCACATGCCCCAGGCTCTCCATTGGTGGGTTACTTACCAGGGCAGATGAAGGCCAGGACTATGCTCAAAAGAACAGAGAGTCCATGATGCATCATTGGGGCTCTTTCCACTGGTGAAATGGCTTTTGTTCTGCCTGTCCCTTGTCTGACTGGCAGTGTCACTAGAGCTGGTGACATGTGACCTGATGCTGCAGAGCTGGAAATGGGGTTTCTGCATATGCAAGCTTAGTCCTGTCACCTGTGGCTGATGCTTGCCCTCCCACTTCTCCTCCTCTGGCCTGCTCCTCTTCTTTAATGAACATATGACATGTAGCACATTTTGAATTATGAATGACAAGAAATCCACCTCTAATCTCATCACCCAGAGATAAACAGTGTTAATGCTTTGTGTGTTTTTCATTATTTTTACATGCAAATATGCACTTTAAAGAAATTGAAATCATACTGAAAATTCTTTTTTGTTTAACATTATGTATATGAATATTTCATCACATCATTTAACTGAGTTTGAAAAGGTGGGTTTTTTTTTGTCTTTTTCTATTTAACACATTTTTAAGTGCACAAAACATTATTGTTGACTTTAAGTACAATGCAATATAACATATTTCTAGAGCTTACTCATCTTGTGACTGAAGCTGTATGTCCATAGAATACTAACTTCCCACTTCTCGTGCTCCCAGTCCCTAGTAACCACCATTCCACTTTTTGATTCTAAGACTCTGGCTATTCTATACATATTATATAAGTAGACTCAGGTAGTATTTTGTCTTTCATGACTGGCTTATTTCACTTCACATGGTGTTCTTAAGGTTCATCCATGATACCATATTGTGTTCATTTTCTGTCACTTATAGAGAAATATCTGAGATAATCATGAAGAGAAAAATTGATTTTGGCTCCCGGTTTTAGATGTTCCAGTCAATGATCAGGCAGACCCATTGCTTTGGTCTTCTATTGGGGGTCAAAATGCTCATTTCACTTTCTAGCCAGGAAACAAAAGAAGAAAGGAAGAGACTGGGGTCCTACAACTCTCTTCAAGAACCCTACCCCAATGACCTAAAGACCCCAATTAGGCCTCACTTCCTAAAGTTTCCATGTTCTCCCAATAGCACTTCCCTGGTGACCAAGTCTTTAACATGTGGGCCTTGGAGGATATTCAACATCCAAACTATGGCACACAAATTGCAGAATTTCCTTCTTTCTCTAAGGCTGAACACTTTCATTATATGGATATGCCACATTTTCTTTATTCGTTCCTCTGTTGATTATATTTATGTTGTTTCTACATGTTGGTTATTGTAAATAGTTTTGTAGTATACATAGGCGTGCTAATGACGCTCCAAGATTTTGATTTCATTCTTTAGGATAAATACCTACAGTGGGGTTACTGGGTCACATGGGAGTTCTATTTTTAATGTTTCTAGGAAACTTGCTGCTGATTTTCATAGGCTGCCCTATTTTGCGTTCCTAAGAATAGTGTACAAGGGTTCCAATATCTCAACATCCTAGATAGTGTTTTTTTTTTTCCCCTGGGTGGGGAGGGATGATAGACACCCTGAAAGGTGCAAGGTATCATCTCTTTGTGGTCTTGGTTTGCATTTCCCTGATGATTAGTGATATACAGCATTTTTCATACGCCTTTTGGTGATTTGTATGTCATTTTGAAGAAAATATCTACTCAAGTCCTCAGCCCACTTTTAAATCAGTGTATTAATTTTTTTATTTTTCTTTCTTTCAACTAATGAGTTATAGAAGTTCCTTATTTTGGAATATTTTGGAAATTAGCTATAGCAGGAGGATAGGACCCTGAATGGTCTTGGCTGACCCAACACTTTCCTTTCCTGCTAGTATCTCTCAGAATTACTCCAGAAAGCGACTTCTAAGATAAGGAGGAAACATTCAGAACAATCTTGGCTGTGTCTTTATTCCTCCCCAAACAGGATGTCCTGCAATGCTTGAGCTTAGTAATGAACTAAGTAGTGCTTGTGGTATAAAATCCAAGCTTTCCTGCAGGCGTGTGCAGATAGGACTCCATGTTACCTGGGCAGGTTCCCTGAGCCTTAGGGGATCAGCTTGTTGTGGGCCTTAGACTTCTGTTTATTCTTGTTGCTTAACTGAGGGCCATAAATCTGTCTTGACTACATTGTTGTGCAAGTGCTCCATCTCCCTGGACCCAAGTGATATTTGTCCTCCTCTAGGTTACCTTTTCACTGTGTTGTTTCCTTTGCTGTACAAAAGTCTTTGGTTGGATGTAGTTTTACTTATTTATTTTTTTGTTACTTTAAGAATTATATTCATAAAAATCACTGCCCAGAACAGCATCAGGAAGGATTTCCCTATGTTTTCTTCTAATAGTTTTACAGTTTCTGGTCTTATGTTTTGTTTTTAATCCACTTTGAATTAATTTGGTGATAAAAATGTCTGATTCATTCTTTTGTATGTGCATATCCAGTTTTCACAATACCATTTATTGAAGAGACTGTCCTCTTTCCATTGTATATTCTTGGTGTTCTTATAAAAGATCAGATGACTGTATACATATACATGGTTTATTTTTGGGCTCTGCATTCTTTTCTGTGGTCATGCCTGTACCTTACTGTTTTGACTACCATAGCTTTGTAAAATATTTGAAATAAGGGAGTGTGGTGTCTTCTAGAATTGCTATTGTTTCTCAAGATTAAATTGAACACACATAATCTTTTATAATTCCATATGAATTTTAGAATACTTATTTATATTTCTTTTTTTTTTTTAACAAAAATAACTTATTTATATTTCTAGAAAAATTCCACCAGGGGGCTGGGGTTGTGGCTCAGCAGTAGAGCGCTCACCTAGCACGTGTGTGGCACAGGTTTGATCCTCAGCACCATGTAAGAATAAACGAATTGTGTACAACTAAAACAAATAAATAAATATTTAAAAAAAATTCCACCAGGATTTTGATAAGAGATTATGTAGAATTTTTAGAATGCTTTGGGAAGAATGAACATTTTAGCAATATTAAAATTTCTAATTTATGAACAGAGATATCTTTCCATTTACTTGCATTTTTTATTTGTTCTTTTTAATTTATACATAATGTAGATTCCATTTTGACATAATTATATAAGCATAGAATATAACTTTTTCTAATTCACTCTCCAGTGCCTCCCTTTCCCCTCTTCTCTCCCCCCACCCCCTTTTTCTTTCCCTCTATACTACTGAGCTTTCTGCATTTATTACTATTATTTTTACTTAGTACCTTGTGGGTATACATGATGGTGAAATTCACTGTGGTATCACTTGTATCTTTAAACTTTCATTCATCATGGGGGCTGGGGTTGTGGCTCAGCGGCAGAGCGCTCGCCTCGTGCATAGCCTGGGTTCGATCCTCAGCACCACGTAAACATAAATGCATTGCATTGTGTACAACTAAAGTAAATAAATAAATATTTAAAAAAAACTTTCATTCATCAGTGTTTTGTAATTTTTACTGTACAGGTCTTTTATCTTTGCCTCCTTAAGTTTATTTCTAGGTATTTTAATCTTTTTGACTCTGTGGTAAACAGAATTATTTCATTTATTTTTCAGATAATTCATTGTTAGTGTATAGAAATGGAACTGATTTTTATACGTTTTGTTTCTTTCAAATTCACTAACTTTTAAAATCAGTTCTAGAAGTTTTCTTTTTGGAGTATTTAAAATTTTATCTATATAAGATCATTTTGTCTGCAAACAGGGACAATTTTACCTTTCCCTTTTTGGTTTGGGCGCATGTTATATCTTTTTCCTGCCCAATTGCTTTGACTAGGACTTCTAGCATAATGTGGAGCAGAAGAGATGAGGATGGATATCCTTGTCTTGTTCCTGATTTTAGAAGAAAAACTTCAGCTTTCAACTGTTCAGTATGATGTTAGCAGTGGGCTTGTCATATGTAGCCTTTATTTCATTGAGGTACATTTCTTCTATATCTAATTAGTTGAGAGATTTTATTATGAATGTATGCTGTATTTTGTGAGATGCTTTTTCAGCATCTGCTGAGATGATCATATGATTTTTATCCTTCATTCTTTTAGGGTACTGTTACATTTATTGGTTTGCATGTTGTGTTAGTCAGCTTTCCATCATTATAACAAATACCTGAGATAATCAACTTATAAAAAGAAAAGGTTTATTTTGGTTCTTGGGTTTGGAGATTTTAGTTCATGATTGGCTGGCCTTTGCACTGGGCCTATGGCAGCACATTATGGTGGGAGTGGATGGTGGGGCAAAACTGCTCACCTCATGGCCAGGAAGTAAAAAAAAGGAGAGAGGAAGGGGCTGAAGTCCCATTATCTGCTTTTAGGTAGGGCGCACTCCCAATGACCTAAAAACCTCTCATTAGGCCCTAACTTTCACAGATATTACTTCCCAACAGTGCCACAAGCTGGGGACCAGGCCTGACCTATATTATAGCACACGTGTTGAATTGTCTTTGTTTTCCAGGCATAATTACCACTCGATCATAGTGTATGACACTTTCATGTGCTGTTGAATTCATTTTGCCAATATTTTGTTGAGGAATTTTGTACCTATGTTCTTCAGGAATATTGGCCTATAATTTTTCATTTCTTGTAGAGTCCTTGTCTGGCTTGGACATCAGGGTAGTAATTCTGGTCTCATAAAATGAGTTTGGAAGTGATTTTTCCTCTTCAGTATTTTTGGGAGAGTTTGACAAATATTGGTGTTAATTCTTCTTTAAATGTTTGGTAGAATTTGCCAATGAAGCCATCAAGTCCTGGGATTTTATTTGTTCAGAGGTTTTAAAATATTGATAAAATCTCCTTACTCATATTGGTTTGTTTGATTTTTCCATTTTTTCCATGGTTCAGTCTTGGTAGGTAACATACTAAGTAGGTATCTTCTAGGAATTTGTCCATTTCTTCTGGGATATCTGCTTTGTTGTTGTATCATTGTTTTCCTCTTGTGAACCTTTGCATTTCTGTAGTATAAGTTGTAATGTCTAATTCTCTTTTGTTTAGATTTATTTGAGCATTCTTTCTTTTTCTCTTGGTTAGTCTAGCTAATGATTTGTCAATTTTGCTTATCTTTTCCAAAAACCAACTCTTAGTTTCACTTTTTTTTTTTACATTTTCTATTCTCTATTAAATTTATTTTACTATATTCTTTACTATTTCCTTCTCTTTGCTAACTTCAGGCTTAGTTTTTTTTTTTTTTTTTTTTTTTAGCTCCTTGTGGTATAAAGTTAGGTTACTTACTTGAGATCTTTGTTTATTTTTAATGTAGCCTTTTGTTGTTAAAAATTTCCCTCTTAGACTTGCATTTGCTGTGTCCCTTAAATTTGGAATGCTATTTTAGCCTTTTTCTCTGTCTCGAAGTATTTTTAAGTTTCCTTTTTTCTCTTCTGTGGTGCTGGTGATGTAACTCAGGGCCTGGTACATATTAGGCAAGCACTCTGCCAATGAGCTACACCCCAATCCCCAAATTTCTCTTTTGATTTCTTATTTGATCCATTGAGTTTTTCAGGAGTATACTGTTTAAATCCCACAAATTTGTGAAATTTCCACTTTTTCTCCTATTATCAATTTCTGGTTATATAACCTGGTGCATGATATGCTTTCAATCTCCTTAAAATTTTAAGACTTGTTTTGTGACTCAACAAATGATCTGTCCTAAGTACTTGAGAAGAATGACTATTTTAGTCCTTTGGTACTTGATTGATTTTTCTGTCTGGACATCTGTTTTTTTTTTTTTTTTTTAAATTTGGGTACTGAGGATTGAACTAAGGGTACTCAACCAGTGACCCACATTCCCAGCCCTATTTTGAATTTTATTTAGAGATAGGGTCTCACTGAGTTGCTCAGTGCCTTGCAGTTGCTGAGGCTGGCTTTGAATTCAAGATCCTCCTGTCTCAGCCTCCAGAGCTGCTGGGATTAAAGGCATGCACCACCACACCAGGCCTATTGTTGAAAGTGAAAAATTGAACTTCCCTACTCTTATTATATTGTTTATTTCTCTCTTCAGTCCTATTTAATTGATTGCTGAGCTTTATGAACCTGATATCCATATCCTTCCCAAGATTTTGGAAGTTTTAAACTATTATTTATTTAATCAAGATTTCTGGTTCCCCTATTTCTTCTTATGGGACTCCCTAACCATGTATAGGTTTATTTGATGATGTTCAAAAATTCCCATAGGCCTTCTTGTCTCTTTGCATTATTTCCCCCCATCTGATTTGATTATTTATCTATTTATTTATTTTGGCACTGGAGATTGAACCCAGGACATTTTACCAGTTCTTTACTTCTTATCTTTTATTTTGAGACAAGGTCTTCTAATTGCTGAGACTGCCCTTAAACTTGTGATCCTTCTGCCTCAGCCTCCTGAATTGTTGGGATCACAGATATGTGTCATTGTATCTGGCTGATTTAACAATTTAAAGTCATCTGTCTGCATTAATAGATTATTTCTTCTTCTTGAGGTCAGTTATTGGGGAGTTTTTGTGTTCCTTTGGTGGTGTCAATGTTTCCTTGATTTTTCACATCCTTTTACATCTTGTATAATTGTCTTTACGTTTGTAGAAACATTTGCCTTCTGTAGTCTTCACTAATTGACTTTAGGAAAGTAAGATCTTCCCCAGTCTGCTCTGTGTAGTGGTGTATATCTCTAATCCCAGTCACTTGGGAGGCTGAGGAAGGAGAATAACATGTTTAAGGCCAGCCTCGGCAATTTAGTGAGACCCTCAGCAACTTAGCAAAATCCTCTGTCAAAAAAAAAAAAAAAAAAAAAAAAAAAAAAAAAAAAAAAAAAAAAGAACTGGGGGTGTAGCTCAGAGGTAAAATACCCCTGGATTCAATGCCCAGTAAACATTCCCCCACTCAAAAAAAAAAAAAAAAAAAAAAAAAAAAAAAAAAAGGAAAATTATCTTTACCAGTCAATCTGGGTACCAATTTTGAGAGTCTTTTAGGTTTTTCTATGAATAGACCCATTTTATATCTATTGTTCCATCTCCTGAGGGAAGTCTTAGGATTGCATCCCTTCTTTAAATCCCATAAAGCCAAGCAGGGTACTGAGAATCTCTCATTTATTTTCCCTAGGAAAGTGCCATGAAGTGTTCAAGGTTAAGTGCCTTATCCTAATATGTGGAGTGGAGCCAGCTCTGTGTGTGTACTTGTGCATGATCTTCAGAGGCTCACTCACACCACCTGGTGGTGAATGCATTGGTCATCAGCTAAGGGGGTAGGAGTACTTGGAGTGTTGAGGACAAAACCCTATCTAGTTGGGTGTGTGTGTCTTTAGGTGATGCTTCCTTTGAGGCTCCTGGGTGGACTTCTGGAAGGTTAATAGAAACTTCTATAAGGTTAATAGAAACTATGGCTCTCTATTGAGTTCCACATCCTCGTTGTTTTAAGCCCCCATCCCTTTGCTTTGTTCCTATTTGCCTTCCCAATAATCTCAGTGTTTGGGGTGGGGCAAGAGAGAAGTGAATGTCTTGGGCAGTGGTCCATATGACTGGGAGATCTGAGTACTCACTATGCTATCACTTTCCCCTAAAGAAATCTTGGGTCAAGGATGTCTCTCTTGGCACTGAGTTGTTTGATCTTGAGGAAGAGGTGATGCAAATAAAATCAATCTGCAATCGCTACCCTCTTCAACGTGTCTATTCTTTGATCTTTTGCTCTACGGGGTTACTGAGACCTCTCTACTAGACCCTTGGATTTCAACAAAGGTATACTTATCTTGGGTCATTGTCAAAATAGGTGTTTCATGGGTGTGATTTGGGGTGAGGGCTGGAAAATCCTATCCCACCATCTTACTGATCTTTCTCTTATAATTTAAACAATTTACATGTAAGATCAAATTTTCTATTTTTTTATTGGTTCTGCTAAATTATAGTTTTTTTTAGAAAGTGTGTGAATTGGCTTTGTGTTGCTGTGACCAAAATATTCAAAAAGAACAACTAAGAATAGGGAAAGCTTATTTTTGGCTCATGTTTCCAGAGGTTCAGTCCATGGTTGGCTGATTTCATAGCTCTGGGCCCAAGTGAGGCAGCACATCATGGTGCAATGGCATGGTAGAGGAGCACTGCTCACCTCATGGCATCCAGGAGGTAGGGGGAGAGGGAGAGAGAGAGGGGGGTGGGGGGAAGAGAGATAGAGAGAGAGAAGAAGAAGAAGGAGGAGGAGGAGGAGGAGAGGAGGAGGAGGAGAGAACTAGAAGCCTCGGCCACAGCAAGGATGAACCCTTTCAAGGTATGCCACAGTGACTGACTTCCTCTAGCCATGCCCCACCTATAGTTACCACCCAGTCAGTCTGTTCAAACTAAGATGGCCTGATTAGGTTATGGTCTGATTAAGTTATATATCTAATCATTTTACTTTTGAATATTCCTGCATTAACACGTTTCCTTTTAAGGGAAACCACATACCCAAACCATAACAGAAAGTTTTATAGTTTCTTTTCGAGAGCCATCCATGGACCGTGTGTGGACTACATCAGCATTGCAGCCTAGTAAATGGAAACGTGGTGTTTGGGAACTTCTGGTGGCAGTCCCACAGGGTGAGATCGCTGAAAATATGTGAATTTCTATTCCGCTCTGCCTGGTCCCACACAGCCCCTCTGAGATGGGTGTGACCTGCCAAGATGCCAATCAACTTGCTGACTGCAAGACACCATAAAGCAAGACTCCACTGCTGAAACTGTATCCCAGCCTTTGATGTACCCCCTTAAATAAACCATGGGAGCCATTTTCTAATTGTCCAGTTCCAGCTCCTGTGTGGGCTGGACTTATCAGGTACTCTACTTCAAAACTATAATTGTGACTCTGTCTTTTGTTCTTCACTGGTTATTTCTGACTTTAAATTCTTAGGAGGATTATCCCTCAGAGCAGACAAGAGTTCCCTGGCAAGGTGCTGGCTGCCCCATGATAGTTTCTCAGTTGTCTTTTTTCCCCCCCTGTACTAGGGACTGAACCCAGGACCTTGTGCATGCAAGGCAAGCACTTTATCACTGAGATACATCCATAACCTCTAAGTTTTTATATTTATTTCTATGAAGTTATTTCTTACATTTATCATGCTTATTTAATTTTTAAACTCTGCCTGTATTTATAATATTTTACACAATGCTTTGTGTCCTTATTCTTTTCTCCATAAGTCTTCTCAGAGATTTGTTCATTTTCAAATTCTTTCCATTCTTGTCTCTATTCTTATTTCCCCCACTTTTGTTATTTATTCTTTCTCCTTTTTACAACTCTGAATAAACATTTTCCAATCAAGCTCATTATGTCTCAGTATTTTCATGATGTAACATAAACCATAAAATTTATGTGGTATTTTTCTAGGTTCTTTCCTGAGAAATATTTCAGAAGATCTGGAGTTCCTGGCTTCTGAAATAGTCATTCCAGAAGAGACATAGATGACATGAGTATCAATAGGTAATGTAAAAGTCAGAGTGGCTTATTTCAGAATAAAGGACAACTTCTAGCCAAGTGATTCCTCGGAGGAAGATCTGTTATAAAGGGTGATTCCAGGGGAATTCTGCCCAAAGAAATGATAATGAAATGGGAGGGCCTCAGAATGAAGCATACAGCCTGGGACTGGGCATATGACAGGGTTTGAGAAAATTGAACACACAGGACAAGGGAACCATTGGTCATCAAGTTTCCTAAAGTAAGGAGGATTTGAAAGAAAGTCTTCCTTCAATAACCTCAGTATTATTTAGGCTTATGAGTCACTATCCTTTTCTGTCCTAAATTCACATCTCTTATCAGTTTTCAGGCAGTGTCAGCACAGTCTCATTATCTTCAGACTCATGTTAATGGTCATTATCTTCTACAGTCCAGAGAGAGGACTCCTTAAAATGTTCTAGGCCAGTGGTTCTTAAGTATGGCTGCACATTAGAATATATTGGAAAGCTTGAAAATGCATTGATTTGTGAGCCCAGACCCATGTAGGACTAAATTCCAGTACTGCCACATTAACAAATGATAGAAAAACGAGAGTGGCAGTTGTATAATAAATCTAAACACAAGCAGAGGCTGAGTTACTAATAGCAGAAAGATAAATTAAAGAACATGTTGTGGGTGGGAGGGAGGAGACAATCAGCATGCTTCCTTGACTGGGAGGGAACCGATTTTACAAACCCAACACTGGGGCTCAAAATTCAAGGGTGGCTGAATTTTGGTGCATATTTGTGATGTCATCATGAAGGTGACCAATTTTGCATATATAAGTGACTGTGGGCTACCCAAGTTTGACCACCAACAACACGAATTCTTGATTTTTCCTTAGCTTTCCTCTGGGGCTCTACATGGCTGCAATACTGCCAGAGGCTAGCAACTTTGAGTAACTAGCCAAAATGTTATTAAGGACTTGATAGGAGAGCTAAGACTAGCATTTTGAAATTTATACTTCTAAACCAACACTAATTAAAATGCTATCTCTTGGAATCATAATATTATAAAATGTAGAACTCAAGGTTATTTTGTTGTTGTTGTTTGTTTTGTTTTTTTTTGTTTTGGTGCTGGGGATTAAAGCCAGGGGTATTTTACCACTGAGCTGCATCCCCAGGCCTTTTTATTTTTATTTTGAGGCAGGGTCTTGCTAAGTTGCTGAAGCTGGCCTCAAGCTTGTGATCCCTCTGCTTCAACTTCCTGAGTTGCTAGGATTATGGTCAGGCATCACATACCTGGCTCAAGGGCATTTTGAGGTTATCTAGCCCAATTTCCTTATTTTGAAGGTATGAATTTTTTTTTTTTTTAACATTTTAGTTTTGGCAAGACAACCAAACAAAGGACAGCTACCATACACACTTCAATATCAGTATTTTTTTCTCTATTCTTATTGCTGGTTCTCTCACATTCTGAACTGATAAGGTATAAAAAGAAATCCTCTAATTCTCTCCTGTGTAGGGGAGGAAAAATTGCTTCCTTGTACCCTTCTAAGCTCTTTGACTGGTCTATGAATTAAATTCACTTAAGACAAATTAATAGGAGAAACCAATCTTAATTACATACATATGCATGGGAGTCCCACAAAGATTTGAGACTCTAGGAAGGGGTCAGGAGATTGGGATTTATACATCATCCTGAGCTATGGAAAGGAATAGCATTTGGGCGTTCTGGGGTTAGGGAGCTGGAGAGGAATTACAGGCAGGTAAGGGAAAGAAATGTATGGTGAGTCCATGTTGCTTTATTATTGCAGATAAAAGTCTCTTCAGTGATAAAATATGTCTCAAGAGGCTGTCCTCCTGCTACAGTCACCTTTACTAATGGAAACTTCCTTTACAAAAAGGTCAATTTATATTTTCTTTTAGATGGCTGAAGGGGAGGTGAAGTTTTTCTTGCATTGGTTGATTCTCAAATTCTTTTAGCTAAAGAACATAAGTATGTCAAAGTGGCATATTTTGGGGTGATATTCTGAACCCTTCACCTGCACTCTGTGTACTGCATGGGAATTCATGCCTCTAATTTCTCTATAGGTGTATCTACATTTCTCTCTCTTCCTCTCTATATTTCCCTTCATTGTCTCTATCTGAAAGAAGTAATGACACGGTGGTGGTCTTAGAAACTTTCTCAGGGTTATTTCTGGGAGCTGTTATTTCTGTAGATAGAGCCACAGTGGATGTGAAGCAGTTGGGAATAGGTGAGGGAGGAGAGAAACAGCCTTGAGAAGCTAGCTCTCAGGTAAGCCAGTCTTGAAGCTTATGAAGTGGCTTTCTTCGAGGTCCTGGCTTTCTGAGATAACTGCTGAGGCACCCAGAAGGAAAGCCTGGCAAAATTTACTAAATATAGTTCCATCAGCCTTCTGTTAGGGGAGATGCTGCCTCTCAGATTCTGGTATCAGATTGTCTATCAGTGTTATTTCTCTGTGTTTTTGTCAGTCTTCTTGAATTTCTGCATCTTCTTATATTGGTAAGAAGAAATTGAAGAGGAAAACAAACTCCTCCTGCTGCTCACAGTTCCCTGCCCACTGTGGATGTCTCTGTTTTCAAGGACACTGGGCAGGGAACACTGTGGATGTTCCCTGTCTCCACTGTGGGTGTCGTTCAAGCATTCTTTCCTCACAGAAAGAATGTGAGAAAATAAGTGTGTGCTGGGTTAAGATGCTAGTTCGTGATAATTTGTTATGCAGCAATACAAAACAAATACAGATTTTGGTATGTGGAAGTAGAACACTTCCAGAACACATATCTAAACGAGACTGAAAGAATTTTAATGAGCATGATAGAAAAAGTCTAAATTGCCTTCAACAGATTGTTAGTAGAAATATGGACTTTAAGAACAACACTTGTTGACTCAGAAGAAAATAAGAAACATGCTTTTAAACTGGAGGAGGGGGGCTCCTTGTTAGGGAGTGACAGCAAAGTTTATGAAATTGTCTCCTGCAGTCATATGGAAAGCAGAGCTTGGAAGTAATGAATTTGGTTGCAGAGCAAAGGAGATTTTCTAGTGCATTGTTGAAGGAGCTACTGGGTTTCTTCTTGCTGCTTATAGTGATGTGTAAGAGGAGAGAGGTAAATTGAGGGAAAAATTGTTAAATGAAGAGGAACTGGGACTGAATGAATCTGAAAAATTTCGATAACTCTCATTGGGGAAAAAAATGCCAAAATTAAGACTGTGACATAAAAAGAAGCTCAGAATATAGTCATACAATTTTTAATTAAAGCTTCAGAAAGATTAAAAGATGAGGACCTTCAATTGCACAAATGAATCTTCAGAGAGATTGAGGGATGTGTCTGATAGATCCTGTCAATTAAACCACAAAACCTCCAGGAAGCTTGTGAATATTGTCCTGCAGTCATTTGAACAGGGCCCAATCATATAGGCTGTCTGGAAAGATCTGTGGGTGTGGCTTTTTTTTTCCCTTGATAGCATAAACTTCATTGAAATTCATGGGAAATACAAAAAGTTCTTGAGAAAATTGTTTTAGCAGAAGCATTACTGGTTTGCACTGAAAGGGACAGAGAAAGTACAAAATGAAAAAAGGCTGTCAGACCCCCTCCAAACTCTGCTGTCAGGAAGCGGGCTGATAAAACTATTCAACTGTAAACGTGTCTTACCTTTCATGACAGAGGAAGGCTGACTCAGAGGGTGGAACCAAGACCCAAAGGGTAGAGCTAAGAATAATTCAGATTTAAAATTTAATCAGGGAACTCTCAACATTTACCTAACTGGATCTCAGAGCTTTTATGATCCAGTAGCTTTTCTTTTATCTCTCTCTCTCCTCCCTTTGAACCAAAATGATTATGGCTTTTATCTTAGACCTTCCCACTACCAACATTGTATGTAGAGTCATTAGGGGCATGCCACTTATCTCTTTAGTTTTGAAGGTTGACAGATGAGGATAATTGTACCCCAGGACCAGTACTTAATTGATTATACTGAGGAACTGCTTTTGAATTTAAGTATGATTTATTTTTTTAAATTTTATTTATTTTTAAATTATTTTTTAGTTGTAAATGGACACCTACCTTTATCTTATTTATTTATTTATTTATTTATGGTGCTAAGGATTGTACCCAGTGCCTCACACATGCTAAGCAAGCGGTCTACCACTGAGCCAGAGCTCCAGCCCCTACATATGATTTAGATGATAAAATTGTGGCTTTGAGTTGATGCTATGTGGGATGAGATTTTTGAGATCTTTAGGGGGTGTGTGAGCAAGTTTGAGGGATATAAACCATCGAGAGCAAGACAGTACATTGTGCCAGATGGACAGATTCTCTATCCTGGAGTCCACAATAATCCCCTCTCTTGCGCATGGAAGAGATCTGTGTCATGCTTCCATCCAATAGAATGTTCAGAGAGGATGGGATGCCACTCTATTATGCTACACTAGAAAAGGCTGTCTTAGTAGTCTGCATTAGAAAAGACTGAAATGAAAGATCCCCTCTAATATTTTGCTGCCATAGGCAGCCATGTAGAGGAAGCCCTTGAGACAAAGGAACTGCAGGAGACTCCAGGAACTATGGGCAACCTTTAGGAAATAAGGGCAGCCTCCAGCTGCCAGGTAAAAAAATACAGGGTCCTCAGTCATACAGCTGTGAGGAAATGAATTCTGCTTGCAAATTGAGTGAGCTTGGGATTCAGATTAAAAATTGCAAACAAAGATAACACATCATTTTTATACCTCTAAGATCATGATATCCTATGGTTGAAGGATATGTTTTCTTATCTCACAGTGAAGGTGTCCTGAAAGACCAATAATCTCTAAGGAGGGTCAACAGTTTCTAAGTGAATAAGGTAGACCCTTTCCCATTTATACACATATAAATGCCCCATCCATTTGTTCTCAACACATTTTATTATGATCTCACGTTTTTGTGCCAGACATATTGAGAAGGCTATGAGCTCCTGGAGGGGAGGGATTGTGTCTTACTAGTTTATACTAGGGGCATGAACCACAATGTGGTGAATCAATAGCCAAAGATTCCTTTAGCTCAATATATCTCCTATCCTCAAAGGTGGCTCCAGTAAATAGGAATCATCATTGTAGAGACTCCTGTTGAGAGATTCCTGGCAGCACTTCCATGATCTGAAGTGGCTGAGGTAATTTTGCTCAGGAAGAGTTGATGAAAGCAAGAGTTGCCAGAAGTGGTATTTTCCAAGTGCTGCTGTTGCCATTCGTGCAACTCATTCATCTGTGTTTATTTTTCTTTCTGGAATGATCCTTGTGTTCCCAATCTGCATTAGCAGCTCAATTACACCACAAGATCAACCTTTATCACTAGGCATCTAATGATAAAGCTATTTTGTTTTAGAGGTGGTGCTGCACAGATTTCCAAAAAGAGTTCTTTTTACAAGTTTGATGGAGTTGCATAAGAAACACAAGATTGCTTAACTTCATATCATGCCACATTGCATTAATGGCTGTTCCTGGATTCTACTTCCATCGATAGGTGCTAGAATCTTATTAAAAACTCTCAGGAAGAGTTAGAAAAAATGCCCTGGAATTTTGATGTCTACATCCACAAGGTGTACATGACTTTTGACAAAAGGACTATTTTAGAAATGATCTTTCTTATCTTGGAGTTCTACCTCCAGGAAGACAATAATGAGCTTCTAAGCTGAATAGTAATTTAGAGCTTGGCTGGTCACGAGAGGTGCAGTTGCTAACTAAACATCTGCTCAAAAGTACCCAGATCTCTAGTCAGCACAGCTTTCTATAATACCATTATAAAGAGAGACATGGTGTAAATGAATATTAACTGTTTCATTCAACAGAGAGTACAATTTTCTTAGATACTGTGCAAATGCATACCATCTTATCTCAGGTAAAGTGATACTGCAGGTGTGGCAGATTGGTACAAAGCCAAATTACACTTCTTATGGATTAGTGTCAGGAAGGTGTGCATGGGTGGCCTTTGTTGGCTGTTCATGTGATTGATGTGGTTATATACCTCTTTTGGGTACAACCTCCCTTTTATTTGTTTTGCATTTTCAAGCACAGCGATGTTCATTAGTGTAACACTTCTGACTTTTCTCCACCCACTCTCTCCTCCCAGAGGGGGAAAAGTATTTCTTGATCACTCTTATTTTAATTGCATCCCTTCATGCTCTCTCTCAATCTATTTATTCCTTTCATAACCCTCATCCTGACTTTCATGCACATTGTTTATGTATCTGTTCTTTCTCCCCCATCAGACTGTCAGGAACCCTGTTGTCAGGCATATTTTACCTTAACATTGTATCTTTGGTATCTAACAGTGCCCATGAACTATCCATAAATAAAAGCAATCAAAAGCAACATGATTGCTATAAGGTTTCAGTGTTGGTGAGGGTGAGCAAGATTGCCTTCAGGCTGGTCCAATTTCAGTACTAAAAAAAAGGGGGGGGGGTATATTCTTTGAGACAAATGGAATAGCCTGAGCAAGAGTGTAGAAGTGGCAAAGCACAATGTGTTTTCAGGGAAAGCCTCATCACAAGAGGCATCCTGGGATGGTTTTGAAGAAGAGGGAAGGGTCTGGAATGCTGCTCTCCAGTACCGGGCAAGGTGGGCTAGAGTGGACAGGCAGGGCATGGGTGTGTGATTTTGTGTGTGTGTGTGTGTGTGTGTGTGTGTGTGTGTGTGTGTGTGTGTGTGTGGTGGGGGAGGGGCTGGGAAATTGTGGCCAAAACAGCTGTGGAAAGGCTATCCCAGCTGCTTGTCCTGGCTCACATCCTTGCTGAGTGGAGGAAGACAAAAGGAAGTCAGATAGTACTGTGAGAGACATATAGCCAGTGTGTACTGCTAAAGGAGCAGGCTTGCTTTGAGTTCCACAGGGAGACAAACCTCAGACAATGTGCTTTTTTTTTTTTGTTTGTTTGTTTTTTAATATACGACTTGCTTTGTTTTGAGCAAGTGCTAGTTTGTTATCTTCTGCCTCCTTACTTCAGATAGTTGAAGCTCGGTAGGGGGATGCTTCTGAGAATGGGGCCTGGACACCATGACTCTATTCTTTGAGCCTTCAATAGGGTCCTTTCCAAGCACCATTCACAATTTCCTATTTTCCAGGCTTTTCCTGCAGGCCTCCTTAGGCTCTTGCAGCCTGGGCCATTTCTTTGCTGGCTTCTGGGCTTTTTGTTGTTTTGCTGTTGCTCTGTGCTCTCTCTGAAAGCCCAGGAATACAGATCCCTGGCTGTAAATGTGGGTTGATGAGGTTGATAAATTGGCTTCTTCCTGGAAGTTCACTGAATAGCATCCATTGTTGAATAATCATTCTAATTACACAGAATATGATAAATCTTCTACCACTGGGAGGCTTTTTGTAACATTCAAGTATTAATCAATAACACAGATAGTGTCCTTTCAGGCTGCAATAGAACCACAGCTCCCCCTCTCCTGCACAGATATTATGGTTGGAACTGATGATCCTCTGAGCCTTTCTGGATCCTATAGGAAATAGAACAGGGGCATCTCCTGATGGACTTCCTAGAGGATGGTCAGGAGCTCCTGGTGTCAGATGCCATTGGCTTAGTGTCCCTCTGAACGGCTCTGAAATGAGTTCTGACACCAAATGTCTGGGAGTTAAGCCAAACTTGATTGGTTAAGAGCACAGTACTCCACAAGACTGCCCTCACTTCAGACAGCACCCAAAGTTCAGAGGTCCCAGCTGTTCTCACTTCTAACCAGTTGGCTACAAGTTTGGGACTTCCCATGCCCCCCTCAGGTTTGATGGTTTCATGGGGTGAGTCACAGAACTCTGGAAAGTGCTATACTTAAGATTAAAGTGTTATTATAGCATACAGGTACAAATCAGAATCATTCAAGGGAGAGAGGCATGCAGTGACATCTGCACATGGAGCTCCTGGTGCTGCTCTCCTGGAGACTGGACGGTGATGGTTCCTCCTGGACATGTTGTGTGACAATACACACTGAGTATTGCCAGCTGGGGAAGTTCACCCTAGCCTTTGGTATGCAAGGTTTTACTGGAGTTTGATTGCATGCTGCCCTATGGCTGAACTTTGGCCTCCAACCCCTTATGGACAGTCCAGCTAAGACCTTTAATATCTTGTTTCTTAGCAGGAAGGTGGGGGTCTAGGTCAGAATTCATATACTGTGTTGCAAAACACCCATCATAAATCATGTTTTTAGACCAACTGATGGCCAAAGCTTTCAGGGATAAAAACACTGTTATCAGGCAGGACATTCCAGGGCCCTTCTGATCACCTCCTGATAGCTAAGGGAAGAGGGAAGACCTCTGATGGGAAATTAATTCTTTACCATACAAGCCCCAAACCATAAGCAGACACAACCTCCCAGTTATCCCGAAGGCCTCAAAGCCTGATAAGTGACATCGTGACAGGTGGGGGCCAGCCCTGCTAGGGAGACCTTCCCAGATCGGGTGGGAGCAGGCAGGCTGGGCTTCTACCCTTGGAGGGTCTTCTTCTGCCTTGGATACCTGACAGAGCATACACAGAGCCTCTAGAGCTATGGGGCACTGCTTCCCAGAACAGGGAGCAGGGTTTCTTCGAGGAGTGACTGACAGCAGATTTGCCAAATCCTTGTCTGTTAATCTTATTTCCTTGCCTTCCCCTTCATACATTTAGGCTTGTTTCCAAACAACAATTGCATATTCTCAAGACCAAGTCTTGATATTGCTTCAGGGTGAATGAAAATTAACTAATTGATTCATTGAGTCAACAAGTATTTTTTGAGTGCCCACTATGTACAGAGAAGCTACTAAGTGTTAGAGATACTGTAAGTAAATAAAAAAGAGAATATGGTTACTGATCTCACAGAGCTTAGATTTGTTTTCTTGAGTAGAAGCCCATCTTAGAGGGTGCCCACCAGAGAAATATTCTCGGAAAAAGTAGTAGTATCTATGTTAAGACCTAATGGATGATTATAAGCAAATCGTGTGTGTGTGTGTGTGTGTGTGTGTGTGTGTGTGTGTGTGTTGGATGATTGGGAGTGTCAGGAAGCTGAGTAGAGAGAGAAGGTACCAGGCAGAGGAAATTGGTGTGAGAAGGGTCAGAAGTTACTTCTGGGCTCTTGGACTTTACCTTGAGATGAGCTGTCCCAGTGCCTGTTCTTTTCCAAAGCAGATCTTCCTGCAGGTGGCCTTGAGGTGTGGCTTGACCCTCTCCTCACAGGCTGACTCAGGGCCCTCTCTGTTTCAAGATATGGGCCTGACCCCACAATCCTTCCTTTGACTTCCTGCACTCTGACGTGAACATGCCCCCACTAACTTAATTCTTTACCTACGTATACCTTCCCTCTTTGAAGTCATTTAAAGATTCTTCTCCCATGAAGGCTTTCTGAGTAACTAGAGACAGTACAAATATGTCCACTGCCCCAGGGTACTGATATGGATATTGTAAATGGCACACATATTCCATTTAGTCTCTTGATTGAAAACTGTTTTTCTTGATGGCTGAATTACTTCCTTATCATTTCATATGTGCTTATTTCATCAACAAAAATGTATGCTCAGAAGGGCAAGGAAACTTATTTCTCCTTATTCTTCTGGAATGTAAGATTGTTGACTGCACTGCAAATGGGGTGAGAAAGGGGAACACCAAGTGGCAGGTATTTCACACCTTCCCTCCCCCAGTATGCTCGGCTAACAATCTCACTTCTTATTTCATTAAAAACATAGACGTCATCATGACACATCTTCTCACTCCAAGTGTGCTAATGTTACTGCATCTCAATACACATTCTCTGTCCTTCCTCCTATTGAAAGGATGCACCATCCCCGTCTGTCTTAAGGCCAACCTCTCTGTGTCCTGGACCCTGTCACCTTTGCCGACTCAAAGACTTCATTAAGTCAGGTTCTCTCCTTGGCATTATCAGTTTCTATCTCTCTGCTGGATCATTCAAAAAATAATATTTAAATATGTTACTATCATCTGTACTGTCTTGTATACCTGAAAAAATGTCTCTTGTTTGACAGTTTTTATTTCTGTGTCCCCAGGGGGGAGGTAAGAAAATGAGGACTCTGAGTATGACTGTCACATCATGTGAGTTTCCTTGTATTTTCTCATTGACGTTTTTGTTCTGTCCCTCTCCTCCCTCTCCCAGGATTCTTTAAAAATAGTTACAGTTCATGTTTTATTCTGATTTTGAAGGACTATATAGTCAGAATATATGATGGGTAAAAAGAAAATTTGAAAAAGATAAAAATCACCTTTTAAATCAAACATGCAGAGATAAGTTTTGTTAACAACTTGGTGTATTAGATTTATATATGCACACTTACAAAATTGTAACAATGTGTTCTATTCAGTTTATTTATTATATTTTCCACACTTAACAACAAGAGTATTTCTAGATCCTTAACATGGCTTTTATGCCTATATTTGTATAGAAATAGCCACGATTTATTTAACCATCCTACTGCTGGCAGACATTTATGTTTTCCCCAATTCTTGATATAATAAAAAGTGCAAATAAAATACTTAGTATAATTAATTATGAGAAAGGGGAACACCAAGCGGCAGGTATTTCACACCTTCTCTCCCCCAGTATGCTTTGCTAATAATCTCACTTCTTGTTTCAGTAAAAATATAGAAATCATCTATGATTATTTCCTGTGTGTTAAATTCCTGGAAATAGAATTAGTGGGAGGAGTGCATAACCTCTCCCTTTGTGTCTCTGTCTTTCTCTTCCTCAAGTGAAGGCAATGCTCAGCATCCAAAGTGCACGCTCTTTTCATCACTGGACCTTTGTGTCTTCAATCAGAAGCTTTCAGGTGTGCCAAAGCACTCCTTAGTTCTTTAGTTATTGGCCATTGATAACTTTTCTTTAAAATCTGTCTCTCTAAATTACAAAAGTGATTCATCTGGCTGTAATCATCATGTAATACAGAGATGGGTAAAAGAAGAAATTCAGCCTCCTTTGTTCCTCCACCCTCCTCCTTTTTCTGCCAATTGCATACTCCTGCAGTAGCCAGAGATGCAAGCCCATGCATGCCTCCCTATAGACTTTTATGTAAATAGGTTTTGTTTTGTTTTGCTCTTGTGGATAATTGATTTTTATTGCAAGCAATATTTTTCAACTTTCCTTCTCTAATATATCATAAACATCCTTCCAGTTCAATGCACAGGGATCTAATATATTTTTTTCTAATGTATACATGATAATCATGATATTGCAGATTAGTTGCTATTGCTGGGTCAGCAATTTAGTAGGACTCAACTGGGCATTTCTTCTAATCTTGGGTAGAATTTCATGCATCTGGTTAATTGTAGTTCAGTTGCAGGTCAACTTTATTGATGTTGGCTGATCTTTCTAACATGTCCAGAGCCTCAGTTGGAACTGAGCTAATTTGATACTGGTCCATGTTATGTCTTCTTCAGGAGGCTAGCCTGGGTTATTCATAGAGTAAAAACAGAGATCCCAACAGCAGGCATATGAATGCAAGATCTCTGCCTGGTGTGTTGGTGCATGTCTGTAATCCCAGCTACTCAGAAGACTAAGGAAGGAGGATTGCAAATTCCAGGACAGCCTCAGCAATGCAGTGAGACCCTGCCTTAAAGTAAAAAATAAAAAGGGCTGAGGTTGTAGCTCAGTAGTACAGCACCTCTGGATTCAGTTCTTGCAGAGAGAGAGAGAGAGAGAGAGAGAGAGAGAGAGAGGGAGAAGGGGGGGCAGGAACGAATATGTAAGGTCTCTTGAGATGTGGGTTTAGAATTTTTATCCTGTCACTCTGCCACTTTCTGTTGGCCAAAGCAAGTCACAAGTTCAGCCCAGATTCAAGATATGGAGAAATGGATATCACCTCTTTATAGAAGAGCAGTAAACTCAAGTTGCAAAGTGTGCAGACACAGGGAGGCACGTATAATTGTGATTTTTTTTTGCAATATACCACATATGGATATTCCATTATTTAGCCCATCAGTCTACTGGTGGGAATTCAACCTTTCTAGAGTATTTAACAAATATTGATGAATTGACATCCAAAAAGTTTGCCTTAGTTAACACATTCATTAGCGTTATATAACATGTTTTATCTCATTCCTCCAAAAATTTGTCAATTTGTTACACAGAAGTGCTATATCTTTGCTACTTGATTTTGTATTTTGTTAATTACTGTGAGATCAAATTTATTTTTAAATATTTATTAGTTTTATTTCTTTTTTACTGTTAATTGCCTTTTTGAGTCATTTTACTACTTTTCATTGAGCTGTTAAAATTTCTTATTTATAAATGCTCTTTGATTTTTAGGACATAGCCAGATCTGTTGTAAAAGGACAAGAACTTAGATTGTTCTAGAGCCATCAACCCAATGATGTCTGTTATGTAGGGTAGCTAAGCCTTTTCAGCATGCTATTCCTAGGGAAAAATTGTGCTTACATCATAACAAGAATAAATTTTGGCAGAACTCTGCCATACCTATTCCTCCAAGGAGACTTTTCTTGCCTTTCATGAGTAACATTAGGATCAATTTTCTTATTTTTCATTTTTACAAGGGAGAAACCTGTACATAAAAAAAATAATGGAGAGGTTTAAAGATGCGAAGGTACAGAACCAAGACACTTCATCTTTTCATGACATTTTAGGGATATAAATTCAATTTTCTGTAAGCACAACACAAGGTTAGATGCTGCTGCTCGTAGTAAAATATGAATCAGACAAAGTTCCTGACAGAAAATTTAGAGTCTAGTACAGTTTATGTGCTGCTGAGTTCAATAAGGACTCTGAGAATTCACAGGCACACCAGGCATTACCTAAGCACCTAGTCAACATCAACAATAGCCATAATTATAGCTCATATTTATTGAATGCTTTTACTATGTCGGGCACCATGACGTTTCTTTTATACATTTTTGTCCTCCTATGTTAAATATTTACATGGATGTATTTTTATTAGTTAAAAGAAAAGGAAACAAATTTATTTAAAGTTGTTACCATATTTATAGTACTTTTTTTCAAACAACAAATATTGAAAATTCATTACTATTGGAAAATATTTGGGCTTTAAAAAGGAGTTTCCCATTTTCAAAAAGGTTGGGGCCCACCCACCAACAGGCAGGGCGTGGGAGGGAACATCCCTTTTACTGAGGATTGATACAAGGTCAATTGTGTGTGTATGTGCGCACGTGCATGTGCAGGATTTTTTTCAGGATTAATTTGGAATTCAGCTATTTAATCATCAACCTTAATCTCAGTTTCTGGCCTGTAACCAGAATCTACCTGCTGGTCTCATTTTTGGGCCCATTTTCAGTTCCCAGGCCTGTAGGAGGAGCAGGAGTCCTGCTGGAGGATCCCTGGGTCTTCACCACAGTTGTCTCTGGAGACTGCTGCATGGGTATCTGTGGCTCATTCAGTGATTACAGGTTCTTTTGAGAGTAAAGATCCAACCCTGAAGTGAGTGTGATAAAGGAACACAGCTAACCACTATTTAACAGCAAAAACAAACAAACAAAACACCTGGTCGTCGGCACTGTGCCTCCCTCTTGGCCCCTCCCTCATTGCGCACTTACAACCTCTGAATTGCAGGGCACAGGAAACCAACCAAGGAGCTCCTCAGAACTCAGCCATGTCCTCCACCTCTCACTCCTGGTGGCATAGGGGGCTTAAAAAGAGGACACGTTCATTGCTCCACACATTTTAAGATGTAACATAGCTGATTTTTACTCTCAGAGTATGTCAGGGAATTACTTGTTGAAGATGTGATAAATAGGAAAGACTTGAAAAGTATCCTTGATGTAACTATGGAAAACGGAAAAAAAAAAAAAAAAAAAAAGATATATTGCCTCCCATTTGTGAGTTTTCAAGTGCTTGTGAAGTTGAGAATCTGAAAGTCAGACAGAAGATATTGTATTTCAAATAGAGATATTGCATTGTGTTTTAAAGTAATTCTGTTGGTCACCTTGTTACAATCATTTTTACAGTGAAGAATGCCTTTAGCTATGTTCCTGATTTTAGTAGAAACTTCATAGTCCTTTGTACTGATTGAATACATTAGACCTAACTCAGCAATTGTACATTCAGCTATTTACTAACTGGGGAGTCACAAGGTTGGTAAGTTAGAGCAGCCCCTCATAGTTAACCAGTTAACAGTTACGAAGAGTAATCACAGTGTTCTCTAACAGACATCTAATGAGTGAGGTGTCTACAACATTTCTAGTTAACAATCTTTGGAACTATCAGGATGCTCTTTACCATATTATAGGTAAGCTCTTTGCTCATTTTAGTTAATAGAGGCAAGTAGAAAACTTTTATTATCATACGATAGAGAGTGCGGATTTAGCTTACATTTTGTGTTAACTGGCATAGAAGTATACCTTAACTATTCTTATCTACCTACATGTAAGTAATAACTTGTGTTAGTGGAAAACTTATTCTGTGCCTGGTATTGGTCTGTGTGCAAATAAATACTGTCATCTATGGAAAGCCCAAAGAGTAACTATTGACTACTATCCCACTTGTTCAACCCCAGGGCTGCAAAAGCCCCAGCGTTTTCTAACCCCAAAGAAAGAGTTTGGAAGACTCCATGGAGAGGGGTTTGGACATTTTCTCACTCATGTGCTCCTAAGTGTTAGCAGACCAGACAAAACTGAGGGTTGCACTGTGCCTACAAGCAGGGGGAACGTGAGGGGTAGTTTGCATGCCCACTACACTGGTGGATTTCTTCAGATATTTTGAGTACACCTTCTTACTTCACAACCAACATTACCCTACTTTGATCCTCACCCAAAGATTGGAGACCAGGAAAGTGTCCATTTTCCCCTCCATTCCCTTCATTGTCAGGTTCTTTGGAGTCCCTCTTATCTCACTGTACAGAACAACAAGCCTTTCTGGGCACTGACTAGTGTTTACCTCAAACCACTAAAAACAAACAAACAAACGAATAATTTGTTCAAGGTCAGAGAGCTAAAACACAAGGGACCAGAAACTGGCCAATCTGGCCAAACAGGCTGTGCTTTCCCCCTCTGTCCTCTACTGTTATTTTATTTCCTCAAACAAAGGCTTATTACTAACCCAGTGTTTTTCAGTCTTAAAAGTCCTTGAACAATAACCCTAAAATTTCTTTAGTGTTTCATGCAAAAGAAATATGATATTTAGTTTTAACTTGACTTTTAATCAGAGCTGAATCAAAGATATTTTTGGCTCATAAAAATTCATTTCCACGAAGAGCTGCTAGGAGAAAGTACACATCTGTTCACTGGCCCATTATTTCAAAACTTCAAGAGTATGTGCAGGCTGGGTCTTTTCAGCACTCCACTAAAACATAACTCAGTGTGATGAGATCAACAAGCACTTACATTTTAGTAGACAACAATAGGGAATAAAAAAAAAAGAAGAAAGACTTGGTTTTTCTATTGAGCCATTCTGACTTGCACCGGGCGACACCTGCTGATTGATGATCTGCTGGAGTGGGCCAATTCAGTGAAAAAATCACACAGATGTGTACAAACAATGTGGGAAAGGGGTGTCTGTTCTCTTTCAAAATGAACCCATTTTGGAGTTAGATTTATGATTTTTTTAAAATTGACAACAGTGGCTCCTCTGAGTTTCTAAGAAGGTGGAGAATGAATGTTTCTTAGGCTTTGAAAGTCAATTGTTCAGAAATTCCCAAACATATGCTGGTCAATGGGTTTGATGTCAAAACAGAAATGATGGATTGAGAGGGGGACATTTCTTAAGAGTGCAGCTTGCAATCTAACTCCTTTGAGTGCCCTTAAGGGAGACCAATTGCAAGGCTGGTATTTACTACTGCATTTGACTTAGTTGTGCCATTTACATAGTAATGTTTTCAGTTTAACTTGGGAATGTTATTTTAAATCCTATACACGCTGCATATAAACGTGTCCAAATGAGTTATCTTATGTGTTTACTGTTTCTCAATGTTTGTTTATGTGCCTATTTGAAATTGCCATTTGCCAATCACTGCTTTCCTTGTAATATACTGTCAGCAGGGTCCCTTGACAGGGAATATGGTGCTCCTCGGCTGCCTGTAGCAGCACATTCTCATATTTGAGGCGTACACGGAATTTCTTACTAACTCAAGCTATTTCTTTTAGGAAGTGTCCAGGTTAGTGGTTTTCAGCTGTGGAGTTTGGTTTCTTGGTCTTAGAAAGAGCGTGTAACCCTTGGTAGGCCCAAGGGGGTATGTGATACATGAGGAAGCCATTTGCCATTTGTGTAGGAGCTGACTTGATACAGCTCCCCTGGTGATCTGGAGGTATAGTCGGTAACATTTTGCGATTTACTCAGATGTCCAAACCAGAACACTTTATTTTCTATAATGACTTAATTCTAGCTCCAGCAATTATTTTGACTGGTATCAGAAAACTTACTTGAAGCAAATATTGGGTTTACTCATTTAAATAATGATTTTTTTTTTTTTTTTAAAGTCAATTCAAGAATTTCTCCACCAGTTCTAATTTCTCCACTTCTTCTCCTTGGGGTGACTTTTGAGTTTTAGAGGCTTTAAATGGTGTTCTGGCATTGTTTGGGAGCACCTGGCCCGACTGGCACCCTGAGTTGCTCTGGGACATTATTATTCCTTCATGTCCAGATGTCTGAGTCCCTGTAGGTCGCTGATTGTTGATCTACTTGCTCTGTGTTCATTTTATCATAATACTGGGATCCTTCTAGTTGCACCAAAACTCTCTCAGTTAATTTTCATGTTCTTTGTGTGCATGTGAAAATCAGCTGCCTAACACCAGTTTAGCAGAACGTGATGTCTTGTGTTCTCTGGGCCTATTGCATCACTGCACAGATATCTCTGCCCTGGTGGAAATTTGCAAGGATACTGTCATTCAGGCTTTCTAAGAGGAGTTAGTCTTAAGTGCCCTTACCCTCAGATTCCTAAAAACCTATTTGCAGGCTACATTATTACCTCTGCTCACTCCACTGCTGGGGTTGTGGAGGCAGGGCACAGGGATATTCATCAGTCTTACATCCTTTTATCTCTGTCACCCCTAGGAATTTCCACAGATCAAGACATTCACATTAAATCTAATGTTGCATAATTGGTCTCTGTATTAACCTGTATTCTAAGAGAACTTTTAAAGGTCTAATATTTCTTCTTCTTTTTGTGGTAGGTAAGTGCTCTACCACAGAGCTACATCCTCAGCCCAGGTAAAAGTTCTTTGTGGAACTTCTTTATGTAGATGTTCAACCCCAGGGCTGCAAAAGTTCCAGCATATGTCTTATTGATCCTAGAAAAAGAAATTGGAGGACTCAACAGAGAAAATTTAAACATTTTATTACTCATGCAATGGACTGGGATAAAATGGAGGTCTATGCTGTGCTTGCAGGCAGGCAAAATTTCACAGGGGCAAATTGATGCCAACTGCACATATGGGTTTCCTCAGGTGTTTTATAAGTACATAACTTTACGTTAGAACCAATTTCATTCTGCTTTGATCCCCACCTAAAGATTGGAGATAAGGTTAAGTGGCCAGTTTCCCTCCTCCTTACCCTCCATTCTTGGGAGTCCGTCTTAGTTTACCTTCAGGAACAACAAACCCTCTGGACACTGACTTGTGCTTATTCCAACAGTGGCCATGATTGATTGATTGCCTATGTGGTTGAACCCTAATGAGGGTTGGTACTTCTGGCATGTCCAGTCCCTCCACCTAATACTGCTGGGTGTGGTTAGCCCATGTTGAGTGGTCTTGTTAGCAGAAGCTGTCAGCAGTGTCCAGGGTCCACCATCATGATGAAGGTATCCCTATGATTCAGGAAATTTTGAAGCTTTAGAGGTATCTCGAGAGTGGTATAAAGGCCAGAACTATCTTTGGGGAAGGCTGAAGTCCTTACTACATATTAGTAGAAGAACCAGCAGATTTCAATGTCAGTAATATAAAATTTCCCATTGTCCTTCAGAGCCTGGCTTACTATAACCACTTATCTCAGCCTGACAGAAGTTTGGAGGTGATCCACTGCTGTGACCACTATGCATGCAAATGTACTCACTGCTTCATGTGCTCCAACACTCCTCAGGCTGTTTGGGTTACAGGGTTTGTCACTGGGAGTATCCACACTTGAGGGACATGGACACCCAATATGGAGTAAGATACATGTCTCATGGCTCAGATTCATTGATTCATCAACTATTTTTTAAAAAATGTGCTTTTGTGATGGAGACTGTTCTGAACTCAGGGTATTTGGTGGAGCTTAGAGGCTAATGGGCAAGACAGATATTATACAGATAATCTCACAGGGATACATAGACACAATAAGGCCTACAGAGGAAATTTCCAGGATCTTTGAAACAGTTAAAATAGGAGGAACAAATTTAGATTGGAGGAGGAATGTGTTAATTGAGGAAGTGACTTTTTTTTTTTTTTTTTTTTTTTTTTTATTGGTACCGGGGACTGAACTCAGGGGCACTTGACCACTGGGCCACATCCCCAGCCCTTTTTTGTATTTTATTACAGACAGGGTGTCACTGAGTTGCTAAGTGCCTCGCCATTGCTGAGGCTGGCAACTCATGATCCCCCTGCCTCAGCCTCCCGAGTGCTGGGATTATAGGAGTGCACCACCGCACCTGGCTTGAGGAAGTGACATTTAATTCAAGATTTAAAGAAGGTAAATATTAGCCAAGTTACTGGAAACACTGATTTGATTTTAGCTGGTAAGAATAGCTCTTTTGAACTGCTTCCCTACTGTTGCCAAATGAGGAAAATGTTCCCTAATTAATCGTGAAATCCAATGGCCCTTTATATAAGGTCCTTACTGCCTGTGGGGGTTAAAAAGAAACTTAGGGAAAATATTTGGAGAAGTTGTGAAGAAACATTCAAAGTGAAGAAAGCTTTGTAAAGTTTTCAGCTTATCACATGCTTGTGTCCAAAGCAGTTGAAGGCTCTCTCCATTTCTTAGGAGCCTGATGCCTATGGGATCTGGCTCACAGATCCTCTGTGCTTTCATTCCATGATGCCTTGGGACCACAATCAAGACTGGCTTTGTTCTTTTTCACAGTCACAGTTTTTCCAAGCCTAGGGAGCAGAAGTTACTCTGGAACATTATGAACTGTTTCCTGTTGAGATGAGCCAAGGGTGCCACAATGGAAAGGTCACCTAGTTCTGACATTCAGTTTAAAGTGTACTGGAATGAAAGCCATGGCAGGCCTCAGACTAAACATTGTGAGATGCCTGAGTGTTAAATGATGGTTCCTCTTTCTCTCCACTTTTTTGGGGGTGGGGGGGGTGCGGTATTGAACTCAACGTTGCTTTACCACTGGACCATATTCTCATCCCTTTTTATTTAGTTATTTTTTGAAATTTTTGAGACAGGGTTTTGCTAAGTTATTTAGGGCCTCTCTAAGTTGATAAGGTTGGCCTCCAATTTGCGATTCTCAGCCTCCTGAGTCACTGGGATTTCAGTTGTGTGTCACAGTGCCTGGTTCCTCTTTAGTCTTGAACAAATTGATACAAAGGCACTGCTGGCTGTGGCATCTTAACACCTGAGAGTTTGTGTGTGATTATGTCTTCTACACAGTGAGGCTGATGAGAAAGCTGATACCAAGAAGTCTGTCTCTGTGAACCATCTTCGTGTTGACTATGAGGAATCTTTTGTCCCTGTTTGTATCTTCTCTTGATTTTCACTTGTAATCTTATTGGATGAAAAAAAGTGTTGATTTTCAGGTAGAACTAAAGGACCTCTGTCATAAAACTTTTTTCATAAGAACAGTGTTTTGCTTTTCCCTCTCTGTTAGGACAAGCATTCCTGTGTTTTCCCTCTGGTAATTTCCTTTGGAGCCTCCAACCTTAGAGCTTTTGACTTCCTCTCCCCAAGTGGCTCAGGTGTGTCCAGTACGTCTTAAAAATAGGCAGGTAGGAACATGTATCACCAATAGGAGGTGATGTTGGTAGTTACTGGGACAGACACACAGACCAAGAACTGCAAAGCACTCCTGAAAGAAGACAGGAAGGGTTGCATGTCCTTCCACTGTGTGTCCTCTCTACTCATTAGGAAGAAAGGCCATGTCTTAGCCTGGATTTTCTTATATACAGTCTGAGCAGAGTTTTGCATAAATGATGTGCATTTGGGAAATGATTCCAGGGAGCAGGAGTGAGGGATCAGGGAGTAGAATTGGACAGTGAGGAACACCAGTTGTGCATGATGGAGCTCGCCACCCTTTTGTATGGTGGTGCTTGACCCTGCTATGACCTTCTGAAGAGTCTTAAGAATGTGTCTCAGGCTCTTCCACGTTCAGGGGGGAAAAGAAATTGGCAACTTGAAGGTGAAAACATTTACTCATTTATTTTCTCCCATTGTTCCAAAGTGGTCCCAGTGGAGCCCATCTCTCCTTATTCTTTCTCCTCTTACTCCCTTTCCTCCTTTCTTCTTTTCCTGGAAATGTAAGATCCAAGATGTAAGAAAGCCAGTGATGTGAAAGACATTCCGGAATAGCTTTTATGCATCAAGCTCAAAGAGCAATCAGTTCACATATGGCAAAGGACAGAGTTCAAGGGAAAGAGAATCTAAGAGAAAAAAGAAATTATTAATATATTTGATATGCTTGAGGCATTTGGGAGAAATTACTAGTAAATATTTTCAAGAATTTGTTGAAAATGTAGAAAAATAGGGAATTGATAGAGAACAAATGAAAAAATTGAGGCAATTATTGACTTTTTTTAAAAAAAAGTTGTGCCAGGAAGGAAATATAACCATAGTACTCATGTTGACTGGACAGTGACAATTTTTACTTGACTATAATCACATATACAGTGACTATAGATTTAACCCAATTGTGATGTAACTATGTTAGAAAGGTAAGAGTAGTGGTGTGCTACCAGAGAAGAAAGTAAGTAATATCTAATGTTGATAAGTCAAAGATATAATCATATTATTTAGAAATTGCTAAAATGGAGTTGGATAAGAAGGTAGGAGGAAAGCATAGTACTGCTATTTTTTTTTTTTTTTTTTTCTTTTTTTTTGGCAGAGTGATGAGGGAAAAGACCTTTGTAGCTCTCTGGACATTTTATATATGAGCAGGTAGTATTTTGATTTTAAAATAAAAGGCCTTAGCTATAATTTTATACATGGGATTTAGTTTGTTGAGTAACAATAAATTAGATAAGATAGATAGATAGTAAAATAGGCAGACAGTTAAGAAAATAGGCCCCATAAAGGCGCCTCTAAACGTAAAGGCCACTCCATGAGATTAACCTGTAGAAGGATCCAAACATTCCAGCCAACTCCTTGGTTTCAGGTGGTGGGAAAAGGGAGGCCAGACAGACCTGAATGAAGGTTACAGACTCAAGGATGAACCAATCAGAATGTTTTGGGCTGAACCAATAGCCTTAACACCTTTCTAGTGTCTGGTTAGCACAGATTTTTACCAATACCCTTGGTACTTTTCCAGTACCTGATTAGCATAGGTATTGATCAATGCCCCTACCCAGTAGTTATACAAGCCCTTTGACTAGTACAGTTAAGTGGCAATCCTTATCTGGTCCCCTCTCACCCTGTGGGAGCTCTGTCTTTTTTCTTCACACTTGAATAAATCCTACTCTTTATGCTCACTCTTCCTCACTTGTGGATTTCATGCTTTGAATTGCGACAGAACCCAGAAGGAAGCACTGGTGGGAGGTTGGGGTCTGCTGCAACACTACTGCAGCAGAGGATGAAAATTTGGTGTCTGCAGAGCAACGATAACAGTAATATTTATATTTCAGCATGAGAATTACACTGGGATTGGGAGTAACAACAAAGAACCCTCAGGGTTATAAATGTTGAGACCCACTGATTTAGATTCATTGGGTTTGATCATTTGTTTCATTAATTTCCACAAATGCAAGTTCCATTAGGGAACCTCCGTGTAAGAGAAATTTAGAACCTATATTTTTTCCCCAAAGAAGTCATGGAACTTCCCCAGCACCAACTCTTACCAAAACTTTATATCACAAACCATACCACAGAGTCAACATTCTACCATGTTTCCTAAAGCAACTCTATATTTTTTTCTGTTTTACTTATTATTAAGAAAGGCCAACTGCTGAGCGTCGGTAGGAAAGAATTTGGCAACTAAAATTATGAAGTACTTCTTATTTTATTTCTTACTTCTCTCAAGATTTAAGGTATTAGCTCATCATGACTAGCAAACTCATGGTGCAATTAAGTCTAATGCTAATAATAGATACCTTTATATAATGCTTTATGTAACATGTGCAAGGGACCATGTTAAGCACTTTTCATGTATTACTACAGAAAGCCCCACAGTTAGGTATTGTGATTGGCACTGTTTCATTTTTTAGTTGAGGAAAAAACTGAGGCACAGAGAAGTCCAGTCACTTGGTCAAGATCATTCAGTTAGTAAGTGGCAGAACCAGGATTTTGACACCCTGGCCATTTGGCTCCAGAGTCTGTAGATTCTACTTCCAACATAAAAATCACACATTGTTTTGGTTAACATAATTGGTGGTTTTTCTGTAGGAATCAGAGATGGTCTAGAATGGGAAAGCATTTAAAAAATTTAAAAAGCTTCCATCATCTGTCCAAGTATAGAGACAGACAAGTCTGAAAAGACAAGAGTAAAGAAGGAGGCCTTGACTGTAGGGTTTGGGTATGGGCTCCAGGTGCCTGGGGAGCACTGTGCCCCACAGCACAGAGATAGGTGGCAGAGTCTTTGGGCTTGCAATGTGCAGGCAGCTTTGACTTTCCTCTGTGTTTACTGTGGCACTTGTTCTTCTGTTCTTCATCTGTAAGCTCAGTACAAACAGGGAGAGGGTGCTTCCTCCAGGATTCTGTTGCAACCAGTGTAAGATGGTCATTCCTGTGGAGTAGCGGCAGTGGATGGTGATGAATTCTCCTTTTGGGCGCTCGGGTACTGAGGACTTTGCTCCACTTCATTTTTGACACTTACACCTGTTTTCAAAGACATCATCAGACACAGAGTGTCACCATTATTGCAGCATCTCTGCACATTTCTTTACACATTTGCCAGAAGGCACTCTAGTCCCTCCTCCCCCTTCCCAGAATTTTGAAAACATCTCCCTTTTCTCTTCTCTTTCTCACATCCAGGAACTCCCCAACCTACTATTCTGAGCTGAAGCCACAGAATAGCCAATGAAATTTGCAGGTTTTTCACCATGATTACTGTGGCTGAAGCTCACAGATGTCTCAGAGGATTTGGGAAGAAATTCTAGTTGGTTAAATGAGTTACTATTATAGCTTTTCTATGTTTACTTTAGAAATCAAAGGGGATTCCCAGCCCATCAGAGACAGCAGAAATGTACATGTATGCACCATTCCACTATTTATAGGGGAACCAGCCATGGTTTTTAAAATACAGTGCACACATTGCCATCTGGTGGCAAGCTGCATAACCATTTATTGAGTAGGTCAAATACTCTGATATAAATAACAACCCCCCCAAAAAAAAAAAACCCACCACCAACAAAAAGACACATATAGAACCAAACTTAGCATCACCCAAATAGAATTCCCAGAAATTGGGGCTAGGTGGGGAAATAGGGGTCTGACGATTCTTTGATGTCAGCCAGCTAAGCTAGATAAACCAGAATAAGTAGCATTTCATATCTTTTTTAAAAACTCAAGGACAGGGCTGGGATTGTGGCTCAGGGGTAGAGCGCTCACCTAGCACGTGTGTGGCCCCAGTTCGATCCTCACCACCACCTAAAAATAAAGGCATTGTGTACAACTAAAACAAATAAATAAATATTAGAAAAAACCTCAAGGATAGGTTTGTTCTCCTTTTTGAAGTTATACTGATAAATAACTGGTTTCTTCATATTTACCTGTTTCTCCACATGATATTATTTCAGACTTCTTTACTTTTATCTTTCTTTTTGGATTTTGTTATAGTTTGTTCATGTCTCTTCAAACATGGTTCAAACGTTCTAATCCTGTAAGAATATCACTTTCCTTCCTGTGGTTTTCACTTGTCTGTGATGTCGTGGTTTTATCACACTGGTCAATTATTTTGAGCTTACAGTGATTTTCCCCCTTTGAGATTCCTCCCATTCCATATCCCTGCCATTGGATGTGCCCTTTCAGAGATGAATATAGACCTCCTTTCCCTGGTAATAGCTTATTAGATCTGGGTAGATACCTACCCACAAACCTGGACTGGAGGTATAGACACAGTAGTTATACCTGGTGCGGTGGTGCACACCTGTAATCCCAGCTACTGGGGAGGCTGAAGCAGGAGGATAACAAATTCAAGGCCATGCTGGGAAACTTAGACCATGTCTCAAAATAAAATAAAAGGGAAGAAAGAGGGTGTAGCTCTATAGTAGAGCATCCCTGTTTTTGATCTTCAGTACTGAAAAACCAAAATCAACACCCCCCCCCCCCAAAAAAAAGATACAGTAGTTCGGTAGTATTTGTCACTAGAGTTATAAAACCATGTGGGGTTCGAACCAGAGTAATTCCTTGGCAAATGGAAGCTGGTTTACTTGGTAGAGTCTGACAGGATTATACTGGAATATGGTCTCCCAAAGAAGAGCTGATTATACATTTAGAGAGGAGTAGCTTCAGAAAGAATAGCCAGTTGATGATTTTCTTTTTCGTGAGACATAGCTGTATTTTTTTTTTTTTTTTTGCAAATGGATTTTATGACATTCTCCAGTATGCTTTCAGAAAAAATCTCCTTCTCCTTGAGCTAGTTTGGATGGGTTACACAAACAATACTGTAAATTCAGGGTCCCTTGTTCCCTTGTTCCTTATATTGCAATTGATTTTTATAAAACTCTGGCATATATCTTTATCTCCATTAACTTTAATTTCAGCTGCTTTGATCCATCTTTCTGGTTTGTCAAAATGATTTTCAATCTGTAATTTATGATATAAATAAACATATTAGCTGCCAATCTCAACTTTGTGCTATTTCATGTTTGATGGACATATGTTATGTGAGTTTACATCTAATGGCTATGAACAGCTCAGGATGCAGGATAAAATCCTGTGTGCAGCAACAACAACAACAAAAATGTTCTCTAAATCAAGTCTTTATGTATAGGTATATATATATATATATTTTTTTTTTTTTTTGTGGATGTGGGAATGCTGGGATTGAACTTAGGGTCCTGCACATACCAAGCGTGTGCTGACTGCTGAGTTACATCCTCAGCCCCTGTATGTGCCCCATTTTTTCACCCGAAGATCCATCACCTGCAACATTATGTGTAATGACAAAGTGGAAAGAGAGCACGGTTTGGAACCAAATGGATTTAAGTTTGAGTCTTACTAGATACTGATTTTGAAAAGTTACCATAACACTCCAGTGTTCAGAGTTCTCATCTATAAAATGGGTGTAGTAATACCAACCTTGCAGTTTTGGGATGAGAGTTTACCAAAGGCAGTGGTTTTGGGCTAGTCTAACTGTATTTATAAGCCAGCTCTCCTCTTCCTGACTCTGTGTTCTTGTGCAAGTTAGTTAATTTCTCTATGTTTAAGTTTCCTTGTTAAAGAGGATCATTTCATGAAGTCAGGGTGAAGATGAAATGAATCAATGTATGCAAGACACTTAGAACAATACTTCATATGTATGAAGCACTTGATGAATGCTAGCTATTATTATGGATAGTGCAGTAGGGCCTGTGATAAATATATCACTCAACAAATGATACATGATATTATTTAAAACATTTTTTTCCCTAATGACATAGTGAGAAGCAAAGTTGTCAAGTGTCTCGGCACATTTGAGACAATTTAAATCCATGGAAATTTCTTGATTTTACAACAACCTTGTTTTTAAAATGTCTTTAGTGAATGCATTCTGGTTCACAGTGATCTTTGCATCATTTTTCTGGGATCTTACAGGTCATGTGTTTAAAACTGCTCTAGAAGTTTTTTTTTTTTGTTGAAAGCTGAGTGTGGTGGCTCAAGCCTGTAATCTCAGCAGTTTGGGAGACTGAGGTAGGTGGAGCACAATTCAAGGACAGCCTTGGCAACTTAGCTAGATCCTGTTTCAAAATAACATATAAAAAGGGCTGGGGCTGTGGCTCAGTGGTTAAGCGCCCCTGGATTCAAACCACAGCACCAAAAGCAAAAGTGAAAAAAAAAAGCAATAAAAGGTTGTCAATCTGTCTTTTCAGTGTTCATGGGTCTGGAATTTTCTTCATTCCTATAGGTTTTTTTGAGATTTTGCTCAATGCCTCTCAAATCATGCCTGTAAACTCTTTTTGTATTTTGGGAATTAATTTAAATTTAAATGATCCAGATGACTTGATCATTTTGAAAACATCTAAGTTCTCTCATAATATCTTTTCATCTGTCATGATTTTCTGGTTCTGCATTTTACTTCTTCATTTTGAAAATTATTCTACTTGATGGAGAATAGAGGATGAAATCAAGGACTGAGATAAGACACCTTTTCTCTTTCTCTGCCATCATGATTATATTTTCCTTAATATGTAAATCAACCTCCCCACCCTGCCCTCCTCTCTCCTCCAAATTCTTCTAAAATGCCCTTTGTGTTGTACTTCACATTTTCTTTAAGCTTTAGCTTTATTCTGGATTTTCACTTTTTAATGCTTCCCTTGAAGGTTCATGTCATCTTTACTATTCCCCTTTATCTATGTGTCAGTCAATATTTTTACACGTTTTAGTTAGAATCTGTGTTATTTTAACCTTCCTGTGCTATTATAGGTTTCCTTAGACGATGCTCTTTCATATTGGTATTGAAATCATTTGCAATGGAAAAGTAAAAATTTAATTTTTTTGGAACTATTCATTCTAGTAGTTACAACCATTTGGTTATATTTAGTTATATTCTTTGTATTGAGATAAAATTTACAAAAAACATAAAATTTGCCATTTTACCGATTTTAATGTACATGACTTGGTACCTTTCAGTACATTTGCAGTGTTGTACAACCTTCACCACCATCTAGTTCCAGAAAGTTATCATTATCCTCCTAAGAAATTCCATACTTATTAAGCAGTCTCTTCCCATGTTCCCTTCTGCTAGCTCCTCCTCCTGGTAACCACCAATCTGCTTTCTGACTCTATGGATTTGCCTATTTTGGAAGTTTAATGTAAATGAATTGCCTAACAAGGGTTTTGTCATTTGGCTTCTTTTCACTCAGCATGTTTTTGAGGTTCATCCGTGTTGCAGCATGTGTAAGTGTTTTATTCATTTTCATGACTGAATAATATTTCACCACATGGATAGACCACATTTTGTGTTCTCCATTTGGATTATTTCCACTTTTTGTGTATTATGAATTATGCTGTTATGAAGATTCACATACATGTTTTTTTTTTTTTTTTGTGTGTGTGTATGTGTGTGTGTGTCTTGAATAGCTACTTAGGCCTGGAATTCTTACCCAAATGATAATTCTGTGTTTCACATTTTAAGGTGCTGCCATACTGCTTGCCAAAGAGGCAGCATCATTTTACATTCCCACCAGCAATGAATGAGGGTTCTAATTTCTCCACACCCTTAATAACACTTGCTGTCTTCAAAAAAAAAGAAAGTTGTAACATTCCACTTAGTGTGAAGTGGTCTCTTTTGATTTTGATTAACTTTTGTTGAATGGCTAATGATGAGTGCCTTTCCATGTTCTTCCTTCCTTCCTTCCTTCCTTCCTTCCTTCCTTCCTTCCTTCCTTCCTTCCTTCCTTCCTTTCCTTCTCTCTCTCTCTCTCTCTCTCTCTCTCTCTCTCTCTCTCTCTCTCTCAGTGCTGGTGATTGAACCCAGGGCATCATGCATGTTAGGCAAGAGCTCTGCTACTGAACTACATCCCCAACCCTTTTTATTTATTTATTTATTTTTGAGACATGGTTGTCCAGTCTGGCCTGGAATTTGTGATCCTCCTGCTTCAGTCACTGGAGTAGTTGGGATTATAGATAAATGTGCCATCACACCTAGTGATAAATACCTATATAAATCCTTTGCTCATTGTTTAATTGTGTTAAGTGTGTTTTTTTTTTTTTATTATTGTGTTGTAAAAATTCCTTATATGTTTTGGACACAAGTACCTTATCACGTTTGCCTTGCCTAGTAGCCTAGTGGTATGTGCAAAGCTTTGGCCTCTCATGCCAGTACTAAAAAAGAAAAATAAATACAAGTAAATAAAATAAAAATCCCTTGCTGTTAGATACACAATATAAGATTTGCAAATGTTTTCTCCTGTTCTGCAGGTTGTTTTTCCATTTTCTTAATGGTGTTCTTTGAAGTATAATTTTTAAAAATTTTTAAAATTTTTCAGATCCTTTTATTCAAAGTTTTATTCTTTTATTCAAAGTGTTGTATACAATTTTTAATAATGATAGTACCATTCTAGTGTAATGCATTATAATTTTGGTATTTGGAGTTTTGAGATTGACTAACATAATTTTCCAATCCATTTACATATAGAGCATCTTATTACATTTTCTTTAGAGGGACACTAGGTGGTTTGTATACAATGTATATTCGTAACATTCAAATCTTCAGTCATGCATTTAGGATAATGATATCCATCTTATTCAGCCACATTTTCTTTTTCCCCCCCTTGCTCCCTTCCTTCCCCCCCCTCCCCTTTGACCATTCTAGTGTTCCCCTAATCCTCCTATGTACCCTGACCCAACACCACTGTGAATCAGCCTCCTTATATCAGAGAAAACATTTGGTATTTGGAGTTTTGAGATTGACTAACTTCACGAAGCATTATATTTTCCAGCTTCATCCATTTACCTGTGAATGCCATTATTTTATTTTCTTTTATTGCTGAATAAAATTCCATTTTGTATATGTATTACATTTTCTTTATCCATTCATCAACTGAGGGACATCTAGGTTGGTTCCACAATCTAGCTATTGTGTGAATTGTGCTGCTATAAACATTGAAGTGGCTGTGTCACTGTAATATGCTGTTTTTAAGTCCTTTGGGAATAGACCCAGAAGTGGGATGGCTGGGTCATAGGGTGATTCCATTCCCAGTTTTCCAAGAAATCTCCATACTTCCTTCCATAACGGTTGTATCATTTTGCAGTCCCACCAGCAATGTATGAGTGTGCCTTTTTCCCCACATCCTCTCCAACATTTATTGTTGTTTGTGTTCTTAATGGCTGCCATTCTGACTGGAGTAAAATGAAATCTTAGAGTAGTTTTGATTTGCATTTCTCTAATTGCCAGCGATGTTGAGCATTTTTTCATGTATTTGTTGATTAATTGTGTATCTTCTTCTGAGAAGTGTCTTTTCAATTCCTTCGCCCATTTGTTGATTGGGTTATTTGTTTTTTTGGTGTTAAGTTTTTTGAGTTCTTTATATATTCTAGAAATTAGTGCTCTATCTGATGTGCATGTATTAAATATTTGTTCCCAATTAGTTGCCTCTCTATTCACCTTACTGATTGTTTCTTTTGCTGAGAAGAAGCTTTTTAGTTTGAATCTATCCAATTCATTAATTCTTGATATTAATTCTTGCGCTACAGGATTCTTGTTAAGGAACTTGGGGCCTAATCCGACATGTTGGAAATTGGAGCTTACTTTTTCTTCTATTAGGTATATTGTCTCTGGTCTAATTCCTAGGTCCTTGATCCACTTTGAATTGAATTTTGTGCTTGGTGAGAGATAAGGGTTTTATTTCATTTTGTTGCATATGGATTTCCAGTTTTCCCAGCACCATTTGTTCAAGAGGCTATCCTTTCTCCACTGTACATTTTTGGTGCCTTTGTCTAATATAAAATAGCTGAAATTATATGTATTAGTCTCTGTGTCCTCACTTCTGTACCATTGTTCTACCAGTCTGTTTTGGTGCCAATACCATGCTGTTTTTGTTACTATTGCTCAATAGTATAATTTAAAGTCTGGTATGGTGATGCCACCTGCTTTACTTTTCTTGCTAAGGATTGCTTTAGCTATTGTGGGTCTCTTATTTTTCCAGATGAATTTCATGACTGCTTTTTCTATTTCTTTGAGGAATGTCATTGGGATACTGATTGGAATTGCATTAAATCTGTATAATGCTTTTGGTAGTATGGACATTTTGACAACATTAATTCTGTCTATCCAATAACAAGGTAGGTCTTTCCATCTTCTGAGGTCTTCTATAATTTCTTTCTTTAGTGTTCTATAGTTTTCATTGTAGAGATCTTTCACCTCTTTCATTAAATTGATTCCCATGTATTTTATTTTATTTTTTTTGATGCTATTGTAAATGGGGTAGTTTTCATCATTTCCCATTCAGAGGATTTGTCACTGATGTACAAAAATGCCTTTGACTTATGGGTATTGATTTTGTATCCTGCTACTTTGCCAAATTCATTTACTAGTTGTAAAAGTTTTCTGGTAGAGTTTTTTGGGTCTTCTAGGTATATTATCATGTCATCAGCAAATAGTGCTAATTTGAGTTCTTCTTTTCCTATCCGGATCCCTTTAATTTCTTTCTTCTGTTGAATTGCTCTAGCCAGAGTTTCAAGTACTATGTTAAATAACAGTGGTGATAGGGGGCATCCCTGTCTTGTTCCAGTTTTTAAAGGGAATGCTTTCAATTTTTCTCCATTTAAGATAATATTAGCCTGGGGCTTTGCATATATAGCTTTTATGATGTTGAGATATGTTCCTGTTATTCCTAGTTGTTCTAGTGTTTTGAACATAAAGGGGTGTTGTATTTTGTCAAATGCTTTTTCTGCATCTATTGAGATGATCATATGGTTTTTATCTTTAAGTCTATTGATGTGATGTATTATGTTTATTGATTTCCAAATGTTGAACCAACCTTGCATCCCTAGGATAAACCCCACTTGATCATGGTGCATTATCTTTCTGATATGTTTTTGTATTCTGTTTGCCAGAATTTGTGTGAGGATTTTTGCGTCTATGTTCATTAGAGATATTGGCCTGAAGTTTTCTTTTTTGGTTGTGTCTTTGCCTGGCTTTGGAATTAATGTAATATTGGCCTCTTAGAAAGAGGTTAAAGAGCTCCCTCTTTTTCTATTTCTTGAAATAAGTTGAAGAGCATGGGTATTAGTTCTTCTTTGAAGGTCTTTTAGAACTCGGCTGTAAGTCCATCAGGTCCTGGGCTTTTTCTACTTGGTAGCTTTTTGATGGCGTCTTCTATTTCCTCTCTTGAGATTGATCTGTTTAAATAGTGTATAGCCTCCAGTTCCAGTTTGGGCAATTCATACGCCTCTAGAAATCTGTCAATGCTTTCCATATTTTCTATTTTATTAGAGTACAAGTTTTCAAAGTTATTTCTAATTATCCTTTGTATATCTGAGGTGTTTGTTGTGATATTTCCTTTTTCATCACGGATGTTAGTAATTTGGGTTTTTTATCTTCTTTTCATTAGCATTGCTAAGGGTCTGTCAATTTTATTTATTTTTTCAAAGAACCAACTTTTAGTTTTGTCAATTCTTTGAATTGTTTCTTTAGTCTCAATTTCATTAATTTCAGCTCTGATTTTAATTATTTCCTGTCTTCTACTGCTCTTGGTGTTGATCAGTTCTTCTTTTTCTAATGCTTTGAGGTGTGAAGTTAAGTCATTTATTTGTTGGTTTTTTTTCTTTTAAGGAATGAACTCAGTGCAATAAATTTTCCTCTTACTACTGCCTTTATAGAGATTTCTATACGATGTATCTGTGTTTTCATTTACCTCTAGGAATTTTTTAATCTCCTCCTTGATGTCTTCTTCAGTAGCATGTTGTTTAGCTTCCAGTTGTTGGAGTAGATTTTTAAAAAATGTCTTGTTTTATCATTGATTTCCAATTTCATCCCATTATGGTCTGATAAAATGCAGGTAGTATCTCTACTTTTTTATATTTGCTGAGAGTTTCCTTGTGGCATAATATGTGGTCTATTTTGGAGAAGGAGCCATGTGCTGCTGAGAAAAAAGTGTATTCGCTTACTGAGGGATGAAATATTCTATATATGTCCGTTAGGTCTAAGTTATTAATTGTTTTAACGAGGCCTAAAGTTTCTTTATTTAGCTTTTGTTTGGATGATCTATCCATTGGTGAGAGAGGTATTTTGAAGTCCCCTAGAATAACTGTGTTGTTGTCTATTTTACTCTTGAACTCGAGAAGGGTTTGTTTGATGAATGTAGTTTCTCCATTATTTGGGGCATACAGATTTATTATTGTTATATCCTGTTGATGAATGGTTCCCTTAAGTAGTAAGGTATATCCATCTTTGTCCCTTTTGTTTAGCTTTGGTTTGAAGTCTACCTTATTTGATATGAGAATGGAAACCCATGCTTGCTTTTGCAGCCCATGTGAGTGATAAGACTTTTCCCAGCCTTTCACCTTCAGTCTATTGATGTCTTTTTCTATGAGGTGTGTTTCTTGGAGACAGCAAATTGTTGGGTTGTTTCTTTTAATCCAGTCTGACAGTCTGTGTCTTTTGAATGGTGAGTTTAGGCCATTAACATTTAGGGTTATTATTGAGATGTGATTCATATTCCCATCCATTTTTATTTGTTTATGGTATTTAGCTTGATTTGCTTTCTCCTCTGGTTGGTATTTCCTTTAGTTTAATATCTCCCTTTGTTGATTTTCATTATTATTTTTCTTTTCTTCTTCATGGAATATTTTGGCCAGGATGTTCATAAGTCCTGGCTTTCAAGTTGTGATATCTTTTAACTTTTGTTTGTCGTGGAAGGTTTTTGTTTCATCTTTGAATCTAAAGCTCAATTTTGATGGATGTAAGATTCTTGGTTGACATCCCTTTTCTTTCAGAGCTTGAAATATGCTATTCCAGGATCTTCTAGCTTTTGAGGTCTGGGTTGAAAAATCTGAACATAGTCTGATTGGTTTCCCCCTATATGTAATCTGTTTCCTTTCTCTTGTGGCTTTTAATATTCACTCCTTGCCCAGTATATTAAGCATTTTCATTATAATGTGCTTTGGCATGGATCTGTTGTGATTTTGTATGTTTGGTGTTCGGTAAGCCTCTTGAACTTGGTTTTCCCAGTCATTCCTCAAGTTTGGAAAATTTCCTGCTATTATTTCATTGAATAAATTACTCATTCCTTTGGCTTGGAACTCTGCACCTTCCTGTACCCCAATCACTCTTAAATTTGGTCTTTTTATGTAGTCCCATATTTCTTGAATGTTCTGTTTTTGATTTCTTACCATTTTTTGCTGTGGAATCTACATTTTCCTCCATTATATATATTTTGTCTTCATTATCTGAGGTCCTTTTTTCCAAGTGGTCTAATCTGTTGGTGATGCTTTCAATTGAACATTTAGTTTGGTTTATTGCTTCTTTCATTTTCAGAACTTCTGTTTGGTTTCTCTTTGAACCTCTATCTCCCTATTGAAGTAATCTTTTGCTTCCTGTATTTGTTTTTGAAGTTCTTTGTCAAAATGATCTTTTACCACTTGTATTTGCTCCCTCATCTCATTTTTTAGTTCATTCTTAAGTTCCATAAACATTTCAAATATGTAATTTCTGAATTCTATCTCTGGCATTTCACCAACTCTGCTTGCCATTGAATCTACTGGGGAGATATGTTGATTTGTTTGAGTCACTTTCTTCCCTTGTTTCTTCATATTGCTTGTGTGAATTTTCTTCCAGCACTGTGGAACCTCGACTATTTTGTTTTTACCTTAAAGCCTTATGATGTTCCTGTAGTACAATGCTATCAGATCCCCTTATAAATACTTTATACTTTAAAACCAGACATTTTCTATTCAGATAAACACAGTTTGATCACAATGTACATATTTAGTTAACTCAGATATTGTCTCCAATTTACTTTGTATGTTTGTGATGGGATTTATAGTTTCAAGTATTGGACACAGAGGTAATATGTTTAGGAAGAAGGAAGTGAGTGTATTGAGGTGTTCTTTCTTAGGAAGTGAGAAAAGAGAATTCTATGGAAGTCGTTTAATATCTACAGATGAGAGAGGAATGAGAATGGAGTGAAAGATTTAGTGGAAAGACCGATTTATATATAAACCAAACTTATGCAACCGTTGAGAGAAGAAAGAAAGAAGGAAAATACAACCAAACAAGAAAAACAAGAAAAAGTAAAACACAATCAAATAAGAAAAAAAAACAAAAACAAAAAAAAAAACAAAAACCAAACCAAACAAAACAAAGTCGAACCCAGGAATAAATCTCAGGAACAAATCTCAGACAAACAGCACCCTGTGAAGCCCTTCTTTTTTTCCTTTCCAGTTTAAGCCAGTTGTCTCTGATCATATCCAGGCAGTCACAGAGAACCTGGAAAGCTTGCAGACCAGGGCTTTTCCCCTGCCATCCTGCGCTGGGGTGGCATCTCTGCTGTGGGTGGGCTGGGAAAGTCTGCAGGTGGAGGCCTACCTGGGAAGCTTGCAGGCCGGGGCTTTTTTCCCTGCTGTCCTGCGCTGGGATGGCATCCTGAAGTACAATTTTGATTTTGCTTAAGTCCCATTTTATTTTACTGCTTGTGCCTTTGATGTCACATCTAAGAAATCATTGATTAACCCAAGACCATGAAAACTCACTCTTGTTTTTTTTTTTTTTTCTAAGAATGTTATAGTTTTAGTTCTTACATTGATGTCCATGACCCACTTTCAGGTAATTGTGTGTGTGGTATGATGAGTGAAAAGAGGATGGTTGATCATCATGACCTGGGCTGGGCCTGGGGTACAGTGTGATGAACAGCTGGTGGGCCGAGCACTGTTAGGATGGTCAGGACCAGGTAGGGAGATTGCCCTAGGTGGCAGAACTCTATGGTGGGACTTGCTGGTTCCAGCAATTTTCTGAGTCCTTATCTGCCCCTTTAAAACTACCTTTCTTACTTCATTCCCATGTGATATTTGTGATTATTTTAATTTCTCTTTCACAGCTGAAACTCTAAAGCTCTGAGAAATCAATTAACTTGGCCAAATTTGCATAGCTAATAAGTAGTAGAGCCAGGACTTGCATCCAAGTCATTACATTCTAATTCCTGAGCATCATACATGGAAGCCTCAAGGACAAGAGAGAGCTGACCTAATCAACAGCAGAGATGTTATCTGAGACCTTTTTCCCTGACCCCATTTTCAGCCAAAGAAAACCCTGTGCTCCTGGAGTTTGTGGCACATATAGACAATTTTGTTTTCCCTTAACTTTAATAATGTCCCAACAGGATGTTCTGTGAGAGAGAACAAGGGTCCTCACTGTGAGATTCCCAGCCTGAGTGCACTCTTCTTGTGGGCCCTTGGGGTTTTGCCTTCATCCTTGGCAATGTGTCTCTCTCAGAAGATAGTAGTGCATGGCTGAATCTGATACCTTGGCTGAATATTTCACAACTGGAGAGGTTTATTCTTTAATATTCCTGGCACCAAAAGTTTTTGCTGTTTTCTATCATCTCTCTCTCTGAAGAAATTGCAGTGCTTTGTTGGGGTATCAGACATACCAGAAAAGCATGGGGTGCCCTTTGGATGTATAATTGCAATCCATAGTCACAGATGTTCCTTCTGGGATGATTATTTGGCCCGTCTGTTAGACTGAATTGCCACTGGTTCCTCCTGGAGGGGAAAAAAATGTAAAAATGTGTTCTTGTCTGATAGTTTTGATCAGAATTGTATCTTTTGGAGGAAGATTTTATTATTTTGAAATAATAAAAAGTATTATAATAAAATGTACTTACCAAACATTAAGATCAGAATTAGAAAGTGCAGAGAAGAATTCATTTTTAGTCTCTAGTGTCTGGGAGAGGTCACCGTTGAAGTAAAGAAACAAAGGGATCACACTTGTCCTCTGAATTCATGCATACATTGTGACTGAATTGGTGAAGAGCACCTCCGGGGGCAGATGGATCAAAAGTCTGCTGTGCATGCTCACTGGTGCCCTCCTTTCTAAGAGACATGTTGGGTGTAATTTTGTCCTCTTGGGAAAAGGGGACTTACTACATCCTTGATAAGCTTGTCCTCTCTAGGATGCTTATTCTAAAGAAGAATAACTCCCACTAGAATTTAGACATCATGCCATGTCAGAATTGTAATCAGTTATTTCTACTTTTTCATTTGTATGCATAACGCTTTGATAGATATATATTCACATAACACTTCTTCATGCCTCCAATTATTTCCCTAAAATAGAGTGCACTGAAAGCACATTTTGACCAAATGCCAGGTGGTGACAGGCTACTGTCAATATTTGACCAAAGCTAAAGCTTAATCTGCATATCAAAAAAAACAGAATTAATTTCAAAAATACAAGAATAAATCTGAAATTCTGTTCAAAATTTAATTATTAATTATATGTGTGCTATTAAAAGTTTAGCATTGCAGTAACTTCTCAGGGTCTGTCCATTGATGGCTTCTTTTATCACCATGTTTCACATTTGCAAAACCCTCTGCTGAAAACAGTAGTGACTCAAGCTATTTTTGATTCTCTTTCAGAAGTGGGTAATTCTTAGGGTGCACTTACCCTGTTTTTCTGAACTTGGACATGTGATGCATGGTGGTGGTTCAATTTCACTGAAGTCGTCCTATAAAATGGAGTTTCATCCCCTTAATCCTGTTTTTCTTGATTGCTTCTTGTTTCCTCTTTGTTTCTTTCTCAATTTTGGCATCGTTTTCTCTGGTTTTTCAGTACTGGAAAAACTTCTCTTCAATATGCTATCTTGCACTTAGACTACAAGTGATTTAGCTTGGAGTTGAGTATTTGTAATCTTTATTTCTGGTTACATGTGAGTGGTTCAAGATGAGCGGTACTCATTTAGGAAGGGGCAGCGGAAGTTGTTGGGATAACAAAGAAATGAAAAAGAATTCCATGATTGTGTGTGTGTGTGTGTGTGTGTGTGTAACCTTCACTATTTTGATAGGTGAAAAAATGAATCACATTGTTATTTTTCATCTATTTGATTGCTAAAAGAATGTATACCTCTTTGTAAATTGGCCATTTGTATGTACTACTTTCTTGTGGATTACTAATTTTCACCAGGGATATTAATGTTGTCTTATTGCTTTATAAGGCATTTTAATTTCAAGGGCATCATTAGAATTTCACAAGGTGCATGTTTTAAATAACTGAGGGTGATACACTCTCCTTCATTGTGTTATTAGGTGGCAGGTTTGACCACTGCAATGAAAGAATGTGCTTTGCCATCAGTGCTGGGGACCCTGCAGAGCCTGGACAGGTTGTTTCCTAAGACGAACCACATCTTGAAGGTGGCACACAGCACATGTGAAGTTGCGGCTTCTGATTTGTGCCACTGGTTGAATATCCACTCTTGCTTTGGGGAGCTTCTCTTTCAGTGATTTCTCTTTCAGATGTGAAACTCCAAGATCATTAGACCCAGTGGGTCCTCATGAAGAAGGTTTATGCAAGTACTTGACTGAAGGAGCCCTAATTAGGAAGGGCTGTTGTAGCTAGCTGGAAGCCATAAGTTCCACCTGATATGTATGTGACGCACCTGTAGGCACCCGCAAACCTGAAGGTATATAACCGGGTGAAAGCGGTCCGAGTTAGGAGAACGGAGAATTCAGTCAGCCGGGCAGTCACTCGGTCGGTCAGAAGAATCAGAGCGGCCAGAACGTAGGCAGAGCGGTTACAGAAGAGAAACCAGATAGAAGAAGTAATGACTGGTCAGAGTTAGGCCGAGACTCCTGAGGAAGACAGAAGACAGAAGAAAGAAGAAGGAAGAAAGAAGAGAGAAGAAAGAAGCTCTAATCTTTCTCTAAGCTAAGCTCTATCTTTCTTTCTCTCTAAGACTCTAAGCTAAGAAGACAAGAAGAAAAGCTCGCTTTAATCTTTCTCTCTAAAAATCTTTCTTTCCCTCTCTAAGCTCTAAGAAAGTAGAAGTAAAAGTAGTAAAAGCTTAACTCTGCCCCCGAGAGTTTTTATCCCGGTTTAGGTACCAGGCAGCTTACACTTGACAAAATTCCATGTGGGAATCTTTCTTATTTTAGATAAGCCAAGACACACCTGTGCTTCTGCAATGGAGGAAGAAACAACACAACATACCACAACAGCACCATGTTCTTTCTTGCCTAGAGACTGGATTTTAAGCATTACCTGTAATTCTTATTGAATTCCTGGCTAGAAGAGGGAAACTCTGGTTTGTGCGACTCATGCTGCTCTTTCTATGTTTAGTTAAATCAATAGAAATTAGTAATGATGATGACGGGGCATTGGACCAGAGGCTTTGCATACATTTGTCCACATGACTATGAAAAGTAAGTGTAATAATGTCACCCATTTTATAGATGAGGGAACTGAGGATCAGAGAGGCTAAATAAATTGCCCAAGCTTGCACATTGCTCAGAATTATGAAGCCAGGCCAGATCTCTGTTTTTGCCAAGTTTGCAGACCTTGTCTGTTCACAGGTCACTCAACAGCTCTTCATTAAGCTGCAGATACTACAAGACTGTCAGATAATAGGAGTTAAAAAAATAGTAGTTCAAATCAAAATTTGTTGATTAAATGAATGAATCATTGAGTGAATGAAGCATAGTTACATGTTGCTTGAATATGGGGAATTTTTGAGAAATGTTTTGTCAGGAAATATTGTCATTGTGTGAACGTCATGAAATGTATTTACACCAACCTAGATGGTACAGATGTATCACATGATGTGGCCTCTTTTCCTTTGTGGTGCTGGAGATTGAACCCAGGAGCATTCTACCACTGAGCTACACCTCCAGCCACTTTTTATTTTTATTTTTTATTTTGAGAGAGAGTCTAACTAAATTGCTGAGGCTATCCCTAAACTTACTATCCTCCTGTTGCATACTCCTGTGTTGCTGGGATTGTAGCCCTGTGCCAAGGCATCCATTTCTTGATGTGGCCTTTTGATGCCAATCATTAGGCAAGGTAAACATGAGATGTGTGAGGCTGTTGCCAGTATAACATGACATGCTGTTTTACAGTAAGCCTTTTTAAAATAAGGATGAATACTCTAAAATAATGATAAGCTGGGAATGGTGGTGCACTCTTGTAATTCAGTGACTCAGGAGGCTGAGGCAGGAGGATCACAAGTTTGAGGCCGTCCCTGGCACAACTTAGTGAATCCCTCAGCAAATTAGCAAGAACCTATGTCAAAAAATAAAAATTTAGAAAAAGATATGGGGATATATCTTGGCAGTAGAGTGCCTCTGGGTTCAATATCCAGTACCTAAGTAAGTAAGTAAGTAAGTAAACAAATAAGTAAATAAAATGATAAAAAGAATAGGATAGTAAATACCTAAACTTGTTACGTCCAAAACCCAGCTGTACTAGGGCAGTGAGATATGTTGCTGAAACCCCAAAGACACCCAGAGATGGGATGCAAGACACAAAGTTTATTGAGAATGCTCTCAGGAAAGATCCAGTGGTGATGGGAAAGTCATCAGAATGTCCAGTGGTGACAGGTTAGACAGAAAATCCAGTGGCGATGGGCTGGACAAGTGCATCTCCATTTCACATGGTGCCTCCAGTGTGTCACCAGAAAATAGCACCTCCATTCCCCCACAATGCTCTGTCCATTGACGGCCAGCTGGATGAGCACTTCCCTCTGGATCATGCTCTGATCCATGCCAGTTACTGTAGGGAAGGGATTTATAAGCCAGACTAGAGAAACAGTGACATCATCTGTCTGCTTAGTTTGCTTTGTTCCTTGTGTGACTAGCATCCCAAGGAGCAATTGCACTGGTATGTGTGCAAGAAAGCACTTCCTACAGATAATCAATCTGCCCTCTTTGCAATCTATGCAAAAAATAGAGAGTCAGAGAGAGCAGGTCTGGGTCCATCTTACTGTTCCCTTAACATGGCTAGGTTCCTGGGAATGGAAAGGTGCATTTTAGGGATGTGGTATTTTGCTGTCCTCCTTTTCATTAAGGATGACACAACCAATAACATATATATATATATATATATATATTCATTATTATTTCTTGAGTATTATATACTTGTATATAATTGTATGTATAAAACTCATTGCATTGCCAGTCATATGCTTTTTCTGACTGGCAGTGCAATGGGTTTGTTTACACCAGCACCGCCACAAACCCATGGGTACTGCGTTACATTCAGGTGACAGGAATTTTCAGCTCTGTTGTAATCTTTTGAGACCACTATTGTGTATCTGGCTTGTCTTTGACTAAAGTGTTATTATGTGGTGCGTGAATGTTTTTTGACTTAAATGTCCAGGAATTTAACTTGGGTATATACCCTTCCAAGGTTGTTTCTTTACTTCTTCACTCCTTGCTTCAGAAGAGAAGACAGTAAAGACACTCAACAAGGCCCCATTTGGCTGTGCTAAATGATTTTTAATGATGATGCAGTTTCTCTTATGGATGAAGTAATCTGAAACTTTATAAGGAGAGAACAAAGTTGGGGATTTTAGAAAGCATTTATAGGTCAGGGCAATGAATACTTCTCACTTTAAGGTTGTAAAAAAAAAAAAACTAACAGTAAAACATAACTCCTTGTATGGTTTGACAGTTAGCCCCTTTATGTATACATTTCCTCTGCAGATAAAATCTCCCTACACTTGGACATCTGCTATGGCTGGGGTCCTAGTGTTTATGTTCAAAGTGCAAAGCCAAGAGAACAGGGCATCTCACCAGCTCAGAGGCAGGTAGAGGTTAATTTGCCCTTAGTGTATGGCACTGTCTGTTGAACTATTACCAAATTAATTTTCCCATGCTCCTGTCTGAACATCAGTATCTGAAAAATTTATTTGAGGAAGGGACTTTCAAGCTAAAGACTAGGGCCAGCTCCAGGGGTATGAAACCTGTGCCATCTTATAGGATATGGGATGACAGCCAGCATCTCATTGGGGGGTTCTTCTTCCTGCCAAGGAGTGTGTAGGCCACCTGAGAAATCAAAGTCTAGAATAATTACTGAAGAACAAAAGACAAAGAGTCAGAAATATATTTTCAAAGGTGGAGCCCCTGATAGGTTTAGTCCACACCAGTGCTGGAGCTAGACAAAGAAGATGGCTCCAGTGGTTTACTGAAGGGGGGGTACATCAAAGGCAGGGATGAGGTTTCGAGGGCAGAGTCTTGCTTCCTGATATCTTGCAGTCAACAGGTTGATTGGCATCTCGGCAGGTCACACCCATCTCAGGTGCTGTGTGGGACATGGCAGAGAAGAATAGGAATTCACAATGTCTCTGGGCAGTCTTACACAGAGGAAATGTCCACTGGAAGTTCCCAGACACCAGATGTTCCCATTCACTAGGCTGTGATGCCAACAAAGTCCAACACAGCTCATGGACGGCTTGTGACAATAAGTCCCAGGCTCCGTGGGTCCCATGCCTAGTTTAAAGCTCTGCCATCACTGTCTTAATAAGCTTTGAATAAGAAGCTCTGCATTTTCATTTTGTATCAGGCCCTGAAAATTATGTAGACAGCACTGCTAAGGCCTGTATCTGCTGGAAGCTCAGGCACTGAACATTCTTCTCCATTTGCTGATTACTCACCCTTGTGCAGAACAGGGAGGTGCAGAGAGCTTTATTACACAGCCATTCACCCAGGCATGTTGGATTTTCATTTTCCCTCTGCTCCAGCTTTTCCATTACCCTCGCTACCAGAGGACAATTTTCAAAGGTCCTTAACATGCTTAACTTTTAGAAGGGAGTCTTGCATAACAGAAGAAAGTCTAATATTGCCTTCTGGAAGATGCCTTTGTAACAAAACTTCTTGTGGCTGAAATCAGGACTCCTACCTCTCATTTTCCCCAAACTCACAGGTCATCTGCAGTCGGAAGACCCCAGCAAGGCTATCAAATGCCTCTCCCTCCCTTTTCCATCAGCAGGAGTAATAGCAACAGCTGCTCCCAAATGGCTTTTCTGGTGGAAGAAACCTCTGAGCTCAGAGTAACTCCAGACCTTGTCCGTTCTGATGTTAACACAACAATATTTGCTATTTTCATCTTGACCATCTGTATATATTCTCAACACAGCAGCTAGAATGAGACTTTTCAATGACTTTTTTCTTTCTCAATGGAAGTGAGATCAACTGGACATTTCTTTCTTTCTCAAAGCCCATCCCAGGGCTTCTCATTTCACCAGATTGGTCCATTACGTATTTCCTAACTGGACTGGACTCTTTGCTCTGCCTGGAAAGCATTTGCCCTAGGTGCCCTCAAGGCTCACTCCCTCATCTTCTTTAAAGATTTGCTCAACTGTCATTCTTCTGGTGAGCCTCCTCTGATGTCCATCTAAAACTTCAAGGAGAGTCATCCTCCTGTGGCCCTGCTCAGCACTCACCATCCCCCTAACTGCTCTGAGTTGTTTCCATAGATTTATCTTCTAACATACTATATAATTTATTTATTGTCTTTAAGTCTCATTAAGTCCATCTCCATAAAGCTGATAACTTTGTGCATGTTGTTAGAGATATAGCTCAAATGCCTAGAACAGAGCCTGGCACATGGTGGGTGCTCAGAAAACACTTGTTGAATAATTAATTACTTGATCTGAGGATAAACACACTTCCTCCATTACAAAGGAACTGGAGACCTTGTCACCATGGCCACACACTCTCCTTTTATATTTACATCAACTACCTGTCGGGCTCTGTGTTTGTGAATTTCCCACACTGAGAAGGAAAGGTGATTGATTCCCTGCAGGCTGACCTTCAGAGAAGAAGCTGGTTCTCCTGATAGAGCTACAGCCTAGAGCTTGAGTCAATCAATTCTGGAAGAGTGCTGAAGTGGCAGATCAGGACTGAAGGCCACAGGTTGCCTTTATATTGCTATAATCACATAGTTTGGAGTCCAGCCCCAGTGCCAGGTAAGGTCTGGTGCTTCCTCAACAAAGCAGCTTAAAATTTCCCTGGCTCAAGAATGTAATCTCTTTCTTAGGATCTGACATTAGCCCTGCTAGATTGCTTTGTACTGCCCCAGAATACTTATGTGTGTACTTCATATGGGAAAACCACACACCTGTTCCTGCTCTGGTCTTTATGGGTTTCCTCCAATAAACACTGCTCTAGAAGATCTGGTATGTGTGCTGTTGAATCGACAAATATATCATTCCATTTTAAATGTCATAAAAACTTTGGCAAGTGAGTATTATTTTTTTCACATTTTTCTGATGAGAAAAAGTAACATTATGAAACTCACCTAAGGGCAGTGTTCACAGCAGAAAGTCTGAACATCAAGGAATTCCTTCTGATACCCAGTATGGTATTCACACTATTGTATTATTAGAATCTCGGATTCTAAATGCAGTGAAATAAGAGTTTCAAATATCATATTTTTCTTCTTTCCAATTATTTCCTGCCTTGTAGTCTTTTTGCCATAAGTTCTTGGACTGAATCTAATAGATTCAGGAAAGGGGGATTGCAAAAGAATCCAATGAGACCAAATAATCAAATTCTTGATTTTATACTTCAAATGAACTTTAAAAACCTTAAGATGAGAAAATATATTTTACATGACAGTATTTTTGAATCATGAGAATTAATCACCTCATAATTTTTCTTTTTGAAAATTTGCATTATGAAGAGCAAAGTCTGAGGTTTCAGGGTAGTTATTACCATGAACCCTGAATCTAGAGCCCTGAATTAGTAATGATGATAATTACCTGCTTTCCATCTGGAACTATGAGAGGATCTGGCTTTGCAAAGTCTACTCCAACGTGTTTCAGACACAGTAGAAATGACACTATGGTCTTTTAAAATGCTTTCATCTAAAAATATCTGAAACTACTTGGCTTCCTTAGAGGAGTTCCTAGAAGGTAGCTGGGAAATGAGAACGATATGCCTGCCAAGGGAGTCTCAATAAAGAAGAATCATGGTGCACACACCAAATGAAGGTGGTTGACTCTTAGAGGATCAACAACTCTATCAATAAAGCAGAAGGAAGACAACAGCGGGAGAGACTGCAGAGTCTGCATGCTGAGTTTTAGAGAGATTTCTAAAAATGACCACATGATGTTCATGCTTGGATTTTGTCAGCCAGAATTTAGTTCATGGCCATATCTAGCTGCAAAGTCTGGGAAATAAAGATGTTATTTTGGGGCAGAATAAAGGAGGGGGAGAGAACAAACTGGTTATTGAGGGGAAATAGCAAGCTGTGCCACACAGGATGATGAAGGACATTAGATGATGGAAATCAAGAGTAAATTGATGAATTCTCGGATATTATATAATGCTAAAAAGACTTTATGAAGAGATATCATAAAACATATACAGCAACATATTGCAGCTAAATAAATGAAATGAAAGCAATTTCCTAGAAAAAATTTGATAAAATTAGTGGAAGATTTCAATTGTCCTTTTTAAGATTGTGACAGGTCTAATAGAAGAAAATAAGGACAAAGAAGAACTTAATGATATGATCAAAGATGTTGAATCTGTAGATACACATATATAAACTCATAGCTTTCAAATAAAATTAATTATGATCATGTACTTGGCCTCAAAGTAAATCTTAACAAAAATTTAAAAAGAAGAGCTCTTCTAAGCATATTATCTGATCATAATCCAATAACTAAAAATTAATAATGAAAGATAAAATTGTCTCTTTTCTTTTGATATTAAGGCAAATAAATTTCTAGATAAGCCTTGGAACAGAGACGATATTAAAAGAAAAAATAACTATTTCAAAAGCAATGAAAAAGATTTTGTCACAACAAAACCAATGTGACAGAGAAGGTACATTCAAAGGAAGAGTATTAGTGTTAAATAACTGTTCTGGGACATAAATAGCACAATTGAAAGAAACTTTCTCCTAATCTCTTCAGTGAGTGGACATGGTGACCGGTGTTTCTGGTTGCAATGAATCTGAGTGCTTCACGGATTTTCTTCTTGGTAAGAGGTTCTGGTCACTAAACAGCAAGTGCCAGAAGCTGGGATTAGCTTCATGGGAACTACCCATGAAGGTGCCACTGGAGTGAACTCACTTGGGTTACCATGCTCTGGTATGTAAGATATTACCACCTATGATGATATTTGCTGACTATTCTGTCACATGCTTACAAGTGACTGGCTCAGTTTTGAATGCCTATATTATATCTTTTAGAATAAGTTTTAACAAGCCTGGTATGGCTGTACACACCTGTAATCCCAGCCACTTGGGAGGCCCATGCAGAAGGAACCCAAGTACCAGGCCAGCCTTAGCAATTTAGAGAGACCCTCAGCAACTTAGCAAGACCCTGTTTCAACATAAAAAATATGAAAAATGATTTGGGATATAGCTCAGTGCTAGAAAGCCCCTGGGTTCAGTTTTGGTAATAGTAAGTGATTTTTGGAAAAGAAAGTAAAGCAATCTATACACTCATAAATTGGAGAAGGGGGTCAGAAAGGGAGGTGGGAGGAACTTAATTTTTGTATTTTCAATTTCAAATGAATAGGTTTCTGAGTGAAATTAATTTGTTTGGGGGTTTGTTTATATTCTTGACTTTATGACAATCTAAAATTTCATCTTGAGAATCCTAGAGACCTCTATAAGCAGGAAGAGATTAGGGGACTCACATGAATATTATTCCTTCACTTGATTAGATTGTATTGAGCAATGATTATTTAATTCCCGTTGTGAATGCTTTTCTTGTGAAATTGTTCCAACATGGAAATCAGTGTGTGAAGACATGCTGTTAAATGCCTCAGAAAGGTTATAGGAAGTCTGATGTAACACCTCTTGTCTGATTATGTAATACAGAAATTGAGTTCACAAATACAAAATAAAAATTTCCTGACAAGCAGTCATTAACAAGGAAACTTGCTTTGGTAACAGATCAGGAAAATTGAAATTTATGAGACATTGTGAATATTTATAAATAGAAGGTTGAAGTTCTGTCTGCCTAATTGTAAGAGTGGAGCCTCTCTGCTTGACTCAAAGGTCGATGGAACTAAGTCAGTTTTTCATGTCAAACTTCATTTTGTATGAATATAGAAGTTATTATAGACAGTGCTGGAGGCTCTGCCTGGTGACAGGAGCTTTTGGTCTGCACACAGCTGCTGCTGACCTTTCAGAACCTGCCTGCAAATTGCTGTGGAAGCTGATTAGCTGGTGAAGACTCTGGGGCAATCCAGAGAAATAAGTATTTTTATTTTATTTTATTTTTAAAAATATGCTGTTGCTTAGGAGGGCTGCATGTTGAAACATTTGGTCAGTTTTTACCCTGTAGTTACAATTTCTGAAATATTTTTGCTTAAGAGCTGGACTGAATCAATATTATTATTTTTCTAGAAGTTTTGGGTGAAATTCTGATGAAATTGCTATCTGATGGTACTGTCCCAAGGCTTGTTCATCTCACTGGTAGTATGGGAAAATGTGTTTTAAATTATTTTTATGTAATGTTCACTTGGGGGATTTCCTGAGAATGAAATTTGTTTTCATTTACTCTGAAAAAGGCAAAGTTTAAATAAATGTCACTATTTAGTAAAATGAAAATGAAAGCAAACAAAAAATACAGGGAGAAGAAGAGGAAACTGGCAACTGTACAGGAAAAAATGTGATATTCTTCTGATTGGTGAGAATGCTCAGGTAGTCTTGAGGCAAATCCAGGTAAGAGCAAAAAGACAAATTTTCCTGAGATTCTACCCTGAAACGTTTCTTTAGAAGACATTCTTGGGTTGTAGGGCACTTGAGACTGTGTATGAAAATACCCCTTGTTATTGAGTGTGGAAGAAACAGCCACATTTAGATAGAATGCTTTTTGGTATAGTTTGTTGACTGGCAGCTTCAGTGAACATCTCATTTTTCCAAAATTATTCTCAGGAGTGAGAAAGCTGCATAGTTATTGCTCCCAGTCTGTGGATGGAGAAAGAGTGCAGGAGAAACAATAAATTCCATCTTCAAAGACAGTCACTGCTAGTGTTTATTCATAACTTCTCATTCTTTTATAGCCTCAGCAGGTCTGAGATGAGATATTACCATGTCAGACTTGCTCTTTGCAGTTCTGCTTTTTTTCCCTTCCTTCTTTTTTTTTGGTGGGGGATGGGCGCCCTGGGGATTGAACATAGGGGTGCTTACTGATGAGCTACATACTCAAGTCTTTTTATTTTTTATTTTGAGTCAGGGTCTCATTAGGTTGCTCAGGGCCTTGCTAAGTTGTTGAAGCCGGCCTTGAGCTTGTGATTCTCCTGCCTCAGCCTCCAAGTTGCTGGGATTACAGGTGTGTGCCACTGTGCCTGGCCTTCTTTCTTTCTTTTTTAAAAACAAGTTTAAAAAAGGAAAAGTTTAAAATCTGATTTTCTAGTTATGATCTTTTTAAAAAGAATTCTTTTCTTTCTTTTCTTTTTAAGTACCAAATAAACTGTTAGGGCTTTCTCTTGACAATTTCATAAAAACTATTTAAAATACTACTTCAGTCATTTTAGTGAATAATCACGTTTTTCTTCATTCTTGTTCTGATAGCCACAATGAAACATAAATAATGTATACATCAATTTCTGGCTTTCTTTTTTTCCTATGTCTAGAAGATTCTTGAACAGAATGGTATGAATCTCTGTATCTTTGTACCTCACAAACTGATTGAAGCCACAGTGTCATCTATGAGGCTCACACATTTACAAATTTGGTATGAAAAGCAGGATGTTTTGGCTAAAAAGTTCTCTCCTAGTGTGTTTTCTCCTGTAGCCTAATTGCCAGACTGGGTCTTTTCCTCTGTATTCATCAACCAGGTGGTTGGCCTTTTGCTCACAAATAAAAACATATTTTCTTGCTAATAAATTCAAAAGAGGCAATAGAAGGAGGACAAAGAAGGAAGGAAGAACTAATGCCTCTGGCCAGGTGAAATGTCCTGGACCTAGTAGCCCTGCTGTGTTGGACACTCCAGCTTAACATTTTAATCTAGAATTGTAATGTCCATTTAAATGCAGAGTATAACTGACCTATATTTTCATTATTTTTGACCATCCATTGCTCATTATACATTCCTGAAAAATGAAGGAAGTGGATTGCAATTACAGATACAAACGTTATTGTGCATGCAATGGGTGGGGAAATAGAATACCTGAACTTTTGTGGCTTCTGGGGATTTTCTTGATTTTTCAGTTTCATGGACTCCTTGGTAGTGAAGGCATCTGATTTGAGCTGGGATTTCAATTAGTAACTGACCTGGTTCACTGACAAGATTCGCCTCCATAGAGAAAAGGCAGAAGAACACACCTGCCGACTCAGCACCCAGACTGTGCTGCAAAGGAAGGTGCAGAACTGTCACACAGAGCCACTGACTCTGGACCTCAAGAAGCTAGGCAGGAACACTTTACAGATTAATCAGAGGGAGGCAAAGCCTCTAAAACAGGAAAAAATTAATATTATAGTTTGAGAAGTACATGTTTTAGTTCAGGCCACTGCACCAAAGTCACAGACTGGGTACTTTATGAACAACAGATATCTGTCTCTCTCAGGGGTGCAGGGTAGGGTGGAAGTCTGAGATCATGGTGCCAGCAAGGTAGGATTCTAGTGAGAGTCCTCTTCAGAATTGCAGAACTCCATCCTCTGGTTGTATCCTTACATGGCAGAGAGAGGAAACACGCTCTCTGCTGACATCTATAAGGACACTAAGCCCATCTACGAGGGCTCTATTATATTAAATTATGCTTGATTCCTTTTATAACAGAAACTGAGTGCCTGCCTTTGATAAATATTGGGTTAGTTCCATTATTCAAGATGTCACAGAAAATAGTTGTTGCTTCACTAAGGGTGATATTGAGACCATAAAATCATTGAGGGTGTCCTCTAATGGAACACTGAAACTAGTTGCTCTGCAGAGTCTTAGTTTTGGGGGAAAATTACCCTTGAGCCATTGAAGCTAGGCTTGGTCAGAGTGGGTCAGCAGGGTTACAAGGGTATCTTTCCTTAGTGGGTTGGTGCATAAGCCTGTTGTCATGCTAGGGAAAGTTGTGGATCCTTTGGTTCTGAGATATGCAAAACAAAAGATATTTATCACTTAGGTATGGATCACAAAAGATGGAAAAGGGGTCATTGTGGGTCCATGACAGGGTTTTTTTTTTGTTTTTTGCTTTTGTTTTTTGTTACTGGGAATTGAACCCAGGGCACATTACCACTGAGCAATATCCCCAGACTTTTTATTTTTTATTTTGAGACAGGGTCTTGCTAAGTTGCTTAGGGCCTCTCTAAGTTGCTGCAGCTGGCCTCAAAATTGCTGTTCTCCTTCCTCAATTTACCAAGTTGCTGGGATTACAGGTATGCACCACTGTGCCCAGCTTGAACCCGTGATATGAGTGCCAGAACTCAGGTGAACCCAGCATTCTGTGGTTTTCTGGGGCTTGGGCAGTGGTCCTGTGCCTGTGAAGGAGAAGAATAGAAGCCTGCAAACTTGGGAGGTCAAGCAGGAGGTAGCATTGGTCAAATTGTTGCTGAGGCGGTGGAAGCATCCTTTACTGGCTGCCTTAGCAACAGCAGCAGTCCTGCAATCCCTCTCAGACCATGGGGAGACCAGATGTCAGCAAGAAACAAGCTGAGGTCCACCACATGGGCATAGAAGCTGTACTAATCCTTTTCTGAATGGCTTAAATCCCCTGGATTCTTACACTGGTCAGGAGTGGCAGTGGACAAGGTCTTGAGGGAGAGATAATGAACTACCTGAAAGGTTGTTCCTCTAATGATTAATCAGAAACATAGAAGACACGAGAGTATTTGTATCCTCTGATTGTAGGCCAGGTACACATAGAATGTTTTCACTCAGTGGTGTGGGTTCAGGACTTTTCAGTTAACCTTTTTTTATTTTGTTTTAAAGTTCCACAAGAAGAATCTCTCCACATGTGGTGGTAAACAGATATGTAGATCTGTGGATCTGCATTTTAACAAGAAACACTAGGTAAGGAGCCTGTCCTAGAATATTCTTTTATATATTACTTACTCTTTTTTTTCTTCCTCTGGTAAATGCTATATGTAACATTCACATATAAAAAATAATGATTCCATATTTCATAGGAATTATTTGTGACAGTTGTACTAAATGTAAAATTGTTCTATGATGGAAGACTAATGGACTTTGACTGTGGGGCAGTAAAGAATGAGAACTCATATTCTCAGGAAAGACATGTTTAGGATGCACCCCCCATGCTATCCCTTTTCCTTTTAAGAAAATTTCTGCAGTTAAGAAAATAAAAGTAAGGCACCATGATTTTTGATTCATTTCTGAACTTTTCTTGCAAAGAGAGATGCAGAAACAGTGAGTCAACCCTCAAAACGGCAGCCCCTGCAGCAAGGGGTCCTATGGCACCAGCTGCAGGTTTGGGTACAGACCAACAGTGTCATGGGAGCACTGTGTGACCAAGGCACAGAAGTAGGTGGCAGAGAGGCCATACTGGGTGTCTGTGATATGCAGAGTGCTAAGACGGGCCAGGGTATCAAGTGAGGCTGTTAACTGTCCCTCCTGCTTCACTGCTCCATTTGACAGCAATAAGAACAGAAATTCCAGGCTTTCCCCCGGATCCTGTCTGTACCAGTGCAGCCTGTCTATAGAAGTGACTGAATAATTGCAGTAGATGGCATGGTCTTCTCCCTCCTGGGTGCTCAGGTATCGAGGGTTCTGCTCCACAACCACCTCTCCACTTATCCCTGTTCAAAGAGAACATTTCAGAAAGAGGGGTTCACTGGTTACTCACCACCCAGTTCCTCTTCAGGGAGCCCAGACAAAATGCATGGAGACTTGTCATTATCCCTGCACATTGTGTGGATAATTCCTTTCCCCCCATTCCGCCTCTCCAATAAACTCTCAACTCACAGTCTTGTTGAAGCCATAGAATCACTGCTAGTACTATCTTCAGTTTTGTTTTGTTTTTCTTTTTTGGTCCCATTCACTGAAGACTTAGATTCAGGAGTCTTAAAAGCAGACTGGGGCTCTCCAAATATAGTACTTTTTCCTTTCTTTAAGAAATGCTATTTCAACAGATGTTCCAACCAATTACCATCAGCTCATGCAATTCACTCAGTTCCTCCCTTTCATTAAAAAAAAAAAAAAAAAAAAAAAAAAAAAAAAAAAAAAAAAAAAAAAAAAGCTTTGGACAGAGGTTGTGAATGGAAACAGTGCCCTCTTCAGGATATTTAGAAAAATTACTGAGAAAGCAATTTTCATAGAATTGAAATTTCATGGAGGTGGAATTTACTTCTTCTAAGCCAGTGTTCTTAAAAAATTTCTTAAATTAGGGGCCTGGGGTTGTGACTCAGTGGTAGAGTGCTCGCCTGGCACACATGAGGAACTGGGTTCTATCCTCAACACCACATAGAAATAAAATAAAGGTATTGTGTCCACTGACAACTAATACACACACACACACACACACACACACACACACACACACATATTAATTCTTAGATTAGTGTTTTAAGATCTCATTGACTTTGCAAGGACATATTTACAATTGACACAAATATGATTGAATAAACGTAGAGAAAAGAGAAACACATTGATTCCTTTAAGTTTGGCAAGTACAACAGTATATCTGTGCTTTGGTACTTTGGTATCTGGTATACCAGGGAACTGAATCCCACAAGAATGCTCCTTTCCTCCCACTTCTCTCTGTGTATTTCATTTACTTAGTCCATATTCCATCACAGGGAATGCCATTGCAAATATCTCCTGGCCTGGGTTCATCTCATAGTGTAGCTACCAAAGAAATACATATAATTACCTCAGTCTGAGTCAGGTTTCCTTCCAGAGAGTCTATGCATGACCAGAGTGGCTCAGCTGGGTCAAGCATCTCCTCTGGGTCATCAACAGCCCATTCGTAAGTAATTTGGCAATTCCCATTCACATCAGATGGTTAGAATTTACCTTTTGTCACCATGAGTTGCTATTGTGATGTGAAGAAATAGTTAATGCCCAACACTATTGTGTTGTATGAACTCTGTGGACTGTTGATGGGGGTGGGTGGGAAAGCTTGTCTTTCTTTAGGATTCCCTTAAACATGAGTAGCTGCTTCTGATGAACTGGGTTAGTTTTTGAATCATCTTTCCCTCCTGCATGCAGTGTACCTTCTCTATACCATGTTGACTGTCAGAGTCAGCTTTTTTGGTTACTCAAATAACTGGCACAATGTTCTAGAAGAAAGGAAAAATATGATAACAGCAACTCATGTACTGAGCTCACCTGTATGCTGAGCATTATGCTGCATGAATGCATAATCTCATCATATCCTCACAATCTCTATGTTTTATGGCAAAGGAAACTAGGTCCTACAGAGGTTAAATGATAAATCTACAATCACAGTTAGTAATTGTAATTGGGATTCAACCCACCCACCTAGTTACTGGGCAAATGCCCATTGCCATGCTTTCCTGTTTGTATATAACAGATCTGTTAAGATTTGGGGGTTCCAGGGAAGAGACAGGAATTTTTCATCCATTAGCCTCACTATGATCAATGTGGGACAGCTTTCTGTATATACTTGTTCGACCTTTTAAACCCTAAACTCAGTTCTCTGCTGTCCTAAGCAAGTTCCACAGAAATCCTCTTTCCTCTGGACTCTCTGTAGCAGATAAAACAATCCAGTACTGATTTTTCTCAAGAGCACTTGAGAAAATGAAAGACATTAGGAAAAATAAAAGACACTGGTCAAAAGTATCTACTAAGTACCCATTAAGTGCAAGTAATGTGATAAATGATGGGATGGAGTCCTTAAATAACTTCACAAGGTCTAATTTTAATCTTAATGGAGTCATAAGTTAGTTAGGAAGATCAAAACAACATGCCTAAAACAAAAGGTAACTGTGCAAGACAGCATAACATTGGTTTGGATTTTTAAAAATAGGTTCTGTGTGACTTCAGAAGAGAGAGGGGTTGTGAAGTTAGTACATTCTCTTTGGAGGAGCTGAGAACTGGAGAGTATATAATGTTTAGATAGAGATTTATAGGCCATTTTAGAAAGTATAGGGAGATAGGAGTGTGGATAATGTGTTTTTCAGAAAGTGTTAAGAATAGTCTGACTAACAGAGAAAACGCAGGCTGGGAAGTACCCTCCGGGAATCAGGATGGATTGGTGAAATGAGGAACTGATTATGGAGGTCTCTGAAAGCCATTCAAAGAGACTTATATTTATGAGAAAGCAGGAAATGTTGTGGGATATAGAATGGTGGAGTGGTATGTCAGAGAAATATTTTAAAAGAAGGTGTGGCAATGGTGTAGAGGGTTTGGGAAGGGTTGAGATAGAAAAGCAAGAAAGAGAGTTAAATAATGGAGAGGAAGGAGGAGAACACTTCTTTCAGCTCAGTGGGAAAAAGCAAGGACTTAAATAAGGTAGCAGTCATGGGAATTCTAAACAAAGGATGAGTCCAAGAGCACATCAGAGACAGCAGTCAGGAATTGGTGCCTGATTTTAAACCCTAAAGCTTCAAGCTTGAATAAAGAAATGATGTCACTTACAGAAACTGCAAAGTTGGAAACTCTGAAAGTATCTGTGTAGGTGAAGTGTTTTTGAAATAGAGATGATAGTAAGGTATTAAGTGAAACTGCTCAGGTGAGAGTCAGGGGTAGAGGACAGAATCTCAGATAAATGGAAAGTGCTTGCCACACAGAGAAACTCTACCAAAGACAGCCACTATGTCATGCATCCTCAGTGTGCCATTTGGCATTGCAGCGAGTCCATATCTGTTTCTCCCACAGGACTATGGGATCCCTGAAGGCAGAGGATTTCTCCTAGTAACCTTTGTTTTCCCTGGGTCTAGCACGACGATTGACACAAAATAGGGGTGGAATATATGCTTTTAAAAGATGAGAACATGGAAGGGTTCAGATGTAGTAGTTGGTATATGTATAATATTTGTATGCTGGGTAGATGGGGAAGGAGAAAGGGGCAGAATTCAGGATTTTTTCCCCTTAAAATTTAACACTGACTTTGGAATTACAAAATAATGTACATTTTTATAAAGTTGAGCTATTTAAATGAAAAAGTTGTTGGGCTGTGGCTGTGGCTCAGTGGTAGAGTACTTGCCTGGCATGTGTGAGGCCCTGGGTTCGATTCTCAGCACCACATATAAGTTAATAAATAAAATAAAGGTCCATCAACACCTTAAAAATGTTTAAAAAATAAAAAAGTTACATATTTCTAAAATTCACCTGTTTCATCAAGATCAACTTATAAAAAATAGTAACTGATGGTTTATCTGCATTTATGTCACCTTTCTCATTAATGTTTTATATTTGTATTTTCTCTCATTTTATTAACATGTTTTCTAGAATACTTGGTTTTACTTATAAATTCTAATTTTTGCATTGCTTTTTAGTTCCCACTTTTATTATTAAAGTTTTTCCCATTTTGACTCTTTTGCTTTCTTTCTTTCTTTTTTAAAATATTTATTTATTTGCTTTAGTTGTACACAATGCATTTTATTTTTACGTGGTGCCGGGGATTGAACCCGGGCTGTGCACTTGCTAGGCCAGCGCTCTACTGCTGAGCCACAACCCAGTCCTTTTTTTCGTTTCTTGAAATGCAGGATTTGGCTTCTTTATTTTATTCTTTACTTACATGTGTATGCAAAGCTATATATTTTCTTATTAATATGGCTTTGGACAAATCCACAGGTTTTTATAGGTAGTGCTACCACTAGTGCTAATTTTTAATGCCTGTAATTTTAACTCTTAGTTCTTTGACCTGGAAATTATTTAGAATATTATAAGTGGTTAATTCCTTTCCCACTCATTTGTTGGCTGTATTTCAATTATTAATTTCTAGCTTTATTGCATTGTGTTCAAAGAACATGGCTTGTTTGAATCTTGCTTATTGTTTCTTTGGGTCAGATGTATCCTTGTTTTTTAGTAAATGTTCTGCAGCTATATCTTTAATTCAAAGTTATTTCCCATCTTCCTCTCATTCTTTTGCTGAGAAATAGATATCAAAGTATCCCATCACTAATATGTTATCAAGCATTTGTACCTCCAAGAACTTTTGCTTTATATTTTTCTATTGCAGCATTATTTATGGAATAAAAGTAGGACCATTCATTCATTCATAAAATCCACCCATTTATGAATTAAAGAGGTAACTTGAGAATCCATTATGTTCCAGATCCTGGGGTAAGCTCTTGGGTGATGGTAATGATCAAGGTCAGGAGGGACTCATCTGTGATATGGTAGAATGTGCAGCCTGTAGAGCAGGGAACATTGGCACTCATTTAATGCTTGCCATTAAGTGTGAAGGAATTTGTGATGGGGGATTGATAGATATTGAGGGATGTTTAGCAGGCAGTAACCTGAGGCCAGGGGCCTATGCAGGGCTTCCCTGAAGAAGTAGCCTTTAAGTTGAAATTGGCATGTATTTAGATCTGGGAGCAGACAGTTCTGGCAGAAAACTTGTGGATCACACAATTGTGTAATCTGAGGAATGGCGGCACCAGTTATAAAAATAATAACATGTAAGCAGGGTGCAAGAAATAGTGTTGCACTTGGGGACTGGCATCACTACACGCCTTGAATGTGACAGAAGGACTTGTAACTAGAACCTGGAGGTAAAAAAGGCTGTTGGGTGAGCCTTCCTGAATAAGTTGACCTTGTGATCATGAGTCAATGTCAGCCTGAGTCAGTGCCAGATGGAGGAGGCTGGGGGAATGCACACCCTGACCTTACATTCCCCCTTCCTTCTAATCTCTGCAGGTGCTCCCCTTGGGCCCAGACCAACTGGAAACAGGAAGGCAAGATAAGTCGTGATGTGTTCCCTAGAGGTTGGTTATTGGGGCACAGAGCAGAGTGGAGCATGAAGACCTGGAAGTGTACACAGGAGAAAGTAGGGACATAGTTCAATACTGGTGAAAAACAGACCTGAGAGATAAGACCAGAGAACTAATTCAGAGCAAAGAAGACTTTGTGAGCCTTGATAATGATTTCAAATTTTGTCCTATGGGAAATGGGAAGCCACTGATGATTAGTTTTAAGCAAGAGAGCAGACAGAACACATTTGCATTTTTAATGCTAACTCTGACTAGAATGAGGAAAATGCCTTGGAGGGAACAATGTTTTCTTTACTAAGATGGGGACACTGGAGAAGCAGGATCTCTAGGGTGGTGTGATAATGAGTTCAATTTTGAGCAGCTGGTCAATTTTGCCGTTGTTTATGTGGGTCTGTGATGAGGAGGCTCTTGCTAGAGATTCAGATTTGTCAGTACAGCGCAGTTGAATTTAGGAATCACTGAGATCCTCTAGAATCTGAGTGTAGCATAGAAGGCTTAGAAGTCCCATTTTGGAAATCAGTAGAGAAGATACAGATAGCCTTCAAGGAAGGGAGAAAGTAGGGGTGACTGGAGGAGAAAAATCTGGATAATTTTGACGAGGAAGATGCATGCCCCTGAAATTGACAAGTGAACTCTCTTGACATCCCCTAAGTGAGTCAGGACAGGCTTTTGCATCCAGGATCAGGATGAATTTATTTGATCATTTCAAGTGAGACAACTTTCCAATTATATTTGGTAGGTTCCCTTTACCTCCAGTAATAATTCTGGTCTTCTAATCTGAAACCCTTCCATAAAGGTGTAGAACAGAGGGAATTTGCTTCATGCAACATCTCCAAGTCCTCTGCTTATATTTTTATGAAGCTGCTCTTCACAGCCAGGATGTGCCAGGTGGTTGTGGATAGAGGCATAATATAGACCTTGGGATTTTAAACTCTTATCATAAATTAATCACCTATTTTCTTTTGCCTTTGTGGCTAAATTCAGAATATCAAAAATAATCAGGAATGTTTCAAGACATCTGGCCTATAAGATTTCTTCCAATAAGAAAATGTAAACTACCTGGTACCGTAACCCGGGAGGAAAACTCGGAGGCAGAGTAAAGCTATTACTACTTTTACTTCTACTTTCTTAGAGAGAGCTTAGAGAGAGAAAGAAAGATTTTTCTTTTTCTTAGAAAGAGCTTAGAGAGAAAGATTAGAGAGAGCTTTCTTCTTTCTTCTGTTCTTCTTAGCTTAGAGAGAGAGAAAGAAAGATAGAGCTTTTCTTCTTAGAGCTTAGAGAGAAAGAGAGAGAGCTTGAAAGAGAGAGATTTCTTCTTTAGAGAGAGAGAGCTTAGCTTTAAGAGCTTCTTTCTTCTTTCTTCTTTCTTCCTCGGGAGCCTCAGCTTGACTCTGACCAGGAATTACTTCTTCTATCTGGTTTCTCTTCTGTAACCGCTCTGCCTACGTTCTGGCCACTCTGATTCTTTTCTTCTTCTCCGACCCGAACTCTTCTTCCGACCAAGCGACTGCATGACTGACTGAATGAATTCATTCTTCTCCTGACTCCGACCGCTTTCACCCGGTTATATACCTTTAGCTTTGCGGGTGCCTCACGTGCATTTACAGGTGCGTCACATACATACTTATTATCAGGTGGAACTTATGGCTTCCAGCTGACCGCAATAGCCATCTCCCTAATTGGGGCTCCTTCAAGAAAACCTTTAAATGTTGGGCTTACCAAATTAAATAATTGCCAGATGTCTTTTTGTCCAAACTAGTTGTATGTGGAATCAGGGTTTTATAGCTGAGATATTAGGAAGTAATTATCTGACTTGGTGCCAGAATGTGCTAAAAGCCATATTCTAATAGAAACAGGGAGCAAGATTGTGCCCAATTTTTATTAAAGTCCTTAGTGAGAACCACTAATAAGAAAGGCTGATTCCACAAGAGCTTACGGGAAAAAGAAATATATAGATGGCTAAATAAAATATCATTAGGGTTGACACTACAATCTGGGGTTAATTTCTCTTCCAGGCTATGAACTCAAACACCTCTTTCATTTTTGTAGGTTAACCTCCAACCCACAAGAGTAGAAACCATCTGAGCTATTTATCCATTATGGATTGCTAGGTAAATAAACTGTGACAACAAAGTTATATTCACTAAGAATATCAAATGAGTGTTTACTTGAAAATGTTCTTGCATACTAGAGGGAAAAAAAAAGAGCTAGCAATCCTTATTTTTCTTTTTTTCCAAGATTAGGGTAACTTTTTCTTTCACTGTTATTAATGAATGACCATGGCATTTCAAACTGCCTTTTCTGAGATAAAGATACATGTTCAAATGGCTTTGCGTCATGCAAGAATTCAGTCTCCCATAACTTTCTAACTTGTCAGTAGCTACTCTTCCAAGCTGGAAATGCCAAACAGGTTTTAGGAAATTTATTAGTTTTAGTGAAACTCAAGTTTCTTTCCTGCAAAATTCCTGCTAATTTTCCTTGAACTCCATTGTATGCTTTAAATGTAACCATAATATTTAGAGAAGTCTAAGCAATAATATTCAAACTAGAAAGCACATATGTATTTTAAGGGAATAAATTTCTAGATCTTTACCTTCCCTATGTAATCTTTCCTAAAAATAGTCTAACTTCACTGTGGTTCTCATTTGTATATCTCCCATTTCGCAACTGTCCTTGCTCTTTATTTAAGAAGGAATCTTTCTTTGCAGCATTGCCTTGAGGTTTAAAAACTTCTGGGGCATGAAACAAAGGGGCAATTTATTGGTGTCAGGGAAGTCTCCTTCAATTAAAGCACCATCAATCTAACTCCAGACATTTTATTAAGAAATGCATTTCCAAAAATAAATTTTGCCTTTCATAACAAAACTTATTAAAATAGTATGGTCAGAAAAAACAAAAAAATAATTTAAATTTTATATATGTTTTTGTGCAGACAATCGGAATGATGAAAGACTTATAAACGAAGATATATGAAAATTATATTCTGCAGATTTTGAGTGGAAGTTTGATTTCAAGGACAGCAAAGAGCAATATAAATTTTTTCATTGCTAGCCAAGAGCTTGTTTATGAATTTTAATTGGATGTTGATGGGTATCAAATCACTTTGGTATTTCACTGGATATATTTAAAAACATATGAGCTTTATTTGTAAATGCCAATATTTAAATCAGTGGAACTAACCTTGGTAGCTAATTCAACATTTTAACTAATGACAAAATATTTTAGAAGTCATCTTAAAAATGTGTGAAGTTTTTACAGTTTTCTACTGTCTGATTACCCTTAGTCTGATGCACAGGATGGCCTGCAAACATGAACACACTTTGATGACAACACAAGAATTACTGTCAATGCAGTGGTCCCCCTTATCCATGATTTTGCTTTCTACTATTTTAGTTATCAGTGGTCAATGCAGTCCTAAAATAGTAAATGGCAAATTCTGAAAATAAACAATCCAGAAGTTTTAAATAACTTTTGTTACAGTACACTATTATAATTATTATATTTTATTATTAGCTATTATTGTTAATCTCTTAGTGTACCTAATTTATAAATAATACTTTACCATGGGTATGTATATATAGAAGAAATAGTATATCCAGGGTTCAGTATTATCTGTGGCTTCAGTAATCTCCCAGGGGTCTTGGAACACATTCCCAATGGACAAAGGGGGAACTACTGAATATGTTTATGTTTAACCCCTTAACTACTCCTTAAATTTTGGTCTCCTACAGTCTTTGGTAAGAAGTGTCAATCCTATTGAAATTCATGTGGTTTTCTCTTACATATGAATTGAGGCAAAGCAAGATGGAACTAGAGACCTTTAGATCTGACATTTCTTGCCTTTCTGAATTGGTGGGTACCATGTGGAAGAAATGATCAAAAAGTGTAATTGTAAGATACTATAGAGAAGGCCTGTGCCAGATACCCACTGATTATTTGCTTATCCCCTTTTATGAGAGGAAAGTGTTTCTTCCTGTTAAAAGACTTAAAACTATGTCCTGTATTCAATGGGAAATGCTGATTTCTGGTTGAAGGAGCCCCAATTAGGGAGATGGCTATTGCGGTTAGCTGGAAGCCATGAGTTCCACCTGATAATAAGTATGCATGTGACGCACCTGTAAATGCACGTGATGCACCCTCAAGGGTAAAGGTATATAACCAGGTGAAAGCGGTCAGAAGCGGAATGAATTCAGTCAGTTGTGCAGTCGTTCAGTCGGTCGAAAGAAGAGTTTGGGTCAGAGAAGAAGAAAAGAGTCAGAGCGGCCAGAACGTAGTCAGAAGAAGAAATAAGAGTCAGAGTGGTTAAGAGTTCGGTCAGAAGAGAAACCAAATAGAAGAAGTAATTGCTGGTCAGAGTCAGGCTGAGGCTGCCGAAGAATAAAGAAGAAAGAAGAAAGAAGAAGCTGAAGAAGAAAGTAAAAGTACCCTCTCTCTCTTTCTCTCTCTCTAAGCTAAAGAAGAAAGAAGAATCGCTCTCTTTCTCTCTAAGCTAAAGAAGAAAGAAGAATCTCTCTCTCTTTCTCTCTCTCTAAGCTGAAGAAGAAAGAAGAGTCTCTCTCTCTCTCTCTCTCTCTCTCTCTCTAAGCTCTCTCTAAGAAAGTAAAAGAAAGTAAAGTAGTAAAGTAAAGAAGTAAAGAGTCAGTAGTCAGAAGAAGTAAAGAGTCAGAGAGGTTGGTGAAAGAGCCAGTGTTAGAGTTATGAGAGATAGTTAATAAAAAAACCTTCTTTCATCTTTGTTCTGCCTCCGAGTTTTTCTCCCGTGGCATTGTGGCTGTACGTCAGGCAGCTACATCTGGTATCAGAGAGAACACAGCAGTCAGGGGGCAAAGCAGAGAGCTCACCACAGGCAAAGTGAGAAGGCACTATTTGTTTCTGATCTCTCCCTACCCCAGGAGAGTCTGTGTTTAGTGGCAAAGGGAAAAGACAAGTATCCTGACATCTTATTACCTCGTTTTGTTTCCATCTTCTTTTTTTTAAATTTAATTTTTATTCTACTTTGTTATATATGACAGAAGAATGCATTATAATTTATATTACACATGTAGAGCATAATTTTTCATACCTCTGGTTGTATACAATATATATTCACACCATTCATGTCTTTATACATGTACTTAGGGTAATGATGTCCATCTCATTCCACTGTCTTTTCTTTTTCCTCTATGTAAAGCGTGTGCAATGTTGTTAGAGTTGAGCTGTCCTCGGTTCTGAACATTTTGGCAGTCAATGTAAAGGGAGAAAACAGCATGGTAGCTGCATCAAAAGAGGCATGAAGACCAATGGAATAGAATAGAAGGCATAGAGACAAACCTGCATAGATTGAGTCATCTGATACTTGACAAAGCTACCAAAAACATGTTGGAGAGAAGATAGCATTTTTAACAAATGGTTCCGGGAGCACTGGATAGCCATGTGTAGAAAAATGAAGCTAGATCTCTTTCAACCTGCACAAAAGTGAACTCTAAGTGAACCAAAGACCTAGAAGTTATACCAGAAATGTTGCAACTGCTAGAAGAAAACATAGGGTCAAAACTCTAACATATTGGCACAGGTACTGACTCTTTCTTAACAAGAAACTTAAAAGCTTAAGAAATAAAACCAAGAATCAATAAATGGGATGGCATCAAATTGAAAAGTTTATGCATAGCAAAGGAAACAAAAGCATGAGGAGAGACCCTACAGAGGGGAAGAAAATTTTTGCCAGCTACTGTTCTGATAGGAGATTAGCATCTAGAACATATAAAGAACTAATAAAACCTCTCTCTCTCTCTCTCTCTCTCTCTCACACACACACACACACACACACAAAACCCTCAAATAACCCAATTTAAAAAATGGGCAAAAGAACTAAATAGACAATTTTCAAAAGAAGAAATACAAAACTGGTTAACAAATATATGAAAAAATGCTCAACATTCCTAGAAATCAGGAAAATGAAAATCAAAACTTGTAAGAACCCTAATAAGGAGGTAGCTAAGATGGCGGCTAGCTGAGAGCCATAAGAGGTGTTTCAGTATTTTCACCTGATATTCATGCATTTATCTAAGAATCTTTCTATGCCCGTGAAAACTATGTGATGCACCTGTAAGTTTGAGCTATTGACACGTGTATACTTGTTAAAGCAAAAAGTATTTAACGGGTGAGTTTGGTTAGAGGGGGTGGTTGGAGTTGGAGAGGTTGCTGGAGCTGGAGAGAGAAGTTAGCAGAAGAAAGAATAAAGAGCCTATTCATTTTCCAGTCTGCTTCCGAATTCTTTCCCACGGTATCGTTGCTGCAGGTGGCGATAGCTGCAGGTGGCGACAAAAACTACACTGATACTTCATCTCACTCCAGTTATAATGGCAATCATCAAGCATAGAAAGAATAAAAAATACTAGCAAGGATGTGGGGAAAAAGTTACACCCATGCATTGTTGGTGAGACTGCAAATTCACTGTGGTATATTCATATATGTACATGACATAATTTGGTTAATTTCATTTTGCAGTTCTTCCCTTTTCTCATCTCTCCTACCTCCCCCTCTATTGATTTCTTCTACTCCATTGATCTCTCTTCTGTTTTCATGGGATCTCTGTCCTTCTTTTTCCCTCTTATTTTAGTCTAGCTGCCACATTTGAGAGAAAACATTTGACCCTTGACTTTCTGAGTCTGGCTTATTTCACTTAGCATGATATTCTATAGCTCCCTTCATTTTTCAGCAAATGCCATAATTTCATTCTTCTTTGTGGCTGAATGAAACTCCATTGTATATATATATGCCATCTTTTCTTTATCCATTATTCAACCACTTTGGAAGCAGTATGGAGATTCCTCAAAAGACTAGGAATGGAATCACTGTATAACACAGCTATTCCCCTCCTTGGTTTTTAACCCAAAGAACTAAACTCAGCATGCGATAGTGATACAGGCACATCAGTATTTACAGAAACTCACAATGATCAAGTTATGGAACTAGCTCAGGTGTCTATCAGCTGAAGAATCAAGGAGGGGAGGGAACTAGGAAGTTACTGGGGACTGAAATGAAGCACATTTTTATCCATGCATGTGTGATTATGTCAAAATGAACCTCACTATAATGTATAGCTATAAAGCACTAATAAAAACATAAAAAGAAGAAAAACAGACAATTACCTCGTCTGTATGATAAAACAAACCACAAGTGTAGGTACAAATGGTCCTCATGTCTCATGAGCAATTTTTCTTACGGCATCTCATAAAAATCCTGAGGTAATATGTAAGCTATGTGCTCAACAAAGAACCTACAGTATGCCCCAAAATGAATTCTGTAGTACTGTTGTTTATAACATCCCTCATAGTAAACTGATCATATCATGACAAAGCACAGGTCCATGGAAGAAAGAAAATAGTGATATACTGGATCAAGAGGAAAACTGCATTGGAATAGCCAAAATGAAGACTAGATTTTATATATAGGGAATTTTTCTGGAAGAAAAGCTGGAAAATCTATGGCTAGATCTAATAGGATAGTAGGGAGTGGGGAATAAGGGAGTTGCCAGAATATGGCCTGAGAAATATGTATATTTCTATACATATACATTCATGCAACCCAAGTCTATGTAATGCACACAGGCATGTGTATGCAATGCCTACATGTCACACACAGACACACACACACACAGACACACACGCACAATATGTTGATATTGCTTGGGGGAATCTTTACATGAGTTTAGTTTTATTTTAACCCAATAATATGCTGAATGTTGCCATCCCTGAGGGCTCTCTACAACTGAATGTCATTTGGTCTACATTATGATTTATTATTTCTCTTTTTCTATATGAGGTACTTGACTCTCCATTTTCTAAATTATATCCAGAACTGTTTTATAGAGAACTTGTGATTCATTTAATATATATTGAACAGTGAAGCCATGATTGTCATAAAACCTTAAGATTCTTACATATTTATTTATGACTGTCATATTTCTTACCTGGTGCCTGAATGCTATAGTATATAACATTCTGCTAAACTGTTTCTAGGACATTCTATTCTGCAATCTTTAAGCTTGTATTTGCCAATGATTTCAAATTCCTGAAATGTTTATCCTCATTTTCCTTCGGCATTCCTGCCATATTTATTTCTGCTCTAATTCTTCATCTTTGAACTTCTATGTTGCTGTAAGCAACTTTTCTTTTGCTTTTTCTGTTTTCTCTGAGTTCTGATTATACTCACATATTTTCTGACTTGCCTTGATTCTTCAATATGTTCTTAAAATCTTTTGAATGCTTGAACATTGAGTATGTTTTAAGCAAAATAAAATACTTGCTTTGACTCTAATTGCCTGCTGGTTTCCTTTCTTCCTGCCTTTGTCTGTCTTTGTTTTTAGAGATGCCCAAATAAACCATTATTCATAGTATATGAGGATCTGTAGGAGTTGCTTAAATAAAACTTCACTTACAAATGAAATGATCAAGATTATTCCTAAATAGTTTCATGTGATTTAGAATGATCCTGCCCTGGCCTCCTCATATTTGCTGCCTTTGAACTATTGGAGTTTTAGGTTTAGGGTATAATGTCAGGTTTATCATAGCAAGTGATATCAAGCTGTCTCTTTTTCATTCTTCAGTTTCCGTTTATCAAATGTACAATTTAACCCACCCCTGGGCTAAATTTACCATTAAATATTTCTTATTCATCCTTTTATCTACTGAGCACATTGAAGTGATCCTGAATAAATAAATGTCTGTTCTGAATTTCCAGTCAACAGACTTTTTGCATCATTGTGAAGCAATTTTATTCATTGCTTTTTGCTTGTTCTGTTGAAATGTAAATTTGGGTAATTTAAAGAATTATTTCATGGGAATTAATATGTGAACTTATTATTGCTTTTTGATGGCAAAGGAGTTTGAAAGAAAACTAATAGTGTAGGGTCTGTTATTTTTTGCCTATTCAGTATTCATCTGTTCCCTTTCTAATAACATTTTGGCTCTGCTTTGGGGTACCACCTCTTCCTCTTTCCCAGATCTGAAGAGGTGAGTGCAAACACAGTCAGTCCAAGGATGTTTCCTTTTACCAGGAACAAAGCTTTCTCCTTCTGCTGGAGTGATTATTAAGTTGGCAGTTATGATGGGCAAAAGATGTTTTTGTCCACTTAGGCTGCAGTTACAAAAATACCAGACACCAGGTAGCTTTACTGTTTATTCTCACAGTTCTGGAGGTTGGAGGACCAAGATCAAGTTGCCAGAAGGTTCAGTGGCAGGTGAGGGTCAACTTCCTGATTAATAGATGGCTGTCTGCTCACTGTAACCTCACCTTGTGGAAGGAGCCAAGGGAGCGTTCCAAGACCTCACCATTCGTGTACTCATCCCATGCATGAGACTTCCACCATCATGACATAATCATTTTCTGTAGGGCCTACCTCCTAATGCCATTACTTTTGGGGTTAGGACTTCAACATATTACTTTTGGGGGTGGGGGACACAAATATTCAGCTGATAGCAATGATCATGTCCTATCTCCAGAGTCTATAAATATCTTACTTTATATATTACAGGGATCTTGAAAATTTGATTAAATTAAAGATATGAGATAGGAAGGTTATTCTGGATCATCTGGGTAATCACAATGAAATCATCAAAATCCTTATACAAGAGAAGCAAAGGGGTCAGAAGGGCCGGGAGAGGCTAAGGAGATGACAAAATGGTAGCAGAAATCAGAGTGGCGCAATTTCTGGTTTTGAACATGGAAGAAAGCTGTGAACCAAGGAATGTGGCAGCCTTTAAGATGCCAAAAGGGCCCTGCCAACACCTTAATCTTAGTTCAGGGAGATTTGTGACTTCTAGAACTCTAAGATGGTAAATTAACATTGTGTAAGTCACTATTTTTTTTTTTTTTTTTTTTGTAACCTGTTGCAGCAACAGTAGGAAACTAATACAGCAAGACACAATGCTGAGGTTCCTACTAGCTATCTTGGCCTTCTTCAGAATGAAGCCTGTATAAAGAAGAGCCAAGTCATCCATTAAGAATACAAAAAATAATAAGTTCTGGAGAGGATGTGGAAAAAAAGAACATTCTTACACTGTTGGTGAGATTGGAAATTAGTACAACCACACAGAAATGAGTGGTTTGCCTCAAAAGACCAAGCAGAGAATCACCATATGATGCAGCCTATACTACTCAGTATTTATTCTAAAGAATTCAAGTCATCATAGTCATCATACTGTAGAGATACATGCATACCCATTTTGTAGCACCACGATTCACAATAGTCAAACTTTCGGGCCAGCCTATATGTCCACTGTAGGTGAATAAATAAAGAAAATATGGTTTATATACGCAATGGAGTTTTATTCAGTCACAAAAAATAATGAAATTATGTCATTTTCAGGAAAATAGATGGAATTTTTTTTTAAATTTTATTTTTATAATTTTTAATATGTACAACTCATAGTGCATATATTTAGTATCTTTTTACATACAACTGTTTGTATACAAAGTATATTCGTACAATTCAGTCTTCAATCATGCATTAAGGAAAATGATATCCGTCTCATTCAACCACCTTTTTTTTTTCTCCCCCTCCCTCCCCTCTTGCTCCCTCCCTTACCCTCCCTTCCCTTGACCATTCTAGTGTTCCTCTAATCCTCCTATGTACCCCCATCCAACAATACTTTGAAATAGCCTCCTTATATAAGAGAGAACATTTGGTACTTGGATTTTTGAGACTGACTAACTTCACTTAGCATTATGTCTTCCAACTTCATCCATTTACCTGCAAATGCCATTAATTTGTTTTCTTTTATTGCTGAGTAAAATTCCATTGTGCGTATATACCACATTTTCTTAATCCACTCATTTACTGAGGGACATCTAGGTTGGTTCCACAACCTAGCTATTGTGAATTGTGCAGCTACAAACATTGAGATAGCTGTGTAACTGTAATATGCTGTTTTTAAGTCCTTTGGGAATAGACCCAGGAGTGGGATGGCTGGGTCATAGGATGGTTCCATTCCCAGTTTTCCAAGAAATCTCCATACTGCTTTCCATAACGGTTGCACTATTTTTGCAGTCCCACCAGCAATGTATGAGTGTGCCTTTTTCCCCACATCCTCTCCAACATTTATTGTTGCTTGTGTTCTTGATGGCTGCCATTCTGACTGGAGTGAAGTGAAATCTTAGAGTAGTTTTGATTTGCATTTCTCTAATTGCCAGCGATGTTGAACATTTTTTCATGTATTTGTTGATTAATCGTGTATCTTCTTCTGAGAGGTGTCTTCTCAATTCCTTAGCCCATTTATTGATTGGGTTATTTGTTTTTTTAGTGTAAAGTTTTTTGAGTTCTTTATATATTCTAGAGATTAGTGCTCTATCTGATGTGCATGTATTAAATATTTGTTCCCAATTAGTTGGCTCTCTATTCACCTCACTGATTGTTTCTTTTGCTGAAAAGAAGCTTTTTAGTTTAAATCTATCCCATTCATTAATTCTTGGTAGTAATTCTTGCGCTACAGGATTCTTATTAAGGAACTTGGGGCCTAATCCAACATGTTGGAAATTGGAGCTTACTTTTTCTTCTATTAGGCGTATTGTCTCTGGTCTAATTCCTAGGTCCTTGATCCACTTTGAATTGAGTTTTGTGCATGGTGAGAGATAAAGGTTTAATTTCATTTTGTTGCATATGGATTTCCAGTTTTCCCAGCACCATTTGTTGAAGAGGCTATCCTTTCTCCATTGTACATTTTTGGCACCTTTGTCTAATATAAGATAGCTGTAATTATATGTATTAGTCTCTGTATCCTCAATTCTTTACCATTGGTCCACCAGTCTGTTTTGGTGCCAATACCATGCTGTTTTTGTTACTATTGCTCTATAGTATAATTTAAAGTCTGGTATGGTGATGCCCCCTGCTTCACTTTTCTTGTTCAGGATTGCTTTGGCTATTCTGGGTCTCTTATTTTTTCCAGATGAATTTCATGACTGCTATTTCTATTTCTTTGAAGAATGACATTGGGATTTTGATTGGAATTGCATTAAATCTGTATAATGCTTTTGGTAGTATGGACATTTTGACAATATTAATTCTACCTATCCAAGAGCAAGGTAGGTCTTTCCATCTTCTGAGTTCATCTATAATTTCTTTCTTTAGTGTTCTATAATTTTCGTTATAGAGGTCTTTCACCTCTTTCGTTAAGTTGATTCCCAGGTATTTTATTTTTTTTTGATGCTAATGCAAATGGGGTATTTTTCATCATTTCCCTTTCAGAGTCTTTGTTGCTGATGTACACAAATGCCTTTGACTTATGTGTATTGATTTTGTATCCTGCAACTTTGCCAAATTCGTTTACTAGTTGTAAAAGTTTTCTGGTAGAGTTTTTTGGGTCTTCTAGGTAGATTATCATGTCATCAGCAAATAGTGCTAATTTGAGCTCTTCTTTTCCTATCTTGATCCCTTTAATTTCTTTCATCTGTCTAATTGCTCTGGCCAGAGTTTCCAGTACTATGTTAAATAGCAGTGGTGAAAGGGGGCATCCCTGTCTTGTTCCAGTTTTTAGAGGGAATGCTTTCAATTTTTCTCCATTTAAGATAATGTTAGCTCGGGGCCTTGCATAAATAGCTTTTATAATGTTAAGATATGTTCCTGATATTCCTAGTTTTTCCAGTGTTTTGAACATAAAGGGGTGTTGTATTTTGTCAAATGCTTTTTCTGTGTCAATTGAGATGATCATATGATTTTTGTCTTTAAGTCTATGGATGTGATGTATTATGTTTATTGATTTCCAAATGTTGAACCAGCCTTGCATCCCTGGGATAAACCCCACTCGATCGTGGTGCACTATCTTTTTGATATGTTTTTGTATCCGATTTGCCAGAATTTTGTTGAGGATTTTTGCATCTATGTTCATTAAAGATATGGGCCTGAAATTTTCTTTTTTGGATGTGTCTTTGCCTGGCTTTGGAATTAATGTAATATTGGCCTCATAGAAAGAGTCTGGAAGAGCTCCCTCTTTTTCTATTTCTTGAAATAGTTTGAAGAGCATTGGTATTAGTTCTTCTTTGAAAGTCTTATAGAACTCGGCTGTAAACCCATCAGGTCCTGGACTTTTCCTTGTTGGTAGCTTTTTGATGACATCTTCTATTTCTTCGCTTGTAATTGATCTGTTTAAATTGTGTATAGCCTCCACATCCAGTTTAGGCAAATCATATGACTCTAGAAATCTGTCAATGCGTTCAGTATTTTCTATTTTATTAGAGTACAAGTTTTCAAAGTAATTTCTAATTATATTCTGTATATCTGAGGTGTTTGTTGTGATATTCCCTTTTTCATCACGAATGTTAGTAATTTGAGTTTTTTCTCTTCTTTTCGTTAGCATCGCTAAGGTTCTGTCAATTTTTGTTTATTTTTTCAAAGAACCAACTTTTAGTCTTGTCAATTCTTTGAATGGTTTCCTTAGTCTCAATTTCATTAATTTCTGCTCTGATTTTAATTATTTCCTGTCTTCTACTGCTCTTGGTGTTGGTCTGTTCTTCTTTTTCTAATGCTTTGAGGTGTGATGTTAAGTCATTTATTTGTTGGTTTTTTTTCCTCTTAAGGAATGAACTCAGTGCAATGAATTTTCCTCTTACTACTGCCTTCATAGTGTCCCAGAGATTTCTATACGTTGTATCTGTGTTCTAATTTACCTCTAGAAATTTTTTAATCTCCTCTTTGATGTCTTCTTCAACCCTTGTTCATTCAGTAGCATGTTGTTTAGCTTCCAGTTGATGGAGTAGTTTTTCTTATTCCTTGTTTTGTCGTTGATTTCCAATTTCATCCCTTTATGGTCCGATAGCATGCAGGGTAGTATCTCTATTTTTTTATATTTGCTGAGAGTTGCCTTGTGACATAATATATGGTCTATTTTGGAGAAGGAGCCATGTGCTGCTGAGAAAAATATGTATTCGTTTACTGAGGGATGAAATATTCTATATATGTCCGTTAGGTCTAAATTGTTAATTGTTTTGAGGAGGCTTAAAGTTTCTTTGTTTACCTTTTGTTTGGATGATCTATCCGTTGGTGAGAGAGGTGTGTTGAAGTCCCCTAGAATAACTGTGTTGTGGTCTATTTTACTCTTGAACTTAAGAAGCGTTTGTTTGATGAATGTAGGTGCTCCATTATTTGGGGCATACAGATTTATGATTGTTATATCCTGTTGATGGATGGTTCCCTTAAGTAATAAGAAATATCCCTCTTTCTCCCTCTTGATTAGTTTTGGTTTGAAGTCTACCTTATTTGATATGAGAATGGAAACCCCTGCTTGCTTCCGGCGGCCATGTGACTGATAAGACTTTTCCCAGCCTTTCACTTTCAGTCTGTTGATGTCTTTTTCTATGAGGTGTGTTTCTTGGAGACAGCAAATTGTTGGGTCGTTTCTTTTAATCCATTCTGATAATCTGTGTCTTTTGATTGGCAAGTTTAGGCCATTAACATTCAGGGTTATTATTGAGATGTGATTTTGATTCCCATCCATTTTTATTTGAATTATGGTCTTTAGCTTGATTTGGTTTCTCTTCTGGTTGGTATTTCCTTTAGTTTAATATCTCCCTTTGTTGATTTTTGTTATCATCTTTCTCTTCTTTTTCATGACAAATGTTGCCCAGGATGCTCTGAAGTGCTGGCTTTCGAGTTGTGAAATCTTTTAACTTTTGCTTGTTGTGGAAGGTTTTTATTTCATCTTCGAATCTAAAGCTTAATTTTGCTGGATATACGATTCTTGGTTGACATCCCTTTTCTTTCAGAGCTTGAAATATGCTATTCCAGGATCTTCTTGCTTTTAAGGTCTGGGCTGAAAAATCTGAACATAGTCTGATTGGTTTCCCCTATATGTAATTTGCTTCCTTTCTCTTGTGGCTTTTAGTATTCTCTCCTTGCTCAGTGTATTAGGCATTTTCATTATAATGTGTCTAGGTGTGGATCTGTTGAGATTTTGTTTGTTTGGTGTTCGGTATGCCCCTTGAACTTGGTTTTCCATTTCATTCCTCAAGCTTGGAAAATTTTCTATAATTATTTCGTTAAATAGATTACTCATTCCTTTGGCTTGAAACTCTGCCCCTTCCTCTACGCCGATCACTCTTAAGTTTGGTCTTTTTATGCTGTCCCATAATTCTTGGATGTTATGTTCTTGATTTCTAACAAGTTTTGCTGTATGGTCTAAATTCTTCTCTAGGACATATATTTTGTCTTCATTGTCTGAGGTTCTTTTTTCCAAGTGGTCTATTCTGTTGGAGATGTTTTCAATTGAGCTTTTATTTTGGTTTTTTGCTTCTTTCATTTCTGGAATTTCTGTTTGGATTCTCTTTAGAGCCTCTATTTCCCTATTGAAGTAATCTTTTACTTTCTGTATTTGTTTTTGGAGTTCTTTGTCAAAATGATCTTTTGCCTCCTGTACCTGCTCCCTCATCTCATTTTTGAGTTCATTCTTAAGTTCCATAAACATTTGGCATATGTAATTTCTAAATTCCATCTCTGGCATTTGACCAACTGTGCTTGCCATGACATCTACCGATGAGGTATCTTGATTTGTTTGTGTCATTTTCTTTCCTTGTTTTTTCATGTTGCTTGTGTGTCTATTCTTCCTGCACTGTGGGACCTTGACTATTTCGATTTTACCTTAAAGCCTTATGTTGTTCCTGTAGTACAATGCTATCAGATCACCTTATAATTCCTTTACACTTTTAAAACCTAACACTTTCTATTTAGAAAATCCAAGTTTGATCACAATGTAAAGATTTTGTTAACCCAGATATTATTTCCAATTTACTCTGTATGCTTCTGATAGGGTTTTATAGCTTCAAGTATTGGATACAGAGGTGTTATGTTTAGGAAGAAGGAAGTGTCTTGAATTGTTCTTTCTTGGAAAGTATGAAAAGAGATATCTATTGAAGTGGTTTAGTGGAAGTGGTTTAGTATCAGTAGATGATGGAAGAAAGAGAATGGAGTTGACAATTAGGTGAAAAGACCAATTTATATATAAAGTAAGTTGGAAAAGAAAAAAAAATGATAAAAGAGTAGGAATTGGTGTAAGAGAGAGGAGAGAGAGAATCAAGGAAATAGAGAGTTAACTATATATAAGACCACTTTGCTACCCAGTTCAATTGCGCCAGTTCTAGAAATCCCAAGTTCTGCATATAACTTGTTTTTGCCTCTGTTTAGTATGCACTGGCAGGATGTAAACATGAAAGATGAAGGAGGAAGAAAAGATACAAGAGTGAGAAGGAAGAAAAGAAGGAAAGAAAAAAGGAGCGGAAGCAAACAAACACACTAACAATCAATGCGGAAGAAAAAAAAAAAAAAAGCAGAACAAAACAAAGCCAAAAAAAGAAAAAGAAAAATAAACAAACAAACAAACAAAGCAAACAAACCTCCCTGCAATCCAACAAAACAAGGAAACCAACAAAAAGAAAAGGAAAAAAAAAAAAAAAAGTCGAACCTCAAGTCTCAGACAAAATGGGCCCTGGGAAGCCCCCCTCTTTTTTTCCTTTCCAGTTCAAACCAATTGCTATTGGATCACGTCCAGACAGTCTGTGATCCTGTTAGTGAAATCAAGGCTGCATCTTAGGCCAGTGGCTGCACAGTTCAGTGAAGGAGTGGCCCAGGGGGTTTGTGTGTGTCAGCAGATGAATGGCATCGGGAAGGGGACCTTCCAGAAGGCACCCCCTCCCCAAGCCCAACCACAGTTGCAGCCTCTTGTGGCCGCTGCGCTAGCCTCAGAAACGCCTTCCCCTGCTGACCACCCGAGTCTCACCCAATTGTGCGTTGTCTTCAGAGAGCTGGAGAGTCCCTGGATGGCTGCAGCCGTCGCTCTCCATCTCCTCCCCTTTGTCTGGGCCAGCCACTGCAGCTTTCAAAGATGGCGTGCTCTCCTTCCAGTCAACAGCAGCTCCGCAGACTCCCGTATCCTCGCCTATCGATTTCAAAGCTGTTGGGTGGATGTCTCCCTGCCGAAGTGGCACCGGGAAACCACACCTGTGACTGTGGTGCAGACAGCGCTGCTTCGGACTGTGGCCCGCTCCACTCTGCCCCTGTTTGCTGATCACAGATCTCTGCGCCGCTCTCAAATAGATGGAATTTGAGAACATTATTTAAGTGAAATAAACAAGAATTAAAGTCAAGGGTCACATGTTTTTTCTCATATGCAGTAGCTAGAGAGAAAAAAAGGAAGAGAAAGGTGTGGGGGAGTGGAATCTCAGGAAAATGGAAGGGAGAACAGTAATGTAGAGGAAAGGGACTAGGGAGGGTGAGAAGGACAGGGAAATAGAAATACTGGCTAAATTATATTGTTAGATTATGCACATGTACGAATATGTAACAATGAATCTCACCATATGTATGCACCAATAAAAATATGGAAAAATAATTAAAAATAACCAAGTGATGGAGACCTATTACTGGTGAAATTGTTTGAGCATTTGACTCTGGTTCTTCCTGAAGTAGTTTTAGTTTTGTTAGCTAACAAATTTGTGCTTGTTTTTTTTTTTTTTTTTTGCTTCAGTTACTTTGATCTGGGCTTCTTTTACTTGCATACAGTTTCTTTTCTTTTCCTCTCCTCCTCTTCAATAATAATAATTCTAGAATCATAGTTTTACTTAGAATATCCCTAGTTTAGGGAAAAAACCAATGTTTGCCTGCAGAACTTATTAAGGTATTCTAAAGTTTTTTGTAGTCACAGGAATTCATGCTATGGAAAAACTGGATAGAGGAAAACATTCAGAATGTATTAGTTTTAACTGGAAGAAAAAATTGGAAAATAGCATTCACAGAAACACCTAATCATATAACAAATAAGTTTATAAAGTTACAAAAAGAAGTATTTTTCTATGATAAACTTAGAAAGTTTAAAAATTCTGTTTAAATTTCTAGGTTCTTCATTGAGTGTCATTTTCCTTATACAAAATGACAGCCACTATATTTATTAGCACCTGGCAAAAATTCTATTTTAGATTTTAAGTTTAAAATGTAATTTTAGAATGCAATGAAAAAAATTTAAAATATTGGATATTCAAAAGTTAGATAATTTCAAACTAATGTAAAAGGGTACAAATCATTGATGTAAAAAAAAAGTCAACAATGATAATAGTATTATTTTTACATTTTAGTGTTATTAACAAATATGACTAACAATAGTCTCATCTTGCAATCACCATCCTTTAAAAAGTAAGAACAGACTATAAGTTTATGTACAGTACAGCAAAATTTTCTTGCATATTTTCATTCTATCTATGTGTCTATTATATTAGTAAGACAGAGGCTGTAGCATTTTGCCACATTTTGGGGTGACAGAGTCCAAATTACACATACACTGCGATTTTAGGCAAGTTAGACCGTTTGGGCTTTAATTCATTATGCATACTTGGGATATCAATACCTATAGCATAGGTATGTTGGGACTACTAAATGAAGTTATATGCCATATACCTATTGAAATGTGGGGCAGACATACATAAACAATGAGTGTTAGCTACTATTACTATTATTACTACCAACATAATACTCTCAGTACTCTTAATTTTTGGTATCCTATATAGTTCTGAGTTTGCCCAGAATCTGGAGTTAATACAACTGTTACGGTTTGTATGTGAGGTGTCCCCCAAAAGCTCATGTGTGAGACAATGCAAGAGGGTTCAGAGGATAAATGATTAGGTTGTGAGAGCCTTAACACAATCAGTGAATTAATTCTTGATGGGATTAACTGAGTGGTAACTGGAGGCAGATGGGGTGTGGCTGCAGGAGGTAGGACATTGGGGTGTGGCTTTGGGGTATATAATTGTATGTGGCAAGTGGAGTTTCTATCTCTGCTTCTTGATCATCATGTAAGCCACTTCCCTCTGCAACACTCTTTCACCATGATGTTCTGCCTCACCTTGAGCCCCAAGGACTGGGGCTGGCTTTCTATGGACTAAGACCTCTGAAACACCGAGCCCTCAAATAAACTTTTCCTCCTCTACAATTTATCTGATTGGGTCTTTTAGTCACAGTGGCAAAAAAAAAATCGGACTAAACAACTATATAGGAGGATGACAACATAAACTGTTTATCAATTTTTACTTTATCATGTTTAATGAGGAAAATGCCATCAATTAACTTCATTCAAAAACTTAGACACATCTGTGAATTAAGGAATGTGGTAGGCACTGTTGCTATTAAAACAAGTAAGGCTCCAGCCTCTGATACCTGAAGATTGCTTTTCAGTGGGGAGACAGTGAAAAACATATATAAATATCACAAATGATTATGTATGCTGCATTAAAAATATACTTAGGATTTCAGTTAAGGGACGAAGGAGGAAGTGGTCAGTTCTATCTGGACAAGAGGGTCAGGACAAGAATGCAAGAAGAGGGGGAGCTGGAGAACATCTTCAACAATAGCCAAGTGGGTAAGTAAGGGGTGTTCAGGGCTGAAGGAATGGTGCCAACCAAGGCAGGAATGCAGGGGACAGTGTCATGTGCTGACATGACCAGAGTATACCATGGGAAGGAGTATGACAATGAATGATCCTGAATTGCTAAGCAGGGGACTGACTAATTCATCAGTAGATGATCCCTGACCACTCACCCATTAGGTACGGCAGGTCCTGGAAATACAGTGGTATCCTCTGCCTTAATGGGATTTACCTTCTGAGTAATCACAGATTACTTCCATGAGAAGGGGACTTCCTCAAAGAGGGAACAGACATGATCTCTCCCTCTCTCTCTTTTTTTTTTTTTTGGTGGTAGGAAAATCACTCACATTCTGCATTAAGCAATGTTTAAAGGGGACACAATTGAGGACAGGAGAGTCTAGGTGGATGTTTGATAATTCAAACGAGAGGAGTTGTTTGAAGGCACTAGAAGCAAGGATATAAGAGAAAAGCAAGCTTTGATAGGACACTTGATATCTAGCCTGCATTCGTAAGTCTTGGTGACTAATGGGGCCCAAAAAAGTTAAAGGGGAGAATGAAACCTGAATGGCCTGAGGTTATCTGCTTGTGAGAGTTTTGCTTCCACTGAGCTTGGGGTTTAACCCATTCTTTCCAGTCAAGAAGCAGTGTGGGATACTGAGCCTCATTGGAGTGTGGTGTTCCAGAGCTGGTGTGTTTACAGTGAGTGGTGGGAGTGGGTGGGGTTGGGAATGATTCAGCATCCTAAATTATGATTCTGCAATCTGAACGTGGCCTCTCCAGATCCAGTCACTTCCACAGCTCATTTGAAACATTCTTCCAATCTAAGCTCTGGAACCCACCCATGGGACTTAATTATGGCTGTATGAGTTATCTTCTGAAACTTTTCTGTACCCACCAAAGTGGGCAGATGGAATTAAATGCTCCACAAGGCAGCTTAATAGTGAAAGAGATGTATTGGCGGGGTGGGATGGTGGTGGTGGTGGGAATTGTAGACATTAAAAAAATGTTGGAATTTTTCCCTTTTAGTTTTATTTTGGGTCAGGCATTTCCTGTTTCTCAGGGGATGTAAGATGGTAACTCTGGCCATGACAACTACTTGGTCTTACCTCTAGACCTGGTTTTCCTAAATGGTCACCTCCTCCCCTGCTGCCTCATCAGACACAATTACTATAACATCTTATATCAGATAAAGGGTGAAGTTGGTTAAAGTGAGAAGGAATGATTGATAGATCAATCAGAAAACAATGAGATAGACATGGTGTGGAGATGTGAACTGTTTTATAATTAGAAAGAAAGAGATATGCATGAAAAATCAGATAGCTCAGGCTGGAAGGTAGAGGAAGGAGAGATTTCCTGAACCAGAAACTCAGCAACAACAGAATTTTACGGCTGACGGTATAGCTCAGTGGTAGGACACTTAACTAATATGCATATAGCACTGGGTTTGATTCCCAGCACTGAAGAAGAAAACAGACAAAAACACTACATTTTTATTATGCTCCTAAATCTTGACTGAAGCTGAGGAGGAAAAAATAGAGAACAAAAATAAGAATTATAGGAAGGTAAGAAATTCAATTATGTATATTTTGACTTTGATATGATTGTGGGTCACGCAAATAGATAATAATCAGAGTAATTAATGAAGTGAAAGATTAAGACAGAATTCTCAGTAGTCAAGCTATGAGTTTTGCTGGACTGTGGGTGGACATGCTTTGCAATGCTATGAATTTTGTGTACATTCATTATTTTTCTTCTTTTTAAAAATATTTATTTATTTATTAGTTGTACACAATGCCTTTATTTATTTTTACGTGGTGCCGAGGATCGAACCTGGGCTGCGCATGTGCTAGGCGAGCACTCTACCGCTGAGCCACAACCCCAGCCCTCATTATTTGATAACTGTTGAGAACTAGAGCTCTCTCTGTGTGTTTCCTATAGTCAAATACAAGAGTATTTTTTTTTGTCCTCCAGAGAAGACAGTAACTTCTTCCATATGTTCCTGTTACCCCCAACACCTTTCCCCAATCTCTGCAGGGGGGCTGAGGTCTGAGGTTTCTGTCAGCCTCTCCCTGTTGCTTGTCTCACTGTGTTCTCCACAAGGGCACAGAAATACACAGCAGCATCTCCTAGCTGTGAGTCTGAGATCTTGAGACCCAAGGACTTGGCAGCTTTGTGGAAGTTTACTGAGAAGTGATTCTCTGTTGCATTCTCTTGCTTATAAGCTTCTTGGTGAATAATGGGAATCATCTGCCCACTGGGAGTTTGCTTGTACCAGAACAAAAAATAATTACTCTCACGTGTGTCATATGTACAGTTCAGGGTGGTGGTCTCTGCCTCCTGCTCAGACATTTGTGGTGGAGACTGGGTGACTGACTGGGCCATGCTGGCTCCTGTGGGAAAGAGGAGAGAAAAGGCCTCACTGGAGCATCGTGTTGGAGGGATAAACAGACAGACTCACAAGCTGGTTCCCATCCCCAGCCACCTTTCCTCTTGTGTCAAGCCCCAGGCAGTGTATATCGACTTTTTGTCTCTGAAACAGGGTCCAACGCGAGGATTAGATTCCTGTGCTATTAATCTTTCTTCCTAACCCCCAGTCCAACTGAATACTAGTAAAAGCAAATATTGTGCCTTCTTACCAAGACCGATGGAGACCACGAGTGCCCACTGCAAGCTGGGGCATGCCATGCTGGCGGCTCCCTCCTGCAGGGTGAGACACTTTCTGTTCTGATCTGAGCCTTGAGTATGAGCCTCTTCTGACATCACTGCTTCAGAACAGGAAATGCACAGCAGGTGGGCTGTTGTGGATGATAGCTCAGTTAGAAAGGGTTATGGGTCCTTTTTGTATTTCACTTTAGAAAATAACACTTTGGCCATAATTTCAAATAAAAAACCACTGTTGTCAGAACTGTAACTTATTCTGGGATATAAATGAAGAGGAAAAAGAGGTGGTAAATTGTTTTTGTAAGCACATAATTTGGAGAACAGAATGAGATATGTGGGAAAATATAGGCCAACCTCATGGAATGACTTCAGTTTTTCCTGTAAGCTTTCTTTTTCTTTTTCTTTTAAATCTTCCCATCTCTCCTCTTCCCCCTCCCTCCCTTCCTCTTTTACTGCCTTCCTTTCCCTCTCTTTTACTGCCTTCCTTTCCCTCTCTTTTACTCTCTGTGTCTGTCTTGAAGCCAATATCACTAAATGGTCTCTGGGTTTTGATAACATAGGTATTGCTTATATTAGCCTTTGATCAATTCTGTGTTTTAATCATTTTGAGAAATGATTAAAAACAATGCTGACACCACTCTGATGGTCCAGAGAAATCAGAACCAGGATTTTGGCATCTAATTGCACTATTGTTTGCTGAAGAGTTTTTTCTTTTTGTGAAGAATACCTGACTTTGATGATGTCAGGGAGCCGTGGCAAGCATTCCTGTAAAGACTTTTGTGCACTTCTCTTAGTGACTTTGTGAAGGAAAAAATAAGAAAAATTAACATAAGATTTATTTGAGGACATTCTTTGTTGCACATCTGACAGCTTTTCATTGACATCTCATTTTTCTTTATACATGCATTTTTCTAAGAGAGAGGAAAGGTCAGGAATTGCATTTTACAGAAGAGGCAACTGAGCAAAAATGAAAACTCACAATGCAGAGAACCATTAGTCTCATTTGCATGAATTTTCTTTGCTTACTGAATTTGTGTCATCCTTAGAGGAGGCCATCTCCACAGCCTGGCTTTATGCAAAGTTTGCCCATCCCTGTGAAACAAGAAAGAGAATAAAAGTCTGAACTAAAAAGCTGACTTGCTGTGTAGGGAGGGGTGCCTTAGCTTTCCCTCCCTGTTTATTATTTCCATTTGGAAAGTATGGTAAATCGTGGGCATTGCTGAAGGTGGCAGTTCTCCAGCTTGTCTACTTAGTGATTAAATTTCTGTCCCACCTACCATTTTCTTTTTGGCCAAAGTCACAGGAAATTGGCAAACCTGTTATTGCTGTATGATTTCACCTTTTCTTTAGTCTTTACAGGAACATCTAAATGGTCGGGCTGCATTTTTCTTTCACTCTCAGCCCAGCTGAACCTGTGAGCTCGCTAATGAGGGTCTCAGGACTAAATGTTCTCTGCCTCATCCTGGGTTCACAGACTGTCATGTGCCAAGCCAGAGGGTCCACCTTGCTATTTAGATTGTTTTCTGAATCAATCTGGGGATGTAGCTCAGTGGTACAGTGCTTGCCTAGTATGTGCAAGGCTCCAGATTTGATCCCCAGAACCAGAAAATAAAAAATAAAATTGATAATTTCCTGGAACTCTGGGCTCAGGCAAACAGAACTTTAGTGTCCTATATTCATCGTCTGATCAATTTCCTGTTCTACATATAGTTAATCAGATTATTGAGTTCTGAAGATAAAATGATGATGAAAGAGCTTTCAAGAGGGCAAATATAGGGATGGGTTTGGCAGGTTGTTGTCTTTTTCTGGAAGTGGAACTCCTCCGGGTAGCATGAAAAATTCCAGTATGCTCCACCAGGATAGCAACCTCATTTGGCAACTACTGTCACAAGATTCCTCCCTAGAGTGAGTGGGTTAGACTAGAAAAAGTCAAACTAGAGAAAAGCATGTGAGTGTCCCACGCTTACTGCCACATTCTCATGGATAACTGCTGCAGGTGCAGAAATGGGCACAATTATTAATGACCTGGGTGTGAGAAGCTTCTCTAGACCTTGACATTCCCTCTCAGGTGGGTGTCTCAACTAAAGAGAATGGGGGTCCCCAGTCCTGATCACTCAGTCATCTCAGGTTTAATGTCTTCATGACTCAATTCTTTGAAAATATCGTGAATAGAAACTGTCAGAGTCTTTTTCAAAAGGTTTTTCTGATTCATTATATTCATTTGCAGTTTTTTCTCGTTGGAGGAGGTGATGAGATTGTTTAATAGTGCCCAAGTGAAGGTATTATTAAATGGGGCCAGATGCCTGGGGCCAGATGCCTGGGGCCAGATGCCTGGGGCCAGATGCATGTGGAGTGTCTGGTGAGCCTGGCTCCCTACACAAAGAGGAAGGTGGCTGAATATTTAGCTTGGGTGATTTGATGTGCATTATGCTTTGGAGCTGGCATTTCAGTGCTGAAAGAGGCTGCTGATCTTCCTTGTGCTACAGAGCACAAGCTAACAAGAACAAAAACAAAGGCACCAAGCCGGGCGCGGTGGCGCATGCCTGTAATCCCAGCACTTTGGGAGGCTGAGGCAGGAGGATCGCGAGTTCAAAGCCAGCCTCAGCAATGGCGAGGCACTTAGCAACTCAGTGAGACCCTGTCTCTAAATAAAATACAAAAAAGGGCTGGGGATGTGACCCAGTGGTCGAGTGCCCCTGAGTTCAATTCCTGGTACCACAAAAAAAAAAAAAAAAAAAAAAAAAAAAAAAAAAAAAAAAAACCCAAAGGCACCAGGTTTATTCTAGATCCGGTTCATCCTTTACCTGTGGATCTGAAACATTGTTCAAATAAGTATAGTAGATAAAAATTTTTTTTTCCTTTTTGGATGGTCAGTTAGGAAGGACTTTCATCTTTCTTCATTTGATAGCTAATTTATTTAAACAGGTGTATTTAAAAAAATCATTCATTTAAAAAAGAACATTCATTTTTTCTTTAAGTCCCTTCTGTAAAAGACAGAGACCTCCTGCTGTTGATAGCCTTCTGGTCCTCTGGGTTCCTGGTGCCATGAATTCTCAGCTCATGCATAAATGTGACTCCTAGAAATATCTCTTGCTGCCGGGCATGGTGGTGCACGCCTGTAATCCCAGCACTTGGGAGGCTGAGGCAAGAGGATTGAGAGTTCAAAGCCAGCCTCAGCAATGGTGAGGCACTTAACAACTCAGTGAGACCCTGTCTCTAATAATATACGAAGAAGGGCTGGGGATGTGGTCCAGTGGTTGAGTGCCCCTGACTTTAATCCCTGGTACCAAAAAAAAAAAAAAAAAAAAAGAAAGAAAGAAAAAAACACCTCTTGCTTTGGTCTTTTGGTCTTTCTCAATTTATGAAGAATTTGATTCTGGAATTTGGAAATCTGCCTACATTCTTTAAATAAGGAAGGGTTTATCCCATTTCTTTTGTGAGTATTATAGAAACTTTTTTTTTTGTATTGGGAATTGAACCCAGGGATGATGTACCACTGAGGTATATATCTCCAGCCCTTTTTATTTTTTATTTTGAGACAGCAGTGCATCCAGTTGCCCCAGGCTTGAGCTTGCAATCCTTCCTATCTTAACCTCCTGAGTTGCTGGGGTTATAGATGTACGTCACCATGCCTAGTTAAGAAAGTAACAGATGCTCCCGCCAACTTTTTTTTTTTTTTTTTTTTTTTTTTTTTTTTAGTACTGGGTATTTAACCTAGGGGCACTTCACTACTGAGCTATACCCCCAGCTCTTTTTTTATTTTCATCTTGAGACAGGGACTCCCTAAATTACGCAGGCTGGCCTAAAACTTACCATCCTCCTGTATAAGCCTCCCATGTAGCTGGGATTGCAGGCCTGTACCACCACACCACACCTCGCTCCTAATAGGCTCTTCATGAGACAGGCTTTTACGTTTGTCAGTGGGAGCAGGGAGTGCCTCTTCAGGTCAAACAGAAAACCACCAGGCAATTAGAATTTATTCCTCAGAAGGGAAAGAACTTAGTTCAGTCAAATCTGTCCTGAGAAATCTGTTTATGTGAGTTTCAGATTTCTATTGACAGTAAATCAAAGAAAGTTATATATATATATATCTTTTCCTTTATTCCTGCTTTCTTAAATCTTACCATTTATCCTGACTTCCCTCCTAAATGAAAACTGCAACTGTGTTGGAAGATACTGATGCTTCCCCTTAATGCTCTTTCAGGAATATGGGATGATTACAAAATAAGTTTTGAGCATAGTCTTGGAGCTTTATGGGTATTTATATCTGACACCATGCTAAGGGCAATGAGAAATGCTGAGGTGCACAAGGAAATCTCCTCAGAGTGGCTTTAATGGGTTACTTGGGGAGAGGAAAGATGGGTACCTTGAAGTGATAGCCAATGTCTCAAGAAGGTAGGTCACTAAGAGTTGAATTGTTCGTTTCAGATCCAGTAAGGTATGATAACTGAAGAGAAAGAATGAAAGGATTCTTTGATAATGGAGAAAGACTCTGGGGGGGGAGATGGAGCTTTAAGGTGTGTATTGTAGGGTTGACATGAACTGACAAGATTAACCATATAGAAAAGGGACATTTGGACAGGAGGGCAACCAGAGGAGAAATGTTAGAGCCAACAATGAGCTTTAGGCGCATCTGGGTCAGTGAGGAGAACAGATTGACCAGAAGAGAGGCATGTTTTGGGAAGGAATAGAAATGAGGCTTACATAATAGAGGTAAGCAGATTTGGGGATGAGGCCATGAATACAGTTAGGGAAGTTAGACTTAGCAAGTAAAGTTTTGGGGCAATGAAAAGATGTGATCACACTTATGCAGAGATTGGAATGTTACAAGTATGATTTGCCTCATCATCTTCTGGATAAATGGACAGCCTTCTTTTCCAATTAATCACTCAAGTACCCCACATGTATTTATTAGCAGTCAAGTAAAGGTTACTTGAGCCCTGCTCCATGTTTTTACAATTGATTTTCCAAAGAACCTCTGTATTAGCTTTGTTTCTCTCCAAATAGAGCCTGACGCAGGGACTTGGGTGAATGTGGGTCATTTGGATCTTGGGAAGCCTGAGTGGGGAGAGCAATACTGCAACTTGCTTCTGCTACGATCTTCTTCTTCTTCTTCTTCTTCTTTTTTTTTGGTACTGGAGATTGAACTCAGGGGCACTCGACCACTGGGCCACATCCCTAGCCAATTTTTGTATTTTATTAGAGACAGGGTCTCACTGAGTTGCTAAGTGCCTCACCATTGCTGAGGTTCTGCCACGATCTTCTGATTAGTAAGCAGGAGGCCTCTCAGAATTGTCTACTTGAAGGACACAGAGATTTTAGAGCATTTATCCACAGACTTTTTTTCTACATTGGCTGGTATTAACTAGCAGGGGTTAACTCTAAACTTTCAGGCCATGCTTGCCCATGGACTGAGTTCTTGAGGCATCAGTGAAGCCCAGATACAGGAAGTAAAAACAAACAAACAAATCAACAAAAATTACATGCTTAATGTTGAATGTTGAGCTTCTCTGGCACCTATCCCTGTTATGGCTATAATCAGAGACAGCCATTTGGATAGGATAATGAGGCTCATGAAACGTCTGTTACAGCCCTCTCTGCACTAGTTGGATATGTGCTTGCATTGTATTGTTTCCTCTGTGTCACTGAGTCTTCAAGGTGGTGACCAGCTGTAGTCTCTTTATAACACTAATACTTGAGCTTTAGTCTCCACTTCCAAGGCTGTAATGGATACTCATCTTCTCCCTTCTCCATTACTCCTTCAGGATTTCTTTATCCTTAGATGGTACTTTAGCAACCTTGATAGTCTGCCTACTGGACTGGCCCAGATCTTTATTGACGAAGGGTTTCACCGCTAGACCACGTTGCTTTTTTCAGACTTTGTTGCTGCACTGACACTTGGGGCTTTTGCCAGTCATGGAAACATCAGGAGACACCACTGTGAACACTTATGTTCCAAATATATTCCTCTTTACCCTCATTGTGTCACAACCACCTCGTGCTTCATGTTGATCAGGGTCACCCCTCCTAGTCTAAAAACTCCTCTCTCCCCAGTGGGCCATTGGCAGAAGGAGTTCAGAGTGACTTAGGTGACAGCCATAGCAGCAGGTTCAGTGGAACACTTTCTGAACGCCCTGGTGGAAGCATTCTTCCTTTGGCAACTGAGCCCTCTGATCCAGCAGAACCTAGGGTAACAGGAAAGGAAAACAAGTCCTGAAAGAGCTTTACAAGATTCTTCCATTTTCATTTCTTGGTTTCTCAACTCATGCCACAATAGCACGTAATAGTCGGTTTAATGAATATTATCACTTTCTGAAGTATAGCATTTCAGCTACTGAGGGCATTGTCCTCAAGATGGCTCCTTGGCTGAGCTTTCAATGGACGCTTCTGTCATTTTGCTTGGCAATCTGACCTAGGTACCATGGACCTACGTTGTCTTGTAAATTGGGTGGGTCCCCATTGTTATGCCTCTTGTGTTCTGAAATGGTATCTTGTGTTCAGGAGATTCAATTTTGGACATGGATGGACAAATGAAAGCACAAGCATTAATAGACAAAATGGTAAAAGGTTAACATTCCTGAAAGTGAGAGCTCCAAGGCAAATTATAAATGTTCATTGTGCAGAAAAAAAAAAAAAAATGCTTGGGATGTCTGGCCTGTCATGGTATCATACAGAGTTCTGAGGATGAAGTGCAGTAGTGAATCCACTTTGTAAAACTGGAAACCCCTGCACATGCCATCATCTTTACTATTACCTAGGTTTAAAACTTGTCAATGTCCATATCTGCCTGTATTTTCTTAGTTAGGTAAGAGGAGCATTGACTTCCAAGAGAAGTAAATGATTTTCTATTCCTATCACATCAGCCACTTCCTCCTATCTCTGCAGGGAGGCTGAGGTCTGAGGTTTCTGTCAGCCTCTCCCTGTTGCTTGTCTCACTGTGTTCTCCACAAGGGCACAGAAATACACAGCAGCATCTCCTAGCTGTGAGTCTGAGATCTTGAGACCCAAGGACTTGGCAGCTTTGTGGAAGTTTACTGAGAAGCGATTCTCTGTTGCATTCTCTTGCTTATAAGCTTCTTGGTGAATAATGGGAATCATCTGCCCACTGGGAGTTTGCTTGTACCAGAACAAAAAATAATTACTCTCACGTGTGTCATATGTACAGTTCAGGGTGGTGGTCTCTGCCTCCTGCTCAGACATTTCTGGTGGAGACTGGGTGACTGACTGGGCCATGCTGGCTCCTGTGGGAAAGAGGAGAGAAAAGGCCTCACTGGAGCATCGTGTTGAAGGGATAAACAGACAGACTCACAAGCTGGTTCCCATCCCCAGCCACCTTTCCTCATTTCAAGCCCCAGCCAGTGTATGTACACTTTCTACCTCCTGGTAGCTGGGCATTAAGAAACAGTGGAGATTCTGTACTATTTATCCTCTCTCTTGCTTCACATCCCCATTAGATACCAATATAAATGAAAACCTACACCTTCCTTACCAAGACAGGTGGAGACCAGGATTGCCCACAGGAAGCTCACGAGTGTCATGCTGACAGTTCTCCCCTGCAGGGTATAAAGTCTTCTGCTTCCATCTGGGCTCTCCTGTGTACTTGGTGACAATTCTCCTTCAATACAGGAAATGCTCTCACAGGTGGGCAGGTGATTATGTCTCACTGAGGAATGATTTTCCAACACTTTCTAGTCACTCATTCAGAAAAAGTAGGCTTTTGGCTTTATTTTCTAATGGAAGTGGAAACTCTTTTACAAGTTTATTTAGTTTAGGGAGATACAGGAAATGTAGCTGGTAAACTTCACATAAAAATGACTAAGCAAATGTAATAAAACATGAAGAATTAATGAGGGTTTTTTGTATTATAATTTTATAAACTTTCAAAGCAAAGAATGAGAACAAAGATGTGACAGAAAAGAGGTAACAAAATAAGTATAAACAGATTATGTAGTATTTAATTGTGTTTACATTTTCCATGGACACTTTTTAAAAAATAAAGGTCTGGATTGTGTTACATCAAGAAACTGAAATAACTATAGCAGTAGCTCTCATCAGCACTAAATTACTTCAAATAATTTAGTTTAATTTATATTGAAATTGAGTTACTCTTATAACTCTCATTTTGAGAAAATATTATGAACAAAGAACTTTTAGAAAACCTTGCTTTGATTCATTAGAATTGTGCTTTTCCCAGAGTGACAGGATATATGTAATCCAAGAGTTGGATTCCCAAGCCAGGAATGTGGATGGGGGTGCTGTTACATCGTGGGTACTGAGGAGCACAGGTTATCTGTAGCACAGACATGAGTGACTGAGTGTCCCCTCTCAGAGAGAAGTGCAGGGAGTTGAAAGGTTGTCACTAGTCCAAATGAGGCTCCTAAAATCCCTTATGCTCCAAAGCCCTGTTTGATAGAAATAGAAAAAATACTAGCATTTCTTCCAGATCATCTCTATCCTTGTCTCATGATTTGAAAATTTGTATCTGGTTTTGAATTATCGACTGTCAGCTCCAACACAAGGATTTGTGTGAAAGTGGTTTATTGCAGGTGATTTTAGGGAACAATGGTTGGAAGTGAATCAGGGAAGGCATGAAGGAAGGAAGGAAGCCATGAAGCCAGCTACCACTGTGGGTAAGTTGAGCAGTTCTGGGAGAGAGAATTGCACAGCCTAAATGAGACATGAGGAAGCTGGAGACATCACTAATAAACTCATCTATCACTGACCAAGGGCTGCTCTTGTGGCACAAACTATCTGGCACTTTTAATTTTTTTCTGCATACTGTCCATATTGATCCACTGGTAAAAAAAAAAAAAAGAAAAAGATTCTCATAGTTGCTGGAATTTTCAGCAAGAAGTGTTCAGTATGTTGTTGTTGGGACTATAAATTAGTTCAACCCCTATGGAAATCCTAATAGTTTTCTCAAAGGACTAGGAATGTAACCACTATACAATCCAGTTAAGCCACTCCTATATTAAATCAGTATACTATAGTGATACGTGCATGCCCATATTTTTAGCAGCACAATTCATGATAGACAAACTATGGATCCAGCCTAGATGTCCATCAATGAATGAATGGATAAAAAAATGTGGCTTATATACACAATAGAATTTTATTCAGCCATAAAGAAGAAGGAAATGATGTCATTTGCAGGAGAATGAATGAATTTGAGAACATTTTGTTAAATGAAATAAGCCAAACTCAGAAGGTTGAGGGTCACATATTTTCTCTCATATGTGAATTCTAAAGAGGAAAAAGAAAAAGCAAGGTGTGTGTGTGTGTGTGTGTGTGTGTGTATGTGTGTGGGGGGGTCTCAGGAAAATCAATGGGAGATCAGTAAAGGAAAGGGAGCAGGGAGAGGGCAGAGTTGGGGAGGGAAAGGTGAAAGAGTGGGGAACGATTTTGGCCAAATTATATGTATAATTATATGGTATACATATATGAATATGCAACAGTGAATTTCACCATTACATATGGTTATAATGTACCAATAAAATATGGGGGGAAAAGAAGTGTTCAGTGTGTAGAGGTGACCACCAAGAGGACATGAGTGGGACATCAACAGCATCTGTACAATACATCCCTTGCCCTGCTCCAATCTACTTGTGCTCTGTGCTGAAACCACTCAGATCTTCAATCTTAGAATAAAAGATACAAGAAGGATTACTGGGACAAGTTAAAGATGCTAAAGTTGATTCCAAGTTTGTAATTAATGTTTATCAATAAATGTGATAAATACCACTTCTCTTTTATTCTCCTCACCTTTTACTAATACTGGCCTATATTTCTTTCCTAGGCAGTAACCTAGACCTTCATTATGATGGGTCTAAACACTTGGTTGTTCAGCCTTTGTCAGACCATAGTTGCTACAATTGCCTGGTTATAAATCATAGGCGTGAACCTGCTAATAGTCATTTCCTGAGTTTTAGACATGTTTTCCTGGTTCTTATTAGGTTGCCACAACCCTATATCCTCATGATAATCAGGACCAATTGCCTCTGCTAGTGGAGTCACTCCTTTCTTGGTTTTCTGGTCTACTGGCATGAGGACTCCCAAATGACCAAATAGAAAACTCTTTCTTTTTCCTTGTAGAAGCACTTCCCTCTCTTTTCCCTCAAAGAGAAGCAGGGTCTTTTATCCAGCAAGGCCCAGACTTGTGAGAACAGGAATCAGAAAAGTGGATCAATGAATACGGGATTTTCTGGGGAGATAATGCTGCTTCCACCCTTGATTCCAGTTCCACACATTTTGTGTAATAAGATCATAGTACTATGTTAAACAGCTCTCCAGGCTCTGAAAGTGCCATCTAAGTTAATGCATTAGCTGAACCTTTAAGTGGCCATTCTAGTGTTCTACCAGTCTAGCGACTTGTGGATAATGCTATGTGCAGTGGACTCAGTATACTCAGTGATGATTTGCCCTTTGGCACACCTCTTTGCTATATAAATGGGTCTGTTGCTGCAAGGTGTGATTCCTTGATAACTATAATGGTTAATAAGACACCCTGAGTCCTCAGTTGCTGCTGCCAGGTGTGGCGCTGGGGAATGGAAGGCAAATCTATACCCAGAATGTGTGTTAATGGGAAAAAATTTCTACCACCTACAGGATGAAAGTTGTCCTATGTAATAACTTATCAACAAATGGCTGGCTTGTCTCCCAAAGGACTGAGTCCATATTAGAAGCTCAGTTCTATCTACTTCTGATAGGTTGGATATTTGTAGTAGAAGTGGCTAAATCTGACTTAGCAAGAAAAAAAAACGCATGTTTCTGAGGTTATAGAGAAACTTGATTCTGTCATCTTGATCTATTTGTGGGCCTATTGTTGAAGCAATGATGTGGAAAAGGACAGAGGTTGGCTGACATCTCAGTCACCTGGTCATTCAGTGTATCCTCTGTAGTGGGTGGTCTTTGGTGTATGTTTATTGAGATACATTGGTCTGAACAGTTTGTGCCTATACTCCCTGCTTCTCCTACACCTATGACTCCTTTCATTCATGGTCATCTCTAAATGTGACTCATCATTTTCCCTCTTTACCTGCTTGGGGTTCTGATCCTAGAAAAGAGCAGAATGCTGGGCACTTTTTAAAGACTCATTGTTTATAACCTGTGGGCATACCCCCTGACTTCCTCTCTGGGTAGCTGGTTGAACTTTTATCTTCTTTTAAGAAGGAGCCAACTTTTCCATCATATTATGTGCTTTTTACCCTTCCTTTATAATCTTTGTACCATTTGCCCTCAGGTTTTGGTACTTGATCTTCTAAGCCAATCTTTTTGGACTGTCAAAATACTTTTTCTTTCATTACTGAATTTGATGATTCTGGCTTTCAAGATTCTGTTTGCTCTATCTTTGTAAAAGTCTACAAAGGAGCTCAAAGGCAAGCATTTTACTCTGTTCCCTCTTTGTTCTTTAGGGCTCTCTCCTCCTGGTATTAAGCCTCAAGTTTTTGGATTAGTTTTAACTGAAGCAAAGGCTTCACACTGAGAAACAAAATACAGTAGATAGTATTTGAAAATATTATCCATGTGCACATGGTCTTCAAAAGAAATATTTGACATTATCAAAAAGCTCCTCACATTTCTCTTTGCTTAAAGCACAGTAGAATAAGTGGCCCTTGAGTCCTTATAAAGGAAACTGTGCCTGGACCCCTCAGTAAGGTTTAGGTACAGGCTGCAGATGCCCACAAGTGGTTGTCCACTTGACCCTATTCAGGAGGAACAAAAATATTTTCATACAAATAAAGCTGGTTTGGTTTTGTTCTTATAATTTCCCTTTTTGTGTGCCCACTTCACAGAGGAATATGTTTGAATCATGGAGCTGGGATTCCTTTGTGTGCAGGAGAAAGTGCTGGCCTCCTATGTGTATCCTGGCTGTGAATCTTCTGCTGATCTTTTCTCTCACAGTATTTGCACCAGGGAGAAGAAGCCCTCCTCAGGATCCACTGGAAGAGGTTGAAAGCTCTATCTCTGTAACTATGGTTCAGATTGAATCTCTCACCTTCCTTGATGGTCAGGGAAGGAGGATTCTGTCCCACAAGTGGTTGTCCACTTGACCCTATTCAGGAGGAACAAAAATATTTTCATACAAATAAAGCTGGTTTGGTTTTGTTCTTATAATTTCCCTTTTTGTCTTACATTTTTAGAACAAACCTCTCAGATTGTCCTGGTTCCCTCCAGTTTTCATTGCCAGAGTTGCTCTGTTTTTTTCTTGCTGATGCCCTTCCACCCTCCTCATCACTGTCCCCACTCCCAGGCCAGTTGCACACTCAGGAGCCTCAATAAAACCTTCAGGTGAGGCCCCATTCTTTCTTTTTCCTGGAGCCTTGGAGGATTTGAATTTGGAGGCCCAGCACTGATTATGTTTGGTGGCCCTGTTCACTGTTCCAGCTCTGGTTACTTTGGTTTGAAAGCCTCGAGAATCTTCTCTTTTCAGAGCTAATCAAGGCCTCGCTGGCCTGTGAAACACATTGAATGCCCCTGCTCTGGCAGCTCCCCTTCACCTTGCTCTGGCTTTCAGCCCGTCCCTCTGTCAATGGAAGCACTGCCCCATGTGGTCAGAACTTTTTAATTAAACAAAAATTATTTTTAAAAATTTCCTTCTTACAACCAAGTACCTCATTCTGTTAAAAGGCATATGGAACAGAGAGGTGAAAAAAGAAAAGAAAACAAATGGTGTCAAAAAGGTTTACAGCAATGGCTGTCTGAAGATCTTAACACCAGGAATTTCCTTCCCATCCTCTTTACTTTTTGTGGAAATCTATGCAGGTTCTTTGCCTGCATGAGGTTTTACTGCATTCTCAGAGGTCTAAACAGGTTGAGGGATCTGAGTGCTTTCCTTAATCGATTTATTACCTACCATAGCTCTATTGTATCTCAATCTGAAGAGCTTTAAATTCTCTTGAAGAATACAAAGTAGGAAAACTCAGTATTCTTTCTTTTAGTATGTTCTTAGTTATGAGGAAGTGGCCTGGTGTCTGGCTAACCTTGAAAATGCTAGTGCTTTTGCAAACATCTAAGTGTTTCTTATATTTAGATCTGGGAATGTATGCAGACTTTGGCACTTCTCATATTTCACATATTAGATATCTGAAACCCTGTTTTATGGTCTCGTATATTTGCAGAAGGGGTTAAGGACTCAAGAGGAACAGAGATTAAGGAAGTAACCTCTCGTATTTTTTATATCCACTCCTCACCCTCCTGATTTTAGGTCCCTACCACATAAACACATTTTCTCAGCTACATTTTCTGGTTAAAGCCCTGGCCATGGTCAATCTATCTTCACCCTCACTTTCTTTTTTTCTTATAGTGGTCGTGAGGTAAATGACTGAGTCTCCATCCTGAGAGCTTCTGAGGAGTAAAGAGCTGTGATATTCTTTGGTTTTAATTGTGGTGATTAATCTAACATTCTTTGTCATGTAGGAAATTATGTCAAACAGGGAGATTGTGCTTCTCCTAGCATTTTCTTTGAAGCACAGTGCCATTTACCTCACGCAGGGGTTAGCTTTCTCCTGGAGGTGCTGGATCTGTATAGGACAGACTCCACCTTCCCTGTTCACTCATTTCTACTTGAGAAAACAATAGACCTCTGGGGTGGTCCCTGGGGAATCAGGCTATTGTGGAGTGGCATACTATCCTGGGAAACTTGTGATCACTGTTTTTCTCAATCAGAGAACACTCAAGCCATATCACATCTGGAACCACAGAAATGCTATAAAAAATTCTAGTTGTTTTCTATCTGTGTGGATACTTACCAAGAATGTTCTCAAAGAAGGGACTTTTTGTCTTAAAAAAATAGTTGAAGCCGGGCGCGGTGGCGCACGTCTGTAATCCCAGCACTTGGGAGGCTGAGGCAGGAGGATCACGAGTTCAAAGCCAGCCTCAGCAGTGGCGAGGCACTTAGCAACTCAGTGAGACCCTGTCTCTAATAAAAAATACAAAAAGGGCTGGGGATGTGGCCCAGTGGTCGAGTGCCCCTGAGTTCAATCCCCAGTACCAAAAAAAAAAAAAAAAAAAAAAAAAAAAAAAGTTGAGTCTGTACAACTTATTTTGAAAAAATAATATTTACATGAACATTTCCTTTGGAATTTTTTCTCCTATCTCAGGTATGGTGAATTCAACATTCTATGTAAGTACCAGTGAGAATATATCTAGTTAAAGATGACTAACAATTTTCCCGAGGAAAGATGGACAGGGGTTGTGGTAGATCAACAATAAGTGTTAAATGTCTACTACCTAAAATTCCTTCCACTTAATCCTGCGGGGATGTTCAATAAAATGTACAAATAGAATATATTAAATTTATAGTTATGGAGATAAGAAAAAAAAACATGTAAAATTATCTAACTCTAGGGGGCAGTGTGTGACAGATATTAGCATTTTTTACTATAGAAGTAAATTATAGGAATAAAGGATTTGCAGCTAGGAGATAGTAGCTTAATAACTAGCATAAGAACAAAGAAGAAAAATAATTTCTATTGATTCAGAAAAAGCGTTTAATATACTACAATCCAAATTCTTGTTAAAAAATCCACTAAAACATCATTTAATAACTAATTCCTTAACATAAAAAATGCATATGCCACAACTCCAAACCAGCTCCTACTTACGGGGAAACACTAGCAGCTTTCTTATTAAAGTAGGATAAAGAAAAACGTGGTTTGAAGCTGGGCGCGGTAGCGCACGCCTGTAATCCCAGCACTCTGGAGGCTGAGCCAGGAAGATCATGAGTTCAAAGCCAGACTCAGCAATGGTGAGGCACTTAGCAACTTCGTGAGACCCTGTCTCTAAATAAAATACAAAAAAAGGGCTGGGGATGTGACCCACTGGTCGAGTGCCCCTGAGTTCAATTCCCAGTACCAAAAAAAGAAAAAAAAAAAAAAAAAAAAAAAAAAAAAGAAAAACGTGGTTTGTTATGTTTGCCACAATTTCATATTGTGTTGGAGTGCCTAGATAGTGTCAGCTCAGAACAACAACAACAACAACAGAACAATTAGGAGTGTAAGAATTGGAAAGAAGGAAAATATCTGCATTTTGCAAATGAAATAATTATATAGTAGAAAAACCTGAAAGAGAACAAAGACCACTACCAAAAGACTGGTTATAACATATGAAATATTTTTTAAAAAGCATTCATATCATTCATTTGTTGAAAAAGAAAAACAGTTAAAAGAAAGCATGAAAGAAAAGAGCACAGTTTCTATTGCATGAAAGTAAGAAGAAAGAAAGGAAAGAAACTTCTTAGGTACAAATTAAGACTAGACAGACAAGTCAGTTAAAAGGAATAGCGAATCAGCATTTCCACTCCCTTTACCCCATTCACCCCTGTCCAGTCTGGTGAACCTCCACTCCTTTCTACCCCCTCCTCCCCCCATCTATTGTGAACCAGCATCCACATATCAGAAAGAACATCTGGCCTTTGGTGTTTGGGAATTTGTTTATTTCAGTTAGGATGATAGTCTCCACTTCCATCCATTTACTGGCAGATACGGTAATTTCATTTTTCTTTATGGCTGAGTAATACTTTGTAGTGTATATATACCACATTTTCTTTAGCCATTCATCTATTTTTGTGTGTGTGGGGGTAGTGCTGGGGATTAAACCCAGGTCCTTGTGCATGTGAGGCAGGCACTTTACCAACTGAGCTATATCCCCAGACCCTCCATTTATCTATTGAAGACACCTAGGTTGGTTCCATAGTTGAGCTGTTGTGAATTGAACTGCTGTAAACATTGATGTGGTTGAGTCACTATAGTATGCTTATTTTAAGTCCTTTAGGTATATGCCAAGGAGTGGGATAATTGAGTCAAATGGTGGCTCCATTCCAAGTTTTCTGAGGAATCTCCATACTGCTTTCCAGAGTGGTTGCACTAGTTTGGAGTCCCACCAGCAATGTATGAGTGAAACTTTTCCCCCCACATCCTCACCAGCATTTATTGTTACTTGAATTCTTGATAATTGCCATTCTGACTGGAGTGAGATGAAATCTCAGTGCACTTTTAATTTGCATTTCTCTAATTGCTAGTGATGTTGAACATTTTTTCATATATTTGTTAACCATTCATATTTCTTCTGTGAAGTGTCTGTTCAGTTACTTAGCCCATTTATTGATTGGGTTATTTGGTTTTTTGGTGTTAAGATTTTTGAGTTCTTTATGTATCCTGGATATTAATACTTTATCTGAGGTGCTGGTGGCAAAGATTTTCTGGAGGCGGTCTTCATGTCTTTGATTGTTTCCTTTTCTGTGAAGAAGCTTTTAGTTTGATCCAATTTATTGATTCTTGATTTTACTTCTTGTACTTTAGGAATCTTGTTGAAAAATTCAGTTCCTAAGCCAACACAATGGAGAGTTGGGCCTACTTTTTCTTCTGTTAGGTGCAGGGTCTCTGGTATTATGCTTACTTATGTCCTTGATCCACTTTGAGTTGAATTTGTTCATGGTTCCAGTTTTTCTAGCACCATTTGTTGAAGAGGCTATCTTTTCTCCAATGTATGTTTATGGAGCCTTTGTGAAGTCAGAATTTTTGTAACAGAAATCTTAAGATTGTTTCACAATATAAGTTGTGGGAGAAAGAGAAGTCAAAGAGGATTCCAAGGTTTTTAGCTATTTTAACTAGATGAATTTATATTGTCATTTCATTGAGACGGGCTAGGGTGAAGGAAGAACCCACGGGAAGAATTAGTTTGGGATATGTTAAGTTATGGATGCTAATTAGACATCTGGTGTGGATGCTGTATAGCCTGTAGTATCTACAAGTCTGGCTTTCAATCGAGAGAGCTAGGATGGAGGTGCACATTTGGGAGTCATCAGTGTACAGATGGTTCTTAAGGTCACATTCTTGGATGAGATCACTTAGAGAGTAAATGTAGATAGGAAACATGTTTGAGGACTGAGTCTCCTGATGGGCCGATATCTAGAGGTCAATAGGATCAGGCTGAGCTAGGAAAAGAGTGAGAGTGTGTGGCCACGAGGTTGCAGACAAACCAGGAGGGTGTGTGACCCAGAACTCAAGCAATGAGGGTATTTCAAGGAAGAACAGTCATAATGCCAAAATCCTTCTAAGATGTTCAATAAGATAAGGAATGGCAATGTATCATTGGATTTGTGGATATGAAAGCCATTGATTGGTGACCTTAGCAAGAGCGATTTCAATGGAATTAGTAGGGATGAAAATCTGCCTGGCGTAGATTCAGTAAGAAAAAGGTAATAGAGATAACAAATTTAGAAAACTTTTTAGAAAAGTTTTGTTATTAATAGAGACAAGGAACAAAAACCTTACAAACTGTCTTTACCTATTAAACTACTAAGTCCGTTCTGGAATGTTGTCCTAATGAATGATAGGAAATGTGGATGCAAATTTTTATTCAAAGATATTTACCATAATGCTATCCAAAATGATTAAAAGTTGGAAATAAACAATCAAAATATCCCAAATAGGAAAATGGGTACTGCTAAGTATGGTATACCTATGATATGGAATAGTACACAATCAACTCAAACTATGAATGCAAGTCATCTTTGATGGTAAAAATGAGACTGTTGATAAAAAGACATAAAACTGTTCTTATAATAGGATATAAAATGTATAAATATGCAAAACAAATAAAATAGGAACACAAAGTTTAACATAAAAATAGGCAAAAGCAATGAGTTTTCATGTTTATGTGTCAGAGTTATAGATTTTTTGTATTTCTCCATTTTTTTCAATCCAAAATCATAAACATACATAGGGTTAACATAGTTCTTATTTCCCAAAGTTATTATCTGCCTTTACATAACTCTAGTTTGACTAGAAAATATTTTTTCTGTGCACCTTAACTTCAGTAAATTTTGGTACTATCATAAAATAGTACCAAACACAAGTATCCCACTTCCTTTTGGCTGTACTGATTATGGTTGTGACAACAGCTCATCCCAAGAGTATTTTAACTATTGCAGTTCTAGGCAGAGCTGGATTTATAGATTATGATGCTCTCAGGAATCTGCCTTTCTTCATATCCCAGCATTGTCTTTCCCCATCTCTTACGGTAGAAATGAATGATTCCCCTAAAGTTGTGCAATGAGTCATACTGGGCAGCTGTATGGAACAGAAAGAGCAAGAGAACCACAGCTGTCCACTGACACGAATTGGTGTGCAAAGCAGTTGTCATGTATTGCTTATGTCTTTGTGTTTAGCCTCTTTTCCAGATGGTTTCCAGTTTTGAGATGATGCAAGCCTATGCTAACAACTATTTACAATTTTGAATTTGTGACAGATTAAGACAAATCTTTGTGCTCTTTGGAGCAAACATTTGCCCAGAGGTCTATTCCTGTTTCTTCTTACTTTCTCCCAACTTGCTTTTGGTATCTTCCACCCATTCAAGACCTCAGATGAGTCTTTAGCATTACCCAACATTATGTACAAAGAAAATCTCTCCTTGGTAGAAACAATGGTGGGTGGAATTATTCTAAGCCCATGGGTTGCTTTTCCAGGAAGATCCATCATAGACAATTGATGCAAATTAAAGTTAATGGATGTAAATTGAAGGTGCAAACTTTGACCAGAAGTTTTTACATTTGGCACTTCATCTGTCATTGAATAATATCATAGAAAGTTTTTAATTTTTTTTCAGTAAAATAGATTTCTCCCACTCATTGTTCTCAATTTCTGATTTTAAAGAGTACCTTTCTCTTTTTGAATGATGTGAAAATAAAATTAAATTACCCAAAAACAGAATAACCATTTGAATTTTACGATAGTTTTGATGTTTACTTTTTATGTACTTGCTTGATTCACCAAACCTGCCCCAATTAATAGAGCAATGGAACTACAAGTTTCCTAAAAGTTTGGCATATCGCTGCCTGAAGACCCACTCTGTTTTATGTACCCCATACCATGCGTTTTAAAGAGTAAACCAAATTAGACATCAAACATGTTTGTGATGATAAAAGAAAGACACAGGGGGCAAATTAGGAATTAGCCTGAATGCCTGACTGCTCGGTTTGTCCTAATGGCAACTCAGTGCCACCCAGAATGGGGAAGAATATGGGAGCATATCTCCACCAGGCCTGCATAGGTTCTCAGTTAAGTAAAATCTCACATCTGTTCTGCAGTGTTTTCAATGAAAATCACTCAAGGTCTTCTGCAGCCAGACAAGGAAGAGAGTGAATGCGAAGCAAAGCAGAATGTAGTTAGCTGGTTTTAGGTGTTTGGTTTGTATTATTTTATTTAAAAGTTTGTTCTTTATGAGGTTAGCAAGTGTAGGGAAGCTTTCATTGTTCCCCTTCATACCCAACAAAATGAATGGTGGAAAACGATTGTACAATCATAACGCATTTGGGAAAATTGTTCCTTTCTGTCATATTGGCTATTAGTTGTTGGTAGAACTGCTCAGAGGAAAGGAGATTTATTTGTGCATTGAATCACTTGTTATGGAAATAGTTTTTCCACAACTGAGAAATGTTCTTGTAAAAGTAATCTTTAATGTTACTTAACAGCTTATATTTAGATTAATAGTTATTTCGGGGGGGGGTGACAAACTAATTTCAAGATTATTCCTTAATGCTATTTTTGGTAAAGACATGATCTCTTTGTCTGGAAAGAAGCCTTGTTCTGTGATGTGGATGGTCCTCTTATATTAATCATTGCCTCAAGCTAACATCTTATCTCATCTCACAGTACTTCCAGTAAAAACTATCCCTTTCCATAGCAAAATAAATAAATAAATTATCTAAATCCTTTTTACTGTAATTTATTGATCTTTGTCCTTAATAAGTTTATCCTGTCTAAAATGCTATCTCTTAACTTCTCTCTCATTTAAAATCCTATACATGCTTGAAGTGCAAATTCAAAATTCTATTTCCATAAAGCTGAAAGTAATTTTTAAAATTCATTATGAATTTTATAAGCATGGTTGTTCAATTCTTTTATAGCATTTTCCCTCATATGAAACTTGAAATTTTTACTTCTGCACAAAAGCATATCATTTTATAAGCCTTTCTGCATCACTGCAAAACACATTTCTTCAACTGTTTCTTGTAATAAGGAATATTTTACATCTCAAAGCAGTCTGCTTTGTTTTGAAAAACTTCTAATTGCATTTCTTTATAATGAACTGAGATTTGTCTTCACATGAGTCCTCACCAGTGACTATAAAGTTGCCTTTACATATGGTATAAATATGACCAGTCATTTGTTCATTCAGCCATTGTTTGGTTAGCACTTATTGGTAGGAACAAAATTGATGCCTTCTAAATGCTTAAATCTAGCGAGACAGGCATTCTCATGTTCATAAGATAATAAGTTCTTTATGTGCCAGCATCATGCCTAAAATATTTTTATATTTTGTACAGAAGAAACAGAAAATCTGCAGACATGAGTTATGAGGAATATAATTTTGTGCTGATTTAAAGAGGAAGTGAGTGAGCAACTCCTCTAGTACAGACTGAAGGTGCCAGTGACCCCCAGAGTTAGGACAAAAGTTGGTGGCTGTGTGTGTGACCTGCAGAAAGCTATGCCTTGTTTTTCTTGAATATTGGGGCTCTTGTAGTTGTTTTTTGCTTTATTTCAGAAATAATGGAAAGTATAGGACAAGGTCTATTTCACAGAGTCTGAAACATAAAAACAATAGTCCTGTATAGCTGCAGTTAAAACAGATCCTCAAGGCCCAGGGACTCTCTGCTGCAGTTTCTGTTGACTTCCTTCCCTGATAAGAGAAAGAAACAGACACCGAAGACCAGACATCAACCCGTCTAAATGATTTACTTTATTTCTTCAACTTTCTTGAAAACCCCAGAAGAGTCAACTTGCATTTACTTTTTCTCCAGTTTTTTTTTTGATGTGTGTGTGTGTGTGTGTGTGTGTGTGTGTGTGTGTGAGAGAGAGAGAGAGAGAGAGAGAGAGAGAGAGAGAGAGAAAATGCCATTTAGATGTCCCCTTTCCTCACCCAGAAACATTCTAGGATTACCAAGGAGTCCTTTGGGGTTATCACCCTTTCTCCCATTACCCCTGTTGGGACAGTAAAGTGTCTGCTGAGAGTGCAAAGTGAAGAGATACTTGTATTCAGAACAACCAGCCAGTCACAGCCAAGTCTTGCTTATTTTTCTACTGCTCCCTTCTCTGCCACCAGAGTGCTGTACAGACATATGGTCAAATGTACACACCCTTGCAGTCAGACCCTAAAAACAAAATATCCATCAACCAGTGCAGAGATAGGAAAACAGTAACGGCTGGTGGGTTGTACATCATAGCTGCTGAGAGGATGTCAAGTCATTTTGCTTCCCCACCAGAACCTCATAGTGAGAATTCTGGTGAATAAGTTCAGAGCATCTGGATCAACAGAGCCCCTCACTGGACACGCCCCCCCCCCCCATAAAGGACATGGTGAGGAAGGCACAGCCCCAACACTGTGAATTCAGTGACTGGCTGAGATGAGCTGTGCCTGTTCACCCTTCTTCAAAAGCTGTTGAAAACATTCAATATGAATAACTTTTAAACAATATGGTAGAAACAGTCTTAAAGGAAACTTGAATAAGTGGAGAACTACTACTGGCCCTGATCTTCCCTTTTCAGTTGTGTAAGTCACTGTGACTCTGAGAGCACAAGGATCCCCACAAGTTGTCTGGATGCTTTTGCTTTAGGCTTGCTCAGAATCTAAGGTGTCAGAGTTTAAACTCAGCTGCTAGTTCACTTTGACATATTCTACTGCCCTCCCCAGGGTTCAAAAGCTAACTAAAAGGAATATGTTAATCATATATTAATTGTCATTTCCACCTAGAGATCTGGTTTACCAAGGCCAGAGGAAGGGGTGAGGAGAAAGCACTTCTAGTCTTCAGAACAGCACAGGCTCTGGGGTGGGAGGTTTGGGATGCTGCTGTCAGCAATAGGCTGCTCACTAGGATTCACTGCAGAGCCTCCTCACAGTGCTGAAGTGCAGTCTCCTGACCATCCATGGACTGGACCATGGTTTCCTGACACACAACACTCACTATAAATCTGAGCTCTTATTGCCTGCAAGTGTGATGGCTTCACCTCTCCCTTTAGGCTTTCAGTCATGAAATTATTTAAGCTGTTGGGCACTCTCCCCATTGCACTATGAAGAGGCTAAACCTAAATGCATAACCTTGCAGAAACTGAGGGGAACGGATGGTGGTTCCTCTGAGGGGTGGGATTCAGAGTCCCTGTTTACATGAGGTCACTGTTTCTCAAATTTGGGCCTCCAGTAATCTCACAGGTTGTTGGGTACTGTGGTGCTCAGCAGTATTTTTTTAATTTTTAATTTATATCTTTTATTTATAATGTTTAGCAATTTTAGTATCTTAACAACATTTTAATATGCTTTTTACAAAGTATCTATTTACACTTTTTAAATTTATAATAGTAGTATGTATTACAATTCATAATACACATATATAGCATCTTTTTACATACAACTGTTTGTATACAAAGTATATAAGTACCATTCAGATCTTCAATCATGCATTTAGGATAATGATATCCATCTCATTCAACCACCAATTTTTTTCCTCTCCCTCTCCCCTTGCTCCCTCCCTTTCCCTCCCTTTCCTTTGACCATTCTAGTGTTCCTCTGATCCTCCTATGTACCCCCATCCAACAACACTCAGAAGTATTGAGTCCAGACAAAACTGGAGAATGTGAAAAAAATCTGAGAGGTAGATGAGCTCAGTGTCCTTGGACAAAGAACGCATTTGTTCCTGTGAGATAAAGAAGTGAATTCTGATGGAAGTGTCTAAAAAGCTTGGGAATAATGGGTGTTTGGCATGGTTGACAAAAGAAACTAAAGAAGAAAAGGTGTGGCAGTGGATGAAAGAAAGAGCAAGAAGACCAGAGATGATAGAGACGCCCTCCCGCTTTGTCCGTACTGAGGATTGACCCAGGGCTGCTCTACCACTGAGATATGACTTCGGCCTTTTTCATTTTTTAAAGTTTGAGATAGGGTCTCCTTAAATTGCTCACGATGGTGTTGAACTTGGGATACTTTTGCCTCAGCCTCCTGAGTAGTTTAGAACCACAGGTATGCCCAACCAGCCCAGCTGAGAACCCTTCTTAAAAAAATTTTTTTTTGTTGTTGTAGATAGACAACATGCCTTTATTTTATTTGTTTATTTTTAAGTGGTTCTTCTTCTTTTTAATCTTAATATTTTTATTTTTTTTGATTATTTTTAAAAAATTTTATTGGTGCATTATAGTTGTACATAATAATGGGATTTGTTGTTACATATTTGTACACATATGCATATAATATAACAATATAATTTGGCCAATATCACTCCTCAGCACTGCCTTCTTGCTTCCTTGCTTCCCACCCCATGGTCCCTTTCCTCTATTGATCTTCCTTTGATTTTTTTTTTTAATTCTAAGTTGTTATAAATGACAGGAGAATGTATTAAATTTCATATTATACTTATAGAGTACATTTTAACATATCTCTGGTTGTAAACAAAGTATATTCACACCATTCGTGTAATCTTAATATTTTAAAAAATGTTCTTATCCAATTTGAAAGAAGTTCTGAAAAACCTGACTGTAGGTAAATACAAGTAAGTACAAATGGGGATGGAAAGGTGAGGGTTAGGAAATTTTCTATTACTTCACAGAATTGGGCATAAATTTTCTTTTGTTTGCATTGCCAGATGAAGGCTAAATTGTCCCTGAAGTAAAACTTATTTAAAGCTATATAAATAACAAATAAGCACCTGAAAAGTTGCTCTATATCATATGTCATTAATGAATTGCAAATTACAAAGAAAAACCACTACACACCTAGAGTGGCATAAATTCAGAATACTGACACCACCAAATACTACTGAGAATGAAGAGAAAAGTGAACACTCATTTATTGCTAGTGGGAATGTAAAAAGTATAGCCACTCTGGAAGATAGCGTGGTAATTTCTTACAAAATTAAACATAGTTTTAGCATATGATTAAGCAATGAGCTGAAAACATGTGTACACATTTATAGCAGGTCTATTCATACTTGCCCCATATTAGAAGCAACCCAGATGCCCTTAAGAAAAAGAACAAATTGTAGTACTTCCAGACAATGAAATATCATTCAGCACTAAAAAGAGATGAACTATTAAGCCACGAAGAGACATGGAAAAACTTTAAATGCATTATTACTGAGTGTTATTTTAACTATGTGACATTCCAGAAAAGGCAAAACTATGGAGCCAGTAAAAAGGTCAGTGGTTTCCAGAGGTTAGGAAAGAGGAAGAGATGAATAAGCAGAGCAGAGAGGATTTTGAAGCCAGTGAAGTGGTTCTGTATGTATAACAACAAAAATGACCTTAATGTAACTCATGGACTGGGTGGGCTATGATGATGTGTCAATATACATTTATCATTTGTGTCAAATGTACCACTTTGGTAGGGGTGTGTGTCCATATTATAGGGGCTTGTGAGTGAAGGGGAAGGGTATATATGGGAACTTTCTATACCTCATGCTTAATTTTTCTATGAACCTAACAATGCTTTAAAAAATGTCTTTATAAAAAAAATCCAAAACCATTCAATGAATAATGTCTAAATTCACAATAAGGGAAATAGTTTTAAAAACATATTATCTAGAAATATAATACTCTCTACAAGAAAAACTAGAGTTAAAGGTGAATACATTTTATGAACAATGATGGAGTTTTAGGAATAGAAAACTAGAATTGCAAAATAAACTTTTCTGTGCTATTTAGTCTTTAAAAGCGTATGTGTATTTGTTACTTTTATTGTAGCACTTTTAATAACTAGTAGGCAATATAAATTGTTGGCTATTAAATATAAAAGTCAGTAACTTTTCTTTATACGGAATAAATTTCTCTAAATGGAGAAAAATTCCAGTCATAATACAAACATAGACCATACAATATTTAGCAACTAATTTCATAAGAAGATGATCTTTAAAAAGCAAACAGACAAAACATACTTTTAGAGGCTAAAACAAGCCTTGAATAAATGGACAGGCATATAACATTCTTGTGTAGGAAAACATAATGTTCTAAAATTCTGAACTTTCCAGAGTATTTCCAACCAGAATCTCATTTCTTTGAACCAGATAAAAATGCATAAGAGAAAACAAATATCAATATTTTGGAAAGAGTAATAGATCTCTTTTCTAAAATAAGATTCCATTTTTTCTATTATGACATAAAAACCTTTTTCTAAACAAAACAATGTGATACATGTGCAGGACTAAGCCAGTAATTGGAACATGGTAAAATTCAGAAGAGATCCAAATATTACTGGTTTCACAGGATCATTTGAAGTTGTGGGGTAAAAATGTGAAATGGTTTTCATTTCTCACACTGTGTGCTAATCTTCTGCTTAGCTGGATCAGTCATCTCTTTGCCACTAGAAAACAAGTTACCCTTTCTTTGTCTTTTAGTTGTTGAAAGAGTTCTGTTCCAGCTATTGGCATGTTCACTTTGAACCTTCCTTACCATCTGAGAGCCACAGCTCAGCTCTTCACACTTCTGGCCTGGAGGCAGGCTCCAGTGACTATTTTGAGTTCATCCCTCCTCTGGCTCAGAGGGTAGGCAGAGAGGCGGGTAGGAGAGAACTGTCCCCTCCCATGCCCTACTCCTGGGCTGAGCCGCCTAGTCTCCTTTTATGGGACTGCTCCAAGTTGTGGTGGAGAGGTTCCTTCCCCTCTCCAAGGCTTATCTTTGCCAGGCCACAGATCCTTCTCAGCTACAGATACCCAAAAGCTGGTTTTCTCACGATGGCAATGGCGTGCTGGGGGCTGCAATCCTCCACGGGCACCATTCCCTGGAGTGGGTGGGTGATCCATCTCAGTCTCAACCCCTGCTCCTCGACAAGCCCACACTTGGACAAATCTGCAGCCTCTTGCTGTCAGACCCCCACCAACTGACAGTTCTTGGAAGACTGGTGGGTTCAGGAACGGTGGCTTAAACCTAGGCAGATTTATTGAACCCACAGGAAATTCATGGAAATAAAAGGAGGAAATAAAGGCGAGTGCACCTTTTTGCTCTGCTGTATTTCTCCTGCATTTTATCTCTGCTCATAACCCTAAGATGCTCTGCCTGTTCAGAAGTTGGTTATCTTCTGGACAATTGTTGACAGCCAGGCCTCAGCTTGATGGAGGGGTGAAGGCTGGACCAGGCACCTCCAGTCTAGAGGAAGGCCGTTGGTGGGGTAAGCTAAACATCTTTCTTCTTTCTGCACAAGATTTGTATTGCCCTAAAGGTTATCTCTTGATGTTCCCAGTTTCCCTCTAATATCTCTTTTGTTCAATTAGTCAAACCAGTTTTTCCTTTCTTGCCCCAGTGAAGTGGTCAAGAATTTCTTTTTCCAAATAGCCTGTTCTCATCAACATCTAATTCCATTGTGGTTCTTGCACTGTTCTGTAATGTTTGGAGGCATGTGAAGTTCTTAATATGGACTCACGCCAATTGATTATGTTTAAGGAACATAAAATATGACAAAGGCATTGAAATTACGGGAAATAGTATGCATAAAATTAATCTCTGAAATCTTGAAAAATTTTATTATAAAAATGATAACTGGGTGTGGTGGTGCATGTCTGTAATCCCAGAGGCTTGGGAGACTAAGGCAAGGAGGATTGCAAATTCAAAGCCAGTCTCAGCAATTTAGCAAGGCCCTATCTCAAAAAATAAAAAGGGCTGAGGATGTGGCTCAGTGGTTAAGATCCTGTGGGTTTAATCCCCGGGACAACAAACAAAACAAAACAAAACAAAATAATAAAACTATTGGCTAAAAATCTAGGAACATTCGGATTATGGGAGATATATGTAAGTAAGGTGGATATCTAGAAGCTACAAAGAAGACAGACAGGGCTTGAGGTGTAGTGATAGAGAGTACTCAGCACATATGAGGCCCTGTGTTTGATTCCCAGCACCAAAAAGAAAACAAAAACCAAAAAGAAAATGAACAGCAACCAAGAAAACCCCAAGCATTTTTTACTATATAAATAATCTAAAGAATATCCAAAGGCAAAAGATTCCAAGCTACATACCATAAACAAAGAAGACAAACAAACTAGGGAAATGATAGGACATTTTGATATCGCTAGCATATATTTTATTAATGTGAATCAAATGTCCTACAAAAAAAAAAAAAAAAAAAGACAAATATACACAAGGCAACTCACAGAGGAGAAAGTCAAGTTGACCATGAATTTATAAACAGATGTTTGATCTCACTGGAGACATGCTTACCTCTACTTATACAGGCCAGAGGCTTGGTGAGAAAAGATGCTCACCCAGTTACTAACATTGTTTCCCTCAGTAGGGATGGAAGAGAGCAGGTAAGTGAGGATTATTTGTTTCTTATATATCTTTTTGTTATTTCATTTATAGCAATAAACATTATTATTTTTAGAATTTGAAGTATATAAAGAGAAAAGTTCAAAGAGAAATATTAGATGTTCTTTAATCTGCTAATATTTGAAGGAGCAAGAAGATTTAAGGACTGTGGATTGAGAGCATTGTTCAATGAATGCAGTTTGGGAAGTTTCTTCCTGCAACAGTTACCAGTTTCCTGTCCACGCTTAAGTTTTGCGGCTCTCTGGTTTTCTAATCCTTTCAGCTCAGGCTTCATGGGTCTCCCTATATCATTGTAGCAACCTCAGAGCTGGAAGTTGGGCTTCCAGTTAGAATATGCAGACTCTCCATCATGTGTGCACTCTCCATAGTTGTTTCAAGCTAAAGTCTGTTTATATCCTTTTAGAAAACAAATATTAGATTTAATTTGGTGGGGGGAGGTATTGGGGATTGAACTCAGGGGCACTCGACCACTGAGCCACATTCCCAGCTCTATTTTGTATTTTATTTAGACACAGGGTCTCACTGAGTTACTTAGCACCTCTATAAGTTGTTGAGGCTGGCTTTGAACTCGTGATCCTCTTGACTCAGCCTCCCGAGCCACTGGGATTACAGGCATGCACCACCATGCCCAGCCAAATATCCAAATATTGGATTTTTATTTGCCACTCTTGAGTATTTTAAATATACATAGGCTTTCCTGGATAGAGAGAAAGGAGTAAAGAGATAAATCGGCAGCACTGATATAGTGTTGCATTACTGAAAGTTTTTACATATGGAGGAGAGGGGCTTTTGCTCTTTTTTGCCTAATAACCATAAGAACAGAGACAAATGAGAAGTAATTTGTATGAGAATTTATAAATTCAGATTAGCTTTTTGCAAAGGCAGCCTTCACAAGAGTATGCATAATAGAGATGGAAAACAACAACAAAAATGCCTGGACTGAAGTTAGAGGAATCTTATAATTAAAGTCTGAAGACTATTTCTGTTCGATTTTTGTCTCCTGCTAGTTGTGTGACCTCGGTGGGTTAATCTTTCTGAGTCTTGATTCTCTATTATATGGAAAAATAATATTGTTACTATTGGTATTATCAGATAAAATATAGTATACTGACACAATGATTTATATGAATAGAGAATGACATGATCAATCTGGCTACTCTTCAAGTCCATTTTGTTGAGTAAAATAAGAGGAAGATGTTGAACAAAACATACCATGTGTTAACATTGTATGTATTACAAAATAATTACATATGCTTCCATGAGTGTGTCCATATTAATTATGATAAAGGGTCTAAAGTGTATATTACAAACCCAAAAGCAGTATTTGCCTTTGGGAAAAGAGAAAAGATGAAGAGTGGGAAGAGGGGATCTAACTTCATCTGTAATGTTATAACATTTTTAAAAAAGGAGACATTCATTTCTTATAAAAAGTTAAATTAACTTAAATATATACTTAGTTGTTTTTAAACAATTATAAGACAAAACTTAGTGTAAGGATATAAAGATTACCTAATCATCCTTCCTTGAAACTGAAGGTGGGCTGGGGTTCTGGCTCAGCGGTAGAGCGCTCACCTAGCACGTGCACGGCCTGGGTTCGATCCTCAGCACCATGTAAAATAAAGGCATTGTGTACAACTAAAACAAATAAAATAAATATTAAAAAAAAAAAAAAAAAACTGAAGGTGGTTTCCTATGACCTGAGAGTCTCATGCAGCAAATTTAAACTTCCACTTACTTCTACAGAGAAAAGAGAAGAGTTTAATGAAGGTAGATTTTTCTTGTTTGCCAACACTAACGATGGGTTGGAGACACAAAAAACATTTGAGTGGAGGTTCTGTCAGAAAGCCTGGGAGAAGAACTAAGGAAGAGGAGTTGGGGCAAGATAGTGCAGTGAACCATAAAAGTGGTACCCCAGGGACCAAGAGATGAGGTACAGCTCAGGGTACTGAGCTGGGATTGTGAACCCTATGCACAAAGTTTGAAGCTAAAATTCTTCTTAAAATTTTATTTATTGCATAAACAGGATCATAATTATTTCATAAAAAATAAAAGCTAAAATGCTGAGAAATACAATACCATAAATTCCTATTTTCATTTTTGCATCAAAGATTCCAGCTTTTTAAATCTGTGTGCTTCAAGCATTTGGTATTAATGGAAACACAGCATGATTCTAATACCGACTCCATATTTTACTTAATTGTTATGTCAAGAGTATATCCATGCTGTTCTTAATAATTGGCTCATTAAATGGTTGGAGAGCATTTAGTAAAGTTTCTATCCAAATTCTTCCAAATGATTTAAAATTTTTTACTGGAGGGTATTCTTGCCTGAAGTTTTTTTTTTTTTTCCTACTTAAAATTGTCCCTGATATAAATTCTGAGAAGTGGATCAAATGTATGAGCTGTTTATTGAATTTTAAATTCCCTTTCCAACAACCAGTATATTGTGTAGTTATAAACAGGGTGTGAAAATAACAACCTTCCACAGCCTGAAGCTAAGGGTAGTTACACCTTTGCTTTCCTTAAATTATCTTATTCCATAAAAAATGATGGTGGAATGAAAGGGATATCATTATCTAAAGTACATGTATGAAGACATGAATAGAGTGAATATACTTTGTATTCAACCAGAGATATGAAAAATTATGCCCTATATATGTAATATGACTTGTAATGCATCCTGATGTCATATATAACAAATTAGAAAATGAAATCTTATTCCTTCATCAACAACTGTCTCTCATAATTCAGTTTTTTTAAAGTTAGCCTTAAAAGCAGATCTTTGAAAATTATTTTCTAGTTACCATATTTTTTGCATTTGTGAAAGAAAACATTGTCTAAGCTCTGATTTTCCATGTTACTTCCAAGGCCCCCTTAATAACTCTTTCAGCTGTTCAGCATCAGTGTGGCTGGAACAGGTTTTGCTGGTTGCTACTGCACACAGAGGCTTCTGACCTGGAAGCCATAAGGTGCGAGTGCTGCCACACGTTATGTATCAAGTAATGCTCTAAACCTCTTCTTCAGTATCTCACCTAATGCCAGTGCAAAGATGTAAGATGATGGATGCCCAGGTCCAAATTGAATGGTAGGGGTCCAATGGAGATGTGCTTGAATCAGTGTAGTAGGTGGCAAGTGCACTGTGGCTGGGGCAGTGCCTGGCAAGTCTACTGCCTCACTTGCAGTAGGGAAAGTAGAACTGGTGCAGGAGCCTGGACATAGTCATCCAAGCAATTTCTCTCTCTCCTCACCCAACACCCACCACTGCTGACCCTCTTCCTCTTCCCTTTAGTCTTATGAAGAACTATCCCCTGTTCTTATTTAGATCATGAGAAATTTCCAATGTCCAGGGCTACTGTGCACAGGAACTGGTGCCTCAGGGCCCTGCTTTCTCTAATTGCTGGCATTGCTGAGCACGTACTTCAAAGCCTGGCATTCTCTAGGTCCTGGATATATTTTCTTAGGATTTTATTTTTTTAATTGTTTTTCTTTGTAACATATAGGGAATTTTGAGTCGATAAAAGGTTTATAGAAGGCCAAAGTAGTTGAGAGAGAGAGAAAAAAAAATTTACCATCTGCTGAGTGTCTGGGACATGTCAGTCACTTGACTGAAGGGTTGAAATCATGTTTTGTAACAGCCTATAAAGCAGAGTTATTATTTTGAACTTCAGGAAACTAATATTCCAAAGCTTAGTTTGTTTGCCTATAATCATATAGCTATTATATCATTAGAGCAGCTCTACTGATCCAGTAAGGAAAAAAAATTCTGTGTGGTCCTGTGTGTCTCATTCTTCTTCCTGTGCACTGAGGTTCTTTTTTTTTTTTTAAAAATTAAATTTATTTATTTTTTATTCTAAGTTGTTAGAAATGACAGCAGAATGTATTACATTTCATACTATACTTATAGAGCACATTTTTACATATCTCTGGTTGTATACAAAGTATATTCACACCATTTGTGACTTCATACATTCACTTAGGGTAATGATATCCATCTCATTCTACCATCTTTTTTTTTCCTTCACCCTTTTGCTCCCTCTCTTCCCCTCCCTCCCCATTGGCCATTCTAGTATTCCTCTAATCCTCCTATGCTCCCTGTCTCAACCCCACTGTGAATTGGCCTTCTTATATCAGAGAAAACATTTGGCATTTGGCTTTTTGGGATTGGCTAACTTCACTTAGCATTATATTCTCTAATTTCATCCATTTACCTGCGAATGCATGATTTTATTCTCTCTTATTGCTGAGTAATACTCCATTGTGTATATATACCACATTTTCTTTATCCATTTATTACTGAAGGGCATCTAGGCTGGTTCCACAGTTTAGCTATTGTGAATTGTGCTGTTATAAACATTGATGTGGCTGTGTCCCTGTAGTATGCTGTTTTTAAGTCCTTTGGGCATAGACCGAGGAGTGGGATAGCTGGGTCATAGGGTGGTTCCATTCCCAGTTTTCCAAGGAATCTCCATACTGTTTTCTATATTGGCTGCACCATTTTTCAGTCCCACCAGAAATGTATGAGTGTGCCTTTTTCTCCACATCCTTGCCAACATTTATTGTTTCATGTGTTCTTAATAGCTGCTATTCTGACTGGTGTGAGATGAAATCTTAGAGTGGTTTTGATTTGCATTTCTCTAATTGCCAGAGATGTTGAACATTTTTTTCATGTATTTGTTAATTGAACACTGAGGTTCTTGTCTAGCTCCTGTAGGAGATGTTCTCTTTGTGCCTTTCAGCACACAGTAATAAAGGGCAGCATCTTCAGGAACCAGATTTCCAATGTAAAAATTTATCGAATTCACTGTACTCTTTCACTAAAACCTTTCTAGGGCAAAGTTGGCATCTTCTTTTTCATAGTATCTCCATCCTCTGTAGAAAGTATATTCTAGTGTCTGGTTTAGATATTGTTGAAACCAGCACAGAACAGCATAGCTTGTAGATGAGACATCATCATTACAAAGTAGATTTACAAACTTCCCTTCTGTTCCAGATACTTCTGTCTCCTGGGATGTGATCCTGTCTGCTCTTCCAGGCCCTGAAACATCAAATACACATCAGCTGCAGTATCATTACAAGGGGCTTCTCCAGAAGAGCAGCTTGGGCACTGGACAGGACCCTTACTGGCAGGGCCAGCGCTAGAAGTGAAGTGAAGATAAACTTGCTATTTATTATTTCTTCTGGATTCTTGATTTATGACCTTTTTATTCACTGGATGTTTCACTCTGGTAGTATGTCACAATCAAGCTGCTGGGAGGAGTTTCCTGGAGGGTTCTTATAATCCACAGATCAGAAGTAGGAGGAGCTCAACTACATAAAGAGATTTTTCAAAGGTACGAACATGACTCTTCTTGCAATAACTCTGAGAAATCTTCATCCTATGTTTTAATCAATTTGAATTCACCACATTTTTCTAGACTCGTTTTATATCATGATTATGAACACAAGTGAAATGGAAAATTGCCAAGGTCTGGTCTCAGTGGGAGGTGCAGAGCAGCACATTCGGGGCAAGTGCAGACGTCTTGGGTTATCGGCTTCCGAAGTCGGGTTATTGGCCAGGGGATACTAAAATAGCATCGTGGGGTGCAAACGCAAGCTCTGGATGCAGCACAAATGGTAAAAGAGTCAGTGATAGAGACGGAGAAATCAGCTTACACACACGAGGGTTAGGCTGCTGAATCTTCTGTGTTTTACTTTCACTTTGTTGCAAGTATATAAGCATATTTCTTGGCAATACACATTCTTTTGTGATTACATCACAGTCATAAGACTTAGGAAAATAGCAACATCTACTGATTACATATTAGACATATTAAAATTTTTTATCCTACATATTTCAAGGTTTTGTACAGATGGGGGGGGGTCACGTACACCTTTCCAAGGTCCTACACAGATGGAGGTCATACGCGACTGTCTGGACATATTATAATTCTGTTATACTTGTCTGGGTCAAATTTATTTCTCACGGATTCCCTGATGCCATATCCTCTGCACACTTGCCTGATAGAAGTTATTTTTTTCTGTCTGGAATTCAAAGCACTAATGTTTTTCTAAAGTAGTTTATCTAAAACCTAGAGGCAGGGAGGGGAGGCAAAGCCGAATGTTAGCTCTGAAGGACTTCTACTCTAAGGAATTTATATGTATCTATTTTAAGCTACTCTGAAAGTAAGAAAAATCTTTTTTTCAATCACAAAAAGACTCTTGAAGCTTGTTAACTAGGAACTTGTTACTTAGTACAATTTATAGAAAAGGTTTTTTATGTTTTTAACTCAGATTACAAAAGGTTAATTTTCAGAATTAGTCTCATTCTAAATAATTGAAATAGCGACCCCTGGTGGCCATATGTCAGAAAACAGCACAGCGGATAGACAGGAGAACATACGAGTCAGAGTTAATTCTTTCAACACCGTGGTATCTGTCCATGAAAAAAAAAGGGGGGGGGGTTACCCCTTGCCGCTTTTTATTTTATGACGAGGGACTTTTGCCCGGCTCTGTTGCTTCTTTTTGACGGGGGGTGGAGGGGGGAAGGGGGACATCGGCCTGGCCCTGTCTCATGGAAGATGCCACAGAAAATAAAAATATTAAAAACAGTTATCAGAGTTATTTCTTTAGAGTGAGGTTATAGATGTTACTTTGTTACTTTTTCTTTTATAAAATTACAAAATTTGTCTTACAATAAATGTTATTTCAATGAGAGGTTGCTCTTTTGAGATGTAAATTATGTTTGGTTCTTGTTTTAGTGGGAAATAGAAATGAGTGAAAAAAACAAAACAACAACAGAAAACTTTCCCCATACCAGCTGTTTATCTCCTTCAAAGACAGTTCAGTGTCTGTGTTTTAAATTGTCAACTCTTGTTTAAAATATTTTTTTAAATTGTAGATGGATATAATACCTTTATTTCATTTATTTTTATGTGGTGCTGAGGATCAAACACAGTGCCTCACCCATGTGAGATGAGCGCTCTACCACTGAGCCGTAACCTCAACTCTAAATTGTGAACTCTTTATAGCTCTTGTAAGACACAGAAAATGATAAACCCCAAAACAGTGTGGTCTGGGAAGAGGAAGTGAGGAAGAAGGCAATACATTGATGCTTTCCCAATACATTTTTTCCTAGTGACAAGACAATCCCTAGAAAGGAAGCAAACATCATTCAGTGACAAGACAATCCCTGGAAGGGAGATATCCATCAAACCTAGAATGGCAGGCAGTCTCTGAGAGGAAGCCAAAGCATTGATCCTTCCCTAAATAAATCCTTTCTCAGTGACAATACAATGGGACCCTAAAGGGAAAGAGATAAGCATTGAGTACTTACCCCAGACCCTCCATTCTTCTCCAGGTAAAAATATTTTCCAGTAAAAACAAATTTCAAATTCTTACAAACCTGTTTCCTGAGTGCCTAAACTGATATACTCTGTCAAGAATTAAGTCATCGCTCAGTGTAGCATATATAAGCACAGACTCCCCCTTTGGCCAGTGGCTCATTTTCCATCAGAAAAGTGGGTCCGCCAAAGGCATGACTCCACTGCTGAATAAAGGCTGTGCTGATCCATGAAGTTTGCACCTGCCTCGGTCATTTTGTGCTAACAGCCCTCAGCCAGGAACACTGGGGAGACTTACCTAGAATTTCCATTTCTATTTTGTAGTCTTAAATAAGTGAAAGGCAGGTTTTCCACCCCTCTGGATTACCTGGTCTGTCTGTCTGTCTGTCTCTCTGTGTTGTTGTCGTTTGCTTTTTTTAAAATATTTTTTTAATTTTTGGCATGAATAGAAAAAAAGGGAAGACAGTTCAGAGGAATTTGCAGGCTAAAACATGGTAGGATCGATTCTATTAATTTTCATATCATTTCTGTCCCTTGGAACAATTCCCTGACCATTTCTTACACTCTTTCCCCATCTTAACTGTGCTCAATTTGCAATGAAATTTCTAACAAACTCATGAGCCCAAATCATCCTCATTGCCTGTATTCTCCTACAAAGAAATTGGGTATTAAAGCACTCCACTTATGTAGGACAGTTGTTAAAATATATTATCAGGAGATATAGGTCTTCTTGTAACTTTAAATTTCCCATTTTAAGGGAATATTAATCTATTGTGATTTGAAAGACTAGCAATAAAAAGTCTTGTTTTGGTGCTGTTATCACTTGGTCATGTATATATATTCCTCATTGAAACTGAGCTAAAATGTGAGCATCAGATAATTATATAATACAATTTCAGCTTACCTGGATTTTGGTATTTCAAAATGGAGTGATATACATAAACATACACACACACATATCAATTAAGTGATATAATATAACATTATATTACATATATACTAATCTATATATTACATATCTCTAAAATAATGGTTAGAATTCAACTTATAGTGGACAACTTGAAAAGCAGAGAATATTATAAAACAGAAAATAAGCAACCCTAATCCTTACTCAAAGACAACTAATGTTGCTGTAAAATTTTGGTGCTATTTTATTCATGTGCTTTTGTAAATATGTTATTTTATTCACATTGAGCATGTTATTTCATTGTTTTGCATATATGTTTTTTAATATTTATTTATTTTGCTTTAGTTGTACACAATGCATTTATTTTTATGTGGTGCTGAGGATCGAACCCAGGTCACGTACGTGCCAGGTGAGCGCTCTACCGCTGAGCTACAACCCCAGCCCTGTATATATGTTTGTACATAATTGTGATCATACTCTGAGTAATTTCCCTCTGAGATATTTAACATGGAGAAAACAGCATTTGGAGTTAGATATAACGCATTTCAAAGTCTGCTAGCAATTTGAGTGGTCTTGGGGGAACCATAATCTTTCTTAGTTACATTTCTTAATCTGTTAACTGAAGATCATACTAATAATCTACCATAGTTATTTTGAGAACTCAATGTTTACAAAATACAAGGTTCACAGTATTTGCTCTCAGTAAACAGTAGCTTTCATTGAAAACTTCTTGCAAACATATATGATGATAATAGCATTTTATTGAAAGAATATACCATAATATAACTAAGCTAAGTTTATGTTTATTTCATTTATTTTTTTTTTTTACCAGGAATTGAACTAGGGGTACTCGACCACTGGGCCACATCCCCAGCCCCTTTTTGTATTTTTTATTAGAGAAAGGGTCTCACTGAGTTGCTAAGTGCTTCGCCATTGCTGAGGCTGGCTTTGAACTCGTGATCCTCCTGCCTCAGCCTCCCAAGTGCTGGAATTACAGGTGTGCGCCATTAGCTATGTTATTTTTTAATGACTTATTGTAGCCCTTTTCTTTTGGAAGATGGCTTAAACTACTAAGTGTTCAAACTGGTTGTAATGTCTTCAGAAAATTCTGCCACCATTTTTATGAAGCACCTAACACAGGGCATAACCTAAGATGAATAAAATAAGTAAGAATACTGCAAATGGGGAAGGAAAACTTTCACTTGAATCAAGTAATGATGCCTTCTGGTTCCCACCCTTTGTTCTTTGCTAATAGATCCAGCAAGAAAACTTGCAGGTAGAACTCTATTTATAAATGTGTCTATTCTAGATGGAGGAGAGAACATCCATGGCTGTTAGGATGGGTAGTGCATGTACTAGTTGTACAATCCTGATAAAAACACTTTCTTTTTACCATGGGGCATAATGTCATGGTAATGGATTTGATATCATCTGAGTATCCTTCTAAATATATTAGCTACACTGAATCCCATGGAAAAGCACAGAGAAGCTTGTGAATACAATGATATGGCTCAGGCTGAATTAGGACCCAGTAGATTTCATAAGTAACTGTCATCATGGGTGCAAGGACCTTGACCAATAACTTTTTTCCTCTTAGCTTATTTTTGAGGGATTGGGCAAGTTTCTCATCTTACAGTTGCAGAGTCTCAGCTGCAGCGTTTGAGTACAGGCTGCAGGTGACTAGGGAGCACTGTGCCTCTACAGCACAGAGGTAGGTGGCTGCGTCTCCAGGCTGGGTGGCTATGATGTGCAGGGTGCTAAGTTTCTTATTTAAGGAGCCACTTAATCTTCCCAACTTCTTCTCTGCCCCACTTGAAACTAGTATAAATAGAAGAGTGGGAGCTTTTTCTTCCTGCTTGTACCAATATAGGCTTTGAAAGTTGGACATTTCATAGCTGCAGTTGAGAGTTGCACTGTTTCCCTCATGAACAACCAGAGACGGGGGACTCTGTACCACCTTGTCCTCACTGCTCACCCCTGTGTAGAAAAGAAATAAACAACGTAAGCCATAGAGAGTGATGCCAGGTCAAGTCTGCAAAGTGTTTGTAGCTACTCTCCATTGGAACCACACAGGGCTCCCAGAAAGTCCAAATGAAGGCCCTTTCCCTCTGCATTTCTGAGCGACAATCCTCAGGTTTTTCTGGTAGCCCCTGACATTTGTGGAAATTCTACTTACAGCTCAGTTGAAGCCAAAAGATCACTAGATAAGTCTGTGCCCACTTCTCCATCTTCCAATTCTTAGGTTTGTTTTCCTGGGAAATATGATTTAGTGTCTAAGTGTTTCCTTTTCTTCTTGGAACCCCCCTCTCTGTTTCCCCAGCTAGTGCAGACAAGCACACATACACTCCCCCCTCTTTCCCTCTCTCTCTCTCTCTCTCTCTCTCATACACACACACACACACACACACACACACACACACACACACACAAAGAGAAATAACAATTTGACTGTTCGGCCAACCAGAAAACAAAGTATCATTTCGTTCTAATTTAAATTCAAATCCCTCCCACCCACTGTAATAATTCAAAATGAAACACTGCCATCTTGTGAGCTGGTGCAGAATAGATGAAAAATTGTATCCACACATTTTACTATTTTTGGTAGATTCTTCTAAAATTCTCTCACTGTTGTTGGACAGACTAGTCAGTGGTTCTATAGACGTTGCAGAAAATTTGGAAACACCAGGGAAGCAAAAAGAAGAAAATATAGCCACCCATAATCGTGAGTTGCTAACTGGAATCTGGCATTGTGGTGGCTCAGCCATGACCCTGCACATGATGACCAGTCCCTGAGGAATAAGCATGTCAAAATGGAAATAGTCTTGTCTGTCAATGACCACGTAGGCAGAACCATCTGTCAACCTGGAATAAAACTAAAGACTTTCACAAGAGCAACAGATAGACCTGATTGTTACAGTCTTTGAATGTTTAGCACTTCTGTATTATGATAACTGGGACTTTCTGGCTAATACACTTGGAGTATAATTTTGGTTGCATTACATTCCATAAGTGTTATTCAGTAGTCTTATCGTTGCCATTGTTCAGGAATGTACACTTCTCATAGAATAGGTATAACCCACCTACAATGTGTTCTAGACTAAGAAGACTAATAATTTCTTGCTTATTCTTCATGATCACTGAGAAAAAAAATTCTCTTTAGAAAGTGCTGATATCAAAGTGAAGATGAATGTATTTGCATTCCAGAAAAGATGTATTCTCAGTAGTAATAAAGTTATAGATTACTTAGTTTTCAAACCAGTCTTTTTGTGACAATGGTAATGTGACTTAATCCTACAGATTTTAGGCAAGAAACAACACTCAGCACCCATGAAATAAGAGATCTGACACCACCACAGTAAATAATATGTTCTATTACTGATTATGAAGATAGTCCATATTTTCCCTATGAAAGTAAACAGATTTTATCACATTTTTGGTGCTTTAAATTCTATGTTTCTAAATGACACACAGGTATACATGAGAGAATGAGCATTTTGTTTCTTTGTTCATTTAACATTTTTTAATGCCCACCTTCTCTGCGCCAAGAACTGAGGAGTATACAGAAATGAATAATATTAAAACACATATTAAATGGCTTTCTACAAAATAATCCATAGCTGCTGGGCATGGTGGCACAAGGCTATAATCCCAGTGGCTAAGGAAGCTGAGGTGGGAGGATGGCAAGTTCAAAGCCAGCCTTAGCAACTTAGTGAGGCCCTTAGCAACTTAGTGAGAATTTGTTTCAAAATAAAAAAATAGAAAGGGCTGGGATGTAGCTCAGTAGTTAAGTATCTCTAGGTTCAATCTCTAGCAAAAGAAAAAAAAAAAAAAAGAAATCCACAGTTTAAGCACTGAAAAAGTTAAGGTAGTAGGTGTGTCTGCCTGTAACTGAATGGGAATAGGGCAACAAGTAAAAAGCATGGTTAGCCACAGTTAGTTAAGTCCCCTTTTAAAGGTCACAGAGCAGAATTGTGCTGGGCTCTAGGTAGATTTTTGTGAAAGTATTACCTGAATTATAGCATTCATAGGATTCTTTTTAAATTTTATTTTTATAATTTTTAATATGTACAACTCATAGTGCATATATTTAGTATCTTTTTACATACAACTGTTTGTATACAAAGTATATTCGTACAATTCAGATCTTCAATCATGCATTAAGGAAAATAATATCTGTCTCATTCAACCACCTTTTTTTTTCTCCCCCTCCCTCACCTCTTGCTCCCTCCCTTCCCTTGACCATTCTAGTGTTCCTCTAATCCTCCTATGTACCCCCATCCAACAATACTTTGAAATAGCCTCCTTATATCAGAGAAAACATTTGGTACTTGGATTTTTGAGACTGACTAACTTCACTTAGCATTATGTCTTCCAACTTCATCCATTTACCTGCAAATGCCATTAATTTATTTTCTTTTATTGCTGAGTAAAATTCCATTGTGCGTATATACCACATTTTCTTAATCCACTCATTTACTGAGGGACATCTAGGTTGGTTCCACAACCTAGCTATTGTGAATTGCGCAGCTACAAACATTGAGAAAGCTGTGTCACTGTAATATGCTGTTTTTAAGTCCTTTGGGAATAGACCCAGGAGTGGGATGGCTGGGTCATAGGATGGTTCCATTCCCAGTTTTCCAAGAAATCTCCATACTGCTTTCCATAACGGTTGCACCATTTTGCAGTCCCACCAGCAATGTATGAGTGTGCCTTTTTCCCCACATCCTCTCCAACATTTATTGTTGCTGTGTTCTTGATAGCTGCCATTCTGACTGGAGTGAAGTGAACTCTTAGAGTAGTTTTGATTTGCATTTCTCTAATTGCCAGCGATGTTGAACATTTTTTTCATGTATTTGTTGATTAATTGTGTATCTTCTTCTGAGAGGTGTCTTCTCAATTCCTTAGCCCATTTATTGATTGGGTTATTTGTTTTTTTAGTGTAAAGTTTTTTGAGTTCTTTATATATTCTAGAGTTAGTGCTCTATCTGATGTGCATGTATTAAATATTTGTTCCCAATTAGTTGGCTCTCTATTCACCTCACTGATTGTTTCTTTTGCTGAAAAGAAGCTTTTTAGTTTAAATCTATCCCATTCATTAATTCTTGGTAGTAATTCTTGCGCTACAGGATTCTTATAAAGGAACTTGGGGCCTAATCCAACATGTTGGAAATTGGAGCTTACTTTTTCTTCTATTAGGCGTATTGTCTCTGGTCTAATTCCTAGGTCCTTGATCCACTTTGAATTGAATTTTGTGCATGGTGAGAGATAAGGGTTTAATTTCAATTTGTTGCATATGGATTTCCAGTTTCCCCAGCACCATTTGTTGAAGAGGCTGTCCTTTCTCCACTGTACATTTTTGGCGTCTTTGTCTAATATAAGATAGCTGAAATTATATGTATTAGTCTCTGTGTCCTCAATTCTGTACCATTGGTCCACCAGTCTGTTTTGGTGCCAATACCATGCTGTTTTTGTTACTATTGCTCTATAGTATAATTTAAAGTCCGGTATGGTGATGCCCCCTGCTTCACTTTTCTTGCTCAGGATTGCTTTGGCTATTCTGGGTCTCTTATTTTTCCAGATGAATTTCATGACTGCTTTTTCTATTTCTGAAGAATGACATTGGGATTTTGATTGGAATTGCATTAAATCTGTATAATGCTTTTGGTAGTATGGACATTTTGACAATATTAATTCTACCTATCCAAGAGCAAGGTAGGTCTTTCCATCTTCTGAGATCTTCTATGATTTTTTTCTTTAGTGTTCTATAATTTTCGTTATAGAGGTCTTTCACCTCTTTCGTTAGGTTGATTCCCAGGTATTTTATTTTTTTTGATGCTATTGTAAATGGGGTATTTTTCATCATTTCCCTTTCAGAGTCTTTGTCACTGATGTACACAAATGCTTTGACTTATGTGTATTGATTTTGTATCCTGCAACTTTGTCAAATTCATTTACTAGTTGTAAAAGTTTTCTGGTGGAGTTTTTTGGGTCTTCTAGGTAGATTATCATGTCATCAGCAAATAGTGCTAATTTGAGCTCTTCTTTTCCTATCTTGATCCCTTTAATTTCTTTCATCTGTCTAATTGCTCTGGCCAGAGTTTCCAGTACTATGTTAAATAGCAGTGGTGAAAGGGGACATCCCTGTTTGTTCCAGTTTTTAGAGGGAATGCTTTCAATTTTTCTCCATTTAATATAATGTTAGCTCAGGGCCTTGCATAAATAGCTTTTATAATGTTGAGATATGTTCCTGATATTCCTAGTTTTTCCAGTGTTTTGAACATAAAGGGGTGTTGTATTTTGTCAAACGCTTTTTCTGCGTCAATTGAGATGATCATATGATTTTTGTCTTTAAGTCTACTGATGTGATGTATTATGTTTATTGATTTCTGAATGTTGAACCAGCCTTGCATCCCTGGGATAAACCCCACTTGATCGTGGTGCACTATCTTTTTGATATGTTTTTGTATCCGATTTGCCAGGATTTTGTTGAGGATTTTTGCATCTATGTTCATTAAAGATATGGGCCTGAAGTTTTCTTTTTTGGATGTGTCTTTGCCTGGCTTTGGAATTAATGTGATATTGGCCTCATAGAAAGAGTCTGGAAGAGCTCCCTCTTTTTCTATTTCTTGGAGTAGTTTGAAGAGCATTGGTATTAGTTCTTCTTTGAAAGTCTTATAGAACTCGGCTGTAAACCCATCAGGTCCTGGACTTTTCCTTGTTGGTAACTTTTTGATGACATCTTCTATTCTTTGCTTGTAATCGGTCTGTTTAAGTTTTGTATAGCCTCCATTTCCAGTTTAGGCAAATCATACGACTCAAGAAATCTGTCAATGTTTTCAATATTTTCTGTTTTATTGGAATACAATTTTTCAACGTAATTTCTAATTATCTTCTGTATATCTGAGGTGTTTGTTGTGATATTTCCTTTTTCATCATGAATGTTAGTAATTTGAGTTTTTTCTCTTCTTCTTTTTGTTAGCATTGCTAAGGTTCTGTCAATTTTGTTTATTTTTTCAAAGAACCAACTTTTAGTCTTGTCAATTCTTTGAATGGTTTCCTTAGTCTCAATTTCATTAATTTCTGCTCTGATTTTAATTATTTCCTGTCTTCTACTGCTCTTGGTGTTGGTCTGTTCTTCTTTTTCTAATGCTTTGAGGTGTGATGTTAAGTCATTTATTTGTTGGTTTTTTTTCCTCTTAAGGAATAAACTCAGTGCAATGAATTTTCCTCTTACTACTGCCTTCATAGTGTACCAGAGATTTCTATATGTTGTATCTGTGTTCTCATTTACCTCTAGGAATTTTTTAATCTCCTCTTTGATGTCTTCTTCAACCCCTTGTTCATTCAGTAGCATGTTGTTTAGCTTCCAGTTGATGGAGTAGTTTTTCTTATTCCTTGTTTTGTCGTTGATTTCCAATTTCATCCCTTTATGGTCCGATAGCATGCAGGGTAGTATCTCTATTTTTTTATATTTGCTGAGAGTTGCCTTGTGACATAATATATGGTCTATTTTGGAGAAGGAGCCATGTGCTGCTGAGAAAAATGTGTATTCGTTTACTGAGGGATGAAATATTCTATATATGTCCGTTAGGTCTAAATTGTTAATTGTTTTAAGGAGGCTTAAAGTTTCTTTGTTTAGCTTTTGTTTGGATGATCTATCCATTGGTGAGAGAGGTGTGTTGACGTCCCCTAGAATAACTGTGTTGTGGTCTATTTTACTCTTGAACTTGAGAAGAGTTTGTTTGATGAATGTAGGTGCTCCATTATTTGGGGCATATAGATTTATGATTGTTATATCCTGTTGATGGATGGTTCCCTTAAGTAATAAAAAATATCCATCTTTGTCCCTCTTGATTAGTTTTGGTTTGAAGTCTACCTTATTTGATATGAGAATGGAAACCCCTGCTTGCTTCCGCCGGCCATGTGAGTGATAAGACTTTTCCCAGCCTTTCACTTTCAGTCTGTTGATGTCTTTTTCTATGAGGTGTGTTTCTTGGAGACAGCAAATTGTTGGGTCGTTTCTTTTAATCCATTCTGATAATCTGTGTCTTTTGATTGGCGAGTTTAGGCCATTAACATTCAGGGTTATTATTGAGATGTGATTTTTATTCCCATCCATTTTTATTTGAATTATGGTCTTTAGCTTGATTTGGTTTCTCTTCTGGTTGGTATTTCCTTTAGTTTAATATCTCCCTTTGTTGATTTTTGTTATCATCTTTCTCTCCTTCTTCATGAAAAATGTTGCCCAGGATGTTCAGAAGTGCTGGCTTTCGAGTTGTGAAATCTTTTAACTTTTGCTTGTCGTGGAAGGTTTTTATTTCATCTTTGAATCTAAAGCTCAATTTTGCTGGATATAAGATTCTTGGTTGACATCCCTTTTCTTTCAGAGCTTGAAATATGCTATTCCAGGATCTTCTTGCTTTTAAGGTCTGGGTTTAGAAATCTGAACATAGTCTGATTGGTTTCCCCCTATATGTAATCTGCTTTCTTTCTCTTGTGGCTTTTAGTATTCCTCCTTGCTCAGTGTATTAGGCATTTTCATTATAATGTGTCTTGGTGTGGATCTGTTGAGATTTTGTTTGGTGTTCGGTATGCCTCTTGAACTTGGTTTTCCCATTCATTCCTCAAGTTTGGAAAATTTTCTGTAATTATTTCATTAAATAAATTACTCATTCCTGTGGCTTGAAACTCTGCCCCTTCCTCTACGCCAATCACTCTTAAGTTTTGTCTTTTTATGCTGTCCCATAATTCTTGGATGTTATGTTCTTGATTTCTAACGAGTTTTGCTGTATAGTCTAAATTCTTCTCTAGGATATATAATTTGTCTTCATTGTCTGAGGTTCTTTCTTCCAAGTGTTCTGTTCTGTTGGAGATGCTTTCAATTGAACTTTTATTTTGGTTTATTGCTTCTTTCATTTCTGGAATTTCTGTTTGGTTTCTCTTTAGAGCCTCTATTTCCCTATTGAAGTAATCTTTTACTTCCTGTATTTGTTTTTGGAGTTCTTTGTCAAAATGATCTTTTGCCTCCTGTATTGCTCCCTCATCTCATTTTTGAGTTCATTATTAAATTCCATAAACATTTGGCATATGTAATTTCTAAATTCCATCTCTGGCATTTGACCAACTGTGCTTGCCATGACATCTACTGATGAGGTATCTTGATTTGTTTGTGTCATTTTCTTCCCTTGTTTTTTCATGTTGCTTGTGTGTCTATTCTTCCTGCACTGTGGAACCTTGACTATTTCGATTTTACCTTAAAGCCTTATGTTGTTCCTGTAGTACAATGCTATCAGATTGCCTTATAATTCCTTTACGCTTTAAAACCTAACACTTTCTATTCAGAAAATCCAAGTTTGATCACAATGTACAGATTTGGTTAACCCAGATATTATTTTCAATTTACTCTGTACGCTTCTGATGGGGTTTTATATCTTCAAGTATTGGATACAGAGGTGTTATGTTTAGGAAGAAGGAAGTGTCTTGAATTGTTCTTTCTTGGAAAGTATGAAAAGAGATTTCTATTGAAGTGGTTTAGTGGAAGTGGTTTAGTATCAGTAGACGAGGGAAGAAAGAGAATGGCGTTGACAATTAGGTGGAAAGACCAATTTATATATAAAGTATGTTGGAAAAAAAATGATAAAAGAGTAGGAATTGGTGTAAGAGAGAGGAGAGAGAGAATCAAGAAAATAGAGAGTAAACTATATATAACACCACTTTGCTACCCAGTTCAATTGCGCCGGTTCTAGAAATCCCAAGTTCTGCGTATAACTTGTTTTTGCCTCTGTTTAGTATGCACTGGCAGGGTGTATACATGGAAGATGAAGGAGAAGAAAAGATGCAAGAGTGAGAAGGAAGAAAAGAAGGAAAGAAAAAAGGAGCAGAAGCAAACACACTGACAATCAATGCGGAAGAAAAAAAAAAGCAAAACAAAACAAAGCAAAAAAAAAGAAAAAGAAAAACAAACAAACAAACAAACAAACAAATAACCTCCCCGAAATCCAACAAAACAAGCAAACCAAAAAAAAAAAAAAAAAAAGAAAAAGTCGAACCCCAAGTCTCAAACAAAACTGGCCCTGGGAAGCCCCCCTCTTTTTTCCTTTCCAGTTCAAGCCAATTGTTATCAGATCACATCTAGACAGTCTGCGATCCTGTTAGTGGAATCAAGGCTGCACCTTAGGCCAGTGGCTGAACGGCTCAGTGGAAGAGTGGCCCAGGGGGTTTGTGTGTCAGCAGATGAATGGCAAGGGAAGGGGACCCTCCAGAAGGCACCCCCTCCCCACGCCCACCCACAGTTGCAGCTTCTTGTGGCTGCTGCGCTGGCCTCAGACACACCCTCCCCTGCTGGCCACCCGAGCCTCACCCAGGTGTGCGTTGTCTTCAGAGAGCTGGAGAGTCCCTGGATGGCTGCAGCCGTCACTCTCTGTCTCCTTCCCTTTGTCTGGGTCAGCCACTGCACCTTTCAAAGATGGCGGTGCTCTCCTCCCAGTCAATAGCAGCTCCGCAGACTCCCGTGTCCTCGCCGATCGATTACAAAGCCGTTGGGTGGATGTCTTCTTGCCGAGGTGGTATCGGGAAGCCGCAACTGTAACTGCGGCGCAGACAGTGCTGCTTCGGACTGTGGACCACTCCGATTCTGCCCCTGCTTGCTGTTTGCAGGTCTCTGCGCCGGTCTCTCCGGGGCCCTACTGCTGAGGGTCTCCTCCGGCCAAGTGTGGATTCGAACTGGTGTTGTCGACCCGCAGTCTCCCGTGGTCCCCCAGCACCAATTTCGCCGGCTGTTATTGCTGGCTTCACGCTGGTGTGCCCTGAGTGTGGCTGGGGTTGCAGTTGCAGCGTGGTCTCCCCACACTGACTTTGTTTCGCACGGCCTGTGCACCACCCAGGTGGTTTTGCAGAAGCCTCACGGCTCTAGCTGCTGCAGACAGCTTGTCTCCTTCTCTCCCTGGTAGTGGTAATCAAACCATCCAGGAGATTGGTATTTTCAGCCTATATATATATGATGAAAGGCAATTTATCTGCTTTGTTGGATTCTTTCCACGGAGCTGCCCTGAAGTGCGGCTTCCTCTAATCCGCCATCTTGGATCCGCTCGCATTCATAGGATTTTAAGGGTTATATCCTATGCGTGTGTAGGATCCACAGAAATGTTATGCTTGGTCTTCAGGGCCTTACTCCTCTGGGAGAGGAAAGTGAATTTCTATTGATGTTTCAGAACATAATGTCTCTGTGAGACACAAAAGCCACTAGTTTTAATGAACTGCTTGTAATTGCCCATAACACTGTCAGTGGCAGGGATCCATTTCTTTCAAGAAGTACCAGCTGGTTCTTTTTGAGATCTTGATTTCCCCAAGGACACCTGCAAGGAAGAAAAATCTACAGTGTATTTTTTGGAGCAAACCCAATAAAATGCCTTGTTCTGTTCCATGTAAATTCCCACTGCATGTGAGATAGTTCTCTATAGCTCTTTACAGATTTCAGCTTTCTTCAGCACTTGTGTAGGGTTAGAAGCTACTTTGAGGTTATCTTTATGGAATACAAAATAACAAGTAATAAGGATATCACAGAGAGTCACCCATAGTCTCTTTTGGGGAATGAGGACCAGATATGATGCAGCAGATGTTTTTGGATGTTTAACCCAACACTTGTCCCCAAACAACATCTTCCAAGCTTATCTCCCTTACAAATTACTGCTGGGCATATCACCTGGTTCTGATCAATAAATTGTAAGAAGGGTCTGGATGCATTGGGAACGGCTTTGTTCTCCTGATAAAAGAAAAAAATGTGAAGTTGTTGCTCATTTCCTCATGTCCTTCTTCCTTGAACTTACTTTGTGACCATCTCTGCTAACAAAGTGTTGGAGACAAAAAAGAGAAAAAGAAGCTTGTGCATTGGTGAGGATTAATGTTACCACTCAGCCTCTGCAGTTGCCTTGCCTCATCCTCTTTGTGAGATTATTAAATGTCTTTATTGCTTAAACCAGTGCTATAAAGGTTTTCTGTTACTGAGTACTTGGAACAGATACCTATGAATTCCAACAAAATATAAAAGGGAAGTGAAGTTTTAAGAGTCAGATTTTTTTTTTTTTTTTTTACAAGATAGTGAAATAGTTTCATCTTAGCAACTTCATGTTTGAAAGAACATATTTGGTTGGCTCCTGAAAGAGGATATCTGTGTTTAAGGGGACCTCTGAGTTGACAGTTAGTGAAGAAAAATGAAGAGAAACCTGGATAGGTAGGATAATGAAGGGCCGGGCCTGCTGCTTCCTTTGAAATTTTGTCAGATTACTTCCTCTCTCACCCCCATGACCCAGAATGTAGAGAGAACTGAATATGTTGTTATATATTGGACAGTGGTAATTAAAACCCTGGTTTTAAATCCTCATATATATTTCCATGTATTTTCAGCATTTTCTTGCCCTGTGAAATTCTCTTGACTTTGTCCTGTGGACTTAGTACTTGGAGAACCTACCAGATCCTAGAGGTGATAATTGCTGAATGCAACTGAATCTTCCATGTTTACCTTCATAAGCGTTGACATCAGGATACCCTAAGCCACCTGTTCTTGCTGTTACTCATTACATTGTTAGTCAAGAAACAAGACCCAAAATGTATCACCTTTGTTTTGAATCATAAGTGCTAAATACATGTTTTTATAACATTCTAGAATTGTGATCAACAATTTGAATGCCAGGGTATTTAAATGACATAAATGCTTCTACTCATAAACAATCTCATGACCATTAAACAATTAGTGTCAGATCAGCTTGACTTAGAATTTGAGTTTTTCATTTTTGTATCTTAGATAATTATTATATCTTACACACTTCTTGTGTCTTATACCTACTGACACTTATATTTCAGTTCAATTTAGTTCAAAATATGTTGAGCATACCTAGTGCAAAGCCCCATACTGGGTGCTACAGGGGATACACAGCAAATAAGATAGAGACAAAAATGTCCATCCTGGGCAGAATAGCAGACTAGTTAGTCTGATGTGTTTTCTCACTGACATAAAACTGGATTCTAGGTGAATTACAGCAAGCATATGTTATTGAATTGTTAGACTCCCAGGAATATAAAAAAATATTCATGGAACAGACACATCAATAGACAAAAACAAAGAAAGAATAGCAAGCTGAAACCAGAATGGGTGCTGGGGGTGCAAAACTCAAAAAGATCCTGGGTTCAATTCCTGGTACCAAAAACAAACAAACAAACAAACAAACAACCAACCAAAAACTAAACAATTCATCATACAAGAAATCAGCTACCACCTATGAGATATGTTTCTCTTACAAATGGATAGAAAATGAACAACAGATTCAGAGCCCCAATGTCCTCAGAAATAAAAATTATTAGATATCAAATATCAAAGTATTTTTTCAAAGTATTTGACGCTTAAGGAAATTAAAAAGAAAATCAACAATGAGCAAGGAACCAAAGCCATTCAAAGACTAGATCAGGTAAAGAACACAATACAACTTTTGTAAATGAAATAATATAATTGTTACATACAATGCCTGAATGGATAGATTAAATGGCAAATTAGATGCTTGTGAAGAGATAATTTGTGAATTAAAAGATGAATGTGAAGAAATGATTGTGAATTCAGTATAGAGACATTAGGGGATGAGATACAATGAAAGAGAAGTTAGAGAAATGAGCAGATAGGATTAGAGGTCTAAAATATGCTCAACTGGAATTGAGGAGATACTGAAGAATTGAAGGAGATACTGAAGCAAAACAGCATTTGGGAATATAATGACTGAGAGTTTTTCAGAACTGATTAAAAACATGAGTCCATAAGTAAAGGAAATTCAATACTTATAAGACAAAACAAATGGAAATACGCTTACATGAAGGCACATTGTAGTGAAACTCCACAGAACTAAAAACAGTGATCTGCAAACGTTCCTAACAAAACAGAATCATCAGGGAGCAGAGTAAATCCAGGTCGGTTGAATCAGAATCTCTAAAAGGACCTGAGAACTGTTTTTTAAAACTGGAGTCCAGCTCATTTGTATAAACAGGCATGTTTTGGAAATACTGTGAAGTAAGCTTTTAAAAGAAGGAGAGAGAGAGAGAGAGAGAGAGAGAGAGAGAGAGAGAGAAGAAGAAGAAGAAGAAGAAGAAGAAGAAGAAGAAGAAGAAAAAGAAGAAGAAGGTGGAGGAGGAGGAAGAGGGGGAGGAGGAAGAGGAGGGGGAAGATGAAGGAGCTCCAATTAGGAAGGGCTATTGCGGCTAGCTGGAAGCCATAAGTTCCACCTGATAATAAGTATGTATGTGACGCACCTGTAAATGCACGTGAGGCACCCGCAAAGCTAAAGGTATATAACCGGGTGAAAGCGGTCGGAGTCAGAACGAAGGAAGAAATTCAGTCAGTCAGTCGTGCAGTCGCTCAGTCGGTCGGAAGAAGAGAAGAAGAAAAGAGTTAGAGCGGCCAGAACGTAGTCAGAAAAATAAATAAGAGTCAGAGCGGTTAAGAGTTCGGACAGAATAGAAACCAGATGGAAAAAGTAACTGCTGGTCAGAGTCAGGCCGAGGCTGCCAAAGAAGAAAGAAGAAAAGAAGAAAGAAGAAAGAAGAAACAATCTCTCTAATCTCTCTCTCTCTCTCTCAAGCTCTCTCTCTCTCTCTAAGCTAAAGAAAGAAAAAGCCTTCTCTAAGAAACAATCTCTCTAATCTCTCTCTCTCTCAATCTCTCTCTCTCTCTCTCTCTCTCTCTAAGCTGAAGAAAGAAGAAAGAAGAAGCCTTCTCTAAGCTAAGCTCTCTCTAAGCTAGCTCTCTCTAACTCTCTCTCTCTAAGCTGAAGAAGAAAGCTCTTTCTAAGGTAAAGAAATCTCTTTCTTTCTCTCTCTAAGCTCTCACTAAGAAAGTAGAAGTAAAAGTAAAAAAATCTTCATTCTGCCTCCGAGTTTTTCTCCCACAGCGGTTTGTGGCTATAAGTCAGGCAGCTAACAGGAAGAAGAGAAGGAGGAGGAGGCAGAGAAGACAAAACAAAAAGAAGTTACTGACAAAGAAATAACATTAAGACTGAGAACACTTCTCAAAATTAGTAATGAAAAACATAATCTACTGGAAAATATTTTCAAAATGCTGAGAGAACTATGAACCTAGAATTGTAGGTATACTATCCTTCAAGAGTAAGGTCAGGTCAGGCGTGGTGGTGCACGCCTGTAATCCCAGCACTTGGGAGGCTGAGGCAAGAGGATCACGAGTTCAAAGCCAGCCTCAGCAATGGCGAGGCTTAGCAACTCAGTGAGACCCTGTCTCTAAATAAAATACAAAAAAGGGCTGGGGATGTGGCCCAGTGGTCGAGTGCCCCTGAGTTCACTCCCCGGTACCAAAAAAAAAAAAAAAAAAAAGTAAGGTCAGAATTAGATTGCAGAAGTTTATCATTGAGAATCTTTTAATTTAAAGGATGCATCTCAGGAAGGCAGAAAATTATCTCGGAAGGAAGCTCTGAGATGCAAGAAGGGATGGTAACCAATGAAGTTGGGTAGTAACCTACAGTTGTACAGTTAATCTAAATTAACACTGACCATATAAAGCAGTACTTTTCCTTTTAAATATGCCAGCTAAAATATTGGCCAATGATATCATGTGTTATGGTTTGGATCTGAGATGTCCTTGAAAAGCTCGTGGCAATGCAAGAATCTTCAGAAGAAAAGTGATTAAATTATCAGAGCTGTAACTGTGTGAATTGACTACTGGGTGGTAACTGCAGGCAGGTGGGGCATGGCTGGAGGAAGGATGTCACTGGGGCATGCCATTGGGGATTGTATTTTGTCCCTGGCTCCCCCCTCCCCTCCTTCCTGTCTGCCATGAGCCGAGAGTGGCTTGCCTGTGCCACAGTCTTCTGCTATGATGTTCTGACTCACCTCAGTTCCAGAGGTTTGGAGTTGACTGATCATGGACTGAACCTCTGAAACTCTGAGCCCAAAATAAAACATTTCCTTCTGTAAGTTGTTCTTTTCAGGTATTTTTATAACTGTGATGAGAAGCTGACTAACACAGCATATTCAGTGTAAGCTAGAAAGGTTTGATCTAAGTTAGAGTATTTTAAAATTTTTGAATTTTTGAGGACAGGTATTAAGTCACAGATTGACTTTAGATTTGAAGTTTGCATGATAAAAATTCCAAGGTAAACCCTGAAGAATTATTTTAAGAAGGAGCAGTTGGTATCCAAACTAATAGAGGGGGAACTAAAACAAGAAAGAAAAATACACAACACTAATTGAACCCCCTCCCCCAGACACAAAGGGGAAAGAAAAGAAAAAACAAAAGTAAAAGTTAAAATGGTGGAAGCAAGTACTACTTTATTAAAAATAGGAAAAAATGTAAATGGATCTAACTCACTGATTAGAAAGACTCCAAAATCACAGGAAACAAAAGTAAAAAACAGAAAAATGGGATTATATCACTCTAAGAAGTTTCTGCACAGCAAAGGGCATAGCAGGGCAATGAGACAACCAGAAGATTAGGAGAAAATATTTTCAAACAATTCATCCAACAAGGGATTCATATCCATAATAGATAAGGAACTCAAATAACCCAACTTAAAAATAAACTAAAGATCTGAATAGACCTTTCTCAAAAGAAGACATACAAATAGCCAAAAAATGTTCAATATCACTAATGATTAAGGAAATGCAAATCGAAACCACAAAGAAGCTAACTGTGGTGACATGGACCTGTAGCTCAACTGTTTGGGAAACTGAGGCTAGAGGATGTCTTGAGCCCAGGAGTTTGAAGTCAGCTTGAGCAACATAGACCCCATCCTAAAAACAAAAACAAAACAAAAACAACAACAAAAGAACCCCCACAGTGAGATATCCTTACCATAGTTAGAAAACTATTATAAAAAAGACAAACCCAACAAATTCTGATGAGAAAGGGGAAAATTTTTGAACACAAGTCAATATAACCATTATGGGAAGCACCAGGTGATGATCTAGCAGTCCCACTATTTCTAGTTGTAAGAGAATGATGTAAGCATATCAAAGAGGCACCTGCATGCCATGTTTATTGCAGCATTATTCACAATAACCAGGATTATGAAATCAACCAAAGTGTCCAGCAATGGATAAATAGTTAAAGAAAATGTGGTACATATACACCATACAATATTATTCAGTCATACAAAAGAATGAAATCCTGTCACTAGCAGCAATATGGATGGAGCTGGAGGTCATTATCCTGAGTGAAATAAGTTGGACACAGAAAGACAAATACCACAGCTTCTCACTCATGGGTGGAAAACAAAAGGTTTATCTCATTGAAGAACAGAGTGGAATAGTGGTCAGTAGAGACTGGATAAGGTAGTGGGGAGAGGGTACGTAAAGAAGCTAAAGGACACCAAAACACAGTTTGGTAGGAGGAATTTGTTCTAGTTTCCTATAGGAACGCTTCCTGGGATAACTACTGTCTAGGATGATCTATGACATACTTCAAAACAACTAGAAGAGCATAAAAATTTCTAGCACATAGAAATGATTAATGTTTGAGGAGAAGGAAGTGCTTTTCACCATTTTGATCATTATTCAGTATATACATTTATCAAATTATTATAGTAACCCCATAAAGATGTGTAAATATTATCTCTTAATAAAAAAACCCAAATATCAGGCCATCCAAGTTAAAGAAGAAGTGTATGAACTAAAGGACCAATTTTTGTTTATTGGGTTTTATTCTTTACATTTGTACTAATATTTTTGTAAAAACAATGAAAATGTTAGAACAATGAAAAAAATGTAGATATTGTAAGATTAATACAAAATACAAACACAGTTTTCTAAAGATAGCAACTTAAATATAAGAGCAGAGAAAGTTAGAAAGTAAAAGAAGGAACAATTTGTACCAGGAAAATACTAACAAAAGTAAACTTAGAAGCCTATGTTAATAGGTGGAAAAGGAACTCATAAAACAAGAAGCAGGATTGGGGATAAAGAAAGCCTTGAAATCATGATAAAGTGTTTTGATTCCAGTAAGATATAAGGGATCTGAACTTCCATCCAGTTGCTGACATCAAATACATAAAACAAAAATTAATACAACTATAGAGAGAATTTGAAAAATTATCTTGTAGTGAGATTTCAGCAACTTGTCTCTCAACTACTGCCAAGGCAGCGTTAATATATAGAGGAGCTAAATAAATTTGATTTAACTGACATCTATACAACTGTGTACCTAAAATGAGGGAGTACTTCTCAAGTACACATAGATTAAAAACAACCCAAAACAAATATTGAGCTTTATGCAAATTCATTAATATCCCAGAGAATCAATACTAACAAGATATTATTCAATGACAAACAAATAATACTTGCTAGATCTTTTAGGTGTGAAAATGTAATTATAGTTGTGTTAAAAACTAGATTATCCCAGAAATGGATTTTGAATTATTTGTGGATGATACAACTAATGTTTGATATTTGCGCTTTTCAATTTTTTTTTTTTTTTTTAAATGGTGCTAGGATTGAACCCCAGACCTTAAGCATACTAAGTAAATCTTCTACCACTTAGCACATCCCTGGTCCCTGGAATTTGCTTTAACACAATTCATCTAAATGGGTGAAAGAGTAAGTAATATGGAAGAGATGAATCATATATTGATAATTGATAATTATTGAAGACATGTGATGAATACATATATATTTATCATATTATTCTGTTTTGTGTAATATTTAAAATTCCCATAATGAATGCATGAGACATAATTACATTATTCTTTTATCTTTTATATACATTTGGAAATATCCTTAATAAAATGTTAATTTAAAAATTTATGTGCTGAGATGTTCTTGGGATTTTCCTCCTTTAATCTGCTAACGTTGGAACCACATGAATAGATTTTCTAATGTTAAGTCTCCCATACATTTACTAGAATCTAATTACTCTAATTACATAAAAATAAAAATTATTTTATGATATTGATTAATTATGTCTTTAGCTTTGCCAATATTTTTAGTCTTTCTTTCTTTCTTTCTTTCTTTCTTTCTTTCTTTCTTTCTTTCTTTCTCTCTCTCTCTCTCTCTCTCTCTTTTTTTCTTTCATACCAGGGAGTGAACTCAGGGGTACTCAACCACTGGGCCACATCCCCAGCCCTTTTTGGTATTTTATTTAGAGACAGGGTCTCACTGAGTTGCTAAGTGCCTCGCCATTGCTGAGACTGGCTTTGAACTCGTGATCCTCCTGCCTCAGCCTCCCAAGTGCTGGGATTACAGGCATGCGCCACCGCACCTGGCTGCATTTTTTCATTTATTTTCACGAATGATATTCCTTTTAATTTTCCCTCCTCCTTCTTCTTTATAGACATCCTAGTAGGTGTGATGAGGCATCTCACTGTGGTTTTATTTGCATTTCCCTTATAAATGATAATATTGAGCATCTTTTCATGTGTTTTTAGGCCATTTGTATAAATTCTTCATAGCAATGACTATTCAAATCTTGTTTCACTGTTGAGTCATTAAGTGTTACGAAATATATTCCGAACCTTCTTAAACACATGAGTTGTAAATACGGTCTTCCATATTTTTTTCCACATTTTAAAATTAGTGCATTATAGTTGTACATAAGGGTGGGATTTGTTGTTACATATTCCTAGATGCACTCAATGTAACAATATCATTTGGCCAATATGACTCCTCGGCCCTTTCCTTCTCCATCCTCATTTCCCATCTCTTGGTCCATTTCTTCTATTGATCTCCCTTTGATTTTCATGAGAATCTCCCTACCACTTTTCTTTTCCTTTTTCCTCTCTAGCTTCTGATATGAGAGAAAACATGCCCCTTGACCTTCTGAGTTTGACTTATTTTGCTTAAAATAACAGTCTACAGTTTTTGCTAGTCTTCCATTCTTGTGGGTTGTCTTTTCATTTTCCTTTATAGAAGGTTTGTGGATTTCAATGCATACAACTTTTTAATTTTGATGAATTCCTATTTGTTTTTTTCTTTGCTTGCTTTTGTTTTGTTTTGTTTCTGAACATGTTTAAGAAACCACTGTATAATCCAGGGTCATCAAGATCACGTTTTGTTCTAAGCTTTTATAGTTTTAGCTTTTACATTGGTTTTTGATCCATTTGAGATAATATTTATATATGTTTAAAGAGATTCAATTTTATTCTTCTTCGTATGGCTATAAGTTACCCAGCACATTTTGTTGAAAAAAATTTTTTCCATTTAATGATCTTGTCACTCTTGTTGAAAGTTAACTGGCTATAGATACACGAGTTTATTACTGAACCCTCAATTCTATTCCAATGATCTGTCCATTTTTAAGAGATGTGCTAAAATCATGTTTTGTGATTTTGTATTGATAAATTCTTACATCTTGACAAAATTAAGTAAACAACTCTACCATATACATTAACAAGAAGTTGACAGGGGAGTTCATTAAGCAAAGAACGCATCTTTGGAAAATAAACCTCTTGCCCTGAGAGAGCTGGTAGTACTGGAATGGCAGGGTACATGGGTTGCATGCATCACCACATTTCATACCAAAGGAGCAGGGCTGTAGGCAGCACAGTGACTGTAGGCTCAGCTGCAAGTTTGAGTATAGGATGCAGGTGCCTGGGAAGCATTGTGCTGCCCAGCACAGAAGTAGGTGCCTGTATCGTCAGGCATGGAAGATGAGATATTCAGGAAGCTCTCCTTTCTTGTTCCACCAAACTGAGCAGTCAGTCTCCCATTCCTTACTAATTCGCCACTCTTATATAAGGTTATCAAGAGGACAAGAATTTCTCCAGGGTCCTGCTTGTACCATAGGAAGGTATTAAATATGCTTGAGGAATTGCAGGTCATGGAGACATCCTCTCCTTCCTGGATAGATAGAGACTGAGGACTCTGATTCAGCTGTTGACCATTCACCACTGGTTGAAAAGACAAAAGAAGCTAGTTAGGATGTCTTTTGATCACCTTTCTTAGGCCTGTAATAGATACTGTATCTCTGAACTTCCCAGATTTGCCTCTGTGTTTTTTCCTTTATATCCTCCTTCCATAGCTTTTCTCCTGTTTTGCTTTTTCATAGACTTGAATCAAGTCTCACCTCCTGCCTGCGCATAGTTCTATCCATTTAGAATCCTCCATGGAAGAATCAGACCTCCCCCCTCCAAGACTCACATGTCAGTTGCATCCATAGGATTATTAATAAAATTTCAAGGAGCATCTCCAACAAATAACTATCTCCTGAATGGGTTGTCTGCCTCATGAAACTCCTCTGGGCTTGGAATAATGCTATAAACAGCACTGTGGTATTAAAATAATCTGTTCTGTGTATCAGCCAATCTGATTTCTCACTGGGTGTTTCCTTGGGGTTTAGAGCTAACCTTGAAGGTTGGCTACAAATGGAGACACTGCCCCCCTATGGCTAGATACTAGATTCTGGTCCTTTCAAGCTCCTTCTTCAGCACTTTTTAAAACAATCCTCCTATTCTGCCATTCATTCTGTGAAAGCACTTATTGAGTACCCACTGCATGCTGGGGAAATGCAGAGATATGAACAATTCAGGAGATCTCCTCCTGGGCACTTTTCACTGTTCCATTTTGAAAATCAACTGAGACGAGAGTAAAAATTTGAAAATGTTATGGGCCCCAGAGATGTTTTGAGTACGGGAGTAAAGAGACTGTTGGAAAATGACTTATTGGACTGAACAAACTGAATACTAAGGTCCACAGAGTAAAATACCAACAGAAATCCTGGTTCTGTGACAGTCTCAATATGTAGGGCCTCTGAAACCTCAGAAGATCAGAGTGAGAGGTCAGGGTAGGGGGCTTATACAGAATGTATGAAGTGTAAAACACAGTTGATAAAATGCGGTTACACCCTCAGGTCTCCCATCTTAACCTGGGAAACCAATGTCCAGTCTTTCCCAATCACTTTCAGGGAAAAAAGCATTTTTTTTTTTTTTTCCTGAAGCTATTGGGTAAAGAGGCATAAGAGTCTAGGATTCCAGGCTTAGTTGACGAAGAAGTGCGGCAAATATTTAAAGACAGAGGAACTGAAGTCATCTTTCTTTGCTCAAATCCCAGATTTATATCTCATTAAGTATGAATAAATACCCCAGGATCACTAGATATTTAAAAAAAAAAAATCTCAGCCTAAAAGGCAGAGACTAAAACAAAACCAGGAAAGTAATCTGGCAGGGACCATGCAGGAGGAAGGTTATCATTGCTTTTTAACACAATGCTGTAGAAATTCTGGCTTTTCCATAAGAAGCAAATACATCTCTGAATAATAGCAAAACTTCAATTTTACAAAATGGAATTTTGCAGGAGGAGTTTGATTTTTAAGAATAAAATTGACAAGGCAACTTGGAGTTCCAAGAGGCCTGGATCTGGGCGGGGTGCATGAGGATCACCTGTGGCTCCCAAGGCTTACTGCCTGGGGCTTCAGTTTATACTCCACTGTGCTCCTCAGACAAAGAGAGCAGGAAAATCCACTGATTCTCCGAGTGTCCTTTTCTTATAGTTTCATTGCTAATTTTTCTCAGTTGTCTAGGTTTGCCCAAGACTGGCTTTCTGGGTGTGTTTACTTTGCTTACTCCTTGATTCCTGCTTCACGGTGGGCATGTTTCATAATACAAATCACTGCCCTCCTCCAAGTGAAAATATTGACAACTTCGTGTTTCATTTTTATGTCTTATTTAATGACTCTGAAATATTTTACTGGAAAATGCATTTTGGGAATAAACCAACATCACAGAAAAACAAAACATTTTCACTCAGATAAAATAAATTCGTACGACACAATGGGTCTGGGGAGGAGTGGAGGTTCAGCTGAACAGTAGGGAATGGGGAAGGGAGGGAGGATGGAAATGGGAAAGACATTAGAATGAATTGGACATAACTTTCCTAGTTTCCTACATGAATACACGACCCACGTAACTCCACATCATGTACCACCACAAAAATGGGAAGTTATACTTCATGTGTGTATGATATGTCAAAATACATGCTACTGTCATGTATAACTAAAAAGAACAAATTTAAAAAATGGTTATAAAAGGAAAAGAAGTAAATAGGAGGAAAAAGAAAACAAAAAAAAGAAATTTGCATGAATGTGATACTCTTTTGATGAAATGGGAGAAGGATAGAGATAGCAGGGAGGCCTGTGCTAATCAGTTTCTAAAGGGTGGAAGTTACCCTAATCTTTAGATCTACTGCCCCCTTCTGGTCTTTATTATTATTCTTGTTGTTTCCATAAAGGTAGAAGTTCCAGTCCTTAAAGAGACCTGCTGTATCAGGCTTGAAAATACCCCTCTTTCCTTGAGAACATGGGCAATGCATTTCTATCCCCTAAAGGAGGATGGATAGGCAAAGTAGAGTATATAAAAGGTGACATTAAACTCTGGGATAGCTATAGTATAATCTCTGGATTACAAATTTAAAACATTTTTTAATATAGAAAGAAACAAGCAATATTCTTAGAAAAAAACAAATAATATTATATATTACAGAATATAAAGTAACACAAATTTTAAATATAGAACATGATATTTCAAAGAAATTTGATATGTACAGGAGACTATTTCCCCCAGGACTGGTTTTTACCAGTAATTTTTGTAGGAAAATTTTTAACAAACACTGAGGTTACTAGGAAAACTCATATATGTCTTTATCTGCAAACTACAGTAACCTAAGACATGCTGTGCACTGTAAATTAATTGTTCAGATGACAATTTATATGAATTTTCACCCCAGAGGATCAAGGGTAGCAAACTATTCTAGAAGATACTGTAAAAAAGATGAATTATTTCTAGTTGTAAGAGTTTGGAAGATATCTATGAAGAACCCTAATAAAAACATGAAGAAAATGGGGGGGGGATGCTACTTTTTGAATATAACTCCAGGAAAATGACATAGCTGTAGGGGTTCATACATTGTCCCAGAGGATATTTGGGAACCAAAGTAGGTTTAGCTCAGTTATTAGCATTGGGAGCAGAATTACCTAGAATATTAGACTGCTAGGGTTTTCATAACAAAATATCACAGGCCATGTGGTTTAAACAACAGAAAGTTATTTTCTCACAGTTTTCAAATCTGGCAGTTCAAGATTAAGATATCACATAGGTTTTCTTTGGTGTGTGCCTGAGTGTAAGGAAAGGCATAGGGGATGGGGAGAGGAGAGGAGAAGAAAGGAGAAGGGAGGAGAGGAAAGGAGAGGAGCCAGGGAGAATGCATTTGAGCAAACTTCAGCTGAAGTTCTCTGGGGTCTCTTTTTATCAGGACCTCCATAACCCTATCGGATCAGGGACTCACTCCTATGACCTCACTTAAGCATAATTACTTCCTTTAGGTCCCATGTACAAACACAGCCAACATATAATATTCAGAATAGAACCTCTAGATTCCCTCATTTTCTGATGTGATATTTTTTTTTCCCCCAACGGTGAGTGCAAAGTGAGACCTGCCTTCAGGCTTCAGTGAGTGGCCAAGACAATGAGACATGACAGCTGCTGACAAAAATGAATGGAGGTGAGGCCCTGCCACCTGCTCTACATCTGTGAAGTGGCTCTGGCTTCCCATGTGCTGCCCCAGAGTTCAAGGTCTCAAAATCATTATTTGATGGGAATTTTTTTCTGATGAGTTCAGAGATGATGATTTTTTTTTCTGTTTTGTATAATTCTCTTTCTCCCAAGGGAGCTGGATCTTCTTGCTTATAGAAGGGGTTCTTGGGCTAAGTTGGGTGATCATTTCATTTATGTCTAGAGATGGATTTTGGGTCTACCTCTCAGTTACTTTACGTGTATTGCCATCTCTGAACAATGGTCCAGCCTGGCACAGGTTTGATTGTATTAGCTAAAGTTCTGCATGAAAGAAGAGGCAGGGGAACTAGTTTGTCTGTTACAAAACTGCTGGAAGTTAAACTGTTCCGAGGCAGCACAGTGAAAAGAGTAAAGGTTTGAAATCTTAGATATCTCTCAAATATAAGTTCTTCTACTTTCAAACCAACTGAGGTTGGGCATGTGATGGAATCTCTCAGAACTCAGGTTCATCTGAAAAAGAATAGTGTCTGTTTCCTAGAGTGGTAGAAAAAGGCCTGAGATAAACCACACACATAGTTGACCACATGTCAACATGAGGTAAATTACAAACATTTTATAAAAGACAATGAGTATTGGGTGCTCTCAGGGCTTTTATGATCCTCAAAATATTCCTTTGAGGTATTATTGTTATTCTCCTTTTATTTATGAGGAAATCAAGCTTCTGATAAATGAAGTCACTCCCTCAAAGTCACCCAATTAAGAAGTGGTAAAGACATGGTGTTCTTTGTGTTAGAACACTTCCCCTTCCAGATCTCTAGGAGGGGTTGTATTTAGGTGTTTCTTTAAATTCTTGCTGTTTCTTTTCTTTCCTCCCCACAAGGGAACTAAGTGTCCTGGTAGTATAGGGTCATTTGAATCAGGCTACGATCTTCCTACAGCAAGTGTCTGCTGGTTCTTCCTGTTAGCTGGTGGTGGGTGGTCGGTTATGTCCTGTCATGTTTTCTGAACTGAAAGACTGAGCCAAAAGACTGTCACTTAATTACCCCAGAGCCATCCCCTGTAACAAAATCTTTGAACCTTAATTTTCTTATAGAAAACTGAATAAAATAATACCTGCCTTTCTATTGACTTTTACTACATTAAGTGCAAATGCATGTGGTTCTTTAATTTTTGAGACAGAAAAGTTGCTATGGCTGGTCTCAAACTTGTGATTATCTTTCCTTAGCTAAGATTACAGGTATGTGCTGCGGTGCCAGATGAGATAAATTTTAAATTTCCTTGTAAGTTTTTAGATTTGTCTCTATCTTCTTAAAATTAGATTAGAGCCATATCAGGTTGATCAGTTTTCCTGATTTTTATCTAGAAAAGTTTGGCTTACTTGAGATTATCATTGTTTGATTAATAGTGAAAATATGATTTCAAATATTGAGGGCATACAATGTGTCAGATACTTAACATGTATAATCTAAAGCCTTGCTTCATCCTAAAAACAACTATGTTAATAAATATAGCACTATTGTATCAATTTTAGGAGGGGAATTAGAGACTTAGAAAGGTATTGCAACTGGCTCAATATCACATATTTTATAAAAAACGGAACATTTTATCTTCCCTAAAAACCTGTGAATTATTTCTCTGTAGCCTATGATCTTACCAGTTATTGAATAAATACTTTAAAACACTTGTTTTGGGCTGGTACTATATGGAGTGTGGAAGTGGTGGATGAAGGTAAGATTTTGATAATTTCTTGTTGGAAAATATGTTTCAAAGTGGGAACCAGTTTTTTAAGCTAATTCAGAATGCTCAGGGATTACAAAGACCAGAATATGAAGGAAAGCACAATGAGAAGCGGAGACCACTCTAATGACTAGGTGAGGTATGTGTTAATATCTGTATCTACTTATCTGCCTATTTGTCTATTTCCACATCTATGGTTTAAACAAAAAAGTATTGCCTGTGACCACTCCTAGTAGGCAACAGTATTGCTATCCCAATAGTCATAGTATAGTCGTAGTGTGCCACAAATAACCTAAGAAGGACTCATTTCCTTTCTATTAATAAGCTGGGTAAATAAAAGAAGGGAAGCAGTTTCCTTGTGACAACACAGACACAAGATTTGTTCATAGTTATTGCATAAATTACTGAAATTCATGCTGTTCTCAGCCCAGTTTGATATTCTATCAACTAAAAGTAACAATTATCCAGACAATACATTCAAATTGAATTTGTGATTAAAAATATAGCATTCTGAGATCCACCTCACCAACCTACATGGGAGCCAGGGCACAGAGTAGGCCTGGGTCCATCCTGCCACCAGCATACCCCAGCCAGAGCTCAGGCCTGGCCCAGATCTGCCTCTGCCAACCTGCATGGGAGCACAGGCCCAGTGCGGAAGGCCCACTTCCGTGGAGATGTCAAGGTGAATCAGACCTATGCTGGAGGAGAAAGTTGGCAAAATGAATACACACGAGTCAGGTTGCAGAAATCCTACTCTGATTTTACTTTTATCAGCATGGTTTTTATACATTCCAACAAACACAGTAACTTACATTTCAACTATAGGCGATTACATGAAAGAATTCCAGTAAAGGAGGTTACATTAAAGAATTCCAGTAATTAACTATAGGAGGTTACTTTAAAGAATTTCAGGAATTTCCAGGGTCATATAATCAGGGGAAAATCAAATATTTATCCTAAGTACATACTACTGATTAATCTTATCTATCCTAAATTTGCTGAAGGATAAGGAAGAGTCCTTTACAGACACACAAAAAGACTATTAGCTTTTCAATGGAGAGAAGTTTAGACAATGGGTAATGCTGCACCCTGTAGGGAGGGGTTATTTGCAAAAGCTAATCTTTAGCTGAAAAAACCTGTCTTGCTGGTTTAGCTAGCTTCTGGCTAGATTCCACAGGGCCATAGAACTGATTTTATTTTTGATAATTAAATGTATTCAAACCTGGTGGCCATGCAGCAGAAATACATCAAGAGCAGACAAAGTTAATTCCTCTATCTCAGCAAATATAAAAAAATAGAGATACTACCCTGCATGCTATCAGACCATAAAGGGATGAAATTGGAAATCAACGACAAAACAAGGAATAAGAAAAACTACTCCATCAACTGGAAGCTAAACAACATGCTACTGAATGAACAAGGGGTTGAAGAAGACATCAAAGAGGAGATCAAAAAATTCCTAGAGGTAAATGAGAACACAGATACATCGTATAGAAATCTCTGGGACACTATGAAGGCAGTAGTAAGAGGAAAATTCATTGCACTGAGTTCATTCAATAAGAGAAAAAAAAAAAAAAACAAATAAATGACTTAACATCACACCTCAAAGCACTAGAAAAAGAAGAACAGACCAACACCAAAAGCAGTAGAAGACAGGAAATAATTAAAATCAGAGCAGAAATTAATGAAATTGAGACTAAGGAAACCATTCAAAGAATTGACAAAACTAAAAGTTGGTTCTTCGAAAAAATAAACAAAATTGACAGACCCTTAGCAATGCTAACAAAAAGAAGAGAAAAAAAACTCAAATTACTAACATTCATGATGAAAAAGGGAATATCACAACAAACACCTCAGATACACAGAAGATAATTAGAAATTACTTTGAAAACTTGTATTCTATAAAACAGAAAATATTGAAAACATTGACAGATTTCTAGAGTCATATGATTTGCCTAAACTGGACCTGGAGGCTATACACAAATTAAACAGATCGATTACAAGCGAAGAAATAAAAGACGTCATCAAAAATCTACCAACAAGGAAAAGTCCAGGACCTGATGGGTTTACAGCTGAGTTCTATAAGACTTTCAAAGAAGAACTAATACCAGTGCTCTTCAAACTATTTCAAGAAATAGAAAAAGAGGGAGCTCTTCCAGACTCTTTCTATGAGGCCAATATTACATTAATTCCAAAGCCAGGCAAAGACACATCCAAAAAAGAAAACTTCAGGCCAATATCTTTAATGAACATAGATGCAAAAATCCTCAACAAAATCCTGGCAAATCGGATACAAAAACATATCAAAAAGATAGTGCACCAAGATCAAGTGGGGTTTATTCCAGGGATGCAAGGCTGGTTCAACATTCGGAAATCAATTAACATAATACATCACATCAATAGACTTAAAGATAAAAATCATATGATCATCTCAATAGATGCAGAAAAAGCATTTGACAAAATACAACATCCCTTTATGTTCAAAACACTGGTAAAACTAGGAATATCAGGAACATATCTCAACATTATAAAAGCTATTTATGCAAGGCCCCGAGGTAACATTATCTTAAATGGAGAAAAATTGAAAGCATTCCCTCTGAAAACTGGAACAAGACAGGGATGCCCCCTTTCACCACTGCTATTTAACGTAGTACTGGAAACTCTGGCCAGAGCAATTAGACAGACGAAAGAAATTAAAGGAATCCAAATAGGAAAAGAAGAGTTCAAATTAGCACTATTTGCTGATGACATGATAATATACCTAGAAGACCCAAAAAACTGTACCAGAAAACTTTTACAACTAGTAAATGAATTTGGCAAAGTTGCAGGATACAAAATCAATACCCATAAGTCAAAGGCATTTTTGTACATCAGTGACAAAGCCTCTGAAAGGGAAATGATGAAAACTACCCCATTTACAATCGCATCAAAAGAAAAATACAATACCTGGGAATTAACGAAACGAAAGAGGTGAAAGACCTCTATAACAAAAATTATAGAACACTAAAGAAAGAAATTATAGAAGAACTCAGAAGATGGAAAGACCTACCTTGTTCTTGGATAGGTAGAATTAATATTGTCAAAATGTCCATACTACCAAAAGCATTATGCAGATATAATGCAATTCCAATCAAAATCCCAATGTCATTCTTCAAAGAAATAGAAAAAGCAGTCATGAAATTCATCTGGAAAAATAAGAGACCCAGAATAGCCAAAGCAATCCTGAACAAGAAAAGTGAAGCAGGGGGCATCACCATACCAGACTTTAAATTATACTATAGAGCAATAGTGACAAAAACAACATGGTATTGACAGCAAAACAGACTCGTGGACCAATGGTACAGAATTGAGGACACAGAGACTAATACATATAATTTCAGCTATCTTATATTAGACAAAGGCGCCAAAAATGTATAGTGGAGAAAGGATAGCCTCTTCAACAAATGGTGCTGGGAAAACTGGAAATCCATATGCAACAAATGGAAATTAAACCCTTATCTCTCACCATGCACAAAACTCAATTCAAAGTGGATCAAGGACCTAGGAATTAGACCAGAGAAAATATGCCTAATAGAAAGAAAAAGTAAGCTCCAATTTCCAACATGTCGGATTAGGCCCCATGTTCCTTAATAAGAATCCTGTAGAGCAAGAATTACTACCAAGAATTAATGAATGGGATAGACTTAAACTAAAAAGCTTCTTCTCAGCAAAAGAAACAATCAGTGAGGTTAATAGAGAGCCAACTAATTGGGAACAAATATTTAATACATGCACATCAGATAGAGCACTAATTTATAGAATATATAAAGAACTCAAAAAACTTAACACCAAAAAAACAAATAACGCATGGGCTAAAGAATTGAGAAGACACCTCTCAGAAGAACTCAGAAGAAGATACACGATTAATCAACAAATACATGAAAAAAGGCTCAACATCGCTGGCAATTAGAGAAATGCAAATCAAAACTACTCTAAGATTTCATTTCACTCCAGTCAGAATGGCAGCTATCAAGAACACAAACAACAATAAATGTTGAAGAGGATGTGGGGAAAAAGGCACATTCATACATTGCTGGTGGGACTGCAAAATGGTGCAACCGTTATGGAAAGCAGTATGGAGATTTCTTGGAAAACTGGGAATGGAACCACCCTATGAACCAGCCATCCCACTCCTGGGTCTATCCCCAAAGGACTTAAAAGCAGCATATTACAATGACACAGCTATCTCAATGTTTGTAGCTGCGCAATTCACAATAGCTAGGTTGTGGAACCAACCTAGATGTTCCTCAGTAAATGAGTGGATTAAGAAAATGTGGTATATATGCACAATGGAATTTTACTCAGCAATAAAAGAAAATAAAATAATGGCATTCACAGGTAAATGGATGAAGTTGGAAGACATAATGGTAAGTGAAGTTAGTCAGTCTCAAAAATCCAAGTACCAAATGTTTTCTCTGATATAAGGAGGCTAGTTCACAGTATTGTTGGATGGGGGTATATAGGAGCATTAGAGGAACACTAGAATGGTCAAAGGGAAGGGAAGGGAGGGGGCAAGGGGGAAGGGATGGGGAGAAAAGAAAAAAAAAAGGTGGTTGAATGAGACGGATATCATTTTCCTAAATGCATGATTGAAGACCTGAATTGTATAAGTATACTTTGTATACAAACAGTTGTATGTAAAAAGATGCTATATACGGGCACTATGAATTGTAATTATTATAAATTAAAAAAATAAATAAAAAAGAAGATAAGAACCATAATGATTATCTCAATAGATGCAGAAAAAGCATTCAACAAAATACAGCTCCCCTTTATGTTCAAAACACTAGATAAACTATGGATAACAGGAACGCATCTCAACATCATAAAAGCTATCTATGCTAAGCCCCAGGCCAACATTGTTCTAAATGGAGAAAAAATTGAAAGCATTCCCTCTAACAACTGGAACAAGACAGGGATGTCCTCTTTCACCACTTCTATTTAACATAGTTCTTGAAACACTGGCCAAAGCAATTAGACAGACAAAAGACATTAAAGGGATATGAATAGGAAAAGAAGAACTCAAATTAGCACTATTTGTAGATGATATGATTCTGTACCTAGAAGACTCCAAAAATTTCACCAGACAACTTCTAGAACTAGTAAATGAATTCAGCAAAGTAGCAGGATACAAAATAAACACCCACAAATCAAAGGCATTTCTATATATCAATGACAAATCCTCTGAAAAGGAACTACCCCATTTACAATAGCATAAAAAAAACCAAACCAAACCAAAACAAACAAACAACCTCCCCAAAACCAAACAACAACAACAAACAAACAAACAAACAAACTTGGGAATCAACTTAACAAAAAAGGTGAAAGATCTCTACAACAAAACTACAGAACACTAAAGAAAGAAATTAAAGAAGATCTTAGAAGATGCAGAGATCTACCTTGTTCTTGGATAGGCAGAATTAATATTGTCGAAATAGCCATACTACCAAAAGCACTATACAGATTTAATGCAATCCCAATCAAAATCCCAATGACATTCCTCATAGAAATAGAAAAAGCAGTCATGAAATTCATCTGGAAAAATAAGAGACCCAGAATAGCTAAAGCAATCCTTAGCAAGAAGAGCGAAGCAGGTGGCATCACTATACCAGAACTTAAACTATACTACAGAGCAATAGAAACAAAACAGCATGGTATTGGCACCAAAATAGACTTGTAGACCAATGGTACAGAATCGAGGACACATAATTACAGCTATCTTATATTAGATAAAGGTGTCAAAAACATTCATTGGAGAAAAGATATCCTCTTCAACAAATGGTGCTTGGAAAACTGGAAATCCATATGCAACAAAATGAGATTAAACCCCTATCTTTCACCATGCACAAAACTCAACTCAAAGTGGATCAAGGACCTAGGAATTAGACCACAGACACTATGCCTATTAGAAGAAAAAGTAGGCCTTAATCTCCATCATGTCAGATTAGGCCCCAACTTCCTTAATAAGACTCCTATAGTGCAAGAAATAAAATCAAGACTAGATAAATGGGATGGATTCAAACTAAAAAGTTTCTTCTTAGAAAAACCAAACCAAAACAAAACAACCACAACTATCAGTGAGGTGAATAAAGAGAGTCTATAATTTGGGAAGAAATTTTTACCACATGCATCAGATGGAGCACTAATTTCTAGTATATATAACAAACTCAAAACTCTTAACACCAAAAAACAAAAACAAAAACAAAAACCCAATAACAACAACAACAAAAACAACAACAACAACAACAACAAAAAAAAAAACCTACCAAAAACCCAATCAATAAATGAGCCAAGGAACTGAACAGACAGTTCACAGAAGAAGATATACAATCAATCAAAAATATATGAAAAATGTTCCACATCTCTAGTAATTAGAGAAATGCAAATCAAAACTAAGATTTCATTTCAATCCAGTCAGAATGGCAGCTATTAAGAACACAAACAACAATAAGTGTTGGTGAGGATGTGGGGAAAACGGCACACTCATTCATTGCTGGTGGGACTTCAAATTGGTGCAGCCAATCTGGAAAGCAGTATGGAGAATCCTTAGAAAACTGGGAATGAAACCACCATTTGACCCAGCTATCCCTCTCCTCTATCTATACTCAAAGGACTTAAAAACAGCATACTACAGGGACACAGCCATATCAGTGGTTGTAGCAGCACAATTCACAATAGCTAAACTGTGGAACCAACATAGATGCCCTTCAGTAGATGAATGAATAAAGAAAATGTGGTATATATACACAATGGAATATTATTCAGCATTAAAAGAGAATAAAATAATGGCATTTGCAGGTAAATGGATGGAATTGGAGAATAAAATGCTAAGTGAAGTTAGCCAATCCCAAAAAACCAAATGCCAAATGATTTGTCTGATTTAAGGATGCTGATTTATAATGTGGTTGAGGGGGCAAAGTGAGGATTAGATGAGCTCTAGATAGGGCAAAGGGGAGGGAGGGGAATGGAGGTAGGAAAGACAGTGGAATGAGATGGACATCATTACCCTAAATACATGTATGAAGACACGAATGGTGTGGATATACTTTGTGTACAACCAGAGATATGAAAAATTGTGCTCTATATGTATAATATGAATTATAATGCATTCTACTGTCATATACAACAAATCAAAATTTGAAAATAAAAAAAGAATTCCTATTTCAGCAAAAATAAAAGGATTGATATTCAGTAAAAAAACAAAAACTAAAACAAAAATACAGCATCCTCTTGTATCAGTTCTACATAGCTCCCCCAAGTTTTCAGGAGGCAGTTGAATCATTCTGAGGCTTTGAGTCTTGCAGTTGTCCCAGAGCCCCCTTAGAAGCCCTGCATCAGAGGAACATATGTGGCCCAGCTGCAGGTTTGGGAACAACCCTCAGAGGCCTTGAGATCACTGTGCCTCTCCTCCACAGAAGTAGGTGCCTGAGTGCCTGGGATGGGTGGCTGTGATGCTGAGGGAGCTTTGCTGCATTTTCCCATCCAACTTGGCAGTTAATTTTTCATGGCTTTTCTCTTCTCCACCTTTACGAAATAGCATCAAGAAGACCAACTCTCCATCATACTTCTGCCTATACCAGTGTAAGGCATATAAAGCCTGTGATGAATTGCAATGTATGGTGAGATTCTCTCCCTCTTGGATGCTCAGAGACTGAGGACTCTGCTGCAGTTCTTGGCTACTGACCCCTGTTCAAAAAGACAATGTAAAGAAAGTACAGGAGACCCTCAGGAGGTCTGCATGGTCGTAGTTGGGATGGCGATTCTCTCCCCCTCCCCTCGTTCCCCAGGCAGCAGCACCATCTCATCAACACAGAATATTATCTATTTTTTTCAACATCTATCTGACTCTCAAAAGGCCCTTCCAGGACAGAAGATGACTTAGTGCCTGCTCTCAGGAAGCCTTCATTGTCTCACAGTTCTTCCACAGGAAACCCATACTCACAGGCTGCCTGAAAGCCTAGTATCCCTACGAGTGCTTGCAGGAGAGTCTCCATCCCTTGTCTCTTCGGTAAAGAGCCAAATAAGATTTCAATGAAAGGCTTCCCCAGCAGAGTTACTCCAGCTCATTGGTGTGGGAGACTTCACCAATCAGGGACCACACTGGGTTCCTGTTTGTCAGCATTACACAGACTTACCTCAAATACTTTTTAAACACTGCCACCCTTTGACTAAACTGAGAAGTGTGGGGTAATAGGTGACTTCTGGAGTGAATTTGTATATGAAATACATTTGTAAATTGCGGTTAAGGTTGCCATTTTTCACGAAAATAAAAAGTATCTTCTTACCCCTTACATGCTTGAGAAAGTTTCCCCTTTATAATTAAGAGAAATTAAGAGAAATCGAGGAATTCTGTTCTTTGTAGAACAGAGTAATTGTTTTTCACTTGGCATTGTTTACTTTTGGTTTCAACCTTTTAAAAACTATTAAAGCATACTTGACATATAATAAATTGCATATATTTAAGAGGTACAATTTGATAATTTCTGATGTGTGCATACAAATATGAAATCATTGTCACAATTTAGAAAATGAATATTTGTACCATCCCAAAGTTCCTTTGTGGCCCTGTCCTTTATGCTCTGTTCTCATCCCTCCTGTACACCTTCTTACCACACCCTCCCAACCCTATTCATCCCCAGGCAATCTCTGATCTGCCTTCTCTTAATATAGAGTAGTTTTAATTTTTATCATATCTGGTTGCTTTCAGCATATTTGAATCTGTATTAGTCAACATGGGCTGCTATAACATAATACCATAGACCTGGTAGCTTAAACAATAGGCATTAGTTCTCATAGTTCTGGGGACAGGGAAGTCCAAAAATCAAGGCATCAGTAAATTTGGTTTCTGGGGGAGAGTTCTCTTCCTGGTTTACAGAAGGTCATAGTGCTGGGGATCAAGCTTAGGGCCAGAGACATGCCAGGAAAATACTCTAGAAGGCCACACCACCCAGTCTTAGAAGGCCACCTTCTTGCTGCATCCTTACAGGATAAAGAGATTGAGCAGCCTCTCTGGTGTCCCTTCTTTTATTCCCATAATGAGGGCCCCACCCTGATAACCTCTCCTAACCTTAGTTACCACCCAAAGGCCTTATCTCCAATATCACCACGTTGGAGGTTAGGGTGTCAACATTGGAGTTTGGGGTAACACAAATATTCAGTTTGTAACTGAGATTAATCTATATTGTTTTTGTGGATGGGCCATTCCTTTTAAATGCTCAGTAGTATTCCGTTGTGTAGATTCATCTGCTGGTGGATATTTGGGTTATTCATAACTAATATTTTCCAAGTTGCTATATGAATATTCATATATAAGTGTTAAATGGACATGAACTTTAATTTTCTGGGGGGTTTAATACTTGGGAATGGAATTGCTGAGTTAACTGATAGCTGTATATATAGCATTTTACGAAACAGAGGAACCATTTTCTGCTGAGAGTTTCAGTTGCTCTGCAAACTAACCGATACTTGGTATGTTCAGTCATTTTTCTTTTGACCTTTCTAGTAGGTATGTAGTGGTATCTCATTGTTTTGATTTGCATTCTTTTTATGACTGATGATGCTGAGTGTCTTTTCATGTGCTTATTTACCATACATAGGTCTTTTGGGAAGTTTCTATTCAAACAGCTCTGGATTGTCAAGCTTTCATGCATCTAAGGGTCAGGTTCACAAATGCCCCAGACTTCTTCCCCTTGGCTTTACCTCATACTTGAGTATTTTTATATAAGTTGTACAGGAGAAGAGAAATATTGCTAGTATTTATTTCTGAGCTATTCAGAACCATAAGGCTAAAGATAAATTGCCCACCTTCTGCAGCCCCTGAGCTTAATGAACCTAGAACTCCTCATAGCCTGTGAGTAGGGGTATGGCCAGCCTCTCACATTGCTGCTCAGACCTCGTAAAGAAGGACACAGACTTCAACTCTTTCAAGCACTTTGGAAGAAATGGAGGCAGCAGATACCTCTCCTTTGTCTTTAGCCACCAAAGCCATCCTTTTTTAGGCCCTTAATATTTGCCCAAAGTTGGGATAAGAGTAAGTCCTGTCACCAACCTCATAGTTTAAGAGCAAATTGAAGTTTGAGGTCTCTGTGTCTGAACCTGGTTGGGGAAGGTCCCAGTCCACAAAACAGTAGCCTCCAGTGAAGGAGCCCTAATTAGGAAGGGCTGTTGCAGCTAGCTGGAAGCCATAGGTTCCACCTGATATGTATGTGACGCACCTGTAGGCACCCGCAAACCTGAAGGTATATAACCGGGTGAAAGCGGTCCGAGTTAGGAGAACGGAGAATTCAGTCAGCCGGGCAGTCACTCGGTCGGTCAGAAAGAATCAGAACGGCCAGAACGTAGGCAGAGCGGTTACAGAAGAGAAACCAGATAGAAGACAGAAGAGAAACCAGATAGAAGAAGTAATGACTGGTCAGAGTTAGGCCGAGGCTCCTGAGGAAGACAGAAGACAGAAGAAAGAAGAAGGAAGAAAGAAGAGAGAAGAAAGAAGCTCTAATCTTTCTCTCTAAGCTAAGCTCTATCTTTCTTTACTCTAAGCTACTCTACTCTAAGCTAAGAAGAAAAATCTTTCTTTCCCTCTCTAAGAAAAATCTTTCTTTCCCTCTCTAAGCTCTAAGAAAGTAGAAGTAAAAGTAGTAAAAGCTTAACTCTGCCCCCGAGAGTTTTTATCCCGGTTTAAGGTACCAGGAAGCTTACACTCCAGCACAACCCCACCCTAGGCAGCCTTCTCTGTGGGTGTTCCCCAGCCAAGCATCAGCTGCATACAGAACAGCCTCTTGGTTAGGTCTGTCTTCACCTCTGGGTTTAAATATACATTTTAAAAGAGAATAAGAATGTCTTCTCTATGTATAGCTATAATTCAGAAGATTTGATTGAAATTCTTTTCAAGGTTTAAACTCAAGTAGGCTGTGTGAATGAATAAAACCATGTAGATTGCTCAGCCCTTATTTACACTAAGTGGAAAAAATTGGTGGTTTGGGGCTCCACAAAGCTGGTAGGAAATGCCCTTTAATCTGAGAAATCATGTTGAGCCCTGTACTGTAAGGGAAAAAGAGACTTTCAGTCTTCTATAATACAAGTTAAGTCTTACAGGTAATAATATAGCTTTTAACTTTAGGAGTAAAAAAAATTATTTTTATTTAGAAAATTATGATAAGTTAAAAATGAATGACATTGTGGGAGAAAATATTTACAACATTTATAACAAAAATTATTTCATACTTGTAGAACATTGCTTTACTCAGGGTGACTGGAAAAGATAAAGTGAAAAGTAGGTTGAGAGCCATGTGGCCGGGGCCTCAGGGCCTCATACTGGCTCCTGGAATGCAGAGGGAACTTGAGCATCGTCTAGGTGGACGTGGCTGTGCATTTGTGGTCCTGAGTCAGGCACCAACCACTTTGTAAGCCCCTCTCCAACGCATACCTTCTCATCTCCAGCCTGTACCTTAGGAGTGGACAGTACTGAGGACTCTAGGAGAAAAGAAGAGAAAGAAGAGATGGGGAGAGAAGATTTGAAGAAAATGAAATGATGCCATTTGACAACAGAGGTAGAAACAAACATGAAAGGCGTTCTCTGCTTATCCTCTAAAATGGTTACTACACAAATGGGAAGGAAGGGCTGGGGTGCAGCTCAGAGGTAGAGCACTTGCCTAGCATGTACCAGGCCCCAGGTTTGATCCCCAGCACCCCAGACAGAAAAAGATAAATAAAAATGAAAAGTAAAGGAAATGGGAAGGAATAAAGTTAAAAGTACTAATTCTTCTGTAATAACTAAACTTGCAGATTCACTATAGAAATAAATACTTTAACATTTAAAATTGAACTGTATTAATCACCTTCCTCTCTAATTTCTTATCTACTTGCCAAACTGAGTATTGAACCCAGGGCCTGTGGCATGGGTCTAGCACTATATTCCTAACCCAAGTAAGAAGTTGATTTTTTTTTTTTTTTTTTTTTTTTTTTGAGATGAGGTCTCACTGTGCTGCCTATGCTGGTCTCAAACGCATAGGCTAAAGTGACCCTCTTGCCTCAGTCCTCCCAGTAGCTAGGACTGCAGGTGTGTACCAGCATACCCAGCTTACCTCTCTCTCTCTCTTTTTTTTTTTTCCATGTGGGGATAAGTTATTTGCATTGCATATAGAAAGTGGCTTACCTATGTCTTTGAAGCTGTGCACACACTCAAGAAGAGACACTAAAGTACAAGATGACAAAAGGGATGAATGTAAGTTCTTTGTACAACTCAACATCAACATTTCCCTCAGCCTGGAAGGGGCTTATGTTTATAGCTATGACAGCCCCCTCTGGTGACTGTCTACATGAACTCCTTTACTTAGAATTACGAACAAAGTCTGCTCATAGTCTTTCAAGGTTTACATTTCAAGTCTGAAGACAGATTTTTTGTTCTTGTTGTTTATAAAGATAGATATTTTTTACATGCTGTGGCAAGGCTTTGCATACTGCAATACTCTAAGAAAGACTGAATTATTGTCAGTCCCTTTGGGAATTTAAAATTATTTTTGTGACATTTTCTTGATTTTGAATTCCTTTTACTTTCCACAAAATCTTGTTCTTGTGCTTGAAGGCAGTTCCAGACCCATATTGCTTATTATGAAGCATAGTATTTGGCGCAGATTAAGTACATAATAATAATGCAGGTGAATGCGTTAATTTGTACTTACTCATCACATTAATGGGAGAAGGTATGTGGAATAACTCTTGAAATTATTCCAAATAAAAGCTTCTAATTTTCTGAAAGATAAAATTTAACAAAAGTATCCAACAGTAGCTGGGCACTGTGGCGCACACCTGTAATCCCAGCAGCTTGGGAGGCTGAGGCAGGAGGATTGCGAATTCAAAGCCAGCCTCAGCAAAAGTGAGGTGCTTAGCAACTCGGTGAGACCCTGTCTCTAAATAAAGTACAAAATAGGGATGGGGATGTGGCTCAGTGGTTGAGTGCCCCTGAGTTCAATCTCTGGTACAAAAAAAAAGTATCCAAAGGTAAAGGTAAGTGCAATATTAAAACTGGGGAAAAATTCAAATAGCACACAAGCCATCACTCCCCATAAACCCCCTCTCCCAAACACACAAAAAGAAAGAAGGAGGGAAGGAGGGAAGGAAAAAAGAAAGAAAGAGAGAGAAGGAAAGAGAAATTTACAAATCTAGAATAAAGAAAGTCTGGCTATGAGATTATGGTAGTACATGATGTGATTGTCATAATTACAATTAATTTAATAATGATTCTCTGTGCAAGTACTATGTGCCAGATTATAAGATGATGATAGTAATTCAGTGTTTGTATACATGTAAAAAATGAAAAATATTGGGATTGCTAAAGGACATTTGAAATGTAAGGGTCATTATGCTATCTAGTTACATTATGCAAGTCAGATCAACATTAGAAATTTTAATATAGTGTTAATTACTGCAGTGTTCAAAAGGTGTGGAGAATCCAGGTGAGTCCAGAGAAGTACAATAAGTATTGTGATAGCTTTTGTTTGTCTGTTTTGGTTTAACAGCTCTGTTGAGACAGAATTCACATACCATTCAATTCACCTAATTAAAGCATATAATTCACTGGTTTGGGGTATATTCAGAGTTGTGCAATATCACCAATCATAGAACATTTTTATTTTCCCCAAGAGTAACCCTATACCCATTAGCAGTCAAACAGTTTTCCCCAGCAAACCCCTTGAGGCAACCACCAATCTGCTTTTTGTTTCTCTAGAGCGTGGACATTTAACATAAGTGGAATTACATAATATGTGACCCCTTGGGACCAATTTCTTTCATTTAGCATAATGTTTTAAAGGTTCATCGAAGTTGTAGCATGAATCAGTACTTCATTCCTTTTTTTGCCCAATAATATTCCATTGTATGGATATACATTACCTTATTTCTTGTCAGTTCATCAGTTGATGGGTGTTTGGATTGTTTCCACTCTATTAGAGAATGCTACTGTGAACATTCAAATGCAAGTTTTGTGGGGACATATGACTTCATTTCTCTTGGTATATACCTAGTGTTGTAATTTCTGAATCATATATGCTATTCTGTTTGAGGAATTTACAGAACCTTTTCCAAAGGGATTGTTCATTATACATGGTAAAAAAAAGTGTTAGGGATTTGTTTCTGTGCTTTCTTGTCAACACTTAGTACTTTTTTATTTTTTTTGAGTGAGCCACTAGGTGAGTGTATATATAGCATTTTTCTGTGGTTCTGATTAGCATTTCCTTGATAGCTAATAATGTTGAACATCTTTTCATGTTCTTATTGGTCATTTGTGTAACTGCTTTGGAGAGAAATGTGTGTTCAAATATTTGGCCTATTTAAACTGGATTATTTATGTTTTTATTGTTCAGTTGTCCAAATTACATATTCTAGATACAAGTCCTTAACAAACATCCAATTAAAAATATTTTCACCCATTTTGTAGGTCATATTTTTACTTTCTTAATTATATCCTTTGAAGCACAGAAGTTTTAATTTTTTATTTATTTATTTATTTGGTACTAGGGATTGAACTCAGGTGATGTACCACTGAGCTATACCCCAGGCATTTTGATTTTGATTTTTTTATTTTGAGATATGCTCTCTCTAATTTCTTTAGAGCCTTGCTAAGTTGCTGAGGCTAGCCTCCTGCCTCAGCCTCCTGAGCCACTGGATTATAGGCCTGTGCCACCACACCTGGTCAAAGTTTTAATTTTGATGAAGTCTCATGTATTTTACCTTTTATCACTTGTGTTTTTGGTGTCATACCTAAGGACACTTTGACTGTTTCAGGCCACAAAGATTTACTCCTGTTTTCTTCTCAGAGTTTTGTACTTTCTGCTCTTATATTTATGTTTTTGATACATTTTGAGTTGATTTTTGCATGTGGAATCAAGAGCCCAACTTTGTTTTTTTGCATGTGAACATCCAGTTGTCCTAGAACTGTTGGTTTAAAACACTATTTCCACCACTGACTGGTCTTGGCACCCTTGTCAAAAACAACTGACTATAAAAATATATGTGTTTATTTATTTATTTATTTTTGATTCTCAATTTTATTTCATTGATCTATGTCTATCATTACTTTAGCTTAGTGAGTTTTCTCATTGGGAAGTCTGAGTCCTCCAAGTTTTTTCTTTTTCAATATTGTTTTGGTCACTCTACGTCCTTTTAATGTACATGTGAATTTTAGAGTCAGCTTGTACAGATGGAAGAAAAATATCAAAACCTGAAAGTAAACAGTTAAGTAGTGAGCAGCCAACTTGGAAGGATCTTTGAACACATGATACAACTCTGTAGCACCAGAGGATCAACCTCTGACCTTACCCTGTTACCTCTTTCAGATCTATATAGCAGGCACCTTATTGGCAGATATCCCCAAGAATCCTGACAGCATAGGAAAACCATTAATGTGGTCTAGTCACATCAGCCTCCCAAGGCAACAAGCAGGGAGAAGAAAGGTGAAGAGTGAGTATGAGAAGCAAATGGAGCACAATAAGTTGAGGGGTCTGGGGCTAATTGTCTATCCATTCATTCATACCACATTTTAAAAATTTCATAGTCTTAATCCTCAGTAGAGGAAGGCCGCCTACCTTGTTTTTCTTAGAGTGTATTGGATGTTTTTGACTTCTCTCTCTCTCTCTCTCTCTCTCTGTGTGTGTGTGTGTGTATTTAGAATCTACTTATTCATCTACACACACACACACACACACACACATACACACACGCTCAAACTATTGACAAATGGGGATTTCATTGAAATTTTTACCAAACATGAAAAAATTGGTGTCTTTGTATTATACATCTTCTAATTCAGGAGCATGGACTATTCTCCCATTTATTTTAGATCTTCAGTTCATTTGAATAAAATTTTATAGTTTTTTTTTGTGGTGAGGCCCCGAAAATATTTGAAAAGTTTTATTCCTATATTTTGTTTTTTTAATGCAATATTAAGAATATTTTTGAAAAGTTCATTTGAAATTTCTTGTTTACAATGTAAAATTTGATTTTTTTTTTTTTTTTTTTTTTTTTTTTTTTTTTATGGTACCGGGGATTGAACTCAGGGACACTCGACCACTGGGCCACATCCCCAGCCCTTTTTTGTATTTTATTTGGAGACAGGGTCTCACTGAGTTGTTAAGTGCCTCACCATTGCTGAGACTGGCTTTGAACTCGTGATCCTCCTGCCTCAGCCTCCCAAAGTGCTGGGATTACAGGTGTGCGCCACCGCGCCCAGCTTGTAAAATTCGATTTTTAATATTACATTGCAAACTAATTTAGTATTATAATACATTTATTGGTTATATTGGATTATATATATCACAATCATATCATCCATGACTAATGTCTTCCATTGCCATTTCTATTTTTGTGGTATCCCAGAGAACACAGAAGTACTTTGCTAAGCCTGCCAGTTGTAAGGAAAAGATGAGGCATTTGATGGATTTTTTTTCTTTTTTAAATTTCACAGAGTACTGATCCTGCTTTGCATTTGGGTTAGAACACTCAAATGATAAACAAGGAAAACTATCCCTTCACTGGGAAACTGCTTGTACCAGTACAGGTATAAAATTTCATCTGGAATTTTTCTCTCAGCCATTCTGGATCCTATGGAAAAAGAAGCAAAAAGAATTGGTCTCCTTAAATGTTTCAGTTGGGTCATGAGAAACAGAAAAATAACAACACAGAAACAAAGAAAAGAACCACATAGATTTCTCCACCTTTCCCCCCTCTTAATTCTCCCACTGGTTACAAATTGCATATTTCCATCCTTAATCTCCAAGAGTAAGCTGAGGCCCCACGTTTCTAGCCACATCCACACACTGAAGCCAAAGGAGGCTAAGCATGTCTGTAGCAGGCCAGGCAGAGCCTGGTAGACATTCTCCTGGTTCAACTCACTCAATCCCAGAGACCAACCCTTCTCTGAGCGCCCAGTGCAGAGCTCTGGGAATGTCAATTGTGGAAGTGCAGTTCACAAGTAGTGTGTTACACTGTTTTGTTTGTGTTTTCTGTGGCAATACATTAAAAAATGGCCGTTATGTCTATCAAGGTACAATAATAAAGTTTAATGATCCTTTTCTTATTGTATTTTTCCTCAATACCATTGTGGTCAGATGTTACAATCTGATTTAAATCTTTCAAAATTGATTTGGGTTGCTTTACGTTCCAAAATGGGTCAATTTTGATGATTACTCCATGTAAATTTGAAAAGAATTTGAATTCTGTTGTTTTGGAAAAAAGTGTTTTAGATATGCAAATTAGATAAAGAACATTAATAATTTTGGTCATGTTTTATATTTCTTTCCTCTGAGAGATATGTACTAATGCCTGTCACCATGGTTTTATATCATTCATTGATCTTTTAATCAATACATTTTAGCAATTTAATTCTACTCATGAACTCTTATTTGTGCTATAATTTAAAGCTGTGTTATGAGGTACATATAAAAATAAGAATTGTTCTATTTCTTTGATAGATTGTGCACTTAATCATTTTGAAATGCTGCTCTGTGTTTCTAGTAGTAAGTCCTGCTTTAGTGTCTACTTATCTGATATTAGTATGGTTACTCAGCTTTCTTTTGTTTAGGGACTCCAAATGTCTTGTTATCCATATGAAAAAAATGCAGTTAGATTCCCTACCTCTTGCTATATTCATAAATAGACACAAAACAGGTCAGTGACTTCACTGTATGACCTGAAACTATAAAGCTCTAAAAAGAAAATAGGGGTAAACCCTTGCGACCTTGGGAATGACACCTAAAGCTCAAGTGACTAAAGAAAAACATAAATTAGAAATCATCAAAATTTGAAACTCTTATGCTTCAAAAGAAATGCAAAAAAAGTAGAAAAGATAATACATATAATGGAAGGAATTATTTGCAAATAATATACATCATAAAGTTCTAATAATCTGAATAAAGAACCCTATAATTCAGCACTAAAATGACAAATAATCCTTAAACTTAGAGGTCCAAATATTTGAATAAACATTCTCTAAACTGGGCTTATAAATGGTTAATAAGTACATAAAGAGATGCTCAATGTAAATAAAAAAATACTACTTTACATCTACTAGTGGCCAAAATAAAGAAGACAGACAATAATAAATGAGGATATAGAGAAATTAGAATCCTATTATGCTACTGACAATAACGTAAAATAGTTAAGCTACTTTAGAAAACAGTTTGTCAGATCCTCAAAAAGTTAAAGCTACCAGGCTGGGGATATTATAGCACAGTTGGTAGAGTGCTTGCCTTGCATGCACAAGGCCCTGGGTTCAATAACCAGCACCACAAAAAAAAAAAAAAAAAAAAAAAAAAAAAAAAAAAAAAAAAAAAAAAGTTAAAGCTACCACATGACCTAGAAATTCCACTTCTATGTGTATATCCAAATAACCTAAAGCATCCTAAAGCATATATTCACAAAAATACTTAAAAACAAACGTTCATCTTTGAAACATTTCACTAAATTTAAAAAGCCAGCACAATAGGTCACATGTTGTACAATTTTATTTATATGAAGTATTTAGACAAATCCATAGAGAAAAAACACAAGTAGGTGGTTGTTGGGGGTTGGAGTGGTGAGGAAGGGATAGGTGTGACTTCTAAGGGGCATGATGTATTTTTTTTTTTTTGGGGGGGAGGATGATGATTAAGTTCTGGAATTATATAGGTATTATGATTGCATAGACTTGTGAACATATTAAAACAATTGAATAGAACACTTTAAAAGGTTTAACTTTATGCTATGTGAATTATACCTCAGTTTATCAAAATACAATAGGCAGAAATATTCTTTGGTTTTGTGTGAACAAGAACAAATCCTAGGAGAGGTTTTCAAGATGGCAGAAGAGAGAAGGTCGCTTTCCTGGCTGCTCCATAGCACGAAACCATGAAAGCAGATATATAACTTCTCAGTGAGGTGGGTCAACAACAACAACAAAAAGCAGGGGTGAGGCTTTACTGGAGTCTAAAACTGAACATTCAAAGCATATCGGGGACTCAGAAGGTTGAGTATGATAAAATAAAGAAGAAATCCCCAGTGCCACAGCTGCTGCTGCGCCCAGAGGCACCAACCAGAGTGGTTCCTCTTTGAGCAAAGTGGAGGGATAAGAGAATTAAAGGAACCTGAATTTTTAGGAGGTCTGAGGTATGTCTGGGTACAGAGACTTTAGAGATCAAAGATACTGTCAGACTAAACTGAAAGGTGTGCTGCTCAATATACTTGTGTGGGAAAGAAGCTGAATCTCTCCTAGCTGCATGCGGAGGATAGAGGAAGGAACCATTTTCCAGTCATAGTGCAGAGGCCAGCAGCTGGGGGGAGCCGATTCCTGGCAAACCCGAGTTTGGCCCGAAATACAGGCCTGGCAAACACACACTACATGACCTCCAGGGACACTATAAGTCCACAGGATAGAAACACTACTTCCTCAGATCTGTAGCATGAAAAAGAAAGGGAAGTGTGTTAATTTCCAAATATTTAGAAATATTCTGGGTATCTTTCTGGTGTTGATTTTTAATTTAATTGTATTGTAGTTTAAAGAATATTTTCTGAATAACTTGAGTTCTTTCATATGTTATATTTTCATTTTCAGTCATTTCAAATTATTTTCTAATTTTCCTTGTGATTTCTTCTTTAATCCATTGATGCTTAACAATGTGTTATTTAATTTTTATATGTTTGTGAATACCTCAAATTTTCTTCAGTTATTAATTTTTTATTTCTTATTAATTTTTCATGGTCAGAGAATAAGCTTTCTATCATTTTAACCCAATCTTATTACTTTTTCATGCAATATTTGAATTTTTAGGACATTTTAAAATTACTTTTCTCTTAGTTTGAACTGTAAACAATTTTATATTCTGGATGATGTATTTTTATATTCATAAATCCATATATTTTTATCTGTATTATTAAAGTTATTTGATCACTTTAATTCATTTTTCTATGTGGTGCAAGACAGGTGTCAAGGAATTTTGGTTTTGTTTTTGTTGTTTAATATGGAAGTCCAATTATTTCAGCACCATTTGTTGGAAAGAATATCCTTTACCCATTGGACTACCTTGACACCTTTTCTCAAAATCAATTCATTTATGTGTAGGTCAAATTTTGAATTCTGTATTCTGTGCCATTTTTTCTACATGTCCATTTTCATGTGAAGATTACATTGTCTTATTAATGTTATTTTATTGTAAATTTTTAAATTGGGTAACATGAGGCCTTCATTATAGCTTTTTAAACTTATGTTGGTTATTCTAAGTGCTTTGCAGTTCCATAAAAATTTTGTAATTTGCTTGCCAATTTCTAAAAAAAAAAAAAAAAAAAAAAAAAACCAAAACCAAAACCAAAAACAAAAATCCCCAAACACTGGAAATTAAAAAAAGAAAGATACTTTATGATTTTCAGGGAAAATAAAAGGCAGGTAACAATGAAGGTGAAACATTGAGAGTCTACTTGAGGAAGCTCATTAAAAGCCATCTCTTTTCTCCTTTACAATGGAAAGAGAAGACTATCAAAGTTAAAGTAGTATTAAAGATAGGGAAAATAGGAATCAAAATAGATTTGCATCCTGGTACACATGTGTGAAATAAAGAGAAAAAATACCCACAAAACTCAGATAACATTGTTGCTGGAGACAGAGAACCACAGGTTTAACTGCTCACAAAGGGGAGTTTAGTTTGATCTGTACTGGTTCATTTCATTTAAAAAGTGATTGGAAGTATCTAGGATAAAAGTATTAACCATTCTTAAGTAGGAGAGATGGAATGGCTCTCTATAATTTTATGTTGTTGAACCATATAAAGTTGCTGGCACAAACAGTTTTAATCAACAAAAATATAAGTTTTATGTGATTCAATCTGTCATTTTTCTTAATGTTTTAAAATATAGAAGCAAAAATAAAAGAATTAAAAAAAAAGAACAAATCCTACTTCAGTGGTAGGTATTGACTGAGCGAGAGAGCATGAAGGATTTTTCAGGGTTAAAGGGAATGTTCTATTTCCTAGTTTTAATGATGTTTGCATGGATATAGACATTTGTCAAAACTCACTGAACTATATACTCTTAATACTGGTATCATTTACTGCATATAGAATATGCTATAATACAAACAAAATTAATAATTTTGACATAATCTGTGTCCATCAATAGGGAATCTATTTGTATATGAACACAATGAAAAATTGTGCAGGCTTTAAATAAAATGAGACAACAAATTGATGGTTAGTGAATTTGAATGGCAGATACTAGGGGTTTATTATCACTGCTCTTAGCTCTTTATTTTTTTTACAGATTTTAATAATTTTTATTTTTCCTCATTAAGGAGTCGGTAAGCTTTCCCCCTTGATTTTGAATAGTTTAACAAAAATAGTTATCTTCCTTTCCTTGAAGGAATATTAAGAAAAACAGAAAATTTATCCTGTTGCTATGAGGTATGAAATGTTTGGTGTATTTGGGAAAAATATCTAAACACTTGAGTAGGGCTATTGATGTCTGGAGTGTGCACTGTCATCAAAACAACTTCCCAGGTATTTCTGCTATACAGACATTCATCAGAGAGAGTCAACATAGAGTTAAATGCTGTCATCTGTTTCTGTCATTCCTGCTTGGTTCCCAGCAGTAAGGGCAGTATCTAGCCCATATTACACATATTATGCAGTGAGTATTTGCTAAATGTAGAGCAGTTGCAATGTAAAACAGCTTTGCAGGAACTCTCCTGGTTACTATTTGAATTGTACCTTTCATAACAGAGCTCCCACAGTCTAAAAGTGTACTGTATAGAGGAAAATGGATATAAATGTTATAGGAAAATATATTTTATGCTAAATTGATATGAATTAAAACATATGACCATGAACTTAGAAGGAAAATGCAGTAAATGTTAATCTTTGGGTACTGGAATTTTAATGGTTTAAAATTTTTCCCTTATATGTTCAAAATTGTCCATAATGAGCATATGTTGACATTATAATACTTTCTTTAAAAATCAGTCTTTATTTTTAAGGCCAGAAAATTGGCAACCCCAAAGAGTTTTAGATACATTTGGTTCATTTTAGGAAGGGTAGGACTTTGATGAGACAACTTCAAATACTCTAATGAGTTATCTTTCACTTTATATACCTTCTTTAAACACTACTATTTCTACAGAATACATTGGAGTTAGAATGAATCACACTAACTCCTCTTAAGTTATTTTGCTTATTTAAATTAAATTGATTTTAACTTGGTACGTAAAACATTAAAAATTATATGTATTTATGGGGTATCATGATGTTTTAACAGTTGCATATGTTGTGTAATAATTTACATCAGGCCAAACATATCTATCTCTTCAAAGATTTATCATTTCTTTATGAAGAAAACATTAAAAATCCTTTCTTCTAGCTTTTGACATATACAGACATTATTTCTACATATGGTTACCCTACTATGCCTGGGATGTCAGAAGTTTTTACTCCTATGTAACTATATCAGTACGCACTGGCCCTCCTCTTTCTTCTGTTCTCCCCAGCCTCTGGTAACTAACCATTTATTCTCAACTTTTATGAGATAAACTTTCTTATATTTCATATGAGTGAGATCATGTGGTGCTTGTCTTTCTGTGTCCAGCTTATTTCACTTAATGTAATGGTCTACTGTTCCTTTCATGTCGCAAATGACAAGACCTCATTTTTTTTATGGCTGAATAATATTCCAATGTGTATATGTAACACATTTCCTTAATTCCTCAGTGATGTGTACTTAATTGTGCCCATTTCTTGACTATTCTAAATAGTGCTGCAATGAACATGAGAGTGCAGATATTTGTTTGACATACTGATTTCATTTCCTTTGAATGTGAACCCGGTCATGGGACTGCTGGATCATATGGAAGTTCTATTTTTAATTCTTTGAGCAACCTTCATACTGTGTTCCATAATGGCTGTACTAACTTATATTCCCACCAACAGTGTGTAAGGATTCACTTTTCTCCATATTCTTGCCAGTACTTGTTGTCTTTAGTCTTTTTGATAAAAGCCGTTCTTTTCATAAAAGCCTTGGAGGGAGGTGATATCTCATTGTGGTAGTGATTTCCATTTTCTTGATAATTTGCAAATTTGAGTACTTTCCCATGATTATGTTGGTTGTTGGGGATTTTTTTTTTTGTGTGTGTGGTTCTATGCAAATTTTAGGATTTATTTTTATTTTTGTAAAGAATGTCATTGATATTTGATAGTGATTACATTGAATCTGTAGATCTCTTGGGTAGTACAGACATTTTAATATTATTGATTCTTCCAATATATTCACATGGGATATCTTTCCATAACTGAGTTTTTTTAATGTGAATTTTTACTGTGACAATTACTAGATCCCTGCATTCATCTCATTTAGAAACAAGCACATTATGGCAAACCATTATAATTGAAACCTGGTCAAGGACAAAGAATGTGACTGGAACCCCAGCTATAGGTGCTTGAAAGCTGTGTGTGTAGGTTTCACAGAGGTATGAGACTGAGCTTCCTGGTTGGGCAGTTGTCATGTGCAGGGAGACATGTTTAACATTTTTATACAACAATGCTGGAATCTTCTTTCTTGTTTTCTATCCATTTTAGGAAAGTAGAGTCTTTCCCTTCTTGCTTCATGTGCCAAGAAAAATAATTAAAAGCTGCATTTGTATAACTGTAGTTGATAACAGCTGTTTCTCTCTCCCAGGCATTCAGGATGGAAAGACTCTGTACTGCATCCTTTCCTTGGCCAATCATCACTGTTGAGACAAAGAAGATGGGTTACTGGGTCATTTTAAGAATTTAAATTTTGATCCTAGAGTATCTGCAGCATATTTAGGGAGTCAGAATGACTACAAGCCAATAGAAGACAAGATCTGCTTCCCCACAAATACAGGGTTAAACCCAGTGAAGGCACCATTTATTTGCACGTGAGAATGAAGTGCTGCTGTATTGTGTGCAGATCCCTAATTTCCAAGGGAACTTGCACAGTGGTCTGTGGAGTGTGGTGATCTGGATGAAAGCCCTTGATTGTGATAAGCCTGCATGCACTGGGAACTTCCTGTACAAAGTATGGGACAAGATAACCCAGATATTTCTGAGCAAAGCACGGAAGCTGCATCAGGTTCTGTGCAAAGAACAGAAGCTGAGTCAGTCTTGGCCTAGATCTCAGGTACCAGCTTCCAGGAAAAGAAGCAGTTATAGAGCATTCTGAGCATAGCAAGATACCTACAATGTTTCATCAGGCTGGTACTCCTGGGTCTGACTGCTTAACAATAACTTTAGACAATGAGCTTCTTGAGTGCTGCACAAACTTCCTAAAAATGCACATTGCAACAGTGGTAAAGCTACATTAATGTTTCTAGTACTGTAACTTTCTTGTACACAAAGAATGATGCCTCTACAGTCATTTACTTCTTGATTATGAGACCCTATATAAATAAACTTGCTGGGCCAACTCTTTAGACACTACTTCTCCATCAGACAGCAATGCTCCACATGATCCCAGCCTTTTATTTTTAATATTTCTCTGTGTGTTTCATTTTTATTTCCTTTTTTTTGGGGGGGGGTGGGTGTGGGGGGAGGGCACTGGGGATTGAATAAGGGGTACTTGGCTGCTTAGCCACATTCCCCAGCCCTATTTTGTATTTAGTTGCTTAGTGCCTCGTTTTTGCTGAGGCTGGCTTTGAATTTGCAATCCTCCTATCTCAGCCTCCCGAGCAGCTGGGATTATAGGCGTGCATCCCTGTGCCTGGATGTGTTTCTGAATCCCCCGTCTCCCCTTGCTGGTTTCTCTGGTTTAGCTGTGCAGGTTGCAGCAGTGGTCATTCATTATTGTCTTTGGGAAGAAAGCTGGCTCATTGGTTTATTCCCTAGAAGCATCTCTTATTTCACAAGTAGGAACAAATATTTCTAGTGATTTTACAGTCTTTGCCTTTCAAGTTTTTGTTCTTCAGTAGTTTATAGGTTTGAAGTTCTAGACATGAGGAAAAAATTGTCTGGCAGGACAAAATAAGAACATAACTAGAGACTAAAACTAGACTCAAATGAAGACATAAAGGATGTTACCTACTGGTGCCATCTGTATCTTGTTTATGCAGAGACAAGTAGTTACCCATTCCATACAGAAACAGTCTTTGCTGTCCTGGTAAGATATATTCTGTGTTCTAAAACAAACAGTGTTGGAGCTGAGCCTCAGATTATTGAGAAATTTGTTGCTGTCAATGTGTCCTCTTGAGTCTTAAGATAAAACATACTTAATGACAAGGTTTGAGGAACTGACACAGAACAAATTATGAGAGGGCTGGTGCTTAATTGATAGCCCCAAATGATGGTCTGCTACCAGAAATGGTTATTCCAGAATCACTCTCTGGGAGGTCTGGAAGAGAAGGCAGATATCTCATTAGAGACTCAGATTCCTTATCTTAATATTTATGTTTGAAGGAGAGATGGTGCAGAGATTCAGAGAGACTCTAACCCTTCCTGGTCCTAGAGTCTAGAACAACTGTATCTCTAACTTTATTAGGCATTTTACATCTGGAAGGAAAAATAAACTCAGAGAGAAAAGAAATTATGTACAGCTCTTGATTTCACTTTTTTCACTGAATGCCAGCAGCTAGACAGCAGTCAATGAGACAGAGCAAGGATTATGGCTTGAAGAGTTGGATGTGCTAGAAATCCTGGGTTATTATTCTCTGTTTGATGGACCCTGTCTTTTGGTTGGTGTTTCTAACCAAAGTTTACAAAAATGGTTACTCCCTTCTTCTATTATTAGTTATGAATCTCCTTTGGGAAATTTAAGGTTGCCCATGTTGAATTGTCTACTCTTTGCTCTCAATAGGTTTAATTTAGGTTTAACTTTAAGATAAGGAAATGAGAAGAGAGAGGAAGGACTAATTCATTCGTACATATTCACTGCTTAAGTGAAAGAACTGAAAAACCAGGCACACAATGGGAAGTTCAATGGGAAGGTTTTCTTCTACAGAGTAAGAGAATGAATTGACCTGCAGACAATATTATAGTTTGACCAACTCCCCACCTAGTTTCTTAATATCATCAATAGACTTATTTACAAAAGAATTTTCATGGTTTTTGGAAAGAAAAAGTAGAGCATCTTAGGAGGTTAATTAGATAAATTTGTGCAGAATTTTCCAAGTATGTAGAAATGATTAGTTTAGAAAGAAATTGGAAAAATGTCATTTAATAAAGCCTTTGAAGCAGTGCGCATAGGTTAATCCCAAAGAGATGCTTCATAAATTCTTTCTGAAGTAGAAGCACTATTTAAAACAGGGAAATTAATCCGTTTAAGGTAATCATCTGTTACCTGGTGTTCTTCCCCATGTGGCAATCCTCAAAAGGATGAGATGCAACCTTATATGTTTTTATTGTACCAAATGCACAATGGACTCTGATGAAGAGCGAACAGATAGTTTTTTTTTAAATTTTTAATTTTTTCTAATTTTAAATTCTAAGTTGTTAGAAATGACAGCAGAATGTATTACTTTTCATATTATACTTATAGAGCACATTTTTACATATCTCTGGTTGTATGCAAAGTATATTCACACCATTTGTGACTTCATACATGCACTTAGGGTAATGATATCCATCTCATTCTACCATCTTTTTTTTTCTTCTTCACCCTTTTGCCCCCTCCCTTCCCCTGAACAGATAGTTTTTTACTGACAGCTTGAATATGTTTTATGAACAGTATATGTTTAAAAGTTGTCCTGATACAGCAAGAAACAATGGGTAGGCCTACAGAAGATGTTATACATCACAGTTTCTGCCTCCCTGTCTCCTAAATTTTTTCCTTCTCTGCTGATTCTTAAGCCCATATTATCTGCTATGCCAGCTCACTGGGACATCTGGACACATCATTCCTTTCTTCAGCATGCTGAAACTCCTGTAGAAGCTTTAAATGTCTTACAAATACATTAGCTATCACCGGGCGCGGTGGCGCACGCCTGTAATCCCAGCACTTTGGGAGGCTGAGGCAGGAGGATCGCGAGTTCAAAGCCAGCCTTAGCAATGGCGAGGCACTTAGCAACCCAGTGAGACCCTGTCTCTAAATAAAATACAAAAAAGGGCTGGGGATGTGACCCAGTGGTCGAGTGCCCCTGAGTTCAATCCCTGGTACAAAAAAAAAAAAAAAAATACATTAGCTATCAACTGGGTGCTTGTTTACTTGAGTTATTACTAACTTTACAAGATAAGGTGAGTGCTGGGATCATGGAAAAAGTGTGAGGTAGTTGGAAATTGTCAGTACTTCAATTTCAGTTTGCCTTATTTCTATAGTAATAGAAATACAGCTGGGATGTCTGTGTGTGTGTGTGTGTGTGTGTGTGTGTGTGTGTGTGCACGCGCGCGCACGCACACACACATGATCACAATATTTACTACAAGAAAATAACTTTACTTTGATAGTCCAATCACTCTAATCTACCAAAGAATTATTGTGTATATCCCTTAGTAAACATTGTATCTTCTCTTTCTGGAATTATCATATCAGCATTGCTACGCAAAAAATAATTGCATCTTCTTTCCTAGCTTTGGTTTTCTGATGTAGAGTTCCCAGATTAATGTGAATTCCTGGCCAGAACCATCTACTGACCAGAATTAAGCTCATACATATCCTTGTTGTAAAAAGGTGAGGATGTTGGTTACTACACAATCAAATGTCCACAAACCATATTTTTTGAGGGAGCTAGTAACTGAAGTTCCAGAAGTTTATTTTTTAAATCATCCACTTTGAAATGTTTACACATTTCAAATATTTTAGCAGTGTACTCTTTGTCATATATTTTTAGTATGCTTCTGTATTGTGAAGGTTCATTTATATCAATATGCCAGATACTGAAAGCAGATGTCTCCTTTCAACTACCTTTATTCAATATATCAGAAGGCAGGGTATATGTAAAGCTGTCCACAATTACCTATAAGCTATTTCCTCAAATGGCCTCATTTAAAATATTTTTTCCAAATTATGTATCTGGATATTATTTTTCCTGTCACACTTAGTGGAAAGCCTAAACAGAAGCAGGAGGTTTTTGGACCCTAGATATAATTTGGAAATGTAGACATATTGGAACTCTATTCATCTTCTATTGCTTCTAAAATGGGAATATTGATTTCAGGAATGCAGGATCTTTGTCAGTATTCTCTCTGAACCATAGAAGCATTGCAAAACATGTTATCATGTAACTCACAGATGATAATTGAAATATCTCCTTTTTATTAAGGCAGTGAAGGAGGGTTCTGTTACCTTCCACTGGTAATATTTGGCTCTGTTAGTCACTGCCCCTCCCCTTTTAATGAAGTTGATCTGAACTATTATTTGTTAAAAGTCTAAAGGAAAATAGAGTCTTTGCTAATGGAGGAATAAATAAGTTTCCAAGGGTACCTTACTGATTCTGTAGCTTCAGCTAGGTTGTGAGGCACGAGAATAAATTTGGACACAATAAGGAGAAACCAAAGGAATATTGCAAGCCTGAAGATTTGGATCATTTTAGTTTATTCTGGCCCAGGTTGGATATTCTTGGAACCTTTTTTAAAAAATATTTTTTTAGTTGTAGTTGAAAACAATATCTTTATTTATTTATTTATTTAGTGTTGCTGAGGATCAAACCCAGTGCCTTGCACGAGAGGTGTGTGCTCTACCACTGAGCTACAGCTTCATCCTTCCTTGGAACCTTTAAAAGTGGATTTTGAAGGTGCAATTATTGGTACTTTGAATATCCAAGAGACATCCTACACATTATTCACCTCAGACTTGATCCAAGGATTATCAGGAGAAACATTTTTATAATATAATAAAGAATCTTGATTATTTTTCTTAAAGCAATTTGAAACAATTCAAGTGTTTTCTTTGGATATAATTTTTTTTCCCCTGAATGCACACGTAGTTGACTAAATCAATGAAAACAAGTATTCAACAAGTATGGCAATCTTACTTTGAACTCAAATAGGTTAAATTTCAGGGGTAGAATGTCCAAGTTTCCCAGAAATAGATTATAACCAGAAAAAGGCTGACACTTCATGTATTCCATTTTGGTTCTGGCAAGTTGATGAACCCTTATTTGGGGGCATAGGATTGAGAGAAGAGGAAAGCTAAAGGTTCTGCAATGGATCAGGCCAGCCAGCAATATGTGATAGGGTTCATTTAGCATCCCTACAAGAGGACTTGTAGAGGGATTTCTAGGAATTTCCTAAGGCAAGAAAAATGTCTCATCATAGTCAAAAGACTGGTCCTGTGTAGTTGACCAAAAATCTTGGAAATCAGATGACTGAATTAAGGAATATTGCAATTTAGAAGCTGCAGTTTCATCTCGGGTACTTCCATGAGCTAGTCAGGTGGCCCCGTGATCACCTTCAGATTTTGCATCTATAGCAGTGTCTTCTCTCTCACACACCTCTTTTCTCAGTTGTGGTCAAGCAAACTTGTGTTGAGAAACTGGATTGAGCAGGTAGAAAATGTAAGACAATTGGGTATAGTTTGAAAATGCTGTCCTTCATATGTTGCTTTCTTCTGACATACTCCATGGGAAGAAATAGAAATACGATGTTATCTGAGGGGCTTGACTGTTACATGTGGTCCTGTTTGCTCTCTGAGCCAGCTGTGAGGCAGTGCTTCCCAGAATGATTCAACGACCTCCTCTCTAGATCTTGTCACATGTACCTTAACCACCAGTTGCTAAAAATGGCTGGGTAAGGCTTGTGAGTCTTCCTTGAGAATGTAGGGGTAGGTTACTGCCTCAGGTTGGGTTCTAGTCTTTTTGTAAAGGTCTTCTATCATTTGTTTCACAGTGGGCTGTCTGAGACAACAGAAATATGTTGCGGAGTCTTCTGGCTGTGATGGTGATACAATGAGCTGGATAGTTTTATCTGCTTTCTGGAAATTCACAGAATATCGACCCTGTGTTGCATTGGTCTCTGCATCTGTGTGCTGGTAAATGAGGAAAACCATCTCTCCACCTGGAGGCCTTTTGTATCAATACAATACATAATAACCAAGTTTTGTGTCATATGAACAGTCCAGTTTCATGGTCTCGCCCACCTGCCTAGATATTGCTCGTTGCCGCTGAATGACCTCCTGGGACAGGATGGAACCTGTAGATAAAAGAAATAATAAGACTGATTTCCCCCAGCTTCCCTAAATGGGAGTCACCAAGAACTTATGGGTCAGGAGTTAGACCTAGTCAAAATCTCTACTTTTGCCTGCCTTCTTATTATCCCTGAGTGTTTGTCACATTTGGCTCAAGTTTCATCACCTCTGCCTTCTGGACTCTCTTTTTTTCCCAAACTTAGACTGTTCTCAGCCCCACCATCAGCTCCTGTTCTTACCAAGGAAGACAGCCCATCAATGCCCATGACATGCTGAGAAGTCTTATGTTGCCACCTCTGAGTCTCCTGCTCAGCCTTGTTTAGTTTTATGTAAAGCCCCACCCAGAATTATTTGATATGGGTAATGCAGCTGCCTCAGAACAGGAAATTGTTATGGTGGGGAAGGGGTGGGGGCAAGTTGTCAAATCATGTCCTGCTCATACTTGTGTGAATTAAGTCCAGCCAGTAACTGTGCTCCTTCCCCTGAAAAAGGCTGTTCAATTATTCTCCAGAGATTTTGGGGCCATGACAATTTATTCCCAGATTTAGATTATGTTTACCCTTTTCTTTCAGAGTAATCTTTAAAAAATTCATCCATATTGATTGATGGATAGGTAGCTTATTTGTTTTTGTTGCTGAGTAGTATCTAATTTTGTGACTGTACCACAGTTCATTTACTCATTAATGGACTTTTTCTTCTGCCATTTGTAGTCTGCCATTGAGACCATTCAAAGAAATTTTAACTTAAGACATTATACTCTTCAATCCTAAAATTTCTAGTTGTTTCTTTTTCTTTTTTTGTTCCATTTCTCTGCTGATATTTTATTTATGTTCACTTATCAAGAATGTATTTTCTTCAATTATTTGAACATGTTTTCCTTTACTTTTTTGCACATATTTATTATAGCTACTTTAAAATATTTATCTGGTAAATTCAATATCTACGCCATCTTGGAACTATTTTCTATTTTATTTTTTTCTTGACTATGTATGAATCATATTTTTCTAGTAATTTTTGGCTGTGTACTAAAGATCAATGATTCCATTGGAATATTTTAACTTCTCAAATTAAGAAGAAACATTATTTTCCCCTTTACCATCCAAATCCTCATCAAATTGATGAATTAAAACTTTTAGAGCATTTACTACCTCCGAGCACTGTGCAGGGTTTGTGTAGGGGAAGAACTGAGGAAAGACCTTGACCATGGCATAAATGAGCAAATAGGGATGAGGAATGACGCTGAACCCTCATCGTAGCTGAGTAAAAGTAAAAAATCCAGCAGAACGAAGCCCAGCAAGAAGAGAAGTGGATATTAGTCTAAAAATGGAAGTGCCTCCTAATGCCATTTCCCAAAGACAGATATTTAAAACCTTGGAAACAAATATTGCTGGTGACCTTTCCAGGTAAGTGACACAATTAACAATCTAAATGCCTACCATTTACAATTCTAATGCCCTGTAAGGAATAAAACCAAGTATGCTTTTTAAAATTTTTTAAAATTTATTTTTAAACATTCTTTCTATTGATGAGCAATGGATACCTAACAGAAGACGGAGAGGTTACTTTTCATTTTCAGATAGAAATGCAGGGACTCAAATGTGGTTCACATGTGTGGCTTAAGTCATATAGTAATTCACTCTGAGTTTTTGAAACTGAAATTTACGTGATTCTCTTCTCAATATGAGTTACTTACCATGTAATTGACTACCACTAGCAATAATATACTTTATATAGCAACAAAATAATGTCAAACTAGATATGATCTTAAGGGTATGGTTTCCTTTTTGCATTACATGCAGAAGCAATTGAACTCCCCCTTTTTCCTGGACAGAACTCTGGTAAGTGCTCCATAGAGGCCCTGTGCCAGGTGAACATCTGAGACCCAGCTTCAGGTTTGAGTGCAGTCTTTGGATGCCTGGGTAATGCCGTGTCTCTACTGCACAGAAGTAGGTGTCTGAGTGACTGAGCTGGGAGGCTCTGATGTACAGGGAGCTTTGATGCTTTTTCTCATGAAACATGGTAGTTATTTTGTCATGACTCTTCTGTTCTCCACCTTTCAGTAACATCATCAGGAAGATGGGACCCTCAGCGTGCTTCTGTCTGTACCAGTGTACAGAATACAAAGTCTTTGAGGAATTGCAGCTAATGGTAACATCTTCGCTCTCCTGGATGATCAAGGCCTGAGGACTCTGCTCTGGTTGTTGACTTCTTACCCCTGATCAGAAGGACAATTGAAGGACATAGGAAACATTTATAAGATGCTCAATCTCATAAAGGGAAGAATGATTCCTCACCCCAACCTTCTTTATTCAAAAGATAATCACACTACATAATTACAGAACATTTTATTCACTTCTTCTTATATCTTATCTCACAAGGGTCATCTCCAGGACAGAAAGGTGACTGTCCCCACCTTCATGGTGCAGTCATTTCCCCAGACCTCTCCTAGACTGCACTGTGTACTTACAGGTCAACTGCCACAACAATGTGCCTGAAAGCACTTTCAGGAGAGTCTCCATCCCTTTGCTTCCCAGCAGATCCAGCAGACGGAGTCAGCTTCTGAACCAGCCACCTTGGCAGCAGTTACTCTGAGCTCAAAAGAAGCCTAATGCAATTGCTTTAGGTTATTTCAATGTTGGGGACAACCAATCAAAGAGACATGACAACACTTTCTCTTTTGGCACAGAACTATATGCATCTATCCAAATACTTTTGAAGCAGTGCTCCCCTGTGGCAAGCCTGAGAAATGTTGATTAAAATATGGAAGGTGGATTTTGAATATGTTTACAAGATAAGTCTTTTTCTTGTTACAAGAAAAAGTCTATCAATAAAGTGTATTAGATGGAATTATTCCAGGATTAATTAAGAGAAAAAGAGAAAAATCAAGGAAAATTTACAATCGAGTATAAATGTAT